>OX439365.1:0-600000 GCA_949319445.1 Mythimna lalbum
TGGCTCTACAAAAGGCGGTGGGAGAGGTGCTCAAGCACAGTGAAACTACGTTCGGCATCTTCAGCGACTCTATGGCGGCCCTTCAGACGGTGACCAACTCAAGTTCCCCCCATCCCTTGGCAGTGGAAACGAGAGACGCTTTACGCCGCTGTAAACTCCAGAACAAGTGCGTCTCGCTGTTCTGGATAAAGGCCCACGCGGGGTTGGAGGGGAACGAGAGAGCTGACCAGCTCGCGAAGGAAGCCGCCCTAAAGTTGAAGAAGAGGCCGGACTATGATCAGTGTCCCGTTTCATTCGTCAAGCGAGTAATTCGGTTGGAGACGCTTGGTGAGTGGAACGGGAGATATAGATCGGGTGACACAGCTTCGGGCACCAAAATCTTTTTTCCGGACGCCGTGGCGGCGTACGGAGTGGTACGCAAGATAACCCACGATAGTTTGACTACGCAAATTTTGACGGGGCACGGTGGGTTCTCCGCATACTTGAAACGCTTCAAGTGTAAGGAGGACCCATCGTGCGCCTGCGAACCTGGTGTTGAGGAGACGGTTCTGCACATCTTATTCAGTTGCCCAATGACTGAAAGGCTGAGATACGAGACTGAGCAACAACTTGGTGTAGAACTGAATGTTCAACAGGCACCGCATCTAATGACGGGGAAATACAGAGAGTCGTTTTTAAGTTACTGCAGTCAAATAGCATCCATAGTTGTCAAAAGAAACAAAACCGAATAAGTAAATATGCTGTCACTATATACTGCGTTATATAAAGAACAGCATAGGAAACTAGTTGTAAAGTAGTTTAAGGATAAGACCGTAAACTTGTAAATTTTCGTGGTAACAATTAAAGATAGAATTAAACAAAAACTGCTCCCGTCCGTAAAGGACCTGGAAAATAGTTTTAGTGCAATAGGTTAAAAACAAGTTCTATATATATAAGAGATGCATCCCCCTACTCTGTAGGACCTGTATAAAAAATGCAATATATAAGTTAATATATAAGAACGTAAAAAGTCCAACTAACAATAAGTGTGAAATGTTAATACCACGGTAAATGAACCGCTCCTTGGTATATTATGTACTAGATAGAGTAGTATACTAAAAATGTAATAGTTAAGCGTAAAATAAATGTAAATAAAGTAAGAAATAACAATAGCATAATATAAAATTAGAAATAAAAACTTGTGAAATAGAGTAAGTTACGCTAAGTATACAAGTATAAGAAATGTAAAAATAAAAGTTTTGACCCTGGCTTTTCAATAAAATAAATAAAGATAGATAGCTAGCTAGTTTATAGCTGGGAATCCCACCCATAACAGACACAAATGCGGATGTATGAAAGAAAGATCAAGTATGAGGAATGAAAGTGCGAGAGGAATAAGTGCGAGAACTGGAATGAACGTACAGCTCAGAATAGGCCCCATGAACGTTGGGGGTAGAAGTGGAAAAAAAAAAAAAAAAAAAAAAAAAAAAAAAAAAAACCTAACCTAACCTAACCTAACCTAACCTAACCTAACCTAACCTAACCTAACCTAACCTAACCTAACCTAACCTAACCTAACCTAACCTAACCTAACCTAACCTAACCTAACCTAACCTAACCTAACCTAACCTAACCTAACCTAACCTAACCTAACCTAACCTAACCTAACCTAACCTAACCTAACCTAACCTAACCTAACCTAACCTAACCTAACCTAACCTAACCTAACCTAACCTAACCTAACCTAACCTAACCTAACCTAACCTAACCTAACCTAACCTAACCTAACCTAACCTAACCTAACCTAACCTAACCTAACCTAACCTAACCTAACCTAACCTAACCTAACCTAACCTAACCTAACCTAACCTAACCTAACCTAACCTAACCTAACCTAACCTAACCTAACCTAACCTAACCTAACCTAACCTAACCTAACCTAACCTAACCTAACCTAACCTAACCTAACCTAACCTAACCTAACCTAACCTAACCTAACCTAACCTAACCTAACCTAACCTAACCTAACCTAACCTAACCTAACCTAACCTAACCTAACCTAACCTAACCTAACCTAACCTAACCTAACCTAACCTAACCTAACCTAACCTAACCTAACCTAACCTAACCTAACCTAACCTAACCTAACCTAACCTAACCTAACCTAACCTAACCTAACCTAACCTAACCTAACCTAACCTAACCTAACCTAACCTAACCTAACCTAACCTAACCTAACCTAACCTAACCTAACCTAACCTAACCTAACCTAACCTAACCTAACCTAACCTAACCTAACCTAACCTAACCTAACCTAACCTAACCTAACCTAACCTAACCTAACCTAACCTAACCTAACCTAACCTAACCTAACCTAACCTAACCTAACCTAACCTAACCTAACCTAACCTAACCTAACCTAACCTAACCTAACCTAACCTAACCTAACCTAACCTAACCTAACCTAACCTAACCTAACCTAACCTAACCTAACCTAACCTAACCTAACCTAACCTAACCTAACCTAACCTTTTTTTTTTTTTTTTTTTTTTTTTTTTACGCTGGGAAAAATGCGTTACGCATACCCTCCCTCGGGGGAGGGAGGGGTATGTGGGACTCCCCGGTCAGAGCCGGTATACCCACTAAACGACCCAGCGGCGCTCCCGCATCGTCTGTGAGTGGCGAAGGACTGGGCAGCTGGCAGAGCCTTTACGTCCAGTCCTCCGCCGACGATCACCCGCCTTGACGGCGGGCCCTACACGCCCCTCTCAGCAAGGAGGGGCCCGGGAATGCCGCGAGCGCTCGGCCATTCCCGCCCGACGGTGGTGGTGATCTGTGCAATGCGGGCGAAGGCGCCCCCGCGCCTATCGCCCGCTAATCACCACCTGGGGGTGGGAGAAGGCGATCGAACATTCGCCTTCTCCTTCCCCTTCTTCGTCTGCGGAGCGGTGCGGCGAGAGGGTCGTCCTCCCGCTCACGCTCCGCCGCCTCCTTTTGCAACATAACATCCTCGCAAAAGGAGGCGACCGCGGTCCAGGCCTCCTCGCTCCCCAGCATACATTCGACCACGCTGGGGAGCGAGAGGTCCTGCCCAATAACCGCAATAAGACTGCGGCGCTGCTCACCCCAGGCCGGGCACGCCTCGAGGGTGTGTTGGGCCGTGTCCTCCGCAGCGCCGCAGTCATGGCACGCCGCGGTCTCCTCCCGCCCGATCCGGTGCAGGTGCGTTCCGAAACAGCCATGTCCGGACAACACCTGCACCAGACGGAACGAGAGGAAACCGTGCGACCGCTCGAGCCAGTCTCTCAAGACTGGGCCGAGCGCGTCCAAGGTCCGCCGGCCAAAGGCGGCGGAGGCGAGGTCTTCCGTCCAGTGGTGGACTATCGCGTCCCTCGCCTCCTGCCGCACGGCCTCCCGCTCTTGGTCGACGGGGCGCTCACCAAGCGCTTTGCGCCGCGCCGTCCATTCGTACACTCTGGCGAGCACCCACGCCTCCAACTCCCAAGGAGGGGTGCCGGCCAGAGCGCACGCCGCCGCAAAGCCCACCGACCGGTAGGCCCTCGCCACCCGCAGTGCAATGGCCCTTTGTGGCCTGCGGATGGCGGTCGCATTCTCCCTCCTATGGAGGGAGTCCGCCCAGATTGGGGCCCCATAGAGGGCCATGCTCCTCAGAATGCCGGCGTATAATTGCCGGCATCGCGCCTTGGGTCCCCCGAGGTTCGGGAGGAGCCATGAGAGGGCGTCCGCAGCTTTCAGCAGGCGCGTCGACAGCCCGCTGAAGTGCGGACCGAAGCGCCACCTGCTGTCAAGCATCAGGCCCAGATATTTCATCTGGGCCTTTACCTCTATCCGGACGCCCTCCACGACAATGTGGGCGTCAGGAGGGTAGCGCTGCCGAGGCCCGTGGAAGAACACGGCCTCGGTCTTGTGCAGCGCTACCTTCAACCCTAGACGGCGGATCCTCCCTGCCACTAAGGATCCGCCAGCCGAGGCCAGACAGGCCGCCTCCCTGAAATCCCTCCCCCGGGCAATGAGGAGAGTGTCATCCGCGTAGCAGATGACACTCGTGCCCTGGAGGAGGATCCCCCGCAGGAGCCAATCGAAGCCGATGTTCCACAGGGGAGGCCCCAGTACCGACCCCTGCGGAACACCGGACTCTGCGCTGTATCTCCTGACCGAGCCCGATCTGTCCGCAAGGAGGACCTCGCGGTCCTCCAGGTAGCTGGCCAGGAGATCTCGCAAGTACTGGGGCACTCCGTGATACCGGAGTGCCTCCAATATAGCCGAATGGGGGATGGAGTTGAAGGCGTTGGCTATGTCGAATGACACCGCCAACACTCCGTCCCCCGCCTCCGTCGCCTCCTTCACCTGGCCCTTGAGCAGGGTCAGCGCGTCGATGGTGGACCGGCCCTGTCGGAAACCGAACTGGGCGTCCGACAGGTCCGGCCCCACTCCCTGCAGATGGCTGTTCAGCCTGGCGGCGATGATCCCCTCGAACATCTTACCGGCCTCCTCGAGCAGAACGAGGGGCCGGTAAGCCGAGGGAGAGTCCGCCGGGCGTCCCTCTTTGCGGAGGAGGCAAAGCTTGCCCTCCTTCCAAAGTTTCGGGAACCTCCCAGCCGTAAAACACGCGCTGAAGAGGTCCCGAAACCTTTCCTCCATTTGCGTGGCGGCGATGGCCACCACGCGTGCGGGAACGCCGTCTGGCCCTGGGGCCGTCTTCTTCCCGCTGAGGTGGAGTACACCCGCGTACAGCTCGCCAGCCGTCACCGCGGGGACCTCCTCCTCCGGTGAAGCGGCTCCCTCTGGAGGGTCCATCGCTGGCGGGGTGAAGTTGGTCCTGCGTGGAAACAGGGACCGGACCACCCCATCCAACAATGCCGGCTCGAGGGTCTCCGTTAATGGGGGACCATGTGGGCGCAGTTTGCTGCGCGCCGCCTTGTATGGTCTCCCATACGGATCCCTGTCGAGACCCTCCAGCATTTCGGCTCTCGCCGCGTCCTTGGCAGCGCCTATTGCCGACTTGAGGACCTTCCTCGCCTCCCGGAAAGAGGCGTAGAGGCGGTCCTCCTCGGCCTGGTTTCGGGCGCTGCGTCGACGGCTCCGCATGTAGGCCCGCCTGGCCGCCACACTAGCGGCGCGGAGCCCCGCCAATTCCTCCGACCACCAATAGACGGCGCGTCGGGGAGGCGGACGGCGAGACCGAGGCATGCTGGCGTTGCACACCTCGGTCAGGGACTCCCGCAGCTGGGCTGCTGCAGCGTCCACGTCTTGTACCTCAACAGGGGGCGAGAGCCAGTCCTGGAGGAAGGCTGCCTCCTGGGCTGCCTCTCGGTCCAGGCGGGTCAGAGCCCACCGCGGGAAGGGAGATTGGCCAGAGCGGACAGCCTCCCGCGGGCCCCGAGTGGAGATGTCGAACCGCACATAGCGGTGGTCCGATAGGGTCTCCACCATCTCCACCCGCCAGTTTACGATGCGCGCGGCCAGCACGGGGGTGGCGAACGAGACGTCCACCACCGATCCTCCCCGTTGCCGCACGCACGTGTGGACCGCCCCCCTGTTGAGGAGGGACACACCGCACGAAGTCGCCCAAAACTCGACGGCACGTCCCCGGACGTTGCACGTGGCGGCTTGGTTGCCCCAAGCCGCCGACTTGGCATTCAGGTCGCCCAACACGACGACCTGGCGCGGCGCCGCCCTCCCGACGACTGCGGTGAGGACTCCGAGAAAGTTCTCGAAATCCTCGAGAGGGCGGTTAGGGGAGAAATAAACCCCCACAACAGCTATATCTCCCCACGCGGCGGCCACGTATCCCGGTCCCCTCTCTAAAAGCGAGAGGGGAGGGGAGTCCGAGGAAGACCGCGTCACCAACGCCACCAAGTCGTCCCGGTCGCCCAGCCAATGGCCAGGGACCGAGTAAGGCTCGGCAACCACCGCCACGTCCACCAACCACTCAGCCATGATCTGCATCAGCAGATCCTGGGCAGCCCTGCAGTGGTTGGTGTTCGCCTGAAGGATGCGATGTTCGACTGTAGCCATCAATCGGACATCGCACCCCCCTCCGCAGCCGCAGACGTCGACGCTCCCGCCTCAAGAACGGGAACGGCCGTAGTAGCGGCAGGCCGGATCGTGGCCTGCGCTTTTCCCTTCTTAGGGGGAGGATTACAATTCCTCCCCTTCATAACGTGACCCGCCGGGCGGCCACTGGCAGCGCAAACTGCGCAGTGCGGCGTGGCGGCCTGGCAGGTGATGGCTTTGTGGCCCTCCTTGCCACAGCGGTAACAACTGTCCGTCCTGTCTACCGTGGACGGACAGAGAGCCCGGGTGTGCCCAATGCCGAAGCACCTGTAGCACCGCAAGGGCTGCGCCACAAGTGCCCGGACTGCACCCGAGCTGAAACCGACGGCAAGCCGTCCTTTGTCAAGGACGGCTTTGGCAGCGGCGACTGGGCACTCAATACGCATGGTGCCCATGCCGCCGCGACCGGGCCTAATGTCCCGGCCTTGCACCGCTGTGGCGTCGCAGCCCCCAATGGCTGCGACCGCCGCCACCACCTCCTCCTTGGAGACTGAGTCGTCAAGGTTACTTACTTCCAAGGCTGCCAGCTTGACAGGTCTGGCAACCTTGGCCACGTCCGCAATTGCCTCCTGCAGTTTTGCCGCAAAGAGATCCGCGTGGGCACCGCCGTCGGCCCCCGGGAACTCGAAGATTCGGCCACCGGTCTGGGTCTTACGGCAAGTGACTTTGCCGATCCCCATTTGGGTGGGATCGGCGTTGGCTCGCGCCCGTAACAAGACGGACGCGTAGGTCTCCCCCTGTTCCGCAGCCTCCGCGGTGAGCGTCACCACGACGGCCGCGGACTTAGGAGGAGCCAACTTCCTCCTCGTGCCGGCGGGGGCCCCTTTGGCCGCTGGAGCTGGAGCAGCGGCAGCGGCCTTGGGGGCCGACTTTTTCCCCCCTTTCCCCTTCCCCTTTCCCTTGCCAGTCGCCCGCTGCGACTGGCTGGGAGGGGCGGTGGCGGGGACGGCAGGGTTTGTTGCCACTGCCTTTTTGGCCTTGCCCTTCCCCCTCCCAACCACCTCCGTCCACTGGTTGGATGGGGTGGTGGAAGGGAGGAGGGCGTCCTCGGAGGAGGATGGCCCCGGCTCACTGCGCCTCTTGTCCGCCGCAAGCGGCGGTCGCAGGCGCTTTTCCGGTAATAGCCGGTCCTCTATGCCTGCGATGCAGGCTCGCGTAAAGGCCCTCTCCTCCATCACAACCTTGCGGAGGATGTCCTCAAGGTTGGAGGGAAGGCCTTCTGCCACCGTTCTTGGCTCGGCCTGGCTTGGCCGGGCCGTGGCTTCAGCCAGCTTCTGGTGAAGCTGGCTAACCTCCTGCTGCAGGCGATCCACTTTCGCCTGCAGTTGTCGCGTCTCGTCGGAAGCCTTGCGCGTCACCAACTCCGCGACGATGCTGCGCATGCTTGCAGCCCTACATTTAAGGGCCTTTTGGAAGGTGCCCTTGAGGTTGGAGGACTTGGAAGCGACCTCCGCGATCTCCTCCGCGTCCTCCTCCGCCATCCGCTCCAGCTCGACCAAGGAGTGGTCGGCGTACAGAACGCGGGACGCTCCGTACCCGGCCTTGGCCCGGGCGACGCGCGCCCGTTGCTCCTTGGCCACAACCCGCTCTTCCAAGTCCTCCTGGTTTTGCGCCCGCCGAGCCAGGTTCAGTTGGCGTTCGGCGTCCGCGAGACCCACATCGTGGGTGTCCGCCGCCGTCGTCGCCTTCTTGGCCTTCGCCTTTTTCCTTTCGATTGCCGAACCCGAAGAAGAGCCCCCGGACCCGTCCTTCAGGAAGGCCCGCTTCCGTGATCTGGGGTCGCCCTCCTCAGCCGCAAACGAATTCGCGTCCGACAACCGCTCGATGGACTCGACGTCGGAGTCCGACATCTCGTCCGCCCTGCTGTAGAGACTAGCCGCAGACGGCGCGCGGCTGGCCTCTGACGCCGAAGCGTCCTGTTGGCCCTGAGAAGGGCCTTTTGGTTGGCCCTGAGAAGGGCCTTTTGGTTGGCCCTTAGAAGGGCCTTTTTTAAGGAACCGCCCGGAGGCGTCCCGCGCTGGCTGTTTAGGCATAGCCCGCAAATTTTCGTAGCTCTCCAAACAATAAAATTAAAACCCGCATAAAATAAAATAGTGATAGCTACGAAGCACAGTGCACTTTGGCCGAGCCCAGCCTGCCACTCCGTTACGGTGGTCAGGACTGGGTCGTTTCCAGGGGACACGACGTGGACGTAAGCACTGTGGGGTGGTCCCCCAACCTAACCTAACCTAACCTAACCTAACCTAACCTAACCTAAAAAAAAAAAAAAAAAAAAAAAAAAAACCTAACCTAACCTAACCTAACCTTTTTTTTTTTTTTTTTTTTTACGCTGGGAAAAATGCGTTACGTTGCGTTGCGGGGGAGGGAGGGGTATGTGGGACTCCCCGGTCAGAGCCGGTATACCCACTAAACGACCCAGCGGCGCTCCCACATCGTCTGTGAGTGTGTGGCGAAGGACTGGGCAGCTGGCAGAGCCTTTACGTCCAGTCCTCCGCCGACGATCGCCCGCCTTGACGGCGGGCCCTGCACGCCCCTCTCAGCAAGGAGGGGCCCGGGAATGCCGCGAGCGCTCGGCCATTCCCGCCCGACGGTGGTGGTGATCAGTGCAATGCGGGCGAAGGCGCCCCCGCGCCTGTCGCCCGCTAATCACCACCTGGGGGTGGGAGAAGGCGATCGAACATTCGCCTTCTCCTTCCCCTTCTTCGTCTGCGGAGCGGTGCGGCGAGAGGGTCGTCCTCCCGCTCACGCTCCGCCGCCTCCTTTTGCGACATAACATCCTCGCAAAAGGAGGCGACCGCGGTCCAGGCCTCCTCGCTCCCCAGCATACATTCGACCACGCTGGGGAGCGAGAGGTCCTGCCCAATTACCGCAATAAGACTGCGGCGCTGCTCACCCCAGGCCGGGCACGCCTCGAGGGTGTGTTGGGCCGTGTCCTCCGCAGCGCCGCAGTCATGGCACGCCGCGGTCTCCTCCCGCCCGATCCGGTGCAGGTGCGTTCCGAAACAGCCATGTCCGGACAACACCTGCACCAGACGGAACGAGAGGAAACCGTGCGACCGCTCGAGCCAGTCTCTCAAGACTGGGCCGAGCGCGTCCAAGGTCCGCCTGCCAAAGGCGGCGGAGGCGAGGTCTTCCGTCCAGTGGTGGACTATCGCGTCCCTCGCCTCCTGCCGCACGGCCTCCCGCTCTTGGTCGACGGGGCGCTCACCAAGCGCTTTGCGCCGCGCCGTCCATTCGTACACTCTGGCGAGCACCCACGCCTCCAACTCCCAAGGAGGGGTGCCGGCCAGAGCGCACGCCGCCGCGAAGCCCACCGACCGGTAGGCCCTCGCCACCCGCAGTGCAATGGCCCTTTGTGGCCTGCGGATGGCGGTCGCATTCTCCCTCCTATGGAGGGAGTCCGCCCAGATTGGGGCCCCATAGAGGGCCATGCTCCTCAGAATGCCGGCGTATAATTGCCGGCATCGCGCCTTGGGTCCCCCGAGGTTCGGGAGGAGCCATGAGAGGGCGTCCGCAGCTTTCAGCAGGCGCGTCGACAGCCCGCTGAAGTGCGGACCGAAGCGCCACCTGCTGTCAAGCATCAGGCCCAGATATTTCATCTGGGCCTTTACCTCTATCCGGACGCCCTCCACGACAATGTGGGCGTCAGGAGGGTAGCGCTGCCGAGGCCCGTGGAAGAACACGGCCTCGGTCTTGTGCAGCGCTACCTTCAACCCTAGACGGCGGATCCTCCCTGCCACTAAGGATCCGCCAGCCGAGGCCAGACAGGCCGCCTCCCTGAAATCCCTCCCCCGGGCAATGAGGAGAGTGTCATCCGCGTAGCAGATGACACTCGTGCCCTGGAGGAGGATCCCCCGCAGGAGCCAATCGAAGCCGATGCTCCACAGGGGAGGACCCAGTACCGACCCCTGCGGAACACCGGACTCTGCGCTGTATCTCCTGACCGAGCCCGACCTGTCCGCAAGGAGGACCTCGCGGTCCTCCAGGTAGCTGGCCAGGAGATCTCGCAAGTACTGGGGCACTCCGTGATACCGGAGTGCCTCCAATATAGCCGAATGGGGGATGGAGTTGAAGGCGTTGGCTATGTCGAATGACACCGCCAACACTCCGTCCCCCGCCTCCGTCGCCTCCTTCACCTGGCCCTTGAGCAGGGTCAGCGCGTCGATGGTGGACCGGCCCTGTCGGAAACCGAACTGGGCGTCCGACAGGTTCGGCCCCACTCCCTGCAGATGGCTGTTAAGCCTGGCGGCGATGATCCCCTCGAACATCTTACCGGCCTCCTCGAGCAGAACGAGGGGCCGGTAAGCCGAGGGGGAGTCCGCCGGGCGTCCCTCTTTGCGGAGGAGGCAAAGCTTGCCCTCCTTCCAAAGTTTCGGGAACCTCCCAGCCGTAAAACACGCGCTGAAGAGGTCCCGAAACCTTTCCTCCATTTGCGTGGCGGCGATGGCCACCACGCGTGCGGGAACGCCGTCTGGCCCTGGGGCCGTCTTCTTCCCGCTGAGGTGGAGTACACCCGCGTACAGCTCGCCAGCCGTCACCGCGGGAACCTCCTCCTCCGGTGAAGCGGCTCCCTCTGGAGGGTCCATCGTTGGCGGGGTGAAGTTGGTCCTGCGTGGAAACAGGAACCGGACCACCCCATCCAACAATGCCGGCTCGAGGGTCTCCGTTAATGGGGGACCATGTGGGCGCAGTTTGCTGCGCGCCGCCTTGTATGGTCTCCCATACGGATCCCTGTCGAGACCCTCCAGCATTTCGGCTCTCGCCGCGTCCTTGGCAGCGCCTATTGCCGACTTGAGGACCTTCCTCGCCTCCCGGAAAGAGGCGTAGAGGCGGTCCTCCTCGGCCTGGTTTCGGGCGCTGCGTCGACGGCTCCGCATGTAGGCCCGCCTGGCCGCCACACTAGCGGCGCGGAGCCCCGCCAATTCCTCCGACCACCAATAGACGGCGCGTCGGGGAGGCGGACGGCGAGACCGAGGCATGCTGGCGTTGCACACCTCGGTCAGGGACTCCCGCAGCTGGGCTGCTGCAGCGTCCACGTCTTGTACCTCAACAGGGGGCGAGAGCCAGTCCTGGAGGAAGGCTGCCTCCTGGGCTGCCTCTCGGTCCAGGCGGGTCAGAGCCCACCGCGGGAAGGGAGATTGGCCAGAGCGGACAGCCTCCCGCGGGCCCCGAGTGGAGATGTCGAACCGCACATAGCGGTGGTCCGATAGGGTCTCCACCATCTCCACCCGCCAGTTTACGATGCGCGCGGCCAGCACGGGGGTGGCGAACGAGACGTCCACCACCGATCCTCCCCGTTGCCGCACGCACGTGTGGACCGCCCCCCTGTTGAGGAGGGACACACCGCACGAAGTCGCCCAAAACTCGACGGCACGTCCCCGGACGTTGCACGTGGCGGCTTGGTTGCCCCAAGCCGCCGACTTGGCATTCAGGTCACCCAGCACGACGACCTGGCGCGGCGCCGCCCTCCCGACGACTGCGGTGAGGACTCCGAGAAAGTTCTCGAAATCCTCGAGAGGGCGGTTAGGGGAGAAATAAACCCCCACAATAGCTATATCTCCCCACGCGGCGGCCACGTATCCCGGTCCCCTCTCTAAAAGCGAGAGGGGAGGGGAGTCCGAGGAAGACCGCGTCACCAACGCCACCAAGTCGTCCCGGTCGCCCAGCCAATGGCCAGGGACCGAGTAAGGCTCGGCGACCACCGCCACGTCCACCAACCACTCAGCCATGATCTGCATCAGCAGATCCTGGGCAGCCCTGCAGTGGTTGGTGTTCGCCTGAAGGATGCGATGTTCGACTGTAGCCATCAATCGGACATCGCACCCCCCTCCGCAGCCGCAGACGTCGACGCTCCCGCCTCAAGAACGGGAACGGCGGTAGTAGCGGCAGGCCGGATCGTGGCCTGCGCTTTTCCCTTCTTAGGGGGAGGATTACAATTCCTCCCCTTCATAACGTGACCCGCCGGGCGGCCACTGGCAGCGCAAACTGCGCAGTGCGGCGTGGCGGCCTGGCAGGTGATGGCTTTGTGGCCCTCCTTGCCACAGCGGTAACAACTGTCCGTCCTGTCTACCGTGGACGGACAGAGAGCCCGGGTGTGCCCAATGCCGAAGCACCTGTAGCACCGCAAGGGCTGCGCCACAAGTGCCCGGACTGCACCCGAGCTGAAGCCGACGGCAAATCGTCCTTTGTCAAGGACGGCTTTGGCAGCGGCGACTGGGCACTCAATGCGCATGGTGCCCATGCCGCCGCGACCGGGCCTAATGTCCCGGCCTTGCACCGCTGTGGCTTCGCAGCCCCCAATAGCTGCGACCGCCGCCACCACCTCCTCCTTGGAGACAGAGTCGTCCAGGCCACTAATTTCCAAGGCCGCCAGCTTGACAGGTCTGGCAACCTTGGCCACGTCCGCAATTGCCTCCTGCAATTTGGCCGCAAACCGATCAGCGTGGGCACCGCCGTCGGCCCCCGGGAACTCGAATATTCGAGCACCGGCTTGGGTCTTGCGGCAAGTGACTTTGCCGATCCCCATTTGGGTGGGATCGGCGTTAGCTCGCGCCCGTAACAATACGGACGCGTAGGTCTCCCCCTGTTCCGCAGCCTCCGCGGTGAGCGTCACCACGACGGCTGCGGACTTAGGAGGAGCCAACTTCCTCCTCGTGCCGGCGGGGGCCCCTTTGGCCGCTGGAGCTGCAGCAGCGGCAGCGGGCTTGGGGGCCGACTTTTTCCCCCCTTTCCCCTTCCCCTTCCCCTTTCCCTTGCCAGTCGCCCGCTGCGACTGGCTGGGAGGGGCGGTGGCGGGGACGGCAGGGACTGTTGCCACTGCCTTTTTGGCCTTGCCCTTCCCCCTCCCAACCACCTCCGTCCACTGGTTGGATGGGGTGGTGGAAGGGAGGAGGGCGTCCTCGGCGGAGGATGGCCCCGGCTCGCTGCGCCTCTTGTCCGCCGCAAGCGGCGGTCGCAGGCGCTTTTCCGGTAATAGCCGGTCCTCTATGCCTGCGATGCAGGCTCGCGTAAAGGCCCTCTCCTCCATCACAACCTTGCGGAGGATGTCCTCAAGGTTGGAGGGAGGGCTTTCTGCCACCGGTCTTGGCTCGGCCTGGCTTGGCTGGGCCGTGGCTTCAGCTAGCTTCTGGTGAAGCTGGCTGACCTCCTGCTGCAGGCGATCCACTTTCGCCTGCAGTTGTCGCGTCTCGTCGGAAGCCTTGCGCTTCACCAACTCCGCGACGATGCTGCGCATGCTTGCAGCCCTACACTTTAGGGACTTTTGGAAAGTGCCCTTGAGGTTGGAGGACTTGGAAGCGACCTCAGCGATCTCCTCCGCGTCCTCCTCCGCCATCCGCTCCAGCTCGACCAAGGAGTGGTCGGCGTACAGAACGCGGGACGCTCCGTACCCGGCCTTGGCCCGGGCGACGCGCGCCCGTTGCTCCTTGGCCATGCTCTTCCAAGTCCTCCTGGACTTGCGCCCGCCGAGCCAGGTTCAGCTGGCGTTCGGCGTCTGCGAGACCCACATTGTGGGTGTCCGCCGCCGTCGTCGCCTTCTTGGCCTTCGACTTCTTCTTTTGGACTGCCGAACCCGAGGAGCCCTCAGACCCGTCCTTTAAGAAGGCCCGCTTCCGCGATCTGGAGGCGCCCTCCTCGGCTGCAATCGCGTCCGACAACCGCTCGATGGACTCGATGTCGGAGTCCGACATCTCGTCCGCCCTGCTGTAGAAGCTAGCCGCAGACGGCGCGCGGCTAGCCTCTGACGCCGAAGCGTCCTGTTGGCCCTGAGAAGGGCCTTTTGGTTGGCCCTGAGAAGGGCCTTTTTTAAGGAACCGCCCGGAGGCGTCCCGCGCTGGCTGTTTAGGCATAGCCCGCAAATTTTCGTAGCTCTCCAAACAATAAAATAACCTAACCCAGTTCCCCCGCAACCCTCGTGGTGGTCGGATCGTTTTTTTGAGACGCTCCGCAGTTAAAAAATCAAAAAAGTGGGTAAATCTTGCTCGATATCGATAAGTGAAGTGTCGTAAGAAAGATAAAAGTGCCGGCTATCTTGTGAAAGTGTTATTTTTAAAGGAAAATAAAAATCGAAGTGAAAATAGTGAAAAACCTCAGAAAATAGAGGTTAAGTGCACGTGGTGGGACACTTTTTTACAAAATAAAGCGGTCCGGGTGATCGTCTCTTCCGGAAATTTTGCAGCCGGGAGCGTCGTCGCCTCCTCCACAGTAAAGCATGATCAGCCAACTGGAAAATTCGTGGGTTTCAGAAAAAAACTGAATAAACGAAAATCCACGTGGTTCTGAAAACCGGAACGGACCACTCCAGGAGTCTGAAAATTTGCAGAGGCGTTAAGATTTGTCTTGGAAGCCGGAAACCGAAAAAAGAAAAATTTTTCGAGGCAAGTCACATTTTCTATTGCAATTTAAAAAGTTGAACTTTAACCCCAAATAAAACAAGAACTATATTGAGTGTTGGAAATCTGCAACTGCTATCTTTTGCGCGCTAGCTTGGAGTAGAAGCCTTCAAAATTTCAAATTTTTTGGACATTTATTTTATTAACTATAATTAAAAAACTAAAAATTTTCAAAAAGTTTAAATATTTAATATTAATTTCAAACAAACCTAAAATTTTATTTTAGACTCGGATAGAATTTTATTTAACACTAATTTTAGTATTTTTTTCATGATTTTTTGATAATTTTTGGCGAAGTTATTGAATTTTATGTATTTTTTGCTAATAAATTGTAAATAATTAGATAAAACAAAAAATTAAACGTGTAATCTTGTTTTTCAAGCCTATTTGAGGTTAATAGAGCCCAAAGTTGGGCCCAACAGCTTTAAAAACAAAGATTTTGAGTTTTTTCAGCTATTTGGGTTTTATGGTTTTAAAATTCTAACTATCGTAACTTGGAATGTAATTAAGATAAAAACATCGGGTTTGCGCAGAAGGCAGCCAGAGTCTATTACCTTTCTGAAAAATTGCTTTTCAGGGCTTTTCAGGCGCTGAAACATTTTCACCCTGAAAGTGTAAAAGAAGGACGCGGTGAGTCGTGCCAGGTTGCACATTTGAAACCCGGTCCTTCTGCGACTACTGGGAGCCGAGTTATCGGCGTTTAGGATTGGGCTTTGACAGCTGCAAACTGTCAAACCCAAACTTTGGACGCCCGTGGCTCTGGACTGGGAGATCGTTGGAGGGTGCGGTTTTCGGTTGGGTGCTTGGGGAGACTTTCCTAGTCTTATCCGCTGAAATTCAGGCCTTTTCAGGCCTGAAATTTTCGGAGTACTGAAACTTTTTCAGGGGAAAGGGCAGATCAGGGCGAGCCAGGAAACTCCAAACACGGGTAATCTGCGGCTTCAGGGGAGAATTTGGCGGGCTGTTGGAGTTTGATTGTGACAGTTCCCAACTGTCGGAGTCGATCTTTGGCTGCACGTTACTTTTGAACCAGGGGTCGTAGCGGACCGTGGTTTGCGTGAGGGTGATTGGCTGGACCGGGCCTGTCTTTCTGGTGGGGTTTCGGGAATTTTCAGCGCCTGAAAAATTTTTAGCCTGAAAACCACTGATTCGGAAGCGTCTCGACGGGGCCAGTACGGCAACCCCGAACACGGCTATAATCATCTTAGTGGTCCCGGAGATATCCTAGTTTAACCATTTTGGCGCAATCTGGTTTTTTAATAACCACGATTTTTGAGCTTGCATATCTCTGGAACCGCTTATGCTAGAGGCGTCGTGTTTGGTGTCGTTGGGTGGGTCTCGGGGAGAGCTATTCGAATTCATTCTTAGATTGACTCTACATAGAGCTTAGACGGATTTTGACCACCAGACAGGTTCCGTGGGCGTTAGACGCAAAAACTTAGATTTAGGATAGACAATTAATTGACCTCGACCCCCTGTACAGGTCGTAGTAATTAGGATAAGATTCCATTGGACTCTACATAGAGTGACCCTGAGACTTCTCAGGAAGTTTATTATTTCATATTTTATTCTTAAGTTAGTCGTGTTAGTTTAAGGATAGATTAAGACAGAGCTTGCACGAGCCCTATTTCATACTGATTATACCTTGACAGTGTTTTGACTTTCACGGCCCTTTTTACAGATCGTAAGCAAATTAATTGACCAAGTAGTTGTTCTCTATCCCTGCCGCAACGAAACACACATACACACATACAAATATACGTACACGTACACACACCCACTGACATAGACACCCACAAATACACCCTCACACAACACGAGCACACCCCTCACTCACATAACCACACACACACACACACAACCATACAAATTGCACACGAACAATACATACCTGTGCTCTGGTTGCTGGTAGAGCGGTCTATCTGGAACAAAAGAGGAAAATAACTACAAACATTTAAATCTAATACATAAGCGCGGCTTGGCTATAAGAGCAACATGTTCCACACACCCAAGCAAGCACCAAACATGGACGCGGGCAAGGAAAGTCAGCCAGAGGCTGGACCCTCAGCAGAGCAAAGCACGGCAAAACAGCCGACAAGAGTAAGCCCGCTGACTGTCACCCCACCCGGGACTCAAAGTCAGAAGGTGCGTAAGAGTGTGGATGCCATAGAGAGCAGGAAAACGACTTCGCCAAACACCACCTTCACAAAAACTCTGGCACCCTCTCCACCGAATTCAAACCCAAATATGACTAAAGAGGCCAAAAAACTATACCTAAAGGCCCTATGCCAATTAGACGCATCCGGGAACATTAAAACGGTCATCAAAACCGAGGTGAAAAGCGTCCTCAAGAGGCTGTACGACATGGTCGCGCAGCTCGACAGAGCGACAGAAGCTGACACAAAAAAGGGCAAGGGTAGAGCGCCAAGTAGGGAAACAGCCCCCTCAAATACTACTGTGACATCAAAACAAGAGGAGGAAGGTGACACTAAAATCCGGATATTAAACGAAATGAAGGCGCTGAAGGAAACAATTATGTTTAATGCGGACAAAGAGAGGGAGAGATCAGAAGAACTGAAGAGGGGACAAGCTAAAATATTTGAAGAAGTAAAAAACGCAACCATAGGGAAGGAGGAAATTAAGATGGGCCTCGAAAGGCTGGAAGCAGTCGTCAGGACCAACGCGGAGACAGAGACCAAGGTGGAAAGGCCGTCCTACGCGAAAGTTGCCTCCAGCTACACACGCAGAGCCACGCACTCCATGGTGGTGTCGTCAAACGACGCGGGGGACTCCGGCCAGGACGTCATGGCCAAGCTGAGAACTGCCGTGGCCGCCACATCCACTGGCATCAGAGTGGATAGAGTGAGGAGAGCGAAGGACTCCACCATAATCGTCAGCTGCGAAAATAAGGACGAAATGGAGAAGGTAAAACGTAGGCTGGAGAGCACAGGAGGGGAGCTGAAAGCGGAGGAAAAGCAAAATAAAGACCCCCAAGTAGTCCTCAGGGATGTAATGGTGGACATAACGGACGAAACCATCCTGTCTGCACTAAAGGTCCAAAACCAGAGCATTCTTGAGAAAATACCGGAAAGCGATTTAAGAATGCAGGTTAAATATAGAAGAAAGACTAGAAATCCCCTGCAGGGGCACGTAGTGCTATCAGTGGCCCCGATAGTGTGGACCAGGCTCGTGGAAGCAGGAACGGTGTACGTGGATCTGCAGAAAATTCGAGTAGAGGACCAATCCCCGCTAATACAGTGCACGAGATGCCTCAAATTTGGCCATGGGAAGAAGCTTTGCACTGAAACAGTAGACCTATGCTCACACTGCGGTGGGCCTCACCTTCGCACAGAGTGCCAAGAGTACAAAACATATGAGCCACCGCAGTGCAGGAACTGTTCGCTGGCTGGCATCTCGAAGAAAGAGCACAACGCGTTCGACACAGCTTGCCCAATAAGAGCGAGGTGGGATAGGTTGGCGAGGTCGTCTGTAGCGTATTGCTAAGGGCACCCAAGCTAACCATCGTGACAATCTAAAGCAGTACATGGTAATGCAGACGAATTTACAGAGGTCCAAGATCGCCACACAAGAACTCATCATGGAGGGCGATAAAAGAAAAATAGCGTTCGCCCTCGTGCAGGAGCCGTACGTTGGTTCAGTAGGACTCCTCAAACAACACACAGGAACCAGGGTCATCCAGAGGACACAAGGTCGCAGCAAACCCATCAAGGCGGCTATAGTCGTATTCAACCCGGACATCGAGATCGAAGAGCAACCTTTGCTCACCGATGAAAACCTTGCCGTGGCGACGCTTAGGTCAAGTACGTGGACGATCGGTATTATATCAATCTATTTTGAAGATAGATTGCCGATCGAACCGTACGTGGATAAGGCCAAGCTGATCGCGAATAAGCTAGGAGTGAGCAGGGTGCTGATAGGGGGCGATGGAAACGCTTGGAGCATTTGGTGGGGGAGCAGACGCGATGATGACAGGGGGGTAATCCTGTCCGGGATGTTCCACGAGTTGGGACTACATATACTGAATGAGGGCTCTGAGCCGACGTTCGACTGCGTGCGGGGGGGGTAGGCTGTACCAAAGCCACGTGGACGTGACGGCGTGCGGAGTGGACTTAATGAGCACCATCACGGATTGGCAGGTGGAAAAAGGCGTAACAAGCTCGGACCACAACACTATTACCTATAAAATTAGAATGCCAAAACCAGAAAGTGACATAGGCAGGCAAAGCACAAGAATTTACAACACGAAGAAGACAGACTGGAAAAAACTTGGCAATAGAATTAAGCAAAATTTAGACAACAACAATATAAACAGCAATATAATAATGGATACACATAATAGAGAAGACTTAAAAAAACTCGTTACTAAATATATCGATACGATCATAGAAACCTGTGATGATCAAATACAAAAAAGGAGAAAAAGTAACAAAATAAAAGTACCTTGGTGGTCCGAAGAACTTGAAGCCCTGAAACAGGACATGATGATCAAGAGGGGCAGAATAACCTATGCAGCAACTCGAAGACGCCCGCACGTCGTCCAAAGATACCTGGAGGCAAAACAAAAATACGAGGACCAAGTGAGGGACGCTGCCACGAAGGGGTGGAAAGACTTCTGCGGAAGGCAAACCAATGAGAGCCTATGGGATGGAATCTACAGAGTACTTAGACAGACAGCCAAAAAAACGGAAGACCAGCCGATGGTGGTGAACGGAATAGCCCTGAGCAAAGAAGAGTCCGTGGAGCTCATCGCTAAAACCTTCTTCCCCGAAGACAGCTCAGAGGAGGACAATTTGGAGCACCATAAAACGCGGAAATCGGCAGATCAGCCAAGCGGAGTGGACGACGATCCTCCATTTACTGAGGCGGAAATTCTACAGGCGGCTAAAAGCTTCCATCCCAAGAAGGCCCCGGGAGCAGATGGACTTACCGCGGATATAGTGCTGGCAGCAATCAAAGCTAACGTGGAAGTCTTCGTGGGTGTGGCAAACAAGTGTCTGGAGCTTGGCTACTTTCCCGTGCAGTGGAAGGAGGCAGTGGTTGTTATTCTCCCGAAACCAGGGAAGGACAACTACATGCAACCAAAGTCGTACCGGCCGATAGGGCTTCTCTCAGTACTCGGCAAGGTACTCGAGAAGGCGATGATTCGGAGGATCCGATGGCACGTTCTCCCTCGGATGAACCAGCACCAATATGGCTTCATGCCGGGACGGTGCACCGAGGACGCCCTCTATGATCTATTGGAACATATTAAAGAGAATCTAAATAAAAAAAGTACCAGCGTTATGATCTCGCTGGACATAGAGGGCGCCTTCGATAGCACCTGGTGGCCAGCCATCAAGTGTAGGCTAAGGGAGAAAGGGTGCCCGCGGAACCTGTGGAGACTCGTCGACAGTTACCTGAGTGAGAGGGGCGTTAAAGTCCGGTACGCGAACCGCGAATACTGGAAAGTGACCAACAAGGGGTGCGTCCAAGGGTCAATTGGGGGTCCAACTTTTTGGAATTTAGTACTGGACCCGCTTTTCAACGATCTAGACTCTAAAGGAGTATATAGCCAGGCGTTCGCGGATGATATCGTTCTGGTCATCTCGGGAAGTAGCGCTTTAGAAATTGAGACCAAAGCGAATGCCGCGCTCGGGCATGTGTATGAGTGGGGTGTCAAAAACAAATTAAAATTTGCACCGCAGAAGACCAACGCAATGATAATAACCAATAAGCTTAAATATGACACACCACGATTGCACATGGCCGGGACCGGCATTCAAATGGTAGATGAGGTCAAACTTCTTGGCCTCATTATAGATAGAAAACTGACATTCGGAAGCCACGTCGCCTATATATGCAAGAAAGCCGTGAATATATACAAACAACTCTCACGAGCGGCTAGGGCGACGTGGGGCCTGAACCCTGAGGTGAGCAGAACGATCTACGTCTCGGTGATAGAGCCAGTTATGTTATATGCGTCGAGTGTATGGGCAGGAGCTTCGGAGAAACAGTACATTAGGAAACAATTAAACGCAGTAGCCAGAGGATTTACGCAGAAAATCTGCAAATCTTATTTGTTGTTGTTGATCATATCGGGGATCCTACCACTTGATCTGAGAATCAAGGAAGCGGCATCTCTGTATGAAGAAAAGAAGGGCAAGAAGAAGAACATAGTGAGAGACAGGGAAGTAGAAGCGGGTTCAAACCGGGAGGATGACCACCCTGCGGACGCTGTGTGTCACACCTACGAGGAGCTGCCGGATGAATCGCGTGTGGCGATCCAAATGCAAGACAGGGCGGTGCACATCTTCACAGATGGAAGCAGAATTGAGGGTAAGGTGGGGGCAGCCCTCTCCTGGTGGGAGGGCGGAGCCGAAACCAAAACCCGAAAATTCAAGCTCGAGTCGTACTGCACTGTCTTCCAGGCGGAACTATACGCGATTTATCGGGCCACGGAAATGGCGATTCAGGACAGCGGAACCGACTTTCGGCTGTATAGTGACTTTAAGTCAGCACTGGAACTCGCGAGCAGCTCGGAGGCAACGCACTCAATCGCAGTAAATATAAAAAAGAACATGGCACTGTTAAAAAGGCAGAACAAAAAGTTCCACCTGAAATGGGTGAAAGCGCATGTAGGAATAAGGGGAAATGAGAGAGCGGATACCTTAGCGAAGGATGCGGCCCTAAAAGTTAAGACTAAACCGGCCTACAATAAGTGCCCGATCTCATTCCTGAAACGTACCCTGAGACAGCGTACCGTTGAGGAATGGAACCAGAGATACCTGCAGGACACGACGGCCAGCGTCACAAAAATCTTTTTCCCAAGCGCCGTGACCGCCTACCAGGTGGCCAAAAGCATACACAAGGAATACACACTGACACAAATACTTACAGGACATGGGGGATTCGGTCAGTACCTGCACAGATTCAAAAAGAGAGACTCGCCAGCATGTCCATGCGATCCGGACAAGGAAGAGTCTGTGCTGCACTTGCTGACCGAATGTCCTAGGTTCATGCGACAAAAATATAACCTAGAAAATGAACTGGACGTAACATTAAACAAAGAGTCAATGGCGGCAATTATAAACAATAAAAAGTGCCGTGAAAAATTCATTAAATACTGCAAGGACATATGCGAAATTGTGAACAATAATAATAAGTAGCATGTAAGGCTGTACATCTCAATATGGTAATCATACTGGAAATGTAAGCCAATAGTAATAAGAGAAGGCAAATAAAAAAAAAAAAAAAATATATATATATATATATATTAATACATATAAAAAAAAAAAAAAAAAATATATATAAAAAAAAGAGTATACATATGCATATATAATTTCATATACATAGGTATAAAAAAAAAAAAAAAAAAAACAAAAAAAAAAAATTGCCACCTTAACCGTCACCACTGTAAAACATAGAGTAAGAAGTTAGTGTAAAGTGTAATTTAGTAAGAAGTGTAAGTGTAGTTAAGTAGATGCTAATAAAAGTAATAGCCATAAACTGCATGAGAAATAAGTGATGGGTTTGCCTATAAAGGACAAAAATAAAAAGTTATAATTGTAAATACTAATCTAGAAGTACTGTATAGATATTGTCACCTTCCATAGAGTTAAAATGAAGCGCTGGAAAAAAAAAAAAAAAAGAAGAAAGTATAAAAGATTCTCCCACCACCACATGGGAGACCAAGCCGCGCTGACGGGGACTGGTTTTTAGTCGGTTGGAGTCCGACACTATCCGGCCCGCCTTCAACTAGGGTTTATATCTTTTTGAGGGCGGACCGTTTGTGCGTGCGCATTTTCCAGTCCACGTCACATATCAAAAAAAAAAAAAAAAAACCTAACCTAACCTAACCTAACCCAGTCCCCCCGCAACCCTCGTGGTGGTCGGATCGTTTTTAAAGCAGCTCCGCACATAAAAATTCGAAAAACCGGTAAAAAGTGCTCCGATTTGAAAAATTTAAGTGTTGTTGTGTAGAGGCAAGTTGCCCCCATACGCACAAAGTTAAAGTGCACACCGGATTGCAGTGCTGAAATGCGCACAGTGAAAAAACCGCTAATTTAGAGGTTAAGTGTTTTTAAACTATAACGTTTGCCGCATTTGCGGCAAAAGTAAAGCGACGACCATATGTCTTTATTTTGAAAAACATAGCGGAAGGACGACACCTACGCTTCAGACCACTCCAGGACCACCTCCATCCCGGATGTCCTGAGGAAATTGGGAAAAACCGAAAAACACGTGGTCTGAAAAACCTCAACGAGACGTGGCAGCCTCCTGAAGTTTTGCAGTACACAAGAGAGACTTAAGAAAAGAAGGTTTTTGCAAGTTTTAGATTTTTAATTTAAATAGTTTTTGTGTGAAAAATTAATGAAAATTGGATTTTTGGACACATGTATCTTCTGAAAACGTGACATTTTGAAATTTTTTCAATTGTTATCTTTTGCGCGCTGGCTTGGAGAGGACATCCTGAAAAATTCAGATTTTTAGCTTGCCTAGTTTTTATATAGTAATTAAAAAACTATAAAATTAATATAATCGTAAATATCCATAGGTTAAAATTTTATTTTTTATATTTTAGTTTTTTCATCAAATAGTGTTTCTTTTATTTGTAATTTAGACATTTTTTTCAAAATTTTCCGACTAGCGGTCCCAAAGTTATTAAATTTTTAGGCATTTATTCAAATAAAATCGAAATAAATAGAAATAATCAGTTTTTGACATTGGGACTGACTTTTGCATGTGTATTGGAGGTGGTTTAAGCCCAAAGTTGACCCCGGTAGCTTGGAGATTGACGGAAATAGCTTTTTTCGGCCATTTTGGTTCTTTTGGTTGCCGTATAAATCCCTAAATATCTCCGAGACTATTGGGCGCAGAGAACTCGGATTTTCGTAGTTCTCAGCGGCATATAAGCGGAAATATTTTTTGTTCACTTTCAGGAGTTTTCAGGTCCTGAAAATTTTCAGCCCTGAAACTACTTTCGGCGGATAGAGAAAGTGGAGCCAAGCACAGCATTCCAAACCGCGTTTCTCTGTGGCAAACGGTTGTGGAGCTATAGCCACCCAAAGTCAGCTTTTGACAGTTATCCCCACTCTTTGGGAAACTTTGGCCTGGCATAGCTCTGGATCTGGGGGTCGCAGAGACTTGCCGTTTTTGCAGTTGTGTTTGGGGAGATAACCTCTGTTCGGTCTACTGGGTTTCGGGCGCTTTAGAGCTGGAAATTTTCAGGAGCCTGAAAACCAGATAACGCATCGGAACGGGACAAGCCAAGCCGAACAAGCCCAAGCTCGGGTATTCTGCGATCGCTGGGAGGGAAGTTATACCGGGTGGAAGATTGACATTGACAGTTCTAGGACTGTCAAACCAATTTTCGAACTCGGATAGCTCCCGACTCGGGGGTCGTAGAGGGCTCGGGTTTTCTTTGGGGACATCGGCGGGCTTCTCCCTACCCGGTAAGGCTGTTTTCAGCGGTATTCAGGACCTAAGATTTTTCAGGCCTGAAACCTGCCCCGCGGGGTAGATCTCTTCGAGCCGGTTCAGGAAAGCCCAAGCACGGTGATATTCGGCTAAACGGTTCCGGAGAAAACCACCAGTAACCAAATTCCGGCCGCCATCTTGGATCGGCAACCGGAATTTTAAACTGCTTTATTTCCGAAACCCTTTGGAATAGGGTAGCCGTGTTTGGGTTCATTGGATCGGGCTCGGCGGGCTCTATCTAGTGATAGCAACAGGAAGACTCTACATAGAGCCGCTCTACAAAACTTTATGAAAACGGTTTCTATGACCAGAACTTGACTGTGAGGCCTATGTGGAGCCCCCTGAGGACTGTTTGAGGTCTCCGGACCCTGAGCAAAGTCTTGTAAAAACGGTTTTACGATATTATATTGTATAGTTTTAAGACTTCTTAGCGGTTTTGTTTCTTTTGAACAACAGCTATAAATTTTAATATATTTTATTTATTTTTTACTCTCGTCCCTATTGACGTTAGACTAAGCGACGCATACCTCCAACATGTTCGGCTTTAGAACGCCGTCAAATGCTAGGGATGGTGAAAAATCACCGTCAAGACCTGGGGCAGTTGCCCCTCTAAACGTAAGGCGTAGTATAGGCGAGTGGGAAGCCACAAAGACTAGCCCTAATAACAACGACACCTTCAATGTTGACAAGACGCTGCAGGCCGGCCCTGCGAATATAAAGACAAAGCCTGCCTCGGCCCAGGAGAGCAAGGCGACGACTGCGACTTCATTAAGAAAGTCAGTCGAAAAAAGCTCTCCACCAAAGGGTAAATATGTAGACCGGATCTCGGAGGCTAAAGCTTGCCTTACCAAAACCAAGCTAAACCTAAGCAGCTCTCGAAACACAAAGACAGAGATAAAAACAGCCATCTCTGAAGCTGCGGAGAGGTTGTTTCAATTGGTTAAGGAGGCTGAAGCGGAACTGAAGGTTACCAAACAAAAAATGACAAAAGAGGGGCCGGCGACTGCCGAACTTAATCCAACGCCCACAAGCCCATCTTCTCTGGAGGAGAAGGAAGCGAGCAATGTGTTGCTCAAGACACTGGAGCAACACACAAAGCTTCTTGCTGAGAGTAGCAGGCACATTGAGGAGCTCAAGGAGAGGATGGTCCTCCAAAAGGAGATATTGGAGAAGGCCAGCTACGCGAGTGTAGTCGCAACTGGAGCCGTAAGGTCACTGCCAGGGCGCAGTACCTTGCATTCAGTGGTGGTTACCTCGAAAGATGAGACTGAGACGAGTGACAAAATTCTAGAAAGAGTCAGGAAAGTAGCGAATGCCAAGGAGGGCTGGGTAAAGGTGGACAAGGTAAGGAAGGCCAGGGACCGTAAAATAATAATGGGCTTCGAAACAAAAGAAGAAAGGGCCAAAATGAAGACTCGACTTCAAAAAGAGGGAGTGGACCTTACCGTCGAGGAAGTCAAGAACAAGGACCCACTTCTGGTCCTCAGGAACGTCTTGGTAGTAAATACCGACGAAGACATCATTAAGGCCCTGAGAAACCAGAACAAAGGTGTTTTTGGCGGCCTCGATGATGAGGAAAACAGAGTCGAGGTCAAATACAGAAGGAGGACGCGCAACCCACATGTCGGCCACGTCATCGTTAGCGTCTCACCCACCATCTGGCGACGAGCGCTGGAAGGCGGGACACTGCATATAGATTTTCAGCGTATTAGAGTAGAAGATCAATCCCCGTTGGTGCAGTGCACCCGTTGCCTGGGCTTTGGGCACGGCAAGCGGTTCTGCAAGGAGCCTGCGGACCTCTGCAGCCATTGTGGAGACCCACATATGAGATCGGAGTGCCCGGATTGGCTCTCAGGTTCACCACCCGCTTGTCGCAACTGTGCCAAAGCCAAGACCGAGCAGGGAACACATAATGCGTTTAGCCACGACTGCCCAGTGCGCATAAGATGGGACGAAGTGGCCAGGTCGACTGTAGCATATTGCTAAGGGCACCTCGGGAGTAAATACCCCCTATGGAGTTTTGCAGGCCAACCTCCAACGAAAAAAGCTTGCCACCAATGAGCTTTTTATTGAAGCTACGAAGCGCGGAGTAGCGGTGGCGCTCCTGCAGGAACCGTACGTGGCCGGGGCTGGAGTAATGAAGAGTCATAAGGGCGTAAGGATCTTCCAGAACACTGGCATAGGAGGTGGGACTGTGAAAGCAGCAATAGCTGTCTTCAACAATGACCTTGTAGTCAAGCAGTACCCGAAACTCACCACCAACAACATCTCGGTGGTGGGAATCCTGACCAGTGCCTGGGAGATCACGCTTGTCTCTTTTTACTGTGAGCCAGACCAGCCTATCGAGCCCTACTTAGAACATCTAAGGCGAATAGGACTCGCCGTCGGTTCTGGGAAGCTGATCGTTGGGGGGGACGCCAATGCAAAAAACATATGGTGGGGCAGCCCGAAGAACGACCACAGAGGAGAAGACATGGTGGGAACTCTCGGCGAGCTTGGTCTAAATATACTAAACCGAGGGGAAATTCCGACCTTCGACACCATCCGAGGAGGGAAGCGATACAGCAGTTATGTGGATGTCACTGCCTGCTCCAACAACATCCTGGACCTAGTAGACGACTGGAGGATTGATGAGGGTCTCACGAGCTCGGACCACAACGGCATTGTGTTTAACATTCTCTTGGAGAAATCCAAGGGAATCCAAATTGAAAGAACAACACGTAAATTTAACACGAAAAAAGCCAATTGGCCCGAATTCCATACGAAATTCGGACAATTGAAAATAGAAAATAAATTAACCATTACTGAAATTAATAAAATTAAAAATAAATATGAAATAGATACATTTACAAACAATCTCAACAAAATAACAGATGAAGCTTGCAAACTAACAATGCCATGCAAAAAAGTTAAAGAAGAACTTACATTGCCGTGGTGGTCCGAGAGACTCGCTGGGATGAAGAGGTTACTATGAGGCGCAGGATCCGCTGTGCCGCCCCAGTCCGGAGGCAGAAGGTCGTAGATCAGTACCTGAAACAGAAAGAAGAGTATGAGTTGGAAGTGGCCAAAGCTCAGACCGAGAGTTGGAAGGAGTTCTGCGAGAAGCAGAATAGGGAGGGGGTTTGGGAAGGTATATATAGGGTAATAGGAAGGACACAGCGCAGGGAAGAGGACCTGCCATTGGAATGGAATGGTGACGTACTAGACGCGAAGGGATCTGTGAAGCTTTTAGCGGAAACACTTTACCCGGAAGACGCGCTAGAGAGTGACAACGTTCATCACCGTTCGATTCGGTCAAAAGCCGAACAGGTAAACCTTGGGGAGCAACATGGCTGCTGCGACCCACCGTTTACGATGGCTGAGCTAAGGAAGTCGGTAGAGTCCTTCAACCCAAAGAAGGCGCCGGGCTCCGATGGCTTTACGGCTGACATCTGCCGTGAAGTAGTAAGTAACGACCCGGGTTTATTTCTGGGGTTCCTGAACAAGTGTCTGGAGCTTCAGTACTTCCCCACGTCCTGGAAGGAGGCAACGGTAGTTATACTGAGAAAGCCAGGAAAAGACAACTACTCTACTCCCAAGTCGTATAGGCCGATTGGACTACTGCCTATACTGGGGAAGATCTTTGAGAAGATGCTGGTGGCCCGCCTGAAATTCCATCTCTTACCGAGGATGAGTACCCGCCAGTACGGATTCATGCCCCAAAGGAGCACCGAGGACTCCCTCTATGCTCTTATGCAGCACGTCCACCAAAAGCTGGCACAAAAAAGAATTATCACGCTCGTATCTTTAGACATAGAGGGAGCTTTCGATAACGCCTGGTGGCCAGCAGTCCGAGTCCGTCTGGCGGAGGAAAATTGTCCAGTAAATCTTAGGCGGGTCATCGACAGCTACCTCAGTGACCGAAAAGTCTCAATTAGGTACGGCGGGGAAGTGTACACCAAGGGCACCAGCAAGGGCTGCGTCCAGGGATCGATTGGGGGCCCTATTTTCTGGAACCTGCTCCTAGACCCCCTCCTTAAAGCATTGCAGAGTATCGGGGTGTATATACAGGCGTTCGCGGATGATGTCCTCCTAGTTTTCGACGGGGAGAGTGCGCTGGAGGTGGAGGTATCCGCCAACGCCGCTCTCGCTCGTGTTCTGGCGTGGGGTGTCGAAAATAAGCTTACATTTGCACCTCATAAGACCACTGCGATGGTGATAACAAGGAAGCTGAAGTTCGACACACCACGTCTGAGCATGGGGGGGACAGACATCGCCTTAGCAAAGGAGGTGAAGATCCTAGGTGTTACGATAGATAGCGGGTTGACATTCAACGCTCATGTCTCGCTCGTGTGCAAGAGGGCAACTGGAATCTACAAACAGCTGTGCAGAGCCGCAAGGGTTAGCTGGGGGCTAAACCCCGATATCATTAGAACAATTTATGTGGCGACAATGGAGCCCATAATTCTTTATGCCGCTAGCGTCTGGGCTCCAGCAGCCGAAAAGCTGGGTATTCAGAAGCAGCTTCGGAACGTCCAGCGCGGGATTGCCCAGAAAATGTGCAGGGCATACCGCACGGTCTCCCTGAACTCTGCCCTGGTGCTGGCTGGGATACTCCCACTTGATCTTCGCGTCCGCGAAGCAGCTGCACTATACGGAGCCAGGAGGGGGGTACCCCAGCCCGTACTGGGGGGCAGGGAGGTGGAGCGGATGGCACCCGCGCTGGAGGCCCCGCATCCTGCGGAGCAAATGTGTCTGGAGTTCGGAAGCCTGGTAGACGAGGATCAGTACAACGACCACAGTAACTATGCTGTGCGTATATTCACCGACGGCAGCAAAATTGAGGGCAAAGTCGGGGCGGCGCTATCCTTGTGGAGTGGCGCCGTCGAGGCGAAAGCCCTCAAGTTTGCTTTGCCATCCTATTGTACCGTCTACCAGGCAGAACTTCTGGCTCTACAAAGAGCGGTGGGAGAGGTGCTCAAGCACAGTGAAACCACGTTCGGCATCTTCAGCGACTCTAGGGCGGCCCTTCAGACGGTGACCAACTCAAGTTCCCCTCACCCCTTAGCAGTGGAAACCAGAGACGCCTTGCGCCGCTGTAAACTCCAGAACAAGCGCGTCTCGCTGTTCTGGATAAAGGCCCACGCAGGTATGGAGGGGAATGAGAGAGCCGACCAGCTTGCGAAGGAGGCCGCTCTGAAGTCGAAGAAGAAGCCGGACTACGATCAGTGTCCCGTGTCATTCGTCAAGCGAGTAATCCGGTCGGAGACGCTGGGCGAGTGGAACGGGAGATATAGATCGGGTGACACTGCTTCGGGTACCAAAATCTTCTTTCCGGACGCTGTGGCGGCGTACAGAGTGGTACGCAAGATTACTCACGACAGCATGACTACGCAAATTCTGACGGGGCACGGTGGGTTCTCCTCATACTTGAAACGCTTCAAGTGTAAGGAGAACTCATCGTGCGCCTGCGAACCCGGCGTCGAGGAGACGGTTCTGCACATCCTATTCAGTTGCCCAATGACTGAAAGATTACGATACGAGACTGAGCAAAAACTTGGTGTAGAACTGAATGCTCAACAGGCACCGCATCTAATGACGGGAAAGTATAGAGAATTATTTTTAAAGTACTGTAGTCAAATAGCATCTATAGTAGTCAAAAGAAACAAAACCGTATAAGTAAATATGCTGTCACAATATACTGTGTTATATCTAAGAACAGCATAAAAAACCAGCTGATGAATAATTAAGGATAAAATAGTTAATAAGTAAAAATTATATCAGCCTATATCAAAAAACTGCTCCCGTCCGTAAAGGACCTGTAAAGCAAATACAGTATAAAAAGTGTTATAAGTACTCCCCTACTCTGTAGGACCTGTATTGTTATGTAAATAAGTTAAGCTATAAACAAGTAAAATAAAAATGTAAGTTAAAAGTAACAAATTTGCTATGGAAATAAAATAAAAATAGACCTAAGAACCTGTAAAATAGACTAAGTAGAATAAGTACATATAAGTATAAGAAATGCAAGAATAAAAGTTTTATCCCTGGCTTTTTAATAAAATAAAATATAAATAGATAGATAGCTAGATGATAGTTGGGAATCCCACCCATAACGGACACAATTGAGGATGTATGAAAGAAAGATAAAGTATGAGGAATAAAAGTGCCTGCAATCTATCAATCTATCAACCTATCAATTTATCAATCTCTCAATCTATCAATCTATCAATCCATCGATCCATCAATCTATTAATCTATCAATGTATCAATCTCTCAAACGTAGAATCTGCGTATCAATCTATCGATTTATAAACAAATCCTCACCTAACCTAATCTAAATAATAAAATTAACACACTTAAAACAATAATTCGGATTTACAAGACCCTGCAATCTATCAATCTATCAATCCATGAATCTGTCAATCTATCAATCTATTAATCTATCAATCCATCAATCCATCAATCTATCAATCTATCAATCTATCAATCTATCAATCCATCAATCTGTCAATCTGTCAATCTATCAATCTATCAATCCATCAATCTATAAATCTATCAATTTATCAATCCATCAATTTATCAATTTATCAATCTCTCAATCTATCAATCTATCAATCTATCAATCTATCAATCTATCAATCTATCAATCTATCAATCTATCAATCTATCAATCTATCAATCTATCAATCTATCAATCTATAAATCCATCGATCCATCAATCTATCAATCTATCTTTCAATCTATTAATCTATCAATCTATCAATCTATTAATCTATCAATCTATCTTTCAATCTATTAATCTATCAATCTATCAATCTATCAATCACTCAATCGTAGAATCTGTGTATCAATCTATCGATTTATAAAAAAATCCTGACCTAACCTAACCTAAGTAATGAAATTAACACAATTAAAACAATAATTCTGATTTACAAGACCCTGCAATCTATCAATCTATCAACCTATCAACCTATCAACCTATCAATCTAGAAATCTATCAATCTATCAATCTATCAATCTATCAATCTATCAATCTATCAATCTATCAATCTATCAATCTATCAGTCTATCAGTCTATCAGTCTATCAGTCTATCAATCTATCAATCTATCAGTCTATCAGTCTATCAATCTATCAATCTATCAATCTATCAATCTATCAATCTATCAATCTATCAATCTATCAATCTATCAATCTATCAATCTATCAATCTATCAATCTATCAATCTATCAATCTATCAATCTATCAATCTATCAATCTATCAATCTATCAATCTATCAATCTATCAATCTATCAATCTATCAATCTATCAATCTATCAATCTATCAATCTATCAATCTATCAATCTATCAATCTATCAATCTATCAATCTATCAATCTATCAATCTATCAATCTATCAATCTATCAATCTATCAATCTATCAATCTATCAATCTATCAATCTATCAATCTATCAATCTATCAATCTATCAATCTATCAACCTATCAATCTATCATTCTATCAATCTATCAATCTATCAACAATCTATCAATCCTCACCTAACACAACGTAACCTAACCTAAGTTGTGCTCTTATATCCATTGTATGGCACACGGGGTAAGTGAAACACATTGATTTTTATGCACTAGCACAAATGCTTGATCATAAAATACGTGTCTTAATATATAAATGTATGTATTAAAGTGTTTTTTTTATCCATTTATAAAAAAAACCCCATTCATTTTAATAACTGAATCAGCTGTTTTCTTTTGTGGATAAATATGAACAAACTGACATGCATTCCATGCCTATTATGCGCGCAAGTTAGGTTAGGTTAAAATAAAAATTGTTTATAAAACCTAAACCCCATACTTTTAAGGTATGTCGCCATAAAAAAAAACTTTATTTAACTAGACGCTTCAAATGACACCTGTCTCAAGTCTGTTGGTGGGTGGGGACACTTTCACGCAATGCCCTTACTTCATGATATTTTCCTTTGCTAGCCATTTCTATAATAAACTTGGAAAGTACATATGTATTAAAAAACTCACCTTCGTACGTGCTCGGTATAGAAACGGCAACCTGCATGGGCCTTCACCGCAGGGCCATCGCGACACAACAGTTCAAATCAATTACAATGTGTAAATATAATATATTTCAGCAATCAATTTATAGTCGGGTTTACATTAGATGTAAAGTTGTAAGTGCCAACCCTAGCAACATATATTTGTAATGATTATAACTTCGTTAGGCCATGGATTCAGGCTTTATTTTTTTTTTTGTGTATCGGTCACATATAAAGCATTTTTTTTGTATAAAAATCAAGTTGCAAAATTGAGGGATTGTCGAGTTCAAAAATAAAATTGAAAATATTAAAAAAAACTTATTACGTCGATTTATATGAACCTAAATAATTTATGATAACTTTGTATTTGCGACTTTAAAATCTTCATGTATGAGTTTAATCAGTTTGCTGATAATTTGTACTAGTAATTTATTACGATTCTTTTTTTAATAATCCGGAAAAAAAATTACGTATTTTCAAAAATTTATATTTCATCATCTAGATGTATTTATTACTAGAAACTTGGGTATTTTACTCTAGCGTTTCTTTTGAATCAATCTATACGAATTTGGAATAAAAAAGCGATGTCACTTTTTTTGGGTTTATAAAACACTGTGCGACGTGCTTTCGACAAGGCGCCTATGTTACAAAGTACTCTGTGAACGCGTCTCAGCGCGGACTGAGGCTTGGAAGTTGTGCGTTCATTGATAAATGTATGAAATTTTTTTTAGAGTGGTTTTATTTTGATCATAAATAATAAAGTTATTTATGTAGGTTCAAAATAATTAGCTATAGGCGTTGAAGACTATATAATTATTTTATGATTTCAAACTAAAAATGTTTAGGTACTGGATTTAGGTTACGGGTTCTTAAAACACTGCTCTGTTTCGTCATTTTCTTGTATTAGTGCGTTGGTAAAATCGTATTTATATGAGACCATAATATTTTCACCAGGGAGACTGGAAACGTCGAGAGATGTCGTGCGGTGTTCCGCAGGGGTCGGTTCTAGGCCCACCCTTGTGGAACATCGGCTACGATTACGTGCTGCGCGGCGACTTCCCTGACGGGGTCAGCGTGGTTTGCTACGCAGACGACACGCTGATTCTAGCGCAGGGAAGTTCGCACCAGGCGGCGGTCGCTCTAGCGACACGCGGGGTTGCGATAGCCGTTGGTAGGATCCAGGAGTTGGGACTCGAGGTGGCGCTGCATAAATCCGAGGCAATGTGTTTCCACGGCCCTCGGAACGCGCCACCACCGGACTCCCAACTTACGGTAGGAGGAGTTCGCATCGGCGTCGGGTCGACGATGAAGTATCTGGGACTCGTCCTCGACAGCCGGTGGAATTTCGTAGAACATTTCCGACGTCTGGCTCCCAAGCTTCTCCGGGCTGGGGCTGCTCTCAAGCGGCTCCTGCCCAATCTTGGGGGTCCAGACGCCTCCTGCCGGAGGCTCTACGCGGGGATCGTTCGGTCCATGGCCCTCTACGGGGCGCCGGTGTGGGCGCCGTAGCTGGCAAAGCGACCGGCGTCCATACTGAACGCCTGCCAGAGGGTCATGGCAATACGGATGGTGCGGGGTTACCGCACGATCTCCCGCGAAGCGGCGAGCCTTCTGGCGGGCCTACCACCGTGGGATCTGGAGGCAACAGTCCTTGCACACATGCACGACATACGCGTGGAGATGCAACGCCGGGGTGAAAGTCCACTGCCGCAACATGTCAAGGCATGGCGGACAGAGCTCCGGCGGGATCTCATGGTGAAATGGCGTCAACGGCTATCGCAACCCAGTGCTGAGCACGCCACGATTATGGCGGTAAGTCCCCTCTTTGAGGCGTGGCTGGAAAGACCTCACGGCGTCCTTACCTTCCGCATGACGCAGGTCCTCACCGGACATGGCACGTTCGGGAGGTTCCTGCATCGGATTCAAGCGGAAGAGACGCCCGGGTGTCGCCACTGTGCGCAACGCCCGGAGGACACGGTGGAGCACACCGTCGAGGTGTGCCCTGCCTGGGCGGAGCATCGCCGTGCCCTCGTGGGGGCGATCGGCGGCGGAGACCTCTCGCGCCGGGCCCTGGTCGAGGCCATGGTCCGGAGCGAGGAGGAATGGCAGGCGGTCGCCTCCTTCTGCGAAGCAGTAATGCTTGCAAAGGAGGAGGCCGACCGCATCAGGCAACGGCGCCCTCGCCGCCGTCGCCGGGATTCCGATCCCGATTTCCGGCCACCGTAGACGCAGGCTCGCGGACGGCGAGCTATGGGTAGCTCGCTGTCCGATCGTCCGGTAATGGACCGAGTCTAAGACGTCGACGGCGCGCACTGTTCCCGCGCGCCTCAAGGAGTTGTCAGCAGCAGGAGGGGCCCAGCTGGGTCGAAGCCTACTGGGGACAGGGTTGTCCGAAAGGGAGCTCGTGCCCCGGTATGAAGGCTAGAAGGAACGGCGCGGGGTTTTTAGTCAGTAAGAGTCTGACACTGTCTCCCGCTCCACCAAAGAGCGGGTTTCGTCAAAGATGATTTTCCCCGTCGACAAAAAAAAAAAAAAGATCATAATATTTTTTTTTGCAATCCCATACATACTAATAGTTATGATTCCTTGTGCATCATAATGGTTCTCGAAAAACCGTGATATTTGTCAAAATGTCGTGATAAAGTAAATACATCCTTAGCAATAAGTTTCAAAATAATTATTTATAATTTCACAAGCAAATTTAAAATTTTCACTTAGAAAATAAATTTCAAAAAAACGAATTTTAAAACCGGCTAACCGGTTTTTTTTTTAGAAAACCGGACAGCATTGGACGATTTCAATACCATGACATACTTACTCATAGTTATAATTCCTAGTGCATCAAAATTTTCAAAACTTTCTCAAAATTTGTCCAATTTTGAGAAAGTGTCCTGTGTGTAATTGTAAGTTATCCCTAATAAATGAAATAAAATAAGTTTGTACGGAACCCTCAATGCGCGAGTCCGACTCGCACTTGCCCACCCTTTTTTGTAGTGAAGGATTTTTTTGTGTAATAATTACACTGTAACAAAAAACTATACGCTTTTTGATGGAATGTCCCATTTTATTTCAGAATAGGTGGGTATTTTGTGTTCGGTAAGTTTATAAAATGAAACTCTTCAGTTACAAAAATGAGTACTATATTTACTTATAAAACACTATAAACTGCACACATCTATAAATGATGGTGGGGGCGTGGGGCGGTGGCGTGGTGGGTTGTACGGTGGGCTAGGAGCGCAGGTAGTGGCGCGGCGTGTAGACGCGCGTGAGGTCGCGCTCGCTCATGGTGGGCACGCGCGGCTTGAGCTCGGGGATGATGGCGCTGCCCAGCACCGACAGACCGTTACTCGGCCTGCACACACAACACAATTCTCTTTAATCGCCACACACGTCAAATCTAGAAAGAGTCGCCTCGGGAGCCTGTCGCGCCGGTATTGGAGATTTTGTAATATAATTACAAAATCTCCAATATTACAAATTACAAGGTAATTAAGGTTAAGTTATTAAGGTAATTATCTACTGTATCTTTAATTTTATTTGATACTAGCTTTTATCCGCGGCATCGCCCGCGTTTATTAATATAGGTACTTTAATTCCACTCCCCTTTTCTTCTCTCTTTCTCCCCTCTCTCTCACTTAAAAAAAAAATAGCCTATGTCACTTACTGAACTTCATTATATCATCATCATCATTATATCAGCCGAAAGACGTCCACTGCTGGACATAGGCCTCCTCCAAGCGTCGCCACGACGACCAGTCCTGTCCGTCACGCATCCATCGGATTCCCTTGACCCTGACCAGGTCATCGGTCCACCTTGTTGGAGGCCTTCCAACGCTGCGTCTTCCGGTACGTGCTCGTTACTTCAACCATCTGTTCTGCATGCGATGTGACCTGCCCATTGCCATTTAAGTTTGGCGACTTTTCGAGCTATGTCGGTAACCTTGGTTCTCCTGCTTCATTTCTGATGTGATCGCGCAAGGAAACTCCGAGCATAGCCCTTTGCATCGCCCTTTGGGTGACTTTGAGTCTTCTTATAAAGGCCCATTGTAAGTGACCACGTTTCGGAGCAAAACGCACTGGTCATAGACTTTCGTCTTGAGACACTGTGGTATATTAGACGAGAAGACACTGCGCAGCTTCCCGAACGCTGCCCAGCCGAATCGGATTCGACGATCGACCTCTTTTTCGAAGTTAGACCTACCCAACTGGACCATCTGTGCCAGGTAAACGTAATCGTCCACAACTTCGAGTGTAGAGTCTCTGATCTTAATAGGAGTGGGTGCTACATGGATGTTAACCATAACTTTGGTTTTGTCCATGTTCATTTTAAGTCCCATTCTTTCGGAAACTCTACTGAGGTCACCGACCGTTGTACTAAGTTCTTTCGTAGTCTCAGCCATGACTACCATGTCGTTGGCAAACCGAAGGTGAGTGATGTACTCGCTATTGACATTAATGCCTAGTCCTCTCCATTCCAGAACCTTGAAGACATCCTCCATTGCAGCCGTGAACAGTTTGTGAGAAATAACGTCTTCCTGCCTCACACCTCGCTGCAAGAGGATAGGTTTCGATGTCTGGTCTTGAAGTCGGACTTCTCGTAATCCACAAACGCTAAGCAGAGAGGCTGATTATACTCCTCAGTCTTCTGTATAATCTATCGCAGCATATGTATGTGTTTCACGGTACTAAAGCCTTTTCGGATTCCGGCTTGTTCGGGAGGCTGGAAGTCGTCGAACCTGCGCGCGTGATGGTTCGTTGTGACTCTGGAAAACAGCTCATAGACATAGCTCAGAAGTAAGATGGGTCGGTAATTCTTAAGCAGGGCATTGTCGCCCTTCTTAAAGAAGAGTACCACCACACCTCTGCTCCATGCCCGTGGCGTTTTTCCCTCGAGGATGACGGAATTGAATGGCTTCTGAAGGGCCTTAAGGGGCGGTTTTCCACTCGCCTTCAGGAGTTCAGCCGTAATTTCGTCCTCACCCGACGTCTAGTAGTTTTTCAGCTGCTTAAGAGCCATCCTAATCTCGTACACGCTGACGTCGGGATATCTTCGGTATAGTGTCGAGTCAATTTAGCTCTTGAGTAATTTGCTAGATTTGCAGCGGGTTTAGTGATAGATGTGTATAACTGTCCATAAAAGGTCTCCATTTCTCTCAGAAGCTCCGATTTGACGGAAATGACTCTGCCATCGTCGGTCTTATTTATTTATTTAATGCTTTATGCACACAAAGTACAGAGGCGGACTTAATGCCTTAGGAATTTTCTGCCAGTCAACCTTTGGGTGATGCAGAGAAAAATAGTGGCAGGTGCAATAAATGAGAAAGAGAAAACGAACAAGAATTAACATAAGTACTAATAAACCATATAATATATATTATACAATTAAACAATATATACTCAAATTAATAAACTACATACCTAATTAATATAGTCAAACAATTGGTCCGGATCGACGATTGGAAAACATTAACCTTGTAATGATACTACTGCCAATTTCTTACGAATTAGCTCTCGAACTTTAGTTTTAAATGCTAATCGGCTTGTCTTCAGTTTTGTTAGTTGGCTCTGTCCAATAGACAAATCGCGTATAAAATCTTTAGAGCCCTTGTTCCGCTCAATCGCCTCTTTAATCCTCTCGGTATTAAAGTGACGAACGCGTCTTCCTCATGAGCTCGAGGGTCGGATCCGAGAGCCTTTTTTTCTTATTTGTACGGTGAATCGGTGAAAATGAAAATTTAGACCCAACCGTGTGGACAGTTTCCACGAACCCATAGTTATATTCGTCCACGGAACTCCCTAGGCACTCAAAACGATTGTGAAGTTCGAGCTGAAAGCACTCGGAGTTTTGGATCTGGATCTGTGCTGGATGGAGCGTAGACTTCACCAGTCGAGACCTTTCAAGCAAAAAAGTTTGTGCACGCTGTTTCGCGTTAAAGTCCCTCAGGACTACGTTGAAGTGAGTTTTATGACCATGCATGGCTCTGGATACATCCTCGTACACGGTCTCTACTTCGTCGTCGGGGTGTGTCGAGGTCAGAGCATAAACGTGTATGACCTTCAGCGAATATCTTGATGATATTCCGAGTATAAGGTACGCCACCATGGTCGACACACTCTCGATCCTCACCACATTACTGAACTTACAAATTAATAATAACTTTAATATAAACATCGTGGAAGTAACACCATAGACGTTGAAAAGGCGCGAAGTAGGAGATAGGAGCAAGAGCGAGTACCTTATGGGCGCGGCTTCGGTGTCTGGCAGCCAGCAGTGCAGGGAGTACCCCCGACGCGTCTGAAACAACCGCCTTCTAGGTGTAAATGCTTGCCAACGACATACTCTAACCACTGCGCGACTGTCTGCACAGCGAGTGAGTAGAGCGAGTGGACGAGGTCGACTGGTGTCAGGGAAGACTGCATTAGGAGTGTTATACCTTGACGGAGCTCTTGAGCTTGCTGCGTGAGGCACGGTACGTCTCCACGTCGGGGAGAGGCTCGCCCGACTTCTTCGTACTCTTAGAGGCAAGAATGGAAGAGTCTGAAATAAGGAAGCAATTCATAAACACCGTTATTTCACTCGTATGTATGTGAGCGCCTCTCAAAAACCTCAACTATGACCTATGACGTATGGCTGTCTTGTTGATAGGATTTATATTTACTTGTATTTGGTTCAACTTGAGGTGTTGTTGCTTCTTGTAGATTTATTTCGGTATACTAACCAGGTACAGTTAACTACAGACTTAACACAGAGATTTTTAGGAAAGTTTTTAATAGATAAGTAGGTACCTAGGTACCTACATTTTCTGTTCTGTGGTAGTATTGTGCTACCGGTATACAATAGCTAGGCAATGTATAGTATACCTAAAACGTGTACGTAATCTACGAAATACTGGCCAAGGTATTCTATACAATACCGAATACGCATCCGGTAACAAAAAAAAAGACGAGAGCATGAAGGAGGAGTCAGGGCATCCCGACACGGATAGGTTAGGTCAGAAGGCTTAGGCGGGAGTGGAGCTCGCCCTCTTAGCCTTCGTGGTTATTATTTTATACCCATATGGAAACAGACGCCTTAATTTGAACCCCGCAGGCAAAATGGGACCTGAGAACTTGGAAGCAAATTATATTGTGTTTCATATACCTACGAGGGATGCCTTTTAAATTTTGACGTTTGAAGAAAAAAACTAGTTGGTTCTAGAACCTTAAAGTATTATTTATTGTTTTTCAAAGAATTCACCTCGAAGTTTTATACATTTTTTTATTCGCTCGAACCAGTTATTAAAACACTTATTCCACTCCAAAGTCGGTATGTCCAAAATGGCCGACTTGAAAGCGTCGACTGCTTCTTCACTGGACTCGAACCTTCGAACCCACGAAGAGTTTTCTTAATTTTAGGAAATGTAAAGAAATCGTTAGGGCTTAGGTTAGGACTGCATGGGGGATGGTCAAGAATTTCTACGTTTTCCTGCTTCAAATAATCAATTGTTTTCCCAGCAGTATGTGAGCTTGCGTTGTCATGGTGTAGGATGATGCGTTGTCATGGTGTAGGATGATGCGTCGCTTTGGGTTTGATTTTCGAACTTCGGCGATGACTTGTGGCAAACAAATTGTGGTATACTACTCTGCTTTAACTGTTCCACGATCTTAAAGAGCAGTTGTTGCAACGTGACCGGTTTTTGCCACGAACGTAGGCATCATCTTCTTCAAAGTATTACGAGAGCAAACAACTTTAGTCGGCTTTGGCTCATCTCGGAAGACCCAGGTTGTGGATTGCTCTTTGGAATCAGAGTCGTAGGCATAATTCCAAGATTCGTCACCACTGATAATATCGTAGACGTGATTTGACTCTCCTCGCTTGAACCTTTGGTAAGTTTTCTTACACCATCTGACGCGGGCCACCTTATGCCGTAAACTAGCTTTCTCACACCAAGCTCCTCATGCAAGATCTTTTGAATGGTTGTCCCTGAGAAGCCTATTAACTTCTCTATCTCCCGATATGTCACATGACGATCTTCGAGTATCAGTTGTCTCACAGCAACGATGTTTTCTTCATTAAAGGCAGATTTGGGACGTCCTTCACGAGATTTGTCACTAAGACTAGTATTTCGACGCTGGAATTCTAAATACCAGCGTTCGACAGTCCGTAGACAAGGAGCTTCATCATAAAATACAGAGCTTAACTCCTCGAAACATAGAATACGATTTAGGCCTATCCGAAAGTTGTAAAAAGTTATAGCACGAACGTTTTCCTTAGAGAAATTCATTTTTGTGCGCGACTTGATAGATTCAAAACAACGCTGTGACTAAATAGTTGCATCAATCCTGATTATTTCAATTGTTTTGCCATTCTAAATTCAAACAAATTTGAAAATTAGGCAAAACTAAATTCAAAATTAGCGGTAAATATTTAAACGACAGAACTTAAGAAGCATACCTAGTATATGTAAGCCAAAAGGATTTTTTATTTTATGTACTTGCTTTTGCTTGTGGCTCTACTCGCGTACATAAAATATAAGCTATGTCACTTAGGAATATAGCAGATTTCTATCGGTGAAAAATTTTTCGCAATCGGACCAATACTTTCAGAGACTACCTCCTACAAACAATATTCCGGAGGTGACCGAGGTAGAGATGAGAGCGGTACGAAGGCTGAACGTCAAAAATGACGCCCCAGGACCCGGCGGCTTGCATGGGAAAGCCTGGGTCCGGGCCATGGAGGAACTCGGGCCCCGACTGTGAGGGGTCTTTAGCGCATGTTTGGAGAGGGGCCAGTTGGAAGATTGGGGAACTGGTCCTCATAGCGAAGCCGGGACGCCCTGAGGACTCTCCGTTCGCATACCGGCCCATCTCGCTGTTAGACGAGGTGGGCAAGCTCTTTGAAAGGGTTATAGCAAACCGCCTCGTCGCGCATTTGGAGCGAGTGGGGCCGAGTCTCACAGTCAGCCAATTTGTTTTCCGTAGGGGGCGCTCTACAGTGGACGCCATCATGCGCGTACGAGGTCTCACGACGGGAGATGCGGTTTGCAGGGTCGTCTTAGTGGTGTCCTTGGACATCACTATTTAACTCCCTGCCTTGGAGTAGCATTAGGAGGGCACTCCGGTATCACCGGGTGCCCAACTACCTCCGTCTTGTAATCGAGGCCTACCTGAAGGAGAGGTTCATCATTTACCCTGGTCACGAGGGAGTTTGGAAACGGCGAGAGATGTCGTGCGGTGTTCCACAGGGGACGGTACTAGGACCACCCTTGTGGAACATCGGGTACGACTACGTGTTACGCGGCGACCTCCTCGACGGGATCAGCATGGTTTGTTACGCAGACGATACAATGGTCCTGGCTCAGAGTCACACCAAGCGGTGGCCGAACTAGCGACACGCGGGGTTGCTACAGTCGTTGAGAGGATCCAGTTGGGACTCGAAGTGGCACTGCACAAGTCCGAAGCCATGTGTTTTCACGGTCCTCGGAACGCGCCGCCACCGGGTTCCCAAATAACGGTAAGAGGGGCTCGCATCGACGTCGGTTCAACGATGAAGTACCTGGGACTTGTCCTCGACAGTCGGTGGAACTTCGTTGAGCACTTTCGACGTCTAACTCCCAAACTGGAACAGACCGGGACTGCCCTCAAGCGGCTCCTGCCAAACCTACGGGGTCCAGACGCCTGCTGCCGGAGGCTTTACGCGGGGATCGTTCGGTCCATGGCCCTTTACGGGGCGCCGGTGTGGGCACCGTCACTGCAAAAGCGACCGGTGGCCATGTTGACCGCCTGCTAGAGGGTCATGGCCATCCGGATGGTTGGGGATACCGCGAGCCTCCTTGCTGGCCTGCCACCATGTGATCTGGAGGCAACAGTCCTTGCACTCATGCACGATTTGCGCGTGGAGATGCAACGCCAGGGAGAAACTCCGCTGCCGCGACAAGTCACGGTATGGCGGACTGAGTTGCGGCGAGATCTCATGGCAAAATGGCGACAGCGACTGTCGCAACCCAATGCTGGGCACGCCGTAAGTCCTCTCTTTGAAGAGTAGCTGGAGCGACAACATGGCGTCCTCACTTTCCGCATGACGCAGGTCCAACAGCGCGTGATCTACGTGCTCCTCAAAGAGATGTCAGCAAACCGTAGGGAACCAGTAGGGTCGATACTCGCTAGCTAGGACCACGGGGAATTTCTGAAAAGGAAACCCGTAGCCCCAGTACGCAAAGGGCAACTGAAGGACACAGGTGTGGTTTTAGTCAGTAAAAGTCGGACACGCCTTTTCACCCCAACCAGAGCGGAAGAAGTCATTGAATGATCTCCACACTTAAAAAAAAACCTCCTACAAACAAAAAAACAAACTTTACTTCAATAATTCTGTCAGCAAAGCTCCTATTTCCGGGTGGTTATAAAAAAATAAGCACGAAGACCTACAGGCTTTCTAACCTAAGCTAACCTGTGTGAGTGTACCCGTCACCCGTAGGAAGGGCGCTAGACAAAGTGCCTAGTTTTTTCAATTGGTAGGTAAGTAAAACGATTGTAAAATGTCAGGGATTGACTTCGTTGTTCGGTCCGTTCTGTCGGTTTTTTTTTTTTGTTTTAGAATATATTCTGGACTTAAATTTATGTAATCGATGATGGTGATCAAGGACGGTCAATACCAAGCGCCTCCTTTTTCATGGTGAGTGTTAGTTTGCTGGAATCGGAGCGCGCGAACCGCGCGAGAGCGGGGGGCGCTGCGGGCGGCAGGGGCGGTGCGCTGTGCCCCGCGCCCGCGCCGCGCGACCCTCGCGCCGAGCACGCACACGTGGAGCAATGGCGACACGTGCACTCCTGGACGACATAATAACAACAGTTAAATCTCTAAAGCCCGGCTAGCTGCTGGTCAAAGACACTAAAACTCAAAACATTTAAAAGAGTATGCCAGCTTTTGTATGGGCACCGTCCCCACCCTCCAACAGACGTGGGATACATGTCAGTTTGTTCATTCGTATCCACAAAAGACAAAACAGCTGATTTGGTTGATAAATATTAGATATATTACATATGAAATTGGCGTTTTGTACGGGAGAAATATACCTAAAGTCATTTTTTTTTTTGTAAAATTTATTTAATCAAAGTATGCACCGTTACTATCTATGCACTTTTACCATTTCATAGGTAAAACCATGGGAGCGAGAATCAATAAACTCTTTGAAGGCGGTTTGAACTGCCGTATCGCAGTTGATTTTTTTCCTTGTAAGTTGTCCAAACTTCGGAAATAATGGTAATCTGTTGGACCAAAGTAGCTCATCTAACTTAATGGTTATTTGTTGTGCAGTGTGTGGTCTTGCGTAGTCGTGAAGAAGCAGTGGCCTAGAGCGAATAAACCATCTCGGTTGTTTAGCAGCTAGTTCCTCCTTCATGGTTTGCAGTTGCTGACAATAGATATCTGCCGTAATCGTTTGGCCAGATTTTAGAAAGCTGTATACAAGTAATTTTTTCTGAGTCAATTTTTGTTTAGGGCAGGATTTGGCTGGGTCTCCAGGGTTCAGCCATTGCGACGAGCGCTTCCGATTATCGTACAGTATCCACTTTTCATCACAAGTAATGATTCGATTTGAAATCACTTCATTATTGTGTCGGTTGAGCAAAGTAACACAACAGTCGACGCGTGTTCGCAAGTTCGATTCACTCAATTCATGAGAACGATGGGTACGTTCAAATTGTTTACTTCCCGATTTGCTTCAAGTGCATTAATACAGTTTTATCACTTACACCGAAGCCTGCAGCTATCTCTGAATTGTTTTGTGATGGATTCGCTTCCACAATAGCCTTTAATTCTTCATTTTTCACTTTGGCCGTCCACGGGGTTGGTTCTGAAGGTCGAAATTTCCAGAACGAAAATGTTGCAACCAAAAACGTACCGTATTTTCTTTTGCGACACCAGCGCAGCAGTTTCTGCAGCACTGGTGAACTCGTACTCGTAAATAGCGATATTTCATCTTTTCCATTATGCGGTAATAAGCGACGCCAAAGAAAAAAGTAATGAGGAAAAAACAAATGAATGACTGTTTCCAAAACTCAAATGTACCAACTAAATGAATTTATAAATTTGAATTTGGAATTCTTAACCAAAGAGAAGATATTTCAGATCAGTGTTCAGTAGGTACGACAAAACGCTAATTTCATATGTTAGGACCTAATAATATATATGGGTTATTTATTTAATACAAAAAACTTGTTGAAATTAATGTTTATTTTTCCATACAAAGATATTTACTATTAGACATCTATTACAATATGATCAAGCATTTGTGCTAGTTCATTAAAATTAATCGTATTCGTGTCTCCGTAACTCCATGTGCGTACCACTTAGGTTAGGCTAGGTCCGGTTAGGTTAGATTAAAACGTAATGTTTTGATAGAACCTAAACTCCGTACTTTTGAGGTATGTCGCCATAATAAAAGAAACTCTAATCAACAAGACTCTTCAAATGACACCTGTTTCGAATCTGTTGGTCGGTGGAGCTCTTTTACGCAATCCCTTTTTATCGAGATTTTTTTGTGAAATGATATCGTAGATTACATTAATATGGGATAAGGGTAGGAAGAAGAAAATGATATCGTAGATAACATCATCGTTTACGATAAGGTGAGAAATGAGATAGTGGTCAAACGCGAGACTATCAACACATGAGTAAATAAACCGTACAGAGGCAAAGCTTTAAACAACCGCTCGAATCGGTTGCACTACTATAAGCGCGCGGGGAATGTATGAGTGACCACCGTCCCTTTGTTGCGTACGCAACCGATACTGGAAAAAACCGGTTAACGTAAACACAGTCGGTGGACAATCGTAGGGTCTATACGACGCACATTGTTTGTTTTGTTTGTACAACTTTAAATATTTTAGCGTAAAAACGTGGTAGGTACTTAATTTAATATTAATAATGGTGGTTTATTGCACTGTGTGTATGAACAATACTAGAAAAAATAAAAATGTATAATTCTTTAGATATCCTGAGGAGTACAATACCTTTTTGCATACTACACGGCTATTTTCACCTGTTTATTGTTATTTCAAGCTTTTATAAACTATTGTAGGAACCTACTTATATGAATAGATTGGCGCACGTTGCTTGTTGCGCCGGTCTCGTACACCACCATGCACCTCTGAATGCGTGTGACTTCTTTTATGTAAAACAATAACCTTTTACATAACTTTACACATAAAAACAGCGTAAGTACTCTTTTTTAATGATTATAATGAAATCATAAGTATATCCCACAGAATTCAGATGATTGTTGGATTTAATCCAGGTCATAACTTGGACTAAATTTTTTCATATAATCTCCTGGGTATAAAATTTGATGTGTCAACCAATTTACTGAGGGGTTTAAAGTTTACAGTAATCTTTTTGCTCCATTTTTCTTTGGAAACCAAAAAATAAAAATATCTTGGTTAAAAATTGATTCCCACATACCTTACATGTGGAAATTGCACTCAATGGCAGTAAATTATGAATGGTTTTAAACATAAATATGCATACATCTTGGTGTCTGATCTTGAAGATCATGATTGATCAATTGTAAAAATTCTTTTGTTTTGAACTGTTGCATTTTTTATTGATAAGTTGTGGATGAAAAATTGTACTTACTGAATATCCACTGATGCGCTTCAAATTGCGGCATCATTACAAATCCACTATCAACCAGGTAGGGTATGGGTTAATCTGCAAGCATGACTAACCTCTCACTTCAACCACGAGTTTGTGATGGTTTTGTGTTCTAACAGGCTCTAGATGAGTTGCAAGAATTGCTTGGTTTTGGTTTAGTATGAAGACTGCAGTTACTGTTGTCCAGGCTTAGGTATTATTCTTTGTTGGTTATACCAAGGTGGACCAATTACGTTTAAGGGTTACAGTTAAGAAGTGGCTGATTTTATAACAGGTCTGCTACTTCTTTGGCATGTCTTTAGGACTTTAAATCTTTTGTTGAAGCATTCCCATGCCGATAGTTGTCTTTATCAACATCTTTGACTATATCTTTTAATATCATAAGAAAATATTTTACCAGGCTTTGCTTGTGTGAAGTGCAGGTTTATTAAAAACACTACCAGTATCAAAGTCAAAGTCAAAACATTTATTGCGAACTAAGTGTACAATGTTGTTGTCATAAAACATGTCAGTACTTTTGACTTAGCAGCCTTTTACAAGCATTGCAATTTTAATTCATCCTAATTAACATGCAATAAACATTATTATTATATTTTAATATAACTATGATATCAAATATTATAAATTTAATTGAGAAATTAAAGGTATGTCTAAAAATTAAATTTCAATAATAATGAATTTCATAAATTTATAATGTCAATAATATTAGTTTAATTGAGAAATTAGAGCTATGTCAAAAATAAAATATCAATAATAATTAATTTAATACAAAATTACAATGTCAATAATATTAGTTTAATTGAGAAATTAGTGTTATGTCAAAAAAATTATTGTCAATAATAATTAATTTCATACAATTATAATGTCAATAATATCAGTTTAATTGAGAAATTAGAGCTATGTCAGAAAATAAAATGTCAATCATAATTAATTTTATACAATTTTATATTTTTATTATGCAATTTAAATAATGGTAATGGCAATATTAATATCATTCTTTTTTGGTGGTACAAACTTTCTTTTCAATTATATATGTAAATAAAAAACGATAGACTAGATTTTATTGTTTGTATAGCACAGATCGCCATGTTTGTATAGTAAAAGAAAATTGATATTTTGAGCTTAACTCTAAATATTCTTTCACTGAGTAGAATCATTTTTGGATTAGGTATAGTTTTAGCCTTTTTTGGAATAATGTTACTGATTTTTCTGTTTTATATATGCTGGGTTATTTATTATATATTTTTATTGCCATATAAAATGGGCTCGCACTTAACATTTTGATTCTTGAGAATGGAGCGCATAACCTCTTTTTATGGCGAGTGTTTACGTTGTGCGTATTTCCACTCTACTAAACTTGTCGATGTTTTTAAAAACAAATACGCATATGTCGAATATGTACCTATATTGACGGCAGAGTTAACATCTGATATTTTATGAAATATGGTTTACAGCTCTCCGTATTGTCTATTTGGGCTAGAATTCTTATTTTTTTTTTGCATTATGAATTGTTCATCAACGTTAACACTATTTCCCCATAGCATGACGCCATATAGCAACCATGAGTGTTCCTTGTTAATGAATATATCTTCGAACGATGCTTGCAGTATAATACCGATTGACAATATAACTACTACATTATGATTTTTTAGGTACTTAAGTCTCAACTAAAAATAAAGTTATGGTGAGTATTAGATACAAAACAAAAAAGGTAAACATCAGTTTACAATTACGTAATCGACATCGTGAATATTATGAACTTCGACCGATATCCGTGACTTCGACAATTAAAAAAAAAACTTTTTTTGGACAATTATATTATTTCAAAAGACTTTATGTTAGATTTAGAATTTACCATGAATTATTATAAAACAAAAATTATAAAAAGATAATTATTAGAGTAAGTAGGTAGGTAATTTGTAAAATATTCTGAGTAATAAAACGATTTAACAAATGTTTTATTTAATTTGTTTTCACCTATCGTGACAACCCTACCAAAATAGGTAAGAATATTACTCGTTATTTGCCTCTGTACGGTTTATCTACTCATGTGCTAGAGATGTGCCGTTACCGGCAATATTGCCGTGAAGTGGGAATATTGCCCTATGTATGAATATTGCTGGCAATATTTCCATATTGCCGGCAACGGCACACCTCTAATTCGGACGATTTAGGAATCTCCTCTTTCTTGGGAACTCTGTTTAAAAATAGGAATACAATAAGTGCACAAATGCCCTATGACTTAGCGACACAGGAGGGTGTAGGTGTCGTGAGGTGTGGTGGTGTGGTTGGGTGTGGTGTAGCACCTGACATGGCCCCCCAGCGGCGGAAGCGTGCGAGGCGGGCGCGTCGTGCGGGAAGCGCAGGCGCATCTCGACGTCGGCGGGCAGCGTGGCGCGACACGACCCCGCCACCGTCACCGACCACCCGCCTGTCACACGCACAAGTGTCAGCTCGCCACTCAACACGCAAGTGCCACTTCACCATCACAACTACAAGCTATCTTTTTTTAAACTTATATAAAACTAAATTCACCTCACACTCATTTACTTTACATACTAGCACTATGGTGTACAATATTAAATAATAATAATATAATATATCTGTAATGTAATATATATATCTGTCGCGACGAGATTTTAAAAGTAATCACTTCATCATATGATCGACCTTATTATGTAAATTGTGGCACTTTATGATATAGAACCTTGTCCGCTGGCTACATCATGATTATTATGGGCAAGCCAAATCAATGAACACTTTGCGTAGCTAAACGCATGAAATAGTTTATGTTGCTCCCTGGTGAAGGTGCTGGGGGCCGATTCTCGATTTTAGAGATGGTGTCGAACTCGACAAAAATTTCTAATGACGTAATTTTTTCGACAAATTTTAAAAGTCGCTATTCTGGGGATGTCGAATTCTACATTTGTCGAAGGATAACGTTAGAGTTCATGTCGAGTGCTTCTGAGCAGTAGAGATGTCATGTCGATTGTAGAGATATGTCATTTCTGAGTGAATTCGTTGAGTTTTGTTAGATTTTTAGTGCGTTACACTGTGTTTTCTTTGTTTTAAAATACGGCTTGGATCCTCATATTGGAATTTCGATTTGCTTTGTGATTTGTGGATCGTGTATTTTCTTGGAACAACGACCTTTGCGTACAATAACGGACTTGTAATTTGTATATCCACGATTGGACTCGAAACCACTAAAAAATAGACGAGTTTATTAATATATTTATCTCGGTGTTGTTGGAAAGTAGTGAGCAACTGGCACATACACGACGACAACAGTCCACTTATCACGCCGTCGATGTTTACGACTTGAGCGAAACAGAAGTCAAGTATTTTTCCCCTCCATGTTTTTTAAAGTATAAAACACAGTACTTATTCTTATGGTATAAAACGCACAATAATAAACAGCACAGTTTACAAAATCAAAAGTTTTGAACCGCGAATTCTGACAATCAACTGTCAAACTATTTATTTTTGCACGAAACGTTCCGTTTTATACATAAAGAATTAGATCTAGTCAGCATTTTAAAACCAAATCATTCATTCATTCATAACTACATAAAACGGAACGTCCGATTACACGAACTTAGTCTATGGTTCTTCCTAATTTATTTAGAGTCTGTCTAATGAAAGCGTAACCTGGAGTTTTTTTTTTAAATTAAAGTGGCAACAATATTTTGCCGCCAAAATCAAGTCTAAGTCTATGATTGCAATTGTCAGTTTTTTGAAACAGATATTTATTTATCAACAATAACTGCTTTATCATGGGTAAAACAATATAAAGTTATGTGCGAAAGCTGCTACACACTATCATCAGTGAGTTTAAACAATAACAAGAAGAGAGAGAAGTTGTTTTCTAAGAAAAACAACAATGTTTATACACGATCGTGGATTTTTAAGTTAGTGTGACACTATAATCTTGATCATTGTTGACTGACCACTAGATATTTTTACGGTATGAATGATGATGACTATTTTATTTGACTATCGCAGTTTTGTGCTCTTGGTATTCTTGTCGGAAGGCCAAAATGCCAAATTGTAAATAAAGAATATTATATACGGCATTTTAGAGAACAGATAAAATAAATTTGGAATAATAACTAACATTTTGTGTATTATTAACCTTTACCATACATCTACCAATAAATAAATCTACACAATTTTAAGTTCTTATACAACTATTGTACAATCGTCATATATAAAAAAATACTCAAGTACCAAAACTTTTTTCTCCTACTATTTCAATGATACCATATTCAAATTTTTGGGTTTCAACCTCCTTTTCTCAGGTCACGCTTTCAGTAGACGGACTCTATTTATTTATTTATTTATATGTAATGTATGTATTTTTATATATAATGGTAACATTATCTTCACTCGACTCGACATTTTCGTGAAATTTATTTCTATTTTGACTGAGAATACGGAACTCTGCTCAATTCGACATTTTTTGGTAGAGATAGAGATATTTTTGATAGACATAGAAATAGACTTGCAATCTTGAACTCGAGATAAATGGCGAATATCGAGAATTGGCCCCCTGATTTAGCTTCGTTTTCGTGACATAGACATAATACGGCGACAGACTTTTTTAGGGTTCCGTAGTCAACTAGGAACCCTTATAGTTTCGCCATGTCTGTCTGTCTGTCCATCCGCGGATAATCTCGGTGACCTTTAGCACTAGAAAGCTGAAATTTGGTTCCAATATGTATATCAATCACGCCGACAAAGTAATAAAATAAAAATTGGAAAAAAATGTTTTATTAAGGTACCTCCCTACACGTAAAGTGGGGAGTGATTTTTTTTTCATTTCATCCCTAATGTGTTTATATACATTCAGTCAAAAAAGTATCGGGAATGGATGATTTGTTTATGGTTCCAAATTCAAATTTTTGTTTTTTTGTAGTTGTTAGATTGGCACAACTGTTTTCCATTTTGGCGCGGAGTTTGAGTTGCATCTGTTATTTATATTAAACTAGCTTTTGCCCGCACGGCTTCGCTCCCGCTCTTCCCTACTCTACCCTAATCTACCCTACTCTACCCTACACTACTCTACCCTACACTACACTACTCTACCCTACTCTACACTGCTCTACACTACTCTACACTACTCTACACTACTCTACACTACTCTACCCTACTCTACACTACTCTACACTACTCTACCCTACTCTACACTACACTACTCTACACTACTCTACACTACACTACACTACTCTACCCTACTCTACACTACTCTACCCTACTCTACCCTACTCTACCCTACTCTACCCTACCAAACTTCACATAAACCATCTACTAAATAGTCCGAACAAAGCCTAAAAATTTGGTTTGGATAGGTGAGCCCGTTCTTGAGTTATAAAATAACAACGAAAAGTGGCATTGATTTATATACATATATATAGATATAGATATAGATATAGATATAGATATAGATATAGATATAGATACAGTGCTGGTTTTAGTAATATCATATATAGTGTGTATTGCGAATTTCATAATGGACAAAAATATCGAACAAAGAGTTTGTCTTAAATTTTCCATCGCCAATGGAATTTCGTGTTCGGAGTCACTGAAAATGTTACAGAAGGCTTACGGTGAATAGACTTTATCAAAAACTCGTGCTTATGAGTGGTTCAAAGCGTTCAAAAGCGGTCGAGATGTGATGGAAGATTTCCCTCGCTCTGGTAGGCCGTCAACGTCTGCAACTGAAGTTAACATCGCAAAAGTGAAGGAAATAGTAACTGAAAATCACCATTCAACTCTGAGAGAGATAGCCGCCGAACTTTCTGTATCCCACGAGTCGACCCGTACCATTTTAACTAATCATTTGGGTATGAAACATGTTGCTGCTCGGCTAGTCCCAAAAGATCTGAATTTTCTCCAAAAACTCAATCGCATGAAAGTCGCTGAGGACATGCTAGAACGAGTCAGTTCGGACCCAACATTCATGAAACGCATTGTTACTGGTGACGAGACGTGAGTTTACGAGTTTGACATGCAAACTAGTCAACAAGCTTCGGAGTGGCGCCTTCCAACTGATCCGAAACCGAAAAAACCACGCCAAAGTCGATCAAAAGTCAAAGTCATGTTGACTGTTTTCTTTGACTATCGCGGTGTTGTGCACTCTGAATTCTTACCGGAAGGTCTAACGGTAAATAAAGAATATTATTTGAGCGTTATGCGGCGTTTAAGAGAGCAAATTCGACGAAAAAGGCCAGATTTGTGGAAAGAAAATTCATGGATTTTGCACAACGACAATGCGCCTTCGCACAAGGCTATCATTGTGAACGAATTTTTGACCGAACACTCAACAAATAACATCCAGCAACCACCATATTCACCAGATATGGCTCCTGCTGACTTTTTTCTTTTTCCTAAACTCAAATTACCACTTCGTGGCACCCGTTTTCAATCGATAGAAGACATAAAGGAGAATTCGCGGCGAGAACTGAACTCAATTCAGGAAGCAGCGTTTAAAAAATGTTTTGATGAATGGATTATTCGTTGGCGCAAGTGTATCGTTTCTAAAAGAGCATACTTTGAAGGTGATAAAATAAATTTGGATGAATAACAGACATTTTGTGTATTATTGATCTTTTCCCGGTACTTTCTTGACAGAGTAGTAAGTCTGCGCAGACGTCATGTTATTGAAGTCACCGCATAGCACGTAGTCGCACCAGATTTAATTGGCACGATATTTAATTGATTTTCAATTATTTCTCTTTTCTACGTCAAAATATGACTGTTCCAAAAATAAAAAAATAAGAAATTATGCCCTGAAATATGCCCAAGACGACCCACTGACCATATGCTTATCTGAGTGGTTCAACAATAAAAACACAATATTGTAAAAAGTTAATTAATCCTGAATGATATTACAAATGTGATATCATCAAGATCACGTTCACGTTTAATTAAACGACCGACCTGGCCAGTTTCACTTGGCCATATCATGAAGTGATAAGTTTCTAAGATCTGGCCACGACATATAAAACTCCTTAATTTTTTTATGTAATTATTTTATAGTCGAAAACGTATCTGGCCAACTTACCTGCTACGGAATGATGATAATTTAAATATTGGCCACCTCAAGGCAAGGTAAGGGCATGCAAGTTTAATCATAGAAAAACATGGGACATTCGGACATCGTTCTCAAATCTCAGTAAATATAAATATGTGCTTGTCGGTCACCTGGCGGTTGCTGGTCGGGCGCGAGAGGAGCGGCTGGCGGCGGCGGCCCCGGGCGCTCCAGGTCACGACGGCGCGCGGCACGGCGGGCGCGGCCCTGCGACAGCCACCTGGGTGCGAGGGAGCACAGGAGACTGCCGCCAGACTCGCTGCTATCACTGGAGCTCGCACCGCCGCTTTCGCCGCCGCCCTTGAACTCCGGAAGTTTAACTGAGGGCGCGTGGTGTCTGTCCTCATCACTTCTTTCAATAGAGAAACTCTGCAACTTTCGTTTATCGCCGACAATGTGTGCAATGTCGTCCTGGGACCGGTCAGACGGCTCATCAGACCGCGCGCGCTCGCTGGCGAGGAGAACGGGCCGCGGCGCGGGCCTTGGCGGCCGCTCCGCTCGCTCATTGCGCTCGGGCTGCGCGCTGCGTTCTCGCAACTCCTGATTGCGCTCGTGCTGGGTGAGCACGGACCTGCGCGGCCGCACTTTATTAGACTCTGCCTTCTCTTTGTAACCTTCGTGTGAATAAAACAACGTTTAAAATTTTAATATTTTAATATTTAAACTCTGATTTACATAAATGCTCTCCTAATGCCTAATGTAACCAATAAATAATTACTCATTACAACGGGTGTCACCCACATGTGTAGGCAAGCTGTTCTACAACACACTGCTCACGTGACGTGCAGGTCAGTGCTCACTGCTCTCAGCAGTGATACGCGTCTAAGTAACAATAACTATCAAAATATATTTTGCTTTGTTTTGGTGCTAGAGTATTCAGGTGATAGGAATTAAACTATGACTGCTGTCGTCTAGTCGATATGGAGCTAGTGCAAGCGTCGTGATTGTAGCACGTGTGCTGAGCGAGTGCGACGCGTGTGTCGCGCATGTGGCTTTACTCGACGGGCACTGAGGAAGCGGTGTGGTGCGGCAGTAGCGAGGGTGCGCACGAGACCGACAGTGAGATACCTTGGTCGTGGGGCGCGCGCGCGTTGGGCCGCGAGCAGCCCAGCCAAGAGCGCCCCCGCGCCGCTCCGCGTCTGCTCCCCAGCCCCGCCTCTCCCCTCGCCTCGCTCTCGGTCGCCGAGGCTCGCAATGGACTGGTCGCCGCCGATTTGCTGCTCGGGGACGTCATCGTTGTTTGATTTTTGGACCTGAGCATCTTATTTTCATCACTCTCCGTTATGGGAGAGGTACCGGCACTTTTCATATCTCTGCACTGTCTCAAAGAATCGGACTGCGACTTCAATCTGTGCGGCGGGCTGCAGCTGGTTAGAGGCGTGGGTGCGGGGGCGGGGGGCGCGTCATTGCATTCGGCGTCGCTGGACTCTCGGTACTGGTCAGCAGTGTCAGCAATATCTGGCGCAGAGGCGCGGCGGTTGTGGTTGAGGTCCTCGTTGCCGGAGTCGAGGCTGAGGCTACTACGCTCTTCGGGGATGATGTCGAACGTCTGCTTGAAGCGCAGCGAGTTGGAGCGCGAGCGCGGCTCGGCGTGCGGCACGGAGGCGCGGCGCGGCGCGGGTGCCGCGCGCGGCGGGCTGCCAGCCTCGCCCAGCACGCCCAGCAGCATGTCTGCGATCAGACGGTTGGTGTTGCCGTTGTGCTCGGCAGGCATTGAGCTGCGCTTGCTGTTGTGTTTGTATGACTCATTGTTGGTCGTTCTCTGATTTTTTTCGTAAATGGGAATAGGAATACGTGACTTTTTGTTTCTCATACTATGATTTTGGTTTTCGTCAGATGTAGTGGTTTCCGGTGAGCTCTGTGAGCCATTTACGTATTCTAATATTTCTAATATTTCGATGCATTTGTTACCTTCGTGTATCTCAGATTTTTGGTATATTCTTTTGGCGGCTCGGTCATCAGATGCGGCCGCGGGTCGCGTCACAAACGACAATTTGCCGTGTATTTGGTGCCGCTCGCCCTTCTGTTTGCTCGAATTATACGAGTCATATTGATTAGTGTTGCGCTTTAAAGATTTAAATGGATCTCTATCGCCAATTGGCTCTAGTTCTTTCTTCCACGTCTGCTTGGCTACATTGTCGTCGGACTTGGAGGTGACCATCTTGCTCGGTCGGTGTTTGATGCGCATGCACTTGTACTCGTCCTGCGCGACCCTGCTGATAACGTCGTCGATGAGCGCGTTGACGATGGCGACGCACTCGCGCTCCACGTCGCGCCGAGTGCGACAGTGCTCGTCGTGGCGCCGCTCAGCGTCGCGGTCCCTCTCTCTCAGGCGCTGCTTGCCCCGCGTCCGTCGCGCACACTCCATGCGCATTTCTCTCTTGCGATGTCGTCGGTAAAGTCTCTGTTTTATTTTTTCGGGCATTCGGTCGGCAACATTGATGTTTTCCTTATCGCAATCACATTCGTTATCTTTAATTTTAATAAAAAACGACTCGCCCTTGTCCTTGGGCGTGATGACGTCCTCGTTGCGAGCATTCTCTGGCAGCAACTCGAGGACATCTATGGCGGAGCGCACGAGCTCGCTCCGCCGCCCGGTGCAGGCTCTGCGCAACAGCACGGACCGCGGTGAATTTGGGTCGTCGAGACTGTCTACCAAGCTAGTACAGTCAGATCCCATAAGGTCGGCGTCGTCGGAGGACGAGGTGTTCACTTCCATGGAGTCGGTGTGCGGAAAGGCGGAGAAGCGCGGTACCACGGGTGGCTCGGCGATGTCATGGTAGTAGCTACCGGTGCCGACCCCGCTGATGAGCTCATACTCGTCGTCGTGCGCCTGTCTGCTCTCGGCGCCAGGACCTGGCTCGTTTTCGTTATCTATAAAGACATCCGTAACATTAGATATTTCGATGTGGGATATTTCCGGCATTGTCTGACCGGCATAGTCCATAGAGTGGTCTATGTTATGTAGTTCATCCTGAAATAGCTTCTGTATCTGCTGCAGCACGGCCTGGTTAACGTTGTCGTGCTGGAGATCGAAGGACCCGCACGGACAGGGGCCTGGAGAGCCCGCTGAGGTTAGGTTGTTGTTGGACTCGACGCTGTGCACCTCGTCGCGGATGGTAAGTGCGTCGTGTGCGTCGTGCGCTAGGGTTGCGTCGTGTGCGTCGCACAGATTATTGCAGCAATCCTTTCGCTCCTCGCTGATGCATAACTCCTCGTTACCGAATATAATCTGGTTATTAGAGGTGGGGCTTAAGTGAACAATAGTATTTACTCCTGTATTTTGTAACTTTACTTTTATTTCTTTTTCGACAATACTTATTTTTCTATCGTTTCCCATGGAAGCGTTCATGCATTCTAATTGATCAGTCAACGAATTGAGGCTCTCTACTAAAATGTTGGAGACGTATTCATCTATGTTAATATTTTGGTGACATTTCTGGATCATCGGAGCTCTCAAGTTGTGTGTGGCTTTGTCTGGCGGAAGCGCGGTCGCGCTAATAGCCGGTACAGAGCTCACGTTTAGAGTCTCCGACACTACGATCTCCAGCAATTCGTAGGAAGGCGTGTTAATGGCGAGCGGCTTGTCGTAGGGTACCGCGTCGTTGTCGTCGCGTAGCAAGCTGGCGGAGCGCTCGCATACCCGCCCTGCGATGTGCGCACTGCGCGTGAACGGCGCGCTCTCCTTGGTGGTAGGGTATGACGCTGAGAACGTCTCGGACGAGTCGGACAGCGAGCGCTCGTCGCTGAGCGCGGACGGCGCGGTGGGATCGCTCGTGACGTTCACATCGTCCGCCGTTGTTGATTTCACTTCTAGCGTAGTCGTGTCCGACGATTGCCGCTTTGTGTATTGTGTGAATACATTTCCGTCGAACTTAGAACCATCGCTATCAGTAAACGCGTCCATTCCCGTTTCTAAATAGGTCGACGACGGCTCATGGATATGAGATCGATATGTGGAGTCTGAAAAGTCAGCTCTCGTGGTACGGTCGTTGCGCGACTCTTCAGCACGGTCGTAGCTGTTCTTCATGGCGGCGCGGAGCATCTCGTCGCTGCCGCGGAAGTCTCGCGAAGAGTCAAGCCGCTGTCGCTTGGGCGTAGCCCAGCCGGCGGCGACGTGCGAGTAGCGCGAGGATGCCAGGCTGGATAACTGGCGCAGCTCCGAGCGGCTGCCGTCCAGCGAGCGCGTCTCGCGGTCGCCGTAGGGCGCGGGCTCGCACGGCTCGGCGCCACAGCAGCAGCACGCGCGGCCGGGCTCGCAGGGCCTGCCCCACATGCGGCGCATGAGCGCGGACTTGCGCATGAGCTCGCGGTCGCGACGCGCAAACCGGTGCGGCGAGTCTCCGGGCGAGCCGCTCACATCCCGCGGCGGCGACGCCGACGCCGCCGACCGGTTCGTCGGCGGCGCGCTCTCCTCTGAGTCTGATCTCTGCTGCGCGAGACGATACCTGCAACGTTGTCAAGACAAATCAAAAATGTTTCCTTACACGAACTGATGAGCACGAGAATATGTGGGAACGAGAATACTCACTTTCTCATAATAGTCTCAGGAACGGAGTAACGGCGGCGCAGCAGACCGGGAGAGGCGCCCGCGCGCGGCGTCAGCTCGGCGGCGGCGCGCTCCATGGCGGGCGCGGGTGCGAGGGTGCGGGCGACGGGCGGCACGCGCTCGCACGCCACGCAAGGACGGCGCACCGTGCGACTGGAAGGAACGAGGGTAGCGAGTCAATACTCTGGTACGTGTGTCAGAAGTTAAACTTCAAAGCAGTACGTGGCAGTGCACTTTCCAGTTGTTGCGTTACCCTTTTTGAAAATACAGCTTGCATTGAAGCGACGCGTCGCTTCAATGGCAAGACTTTCATCCCAGAATCTGATCTCAGAAATTTTATGTCTCAATGATTTTATTGTATTTTCGAGACTGAAATTTCCGGTTCCGAGAAAAACCAGCCTTTCGAGAGCATTTCAAAATGAGCTCTAAGCCACATAATAGATTTGTGGGTTTTAGTCAGTGAAAGTCTGACATTGCCCACTGCACCCAGACCGCGGGAGAAGTTTTTAGACGGTTTCCCAACACAAAGAAAGAAAAACTATTTGACGGCCTTTCACTTACAGATAGCTTAGTGTAAAGACGCAACGTAACAGATCACGATTCATAATAGTCAGTGTCTGTATCTGTACTTATCTTTTGAGCCGATGTTCCAAATGTTCTAAATGATAGTCATGATAATTAACATCTAACCTTTTTCTGTCTCAGTGTGACTATGACGCGACGTAACATACCATCATCTTCCTGCCCTTATCCCGTTTTATTTGGGGTCGGCGCAACACGTTTTTTTCTTCCATTCTGTCCTGTCGCTCGTCACGCTATCACTAACTCCCTTTTCATTCATATCACTTCTCACACAATCCATCCATCTTTTCTTTGGCCTCCCTCTCCCTCTACATCCATCCACATGTAAATTCATAACTCTTTTAGCAACATGCGTTTCATCTCTCCTTTTTACATGACGCGCAAGCAACACGACCGGCGTGCCATCATTAATATTCCGCCATCGCCATCGAGCACAGCAAGTGGAGCGCGTCATCGTAGAACGTGCATGTTCCAAGAGAGCTGCGGAGTCTGCGGGACGAGCGAGCAGCGGTGCGCGGATATAATCACTTTGTTGAAACAATTAAACCTTATAAACAAAGTTAAGACTTACAAATGTAAGTACATCGGAAGGTAACTTCTAATATTAGGACCCTGCCTCCTAAACTAAGAGTTCCGTATGGTGTTCGGACCTAAAGAATATCACCATCCCATCACTTCCCGTGGGTGTCGTAAGAGGCGACTAAGGGACATTTCGTGACCGTGCGTAATATGTATAAAGCACTGGAGGTCACCGCAAGGTGGTGCGTTAACCACCAACAATAGCGTTCCCAAGGAGGGTTTTTTTTTTTTTTTTTTCTCTCGACGGGGAAAATCATCATTGACGAAACCCGCTCTTGGGTGGAGCGGGAGACAGTGTCAGAGTCTTACTGACTAAAAACCCTGCGCCGTTCCTTCTAGCCTTCATACCGGGGCTCTAGTTTCCTTTCGGATAACCCCGACCCCGGTAGGCTTCGACCCAGATGGGCCCCTCCTGTTGCTGACAACTCCTTGAGGCGCGCGGGAACAGTGCGCGCCGTCGACGCCTTGACTCGGTCCGGACAGTTACCGGAGTGGTAGCGTAGGAGTAGTCCTAGATTGTAAATTGAAAGAAAGTGTGATGGAAGTAAAAAGGATTAATTATAGATTTATAGTTGTGAAAGTTATGTTAGAGAATGTGATGTTGAATGTAGTTAAGTGTGTATGCGCCACAAGTAGGATGCGATGAAATAGTGAAAGAGAAGTTTTGGGAGGATTTTAATAGAGCTTTAATGGCCAGCCCTGTGCATGAGGAATTGATTGTTAGAGGCGACTTTAATGGACATGTGGGAAGAATGAAAAGTATTTATGAAAGAGTACATGGAGGATGGGGTTTTGGAAGTCTGAATAATGAGTGAGAGACGCTACTGCAATCTGCTACCGCATTTGACTTGGCAGTAGCCAACACTTGGTTTGAAAAAAATGAGGAACATCTTATTACATACAAAAGCGGTCACCACAGGACTTAAATCGACTACTTTTTAGTCAGGCGCAAAAACTTAAAGCACATCATAGATTGCAAAGTGCTGCCAGGAGAAGATCTAGTATCACAGCATCGACTCCTGGTTATGGAATCAATAGTCGAAATAAAACGCAACAAAGGCAAAGAGCGTCCCCCCCTAAAATAAAGTTGCATATGTTAGAGAAGAATGATTGTGCGAAGAAGTTCAGAGAGCGAGTGGTTGAGAAAATGATAGAGATGGGTGACATGAATGATCGAAGTATAAATGAAAGCTGGAATGAGATGGCAGAGTGTATTAGACATGCAGCGAAAGATATTTTGGGAGAAACGAGAGGACAGGGCACAATAGATAGGGATACCTGGTGGTGGTCGATAGAAATTCAGAATGTGTTGAAAGAGAAGAAAAGAAAATTTAAGGAATGGCAGCGTGTAGAAGTAGGAAATAGTAGTCTAAAAGCTGAAAAAAAGAGTGAGTATGATAAGAAAGCCGTGGCATTAGCAAAAGCAAAAGCCCAGGAAAAATTGTACCACACACTGGACAGTCCTGCAGGCCAAAAAGACCTTTATCGGCTTGCAAAAACAAGAGAGAGAATGACGACGGATGTTTGTCAGGTAAGATGTGTAAGGAATGAAGCTGGAATGGTCTTATCAGATGATGAAACAATTAAAGAGAGGTGGAAGGACTATTTTGAAAGTCTGATGCATGAGGAAAATAATTGGAATGGAATTTTAGAGAATAAACCAGTGAATGTAGGGTTAGTGAGAACGGTTAGTATGGATGAAGTCAGAATAGCAGTGAATGGAATGAAGAATGGTAAAGCCATTGGTCCAGATGGAATACCAGTTGAAGTGTGGAAGTTATTGCGAGTGGATGGTTGGATGTGGTTAGCTTTGTTCTTCAATAAGTTGTTGCAGGAAGAGGCCATACCTGATGATTGGTGCAGCAGTTCCTTGGTGCCCATCTTTAAAAACAAAGGTGATGTGCTTGAGTGCAACAATTATAGAGGAATAAAGCTAATGTCACATACTATGATAGCCTGGGAGAAAGTTATTGAAAGGCGACTGAGAGAAGAGAGTGAAATTTCGCAGAACCAATTCGGTTTTATGCCGGGTCGGGATACAACGGATGCCATTTTTGCTATACGCCAATTATGTGAGAAATACAGAAGTGCGCATAAAAACTTGCACATGGTATTCGTTGACCTCGAAAAGGCATACGACCGGGTACCTCGTGAGGTTCTGTGGTGGGCCCTTAAGGAGAAAGGTGTGCCTGGGAAGTATGTGCAGTTGATCCGAGCAATGTACAGTCGATGTAATACCCGGGTCCGGTCTACAGTTGGCACCACTGACAGCTTCAATGTGGCTGTCGGCTTACATCAAGGGTTGGCCATCAGCCCTTACCACTTCCTGATGATAATGAACGCTCTGACGTCGGACATCCAGGAAGAGGCTCCCTGGTGTATGTTGTTTGCCGATGACATTGTTCTGGTTGCCGAGAGTGGCCTAGAGGTCCAGAACAGATTGGAGGTGTGGTTGCACAGACTGGAGAGTGTTGGCCTGAAATTGAGCAGAACCAAAACAGAGTACTTGTTCTGCGATTTCGGCGGTCTCTCCAATCCTGTGCCTTTAGCTCTCGCCGGAACGCCCATACCGATCTGTTCCGACTTTAGGTACCTAGGGTCGCTCGTCCAAGGAGATGGTGAGGTAGACCGGGACGTAACACATCGGATCAACGCAGGATGGATGAAATGGCGACAGGTCAAGGTTTTTTTTTAATGATAGGCTTAATTAATTTTGGTTTAATTTATGATTCATTACTACCTTATTATCATTTATTCGTTGTTTTATAAAAATACATCGATACATCGACAATCTAACTTTCACGTTAATTTCCGAGAACTGCCAAGAGCTGATGAAATAAGTCGAAATATAACCGTGTATTACAGAAATAGGTACCTAACTATCATTTGTAAAGTAAGAGCACGGGCCCAGACAGCGCTGCACTCGCCGCTCGCCGCGCACTGCTCCCGCGAGCTGTGCGCGCCTGCGCAGCACGAGAGCGCGGGACTCCATCTCGTCAGACCGCCGGCTTACTCATATAGTAAAATAAGCATTGCAGCTAATTGATCAGTGAACAACACAACACAAACAACAGCCCTGGCTAAAATAAATATAACCTTTGCCCGCGGTTTCACTCGCGTACATAAATTAATTAATTAATAATATATAATATAATAATAGGTTGACGGGTAGAGAATGCCTATCAAGTTCGCCTATGTAAGTTATGTTGCATGAAGATTAAATAAATAAATAAAATATAGCCTAAGTCACTCAGGAATAAAGCAGCTTTCTATCGGTGAAACAAATTTAGCAATCGGACCAGTACTTCCAGAGATTAACCTCCTACAAACAAAAAAACAAACTTTACACCTTATCTTTATTTTAAACTAAGTAGGGAGAAAGAACCATTTTTGCGATCTCAAACTATCTTGCTAACAAAGGGTGAGTAAATACTGTAACGAAAACACTCTCTCAGCCTCACCTGCCCGCGGGACCGGCGCCGCGCCCTCAGCTTGCGCGCGTCGCGTGCTTCATCAGGGTTGCCGTTATTCGTTTCGTTTTCTTAATTCGTTGCGCTCATTGTTCGAAGTAGATTAACGTAACGCACATGTATCCGCAAGACGCGTCTGCGGTCGACTGCCAGCTATACGTGGCGGTGCGGACACAAATATATTCCATAATTATTTCAGGCGAAGTAGGTATCATGAAAGCACGGCGCGGCGTTCCATAGCGGCTGGCGGGCGGCGCGGCGGCGCGGCGCTGCGCCCGCACGCGCCGCGCGCGCTCCCCGGGCGCGCATACCTGACATATCTGCGCTGCGGCCGTCAATGAGCCGTGCGACGCGCGCCCGCGGTGCATCATGCACTTGATGCACTGCACAACGGAACTTGTGTGTTTTACAGTTACAACTAGCTCGACTTTATCATATCAAGTTCAATAAACAAATTGCATTCATTATTTGGATTATAACGCGCTCCGTACAATTGATTTCGTAGAGCTTTGCTGAAACTGATGAAATGGACGTAAAGTAACTGAATAGGTAGGTAGGTACTTTACTGTCGCCTCATACATACCACGCTACCTATAATTATGACTTCTACAACATAGTAACCGTTCTGGCTGCTAAATTGCTGATCCCAAAGCAGGAACTCTAGTCAGAAGCCAGTAATTTCGATAACCATTGTCAGACGTTAGGGCTTTTTCTGAGTTTTCTGCGGGGAGCGGGAGGAAAGCGCGGCGCGGGCGGGACCGCGCGCCGAGCGCGTGGCGCGGTGACGATGACGGTGACGCTTGTTGACGGCACAAGTCTTGGAGTTCGCCTGTCGCCAGTTCGCCACGCAACCGCCTACGTACTATATATTGCTATTTGGGTTAACCTCATTAGCGTGACTGAATGAATAGGTAACAAATATATTTATTTTTTCGTCCATATAATTTTGCATAATACGAAGTGTGTAGGATGCTTCGTTTTCTTTTTAATAATTAAGTAGGTACCTATGTCTTTGTTTGAAAAAAGAAGGAATCCCATCCCGCATCAAAATCGCGAACCCGCAAGCCTTCGGCATTAAAGTCAGCAATCAAGCGGATGCTGCGGGATTTGCGGGATTGAGATTTTTACTTATGTAAATAGTTCGATTCCCGAATCGAGTTTCGAAGATTTTCAGAATCGCAAAAAAAAAATTGAAATTATTTGTAATACACTTACACTTAACAATAGTTCACGTACTTTGGGGAATCCCTGGTATTGGAGTACCTAAACTGACCGTAATAAATTATTTGATTGAAGGAAGGTAAAATCGAAATCAAAATAATTGTTTTCCAGAATAATTTAAAAAAAAAGCGGCCAAGTGCGAGTCTGACTCGCCCATGAAGGGTTCCGTAGCAGCAAGTAACATAATATATAAAAGTTCTTGTTGTTCGTTGTAACTTGAATCGATATTTTAGTAATAGTGTTTTTTTTGGGTTCCGTAGTCAAAAAACCCTTATTGCTTCGCCAAGTCTGTCTCTCTGTCTGTCCGTTCGCGGATAATCTCAGTGGCCGTTAGCACTAGGAAGCTGGAATTTGGTACCAATATGTATTAGGTTGGGGAAAAAGTCTTTTTGCATTATAGTATGTATGAACCTATAATAAAAACTCTTTGGCTATAATACCACCTTATTCCCCTAAAAACAGCGTGTATTTTCCTTGCATCGTACAACTTACGCACACACAAACCATTTATTTTACATTTACGCTAGGGATTGACTAAATACAAAAATTATCGATGTTTTCATTTTGCTATTTTTTTGGGTCCAGTAAATAATAATATGAATAGTAGAACAATAAAAATGGTTTTCATAAAACTAAGAACTCTAATTATTCAATCCCATTGGCCATTATAGCATTTTAGAACGACAATATCAAATACGAAAAATCGGCCACGTTTAATCCTTACTAATATTATAAAAACGAAAGTGAATTTATTTGTTCGTTTGTTACGTCTTCACGCCTCAATGACAAAATCAATGTTGATGAAACTTGGTACACGGATAGACTATATCTTGGAATAGGACATAGGATACTTATTATCCCGGAAGTATGTTCCCTTGGGATAATTTTCTGCTATCACGCGGGCGAAGCCGCTGGGAGCAGCTAGTAACTTACATATTATGATTATGAATATTACATGAAAAAGCTTTCAGTTATTAAAAAAAAACTGACTCTCTTCTACAAAAATAAGGTCTAGTCTTAATTTAGGGATTGCCAATTCAAAAACCTGAGTTTTTTTTTTAAGAGGCTGTATAATTTCTGGTTAAAGTGACTGGTGGCCTTCTAGTGGCATCAATGAATTGCTTTTTTAATTATTTTTCGGCAAACTGAAAACATAAAATAACATTTAGGTAAGTTATCATTTTTACGCGCGAGCGAGCAGTAATGCTTGCAAAGGAGGAGGCCAACCGCATGAAACAACGGTGCTCACGCCCCAGCCGCCGCCGGGCTTGCGGACGGCGAGCAATGGGTATCTCGCTGTCCGACCATCCGGTATCCGTCCGAACCGACCCCAAGTCGTCGATGGCGCGTACTGTTCCCGCGCGCCTCAAGGAGTCGTCAGTAACCGTAGGGGCCCAGCAGGGTCAAAGCCTACTGGGGTCTGCGTCTGAAAAGAAGACTTGGCCCCGGTATGAAAAGCAACAAAGGAACGGAGTGGGTTTTTAGTTTGTAAAAGTCACTATCGCTTGCTCCGCCCAAGGGCGGGGGATGTCATTTTGATGTTTTTAACCAACCGTAAAAAAAAAAAACAGAAACCATATAAAAGGCTTTTTGTAAAAAAAAAAAATCATAGTACAGAGTTTGTTAAAATTCGATATTATGGTCAATAATCTACATTGGGGATCAATTAAGCGCATCTCCGACTAGGGGAACGAATCAGCGGCCGGTACCTATTATGAAATACGCTGCACTGATAAAGTATCGTTATGTTATTTTTACATTGCTTGTCCAATTACTGAGCGTTAAAATTTGATAGTTTTTAAAGAGCAATGTATTCACTGTAAGAGTCATACAGTCGCTTTAATATTTGGAAACAAGAATAACGTAGTAGCGGCAAGAGATATTATAAGATTTGTTGTTTTTACTGATTTTAAAGATAAATATAGCATTAAACTTGTATTTACATAATTCGCTGCTTTGCATGAATACCCGCACAATCCAAACTTTTGTACTTTTGTACTTTTTGTGTACTTTTTTATTTTAAAATACTGGTTTTTAAACACAGTCACTTGCAAAATAGTCCGTATTGTATGATGAGTAAGACTCACATTCATATCAGCAAAACCGGCGTAGTGGCGCGCAAAAATGTCGTTATGTGATTGGTTGATTTATCACACCATATTTGTGCAATACTCGACGATCGCCAGTTGCTATTATTGTTTTTGCGTGTAAATATCAAAACTTTCAAGAATAGTAGTACATGACTAATTAATCGTGCGTTTAAAGTCTAAAGTTTATGAGTTTTTTCAGCAGTATTCATTCATTTTGAGTTGTTTGATTATTTAAGATAAAATTGTGTCAATTATTGATATTTTGTTTTCTTAAAAAGTGCTGCATTTAGTGCTCCAACATTAACATACTTTTTCATTAATATTAATTTATTCGTAATTGTGTTACTATTACAGATTTTTTTTTATATCTGGTAGATCATATTACCAGTTACCTATTCCAGTACCATTCTAAAACTAAAATTGAGAACTACTTATGTTTATTATTTTGATTTATGTTCCTATTCATAATAATATGCCAAAACTCATTTTGTAACAAGTCGAATAGTTCGCAGTTTTTTGATTATTAATAAAGGTATATGCAGCTCAAAACCTGAATTTTTCTATTTTAACTAACCTTGATTAATGACTCTTCGATGTATACATTCAACTCTTCTATTGATTAAATACATAAAAAGTTATGAAAGTAAATATTTAGTTTAATTTTCAAATAGCTACTGTGTAAAATGTGTGTTTTTGGATTGTGAGGTTATTCATGCAAAGCAGCGAATATGGTAAGAGATTTCCTGATGACCCAAGCTTGTCTTATCACTTCAGTTCTTGCATGAAACCACTGAACAACACGGCATTTTAAATTTGTTTACGATCACGTATCGCAACTCTCACAAGTTCATAACTGTCGGCCATTTTTGCCGAAAATGCACATCAGATGTGCATTAATCTAATCTAATTCATGAATCCCCAAGCGACCACCGGTGGCCGCGCATCTATTGTCTTACTATTGTGTCTCTAATTGACGGTATCTGAAGGGTTAATGCAATTCGCGCGGACATGCACACGCCCCCTTGCCACTTCTCCTGTTATTTATATTTCTATGGGCTATACTATTTGTATCTAGCTGGTTTTGGTATCATTGAAAGTTTAAATTTTAAAGAACATAATTCCAAATTCTAATTAGGAAAATGTGTTATTTTCATTTAGTTTTTCGTACCGCCAAATGAGTGAATCTAATGAAGAAATTTGATACATAAAAAATTTACTACAAAAAAGGTAAAAATGCCACGCAAGCGGCGAAAAAACATTTGCGATGTTTATGGAACCAGTGCAATGTCTGTGAGAATAGCACAAATTTGGTTTAAGCGTTTTCAATCCGGCAATTTTGATGTCAAAGATGCACGTTGCTCTGGTCGCCCTATTTAAGAATAAAATGGATACCATTTTTGAAAAAGTGGAGCAGTAGTTACTGTTAGCTGCTGTTAGCTGTGTTACTTTTTGGTGTACAATAAAGTTTATTCTATTCTATTCTTACGACGTAGCTGAAGAACTGGGAACTGATCACAAAACAGTTTTGGCGATATTTGGATACCTCACGAGCTCACTGAAAGAAACCCAATGAACCGTGTACTCATTTGTGGTTCTTTATTACGGCGTAATGAAACCGAACCATTTTTAAAGAAGCTGATAACCGGTGCTGAAAAGTGGATCACGTACGACAAGAACGTGCGAAAAAGGTCGTGGTCAAAGGCCGGTCAGGCTATGACGCACAGACTGTGGCGAAACCCGGGTTAACTCGCAACAAGGTGATGCTGTGTGTGTGGTTGTGGTGGGATTGGAAGGTCATTATTCATTATGAGCTGTTACCACCAGGCAGGACCGTCGATTCTGAACTCTACTGCGAATAACTGATGAGATTAAAGCAAGAAGTTAAGAGAAAGCGGCCGGAATTAATCAACAGAAGGGGTGTGGTTTTTCATCATGATAACGCTAGACCTCACACATCTTTAGCCACTCAGCAAAAATTAAGATAGTTTGGCTGGGAGGTGTTAATGCATCCGTCGTATAGTCCTGACCTTGCACCTTCAGATTTCCACCTGTTTTGGTCTCTTCAAAATTCTTTAGGCAGTGTCAGGTTAACATCACGAGAGGACTGCCAAAATCATTTGTCGCGGTATTTTGGTCAGAAGTCCCAAAATTTCTATAGCAATGGGATCATATCTCTACCTACAAGATGGCAAGAAGTTATCGAACAAAATGGTACCTAAATACTTTAGTTTAATGCAAATAAACTATATTAAAAACTGTTTTGAATTTTCTTAAAAAATGCGAAGAAACTTTTTCCCCAACCTAATTATATCAATCACATCGACGAAAAAAAAAATCACTTTTTTTGTACCAGTTTGGTACAAAAAAAGTGATTTTTTTTAAGAGTCTTTCCATACACGTAATGTGGGGAGTGATTTTTTTTTAATTCCAACCCTTACATGTGAAATACGAGTATTGTTGGATAAGTATTTAAAAATTAATAGTTATTTTCGAAAATAATGACTCCAAAAGTAAAAAAAAAATGTGTATGTGGCCCCTTTAACTTTTGAGCCATAAGTTTAGAAAATATGAAAAAAAAAACTCATAAGTAGAACTTTATAAAGACTTTCTAGGAAAATTATATTTCACTAGCTTCTGCCCGCGACTTCGTCCGCGGAAAATTTCTTGTTTTAAAATAAGATTACACTCGATTAGACGCTGCGCACGTTCAGCGCTAGATTCCTGAGCACGGGCCTGCGATGTTATAGCATTTTGCCTAGTGAGCCGCTGCGAGCGCTCAGCGCTAGTCTCCTTATCCCTTGTTTCAGAGACATGCTGTCTTAAATGAGATAGACGCTGCGCACGTTCAGCGCTAGATTCCTGAGCACGGGCCTGCGATGTTATGGCATTTTGCCTAGTGAGCCGCGGCGAGCGCTCAGCGCTAGTCTCCCTATCCCTTGTTTCAGAGACATGCTGCCTTAAATGAGATAGACGCTGCGCACGTTCAGCGCTAGATTCGCGAGCACGGGCCTGCGATGTTATGACATTTTGCCTACCAAGCCGCTGCGAGCGCTCAGCGCTAGTCTCCCTATCCCTTGTCTCAGAGACATGCTGCCTTAAATGAGATAGACGCTGCGCACGTTCAGCGCTAGATTCGCGAGCACGGGCCTGCGATGTTATGACATTTTGCCTACCAAGCCGCTGCGAGCGCTTAGCGCTAGTCTCCCTATCCCTTGTCTCAGAGACATGCTGCCTTAACTCAGATAGACGGTGCGCACGTTCAGCGCTAGTTTCTCTAGCACGGGCCCGCGACGTCCTCACATTTTGGCTAGCTAGGCGCTGTGAGCGCTCGCGAAATATACTCTCTATTTCTCGAGAGGCGCTGCTCATTTTCAGGGGCAGATTCTTCCGTAAGGCGTACTCGAGCGCCATACATTGTTTTTAATTTTAAGCAACTGTTTAGGCAGCGCACGCAAATAATTCTGTTTTATGAGGTATTTTTTTCCGACTTGCTAGACAAAAGTTGTGATAGCTCGGTTAATATACATGCTTAGAAACAATTTATAGCCTATAGCACTCAGGAATAATGTAGCTTTCTGCCAGTTAAAAAATTTTTAGAATTGGATTATGAGTTCCAGAGATTACCCCCTACATACAAACTTACAAACTTACAAATTTTACCTCTTTATAATATTAGTATAGATTACTCATACTCTGAAGTTGCCTGAGGAGCGGGCTGAAAAGTATCACACTTTTCATCATCATCTTGTATTCGTAATGAAAATCATCATCTTCTTGTATTCGTAATGAAAAGCACAATGCTTACCTCGGGGTTAAAGTTATTTATTTAGTCCCTCGAATTAGCGACCTCGCTACGCTCGGCCGCCAACTCCTTCTCGGGACGAAATAAGTAACTTTCACCCCTAGTGTAACAATGTACTATTTAACTTGATGGGTTGAACAGTTTTTGAAAAGTTGTAAAAAATAATTTCTGAATTAAGTTTGAAATTTAACCGTATATGCAAGCATTTTTTTTAACTTTATTATCCTGAACGTATCTTCTTTCAAATAAAATAAGAATTATTATAATCGGTCCATGCATGTGGATGGATGGAGAGGAAGAGGGAGATCAAAGAAAAGATGGATGAATTGTGTGAAAAGTGATATGAATGAAAAGGGAATTGATAGCGTGATGAGCGACAGGACAGAATGGAAGACAAAACGTGTTGCGCCGACCCCAAATAAAACGGAATAAGGGCAGGAAGATGATGATGATAATCGGTTCATACAATCCAAAATTACCACCGAAAACCCAACACACAACCCGTCTAGTTTGTATAAATTAGTAATCCAATCTCCGAGAGATGGCGCTATACTTTGGGCTACTTCGCTCTATTAATTTTGTGGTATTTTTTATGTGGAGGGAAACTACGGAACCCTTCACTTAGCGTGGCCCGACACGCTCTTGGCCAGTTTTTTTAGATTATATAGATAGGGGGAGGGGGGAGGGACATATTTTACCACTTTGGAAGTATCTCTCGTGCAAACTATTCAGTTTAGAAAAAAATATATTAGAAACCTCAATATCATTCTTGAAGACCTATCCATGCATGGCGGATAGAGCTCCGGCGGGATCTCATGGTGAAATGGCGTCAACGGCTATCGCAACCCAGTGCTGGGCACGCCACGATTATGGCGGTAAGTCCCCTCTTTGAGGCGTGGCTGAAAAGACCTCAGGCGTCCTTACCTTCCTTCCGCATGTCGCAGGTCCTCACCGGACATGGCAAGTTCGGGAGGTTCCTGCATCGGATTCAAGCGGAAGAGACGCCCGGGTGTCGCCACTGTGCGCAACGCCCGGAGGACACGGTGGAGCACACCGTCGAGGTGTGCCCGGCCTGGGCGGAGCATCGCCGTGCCCTCGTGGGGGCGATCGGCGGCGGAGACCTCTCGCGCCAGGCCCTGGTCGAGGCCATGGTCCGGAGCGAGGAGGAATGGCAGGCGGACCCTCCTTCTGCGAAGCAGTAATGCTTGCAAAGGAGGAGGCCGACCGCATCAGGCAACGGCGCCCTCGCCGCCGTCGCTGGGATTCCGATCCCGATTTCTGGCCACCGTAGACGCGGGCTCGCGGACGGCGAGCCATGGGTAGCTCGCTGTCCGATCGTCCGGTAATGGACCGAGTCCAAGACGTCGACGGCGCGCACTGTTCCCGCGCGCCTCAAGGAGTTGTCAGCAGCAGGAGGGGCCCAGCTGGGTCGAAGCCTACTGGGGACAGGGTTGTCCGAAAGGGAGCTCGTGTCCCGGTATGAAGGCTAGAAGGAACGGCGTGGGGTTTTTAGTCAGTAAGAGTCTGACACTATCTCCCGCTCCACCCAAGAGCGGGTTTTGTCATAAGATGATTTTCCCCGTCGACAAAAAAAAAACCTACTGGGGCCAGGGTTATCCGAAAGGAAGGTCGAGCCCCGGTATGAAGAGGCTAAAAGGAACGGGGTGGGTTTTTAGTTAGTAAGAGTCTGACACTATCTCCCGCTTTACCCAAGAGCGGGGATTGTCATAGGATGATTTTTCACGCCGAAAAAAGGGGTATTTAAGTGAAGAAAGAATAGCTTACTTTTAGGCAAGCGTGCTATACCGTCGACCACTACGACGCTTACCATTCGGTGAGATAGTGGACAAACGCGAGATAAACAAAAAACCCGTGAACTACGCCATTGTTCAGTTATGTTTTGGCGTACTATTTGCTCGAAAGCTATCAGACGGCTATACAATTAGTGATTTACTTAATATTTCAAATTATACTTTTATAGATAATGTAATTTCGTTATTATTGAGGGTTTGAAAAGACCCAACTTCCTCTCAATAAAATTGAGTAGAGTTGAGCAAGAATGTAGTAAAATACTTGGCTTATAGACTTTATTTTCTTTAATACTACTAAAGAGTTTTTCTGAAAATCTAAGTTTTGAAGGTAAACTGCGTCGTACCATGCAGTAAGTAGTTTAATAGATTTTTTAAAATTTACGCAAGTCTCGAAAGTCTCGTTATGCCCGGATTGACGATCACTTAAGATGTCATTAGCTTTTAGGTATGCCCAAGTTTCATAGTCTTACAGAGAACGGACGTTACTGAGATTGGTCGGTAGTTAGCTGGAACAGCCCGACTTTCTTAGGTACGGACTGTACGTCAGCTTGCTTCCATGCAATCGGCACTTTTCCAGCCTCAAATGAAATCTTAAATAAGCATGTCAGGATCGAAGACAGTTCAGGCGCACACGTTCTCAGGACAATTGCCGGTATCCCGTCTGGACTGCTAGCCTTGTTCACGATAAGGTAACGCATCACCCTACGGACGTCTTTCTGATGGATGCAAATATCCGATATACTCATATCGCAAACATCAGGGTAAGCAGGGGGCCGCGCGACAACAGGATCTAGACGCTAAGATTCCGCGAAGAGTGAGGCAAACTTTGCTTTCTCCTCAGCGGTATGGGCCAGTGACCCGTCGGGTTTAAGCAGTGGCTATAGTGAGGACGACAGAAGTTTAATTCAACCGACTTAGCCAGGGACCAAAACGCCTTACTACCCGCAGGGTATATAGCTAGTTTGTTCCCGATGCGGCTAATGTGGCCGTACCCAGACCTCCACATCATCTTCTTGCAAGACTTGGCAGCTCTGTTGAAGGCTCTCTTCTTCTGGCTTACGTTTTTTGTAATCCGCCAGGGATCGGCCGGAGAGTAGACTGATACAAATTTCACCAGACAGTGGTCGGAACTACCTAACGGTGATGATATCGACAGTGAATAGCGGTTTGGATCTGTTGTCAGCAAAATAATAATAATATTAATAATAAGCTGGCAACACCAAATGACAACGAAAGTTTTTTTCATTCGAGAATTTTTAAACGTTTATATATTCATTTTATATTATTATATTATATTATTATTATTATTCATTTCTGGACCCATTTTTGTATAATTATAATGTAATAGCAACAAGAAATAGATTACATACCTAATAAAAACTTTATGAAATCAATCAATCAATCATTGTAAAAACCACCAAGAAGAAAAATGTTAACCGGACAGATGACAGATGTCATTATCAAGAATATATACCTGCATAATGAAATGGAATTCCGAATGACAAAATAGCTATGTTGACGAGAGCAGCAGCCCGTCGCGCACGCCTTTCACCCCCGGACTCGCCGCTCAGCTCCGCCTCGCCGCCGCCGGACCCCGGATCACCAGTGTCACCGGCGGCTGCAGTCGCGTCGAGCTCGAGCGACGAGTATTTCTCCCCACCGACGTCGCCAACACCTGTACGTCGGCCAGGGAGAGGCCGGCCACCGAACGGCTTGGGACTTAGGGGCCAACCGGCCCCGAGCCGGGTCCCCGCTGCCGGTGGTTGTGTGCAGCAAATGGACTCAATCCATGAATGAGAACGTCATGCGCGCATATTACGGGTCTACAGAGGGGGGAACCAACCTCACTGCGTACCGTGTTAGAATGCTGTCTCTGTTTCAGGACCTTGAAACAACCGTTGACGTCTCGGCGCAACGGTTGTCGGATCAGGTGCGGGTTATTCAACGCAACCACAGGTTGGACGACGCTGCACTTGATCGGCTGCGCTCAGAGGTACTAAGCAACCCTATCGTCTCGACACCGACACAGATACAAACCGTGGGACCATCGACTTCTGTTACGTCCACGCCGCGGTATAATCATGTTGAGGATGAGGCAGATGATAGGGTTGACAGAGTAAGTAGCCAGTGCAATGATAGATTGAGGAGCGCACTTGAGGATGCGCTTCGCGAATATAGATCGACTCCGACTGAACTTAGGCCCCATTTACCTCGGTTGCCTATGCACAAAAAAAATAGGGCACTAGTGTGTGCTCTGGACTCGTTGCTTAAGAATGTTTTTGAGAGCAGCGAGAGCCTCCTTGATACGCACTCCATCCTGTACTGTGGAGCTGTTGCGGCATGTCGTCTTGGTAATGTAAAGTTCCCAAGTTACGGTATAACTACACGACCAGCGCCAGCCGCTCCAGCCTGGCAGTGCAGGATCGAGAGGCGTATTGATGAGGCCAGAGCACTCATTGGCAAACTATACTGCTTCAGGGAGGGCAACACACGTCCACGTGTGATGCGTTTCGTGAGACGAGCGTTTTCGGGGACTGAAATAAGTCCCCGAGAATACACGTTACGTGTCACGGAGCGCATCGACTTCCTGAAGCAGAAAGTTTGTGCATGGGCCAATCGCATCCGGCGGTACAAGCGACGGGTCGATTGGTATTTGCAGAATCGCATGTTCCAGAGCGATGAGAGATGGGTGTACAGAGCTTGGGAGCGACCTGAACAAAGTGTGACTGACGGGCTTCGTCCGGACAGTGCTGCCACGAATATATTCTGGCGTAGTATCTGGTCGGAGCCCGTATGTCACAATGAAGCTGGCTGGATGCGTGATGTTGAGCGCGTGTGCGATGCTATACCAGAAATGGATAAAGTTTTCATCACCCCATTAGATGTGGCCAGAACAGTTCGTCCGTTACCAAATTGGAAGTCTCCAGGACTGGACGGACTGCAAAATTTCTGGCTTAAGTGGTATAGCAGCTCACACGCGATTCTGGCATCACAATCACAGTCTATAAACTTCTTACATCCATCCTGAGAGTGAAAATTAATCTACACATTGAGAACCACTCAATTATGTCTGCCTCTCAGAATGGATGTAGGAACAGGTCACGCGGCACTAAGGAGCTACTCCTCATAGACATGGCCATAAGCCAACAGGTTCGTCGATCCCGCAAGGATTTGTCGACATGCTGGATAGATTATAAGAAGGCCTACGACTCTGTTCCACATACATGGCTCATGAAGGTGTTGGAGTTGTATAAAATAGATGCAAATCTACGCACCTTCCTTGAGTCATGTATGAGGCAATGGAAAACGGTCCTTCGCTATCCAGGATGTCGACCGATCCAGGAGAATGATGAACCAATATGAATTAAACGGGGAATATTTCAGGGCGACAGTTTGAGTCCACTTTGGTTTTGCTTAGCCCTGAATCCTCTAAGCACGTTGCTGGAGGATTCAGGCCTGGGCTATCGGTTGAGAAGAGGTGGTCAGGTCCTATCTCACCTGCTTTACATGGATGATCTGAAACTCTTTGTCCCACAACAATTCGCAACTGATGGAACTACTGAAAGTAACTGAAACTTTCAGTAGTGCCATCAGGATGGAATTTGGTGTGGACAAATGTGCAGTCATGCATGTAAGGCGAGGGGAGATAGTGGAATCCGAGGGAATTCAACTCTCGGATTCTATTCACCTTAGAACCCTCTCCTCGACCGAAACTTATAAGTATTTGGGTATGTCGGAAGCGTTAGGCATTAACGTCGCTGACATGAAGCAAACGTTGAAGGAGCGCTTCTTTGGCAACCTGAAGAAGGTTTTAAACAGTCTTCTATCGGGCGGAAATAAGGTGCGTGCCTTCAACGGTTGGGTCATGCCGGTTTTAATGTACTCTTTCGGCATACTCAAATGGACTCAGACTGAGTTAGACGCCCTGGATAGGCGGGTCCGTACATTGCTGACCGCAAATCAGATGCATCACCCACGATCTTCGGTGATGAGACTGTACTGCATTGTGGAGGTCGTGGTTTTTTGAACGCAAAGACTCTACATAACCGCGAGGTGTGCAGCCTCAGAGAATACTTTCTCAAAACCGACGTAGGTATGTACCGCGATGTGGTCGCAGTGGACAAGGGACTCACCCCGTTGTCCATGGCTAAAGAGAACTGGCGCAAACCTATGGTACTTACTATTGATGACCGCAAGGAAATATGGAAAGGCAAGGAGCTTCACGGACGCTTTTTTCGGGCTCTTCATGGGCCTGATGTAGATTTTTTGGCGTCCGTGGCCTGGTTACGATTCAGCAACCTCTTCGAGGAAACTGAAGGTTTTGTCTGTGCGATAATGGACGAATTTATCTTGACGAAAAACTACCGGAGACATATTATGAAGGACGGGACGGTTGACGTGTGTCGGGCATGCCATCGTCCGGGTGAGTCTATCAGACATATTATCTCTGGTTGTTATATATAGGTACATATAGGTCTAGCTAACGGCGAGTACTTGCACAGGCATAACCAAGTAGCCAGGATTATTCACCAGCAACTTGCTTTTAAATACAACCTAGTGGATTCTGAGGTACCGTACTACAGGTATGTGCCCGACCCAGTTCTTGAAAATGACCATGTCACGTTGTACTGGGATCGGTCTATCATCACTGACCGGACTATTGTAGCCAATAAGCCGGACATAGTGGTGATAGACCGATTAGCGCGCCGCGCAATGATAGTCGATGTCACCATCCCACATGACGAGAATCTTGTGAAAGCTGAGAAGGAGAAACAAATGAAATATCTCGACTTAGCACACGAGGTTGTCGACATGTGGAATGTGGACTCAGCTATAATTGTGCCGATTGTCGTGACCGCCAATGGCCTCATAGCCAAAAGCTTCGACGACCATCTGTCGAAGCTGTCGTTGCGCAGTTGGATCAAGGGCCTGATACAGAAGGCAGTACTCCTCGATACGGCTTGCATTGTGAGGAGGTTCCTGTCTCTGGAGCCCTAACCACCGGTAGCTTGGACTTTGCTCCCGACACCGGCGGAATACTATTTTTTTGTATTTTTAAATGTTTTTTTTTTTTATAAGTGTGCTTAAGAAATATTTAAAAATATATAAAACTAGCTTTTGCCCGCGCGGCTTCACTCCCGCTCTTCCCTACTCCACCCTACTATACCCTACTCTACCCTACTCTACCCTACTCTACCCTACTCTACCCTACTCTACCCTACCCGAACCCTACTCTACTCTACCCTACTCTACCCGAAGAAAAAATCAGCCGCAGTTTAGAGAAGAAGATAAACACCAGAGATCGATGGAAATCGGTCTCTAACTTTCTAAGCAGGAGGCTGGGATTTGGTGCGAGGTCCTGTCATATCAGACAGATAGATGCAGTGCAGGAGTTTATCAGGGTCATCCCAGAACCACCGAAACAAAAGCGACCAACATCAACAAGAGCCGACAGAGGGCAGGTCACCCCTCCGAAATTCAGGACGGTAACAGAGCCAAGCGATCACGTGGCGAATGCGTTTCTCGAGTTTCAAGCAATAACAAAGGCAACCAACTCGGTCAGTCTCATGACTTGCCGGAAAATTATGCAGTCATACCAGAAGAGACTAGAGACCGAAGAGTTGCTTCAGGAGAGACTGGAGGAGGCAGCGGCAGCCATATATAATAATGCTACCTCCCAAGTCATCAAGGGAGAAATGACTGGTCAATATATGGCTGCATACAACGCCACGTGTGGGTTTATACCGTTGGACGAGTCGATAACGTCACGTTCTGGCCGTATTACTTTTGTGACACCCGAAAGTGACCCAATTGTAGTGGTAGCTCGATGCACTGAGATTATGCTGGATGACAGGATTCTCGAACAGGCGGAAACAATCTCAAGATCGATAGACCAGCCTGGAGCCTGGGTTTTGCCGGGCATCAGCTGGATAAACGGTGTCCCAGGGTGCGGCAAGACCACTTGGGTGATCAATAACTTTGATAGGGACCGCGACGTCATAGTCACTACAACAACCGAGGCGGCGAAAGACCTGCGGCAAAAGTTAGCGCACAAAATTGGTGAAGACAACAGAACCAAGGTGCGCACGATGGCCTCAATTCTATCGAACGGGTGCAAAGGATCACAAAAATGCAATCGCATTCTGGTAGATGAGGCACTCATGAACCATTTCGGGGCCATCGCAATGGCAGTCCGATTGTCGGGCGTTAGTAGCGCGGTCCTTGTCGGAGATATTAATCAACTGCCCTATCTGGACAGGGAAAATCTTTTCCCTATTAGTTACGCTCGTCCGGACTCAGTTGTGACCATCAGCCACGAACTGCCCTGCTCGCACCGGAATCCAATGGATGTTGCGTATGCCCTAGGGGAGGTGTACCCTGGCATATATTCGTCAAAAAACCAGGTCCACTCCCTACAGCTAAGGAGTTTCACGGCCGCGCATATTCCCAACACTCTTCCCAACACGCTTTTCCTTGTCTACACGCAGGGGGAGAAAAAGACCCTCATTGACCAGGGTTATGGGGCTGGGGTTGGATCATGCGTCCTAACCATACACGAAGCTCAAGGGCTTACCAGCGAGTCAGTCATCATCTTGAAGACAAAATCCACCAACATCCGGATTCACAACAGCGTCCCCCACGCAGTGGTGGCAGTCTCCAGACATACTGCCCACTGCGTGTACTACGCTGACAACGCTGACGACGCTATTGGAAGGTTTGTGAGGAGGGCACAGGAGGCGTCGACCAGTGACATTATCAATAACAACATGAAGAACGCCATGCGGCATCGGGACAGAGCAGTCGTCGAGGCACTGATCCGCCTACTTAGGCAGTGATGATCTGAAGTAGCTTTGGATGACGCGGGTATTGCTCGGGGCGGTCGGTTCTTAGCAGGAAACAGTGACCGGTCTTGGGGTGGAAACCCATAGTTATAAATTTAACATAGCGTTACCTAACTTAGTAAAAAAAAAAAATATACACATATACATAAAATATATATATATATATATATATATATAATAATAAAAAAAAAAATTATATATAATAAAAAAAAAAACTGAAAAAAAAAAAACACTATTTACAGCATATTGTAGTTTAAGTTATTGATATTTAAGGTTATTAATATGTTGTAGGTTGTGTGGTGCACAAATAAAAGAAGTACTCACGGTGGCGGGAAGAAATGAGTTTATTTCACTTACACGAATTACACACACAAGAGTTCACAGATAGAAGGGGTAAGAGTCAGACAGATAGGATAGTACATAAGCAGAGAAAAAGCAATAGCGGAAAGCACAATCAGACATAAAAAACGCGGCGAAAGCTAGGCGGTATATTATAGAAAAGGTAGCTAGCACGCACGACAGAAGCTGTGGGCTCACTGTTCAACCGGGCCTGCGCGAGCGGCGCGAGCGAGCGCGACGGACGATCGTCTGTCTCGCTCACGCACGCAGTGCGCGGCCGGCTGGCTCTCAGCGCCAGAGCCAGAACAAAAGCTTACGTCACGAGCTTCGTCACTCGCCGATAAGGATTTAACTAATATGACAAAGTTTGTCCGTGTATGTTTGTTTGTACATATTAGTTAAATGATTATATTAATGTAAATAATTTTAATGTTAGTATTGATTTTATATAATATTATTGTTTGTTCCTTTAATTTATAATTATATAATATTAAGTTAGGTTAGTTTTATAAAATCATTAAGTTAACTAATATCACCGATATGATAATTATGTGGTAGGTCACCACATCACTCCCCTCCAGAGACCGTCAAGGGCGATAGTAATCGGGAAATCGAACGCGGCGTCCTGACCGCGTCGTTCTGATGACGCCGTCATCGGCATCAGGTAAGTCTTGTTTTTCCGCGCTTGGAGTGTCATGTTGAGTGGTAATGTTTGGAGGTATTTGTGATGAGTTGTGATGAATGTTTGTGGTAGGTGGTGAGTATGATGTATCTGGGTCACACAGTATGAAGGCCGGCTTAATTCGGTCTATCGATACGGTCGCATGTTTACCGTTAACCACAATCTTGAAAACCTTGTCCCCTCGTTCAATGACCTTATGTGGACCTGAATATGCCGGTTTGAAACCACCACCGGCAGTGCAGTCCTTAAGGAAAACGTGAGAGGACGTAGCTAACTCTTTAAAAATAAATATTTTAGTTTTGTTGTGCCTGGCTGCCGGTGATGGATGCATTTTGCGGACTAAATTCTTGATTCTGGTCAAGTAGTCCGTCGTGTCCATGGCCTCATCAGCCTGAGGGTCAAAAAATTCGCCTGGTAGACGCACTGGCTGGCCGTACACCAATTCAGCGGCAGAAGCTTGTGCGTCTTCTTTGTACGCGCTGCGAACGCCTAACAAAACTAGTGGAAGAGATTCCACCCAACTGGCATTAGCGTGGCAGGTTATTGCAGCTTTAAGTTGGCGGTGGAATCTCTCCACCAAACCGTTACACGCTGGATGGTAGGCTGTTGTTCGGCGGTGTTGAAAACCAGCGATACTGGCCAAACATTTAAAAAGTGCTGACTCGAACTGCCCACCTCTATCGGTTACGATATCCAATGGGCAGCCGAAACGAGCAATCCAACCGCTCAGCAGAGCCTTTGCCACTGTCTCCGCAGTTATGTCTGCTAACGGTATTGCCTCAGGCCATCGTGTAAAGCGATCGACGGCGGTGAGACAATACCGAAATCCTTGGCACAGAGGCAAAGGACCTATTAGGTCAATGTGTATGAAGGCAAACCTTGAAGAAGGTAGTTTGAAATTGCCTATTGGGGAAGAGACATGCCGTGTGGTTTTTGAGCGTTGGCAACTTAGGCAAGAACGTACCCACTCACGGCAGTCCTTCCTAACTCCAGGCCAGACGTACCTGTCTGCGACCAACCTTGCGGATGCTTTGGTACCTGGGTGACTCAAGGAGTGCAGGCTTGTAAAGATTGACCTGCGCAGCTCCTTGGGTACAAAAGGTCTTGGTGTGGAGGTGCTGATGTCACAGTATAATTGACAGCTGGAGCCTGGAATACGCACCTGCTTTAGCTGCATGGATGTGTCACCAGCTAGCAGTTGCTTCAGCTCAGGGTCCTCCAGTTGAGCAGCTGCGATCTTCTCAGCATGCACAGGTTGAGCAATCTCCTCTACGCGCGAGAGGGTGTCCGCCACGACATTGTCCTTGCCCGATATGTGTCGGATGTCCGTCGTAAACTGGGCTATGAAGTCTAAATGACGGAACTGTCGAGGTGAACTGTTCTCTTTACGAGAGTGGTAGGCATATGTGATAGGCTTGTGGTCGGTATAAACGACAAAATGCCGAGCCTCTAACATGTGCCTAAAATATTTGACACTCTCGTAAATAGCCAGCAGCTCGCGATCATAGGGAGAGTATTTAACCTGTGCTGGTGTCAACTTACGTGAGAAGAACGCCAGTGGCTGCCATGCTCCCTCATTCAGCTGCTGCAGAACTGCACCGACGGCTTTGTCTGACGCATCCGTGACCAACGCCATCTTTGCGTTGCAGTCAGGATGGGCCAGTAATGCCGCCTGACAGAGACTGTCTTTACAGCTCTGGAAGGCCTCCTGTTCCTGTGGGGAAAAGCTAACTGGGTGTGATCCCTTTACTGAGCCGGTTAAAAGAGCGTTCAGGGATGCTTGAAGAGTAGCTGCCCTAGGAATGAACCGACGGTAAAAGTTGAGCATCCCAAGAAATCTCCGCAGCTCTCTTACGGTTTTGGGAGCGGGAAAATTTTTCACGGCTTCGACCTTGGCAGGCAGTGGCTTGGTACCCTCGGCTGAGATGTGGTAGCCCAAGAAGTTTACCTCCGACACACCGAACACGCACTTTGAGCTGTTGATGACCATACCGTACTCCTTGAGCCTGGTGAATAGCTGACGCAGGTGAAGCTCGTGGGTCTTTTGGTCTTTTGAAAAGACCAAAAAGTCATCCAAATACGCGTACGTGAAGTCTAGACCCCGGAGCATTTCATCCACGAAGCGCTGGAACGTCTGTCCGGCATTTCGAAGACCAAAGGTCATGTATGGGAATTCGAAAAGACCGAACGGCGTGGTGATAGCGGTCTTCGGGATGTCGTCTGGATGGACAGGGATCTGATTGTAGGCTTTCACCAGGTCAATTTGCGAGAATACGGTACAGCCAGACAGACTGTGCGCAAAGTCCTGGATGTGCCGGATAGGATACTGGTCTGCTACGGTCCGTGCGTTCAGCATCCTGTAATCGCCACAGGGGCGCCAACCATTATCCTTCTTCGGCGCTAGATGCAGGGGCGATGACCAGGGTGACTCGGACTGCCGACAAGTGCCACACTTGAGCATGGCGTCGAATTCATCCCTCGCAATTTTTAATTTATCGGGGGCCAGTCGACGAGGTGAACAGGACACTGGTGGCCCAGGTGTAGTGCGGATGTGGTGTACCGTGTTGTGTTTGGGTGTGCGATGTATGCCAGGTGGACGGGTGATGTCGGGAAATTCCCGTAGTATGTGTATGTACGCGGAATCACCAAGACTTACTTTCACCGAAGAGACAGCATCAGAAGGACGGGCAGGCAAAGCAGGGGTCGCTAAGGTAGTGCACGCGTCGATTAGCCGCTGTCTTCTTATATCTACAATTAAACTATAATGAGACAAAAAATCTACACCAATTATTGGCTTAGTTACATCTGCCACAATAAATTGCCAAACAAAGTCACGGCGTAAGCCTATACTTAATTTTAAATTTACGTAACCGTAAGTGTTAATAGCACTACCGTTAGCCGCACAGAGTTCAAAGTTTGTTTTTGTACGGCGCTCTTTCATGGCCGACCTAGGGAAAACACAGACGTCACTACCGGTGTCGACTAAAAACTGCATCTTCGTATGGTGGTCGGTCACAAATAAGCGACCTGTGCTTTGACAGTCGCCGGTCGCCATCACCGACTGCCCGCGGCTTTTCCCGCGTAGTCGCACGGTTTTACGCACCTTGTTGCCTTCTCACCGAACTTGAAGTGGTACCAGCAGTTCGGCCACCTGCGGTAATTGGAGTGCGACCTCGTTGACGATGATCGCCCCCGGCTGGTACTCCTGCTGGATCTTTGCCTCGGCCGCGACAGTCTGTTGACTTGCGAGGTCAAGGCTTGCACTTGCCGCGTGAGTTCGGCGATCTGGCTGTGCATCTGGTCCATGCTGCTTCCGGGGATCGCCGCTGCTGATGACGTTGCTGCCACTTGAGGAGTTGCAGGCACCAGGTCCAGTATGCGGTCAGCCAGCTCGGCCACTTCTTCTAGGCTCGCCTTGGCCTGCGACGCAATGATGGTCTGCGTATTGTTTGGAAGTCGGCTGGTCCAAATCGTGCGCAAAAAATCTTCCGGCACACTCGGTCCCGCTAGGTGGCGCAGGTGTCGCAAAAATTGTGAGGGCTTACGGTCTCCGAGCTCCTCGTGCGTCAAGAGCTGCTGCACCTTCTTCTCCTTGGATGCCGACAACCTCCTCACCAGCTCGGTCTTCAACCGCTCGTACTTGTCGGGGGCTGCTGGAGCCTCGACAATGTCCTCCACGTGGGCTGCGTATACTGGGTCCAGGCCACCCATTACGTAGTGGTATTTAGTGGCGTCCGCTGTGATGTTCGCCAGTACAAACTGGCTCTCCAGCTGCGCGAACCATAGCGCCGGTTTGTCGGGGTAAAAAGGAGGTACCCTCACTCCGACGCGATGTACTTCGACTCCCAATCCCGAGCGGTCATCGTGACTTGCGGTTTTCGCTTCTCGCTGCTGACTCATGGTGTTCTGTCGGGGTCACCAATGTAGGTTGTGTGGTGCACAAATAAAAGAAGTACTCACGGTGGCGGGAAGAAATGAGTTTATTTCACTTACACGAATTACACACACAAGAGTTCACAGATAGAAGGGGTAAGAGTCAGACAGATAGGATAGTACATAAGCAGAGAAAAAGCAATAGCGGAAAGCACAATCAGACATAAAAAACGCGGCGAAAGCTAGGCGGTATATTATAGAAAAGGTAGCTAGCACGCACGACAGAAGCTGTGGGCTCACTGTTCAACCGGGCCTGCGCGAGCGGCGCGAGCGAGCGCGACGGACGATCGTCTGTCTCGCTCACGCACGCAGTGCGCGGCCGGCTGGCTCTCAGCGCCAGAGCCAGAACAAAAGCTTACGTCACGAGCTTCGTCACTCGCCGATAAGGATTTAACTAATATGACAAAGTTTGTCCGTGTATGTTTGTTTGTACATATTAGTTAAATGATTATATTAATGTAAATAATTTTAATGTTAGTATTGATTTTATATAATATTATTGTTTGTTCCTTTAATTTATAATTATATAATATTAAGTTAGGTTAGTTTTATAAAATCATTAAGTTAACTAATATCACCGATATGATAATTATGTGGTAGGTCACCACAATGTATTATATAGAATTAATTATAGTTAAGTCTGGAGCTGGGGGGCCATTTGATGGGGGGCGGAGGGTTGTATGTGTGTTGAAGGTTGGGAGTTTCCCCAATTTTTTATGCATGTATGGCTCGTTGCTGCTTGAGTTTCGCTTCGGATTGGTGGCCTCTCAGCTCTGAAATTCTGACGGGATTTGTTATAGTTACTGGAAGGTGCTCTGGAGTGACGCCACTTGCACGTGGAGTTGCCCAGAAGCAAACAATGTAAAATCAAAAAAGAGCACGGACGCCATGTCTGTGGTTTAAATGTAAGGCAGGAGTGCGGTTTTAGTCAGTAGGAGTCTGACACTGCCCAGACTGGCTCGTATGTGAGGCAGCCTGGCCGTCCATGAGGATTTCCCACTCATGCCGAAAAAAAAAAAAAAAAAAACCCTACTCTACCCTACCCTACCCTACTCTACCCTACTCTACCCTACTCTACCCTACTCTACCCTACTCTACCCTACTCTACCCTACTCTACCCTACACTACCCTAATTTTTTTTTCCATAAGAACCTTCTCCTCACAATAACAATCACAACAAAAAAAAATCAGCCAAATCGGTCAAGCCGTTTTCATGCCAAGTCGTGACAACGGAAAACGGGGGTCATTTTTATATATATAGATATGTGTAAAATGAAAATAAAGGAGTTAATAATAATAAATCATTTTTTATCAGGCATCTTGGCCCATAGATATATACCTTACAGACTAAAGTTAGGTTAAGGTTATGTTGACTGCAATGTGTGTGTTTAGTTATACTGACTGACTGATCAGCGTCTGAGTAGCAAGCGCGGCTCAGCCCACGCCTCGCGGTTATGTTGACTGCAATGTGTGTGTTTAGTTATACTGACTGACTGATCAGCGACTGAGTAGCAAGCGCGGCTCAGCCCACGCCTCGCGGTTGTGTTGACTGCAATGTGTGTGTTTAGTTATACTGACTGACTGATCAGCGACTGAGTAGCAAGCGCGGCTCAGCCCACGCCTGGCGGTTGTGTTGACTGCAATGTGTGTGTTTAGTTATACTGACTGACTGATCAGCGACTGAGTAGCAAGCGCGGCTCAGCCCACGCCTGGCGGTTGTGTTGACTGCAATGTGTGTGTTTAATTATACTGACTGACTGATCAGCGACTGAGTAGCAAGCGCGGCTCAGCCCACGCCTCGCGGTTGTGTTGACTGCAATGTGTGTGTTTAGTTATACTGACTGAATGATCAGCGACTGAGTAGTAAGCGCAGCTCAGCTCACGCTTCGCGTATGATGTTGACTGCAATGTGTGTGTTTAGTTATACTGACTGACTGATCAGCGACTGAGTAGCAAGCGCGGTTCAGCTCACGCCTCGCGTATGATGTTGACTCCAATGTGTGTGTTTAGTTATACTGAATGACTGACCAACGACTGAGTAGCGAGCGCGGCTCAGCCCACGCCTCGCGGATGTGTTGAGTGCAATGTAAGTAATTAGATATTATACTGACTGACTGACCAGAGACTGAGTAGCGAGCGCGGCTCAGCCCACGCCTCGCGGATGTGTTTAGTGCAATCATGCAATGTATGTAGTTAGATATACTGACTGACTGACCAGCGACTGAGGAGCGAGCGCGGCTCAGCCCACGCCTCGCGGATGATGTTGAGTGCGTCACGCAGTGCCGGCGACACGTTGCGCTCTGCGCCGCCTGAAACAACATAAGACACTTTATTATTCCTCTGTGTTTATCGCTAATTTCTAAGGGGTTTGCTTTTCTCAACTTGTTGGTTGCATTTTGGAGAGTGTGCGCGGGAATTGCATGACTTGATTTCTCCATCTCATTTCTACCATAAAACAACCCGACGTACTGCAAGTATCTACTCTTACGTTGTTGAAACCTGTCCGGTCCGGATTAAGCGTCTGCCCTCGTCGTTTATACCGCGTACATCGAAGGACTGGAACAATTTGCCTGTTGCGGTCTTCCCATCCGATTACGAGGGATGCCTTTTAAAGGCGAACGGCAGGCTTGTATGGGCGTTTCGTACCGCTAAAAAAATTCGTGTTTTGGGATATTTTTGGTTTTAATTAGTAGATAAAATGATAAAGAAGCTCTGTTTAAAATCTAAGATTTGTAAAAGTTGGGACATAAAAGTTATAACCAGTTTTATTTTTTTAAGGTTATGTACTGAGGTACTAATTTAGATTGTTATTTGTAGGTACATAAACATTGTTTTTATGATTTAGTAAATGTTCTAGATTACTTGTCGTTCTTCTAGTGTTTTACTTACCCTGAAATAGGTAGATTGAGATGAGGGTTGTTTCTACATACTTAGTGGGAACGTCCAGCCGCAGATTGTAACGGTTTGATAATAATTTCCCCTATATTTATTATACTCTTTGTTGATAATGATTGGTTTTTAAGTGTAGGTAGGTACTTAAGTAAAAAAAATATTTTGATTTTGTACGTACATTTATTCATTAATTCTTAATACAACTTCATTTAAGAAGGGGGCAGGTCGGGTAATACCCTCATGGCGAGCATAGCTCAAATACCAAATATTACACATCACATGAGAACAGCATCCCACTGTCCTTAACCCTACAATGCAATTGCAACAATAACTTAGGATTGCTTCCCGACCGTTCATATTAAACTGGAATGATCCACATCCACATGATCAGGTGAAGGGGGTTGAATGTTTTCAATTATTGGGGCAATCCTTGTTCTTCTAGCTCTCAGTCAACATGGCACACAAGCTTGATCTTCAGGATGAAGCTAAAACATAAAATAAAGAAAGGTTTGCATTCAAACATGCATGGTAATAGAGGAAAATAATTTATATTATTTAATTTCTTAGTTTAAATCAAATAAAGACATTAATGGTAGTCATAGAAGGTACATGTTTTTATACCTCTCGTGGTTGGATCCAAGTAGAAACTACATGAGCCAATTTCTTGTTCTTCATTTGCCCCTTCAATTAAAATCCTGCGTCGACTAATTCTCAGTATGGATCGTCCGCGCACCACACAAACACTTTGATGGCCAACTAGTCTTCTCGGTATACTTTCAATTGAATGAGAAGCTAGCTCCCAACATGCATGGCAAACATGGTCAGCAGGTGTTATCTGGCAAAATAATAAAGTATTATTGAATTGGACCCGTGCCATTCTGTCAGTCTGGTTATGTTGTGCGGGACTGGCAGCAAAGTATGATTAGAGTAGCCTCGTTCGGTTGAAACACCGCCGTGTAATCAAGGAGGCGGACGGCGGCGACGACCTCTCGCATTGTGCCCTGATTCACGCCTTGGTCCGGAGTGAGAGGGACTGGTATGCGATCGCCTCCTTCGGCAAAGCAGTAATACTAAAGAACGGGACGGCCATTCTTATGGCCGTCCCGTTCTTCCCTCATTCTCCGTTCCCATTTCCGTTCATTTCCGTTCTCATTTTCCGTTGTTCCCTCATTCTTATGAGGGAACGATTATCCTAACGCCCCAGCCGCCGCAAAGGGATCAGTGAGGAGAGTTCCTCAGTGGCCTACTCTTATGCAGAATGTTATTCGAATAAAAAAAAAACTTACATCTCTAGGATATGTCCACAGTCGGATAGTGTTGATGACACCTTCGCCCTCATCGAATAACGCATGCCTTCTTATTTGGGACAACCGAATGTTGCAATTAATGCATTGCAAACTCGACATGTTATTAGGGCACGTATAAACACACAGCACAGTTAATAAAGCGTTCTTTCGCGAAACTATAACCAAGATATAGAGTACGGAGGAGCAGGCGCTTAACTCAACGTAAAAATAGCCAGATAATTCAATATATTGCTCAGATGCAGTCAGAAACCACAATCAAAACAACAGCAAAGAACTGAAAACTTCAATCAAAGCAATTGTCAATAATGACAGATGCACAAATGCAGCTGTCAATAAATAATTGCCATATGACTAAAAAAGACATTACCTAAATGTCGAAACGTTTCTTTTGTTAAATAATTAATTATTATGCAACAATTATGCATGCTTATGTATAATACGTAAGTGTTTAATTATTTTTCTTGTTATTCCCAATACTAAATGATTATTTATCATACCGATATTTGTGTTATTTTACAATGGCAACTTCTGAAAACATAACTGCGTTAAGTTATGATTTTATTACGTTTAATTAATCAAATCTTTTTATTGATATTTCTGAATAATCCGGAGTTCTAAAAATATAACAATTATATGAAAATAAATGGCTTAGGTGCCTTAATAAGTGGTATAAATTCTATTACAAAACAACAAAAAAAGTTTGCGGTACGAGATCTGCCATTCGCCTTTTGTCGTTTGAAGAAAAAAACACAACTAGAACCTTAAAGTATTACGGTACGGTACCGGATACTATCTACATTGGATCGACTCCTATTGCCGCGGTAGAGAAATTTAAATACCTTGGCTCCATGCTCACAACAGACGCTAACGTCGACGCCGATGTGACTCATAGGATCAGTGTCGCCTGGCAGAAATGGCGGTCACTAACAGGTGTACTGTGCGACCCACGTATCCCCATAAAAACAAAGGGTAAGGTGTATAAAACTGCATTCCGTCCAGCGCTACTGTATGGCTCCGAATGTTGGACAGCAAAAAAGACGCATGAACAGAAGGTCCATACCAACGAAATGAAGATGCTAAGATGGGCGGGGGGTGTGACTAGACTTGACAAAGTACGAAATGAACACATTCGGGGAAGCTTTAAAGTCGCACCAATCTCCGATAAGATGACTGAGAATCGCCTTCATTGGTTTGGACACGTCCAAAGACGTAGTGAGGACCACGTGGTCCAAATCGCCCTAAGCCTACCAGAACAAAAAAGAGGTAGAGGCCGCCCGCCATTGACCTGGTGGTCAAATATAGAGAGGGACCTCAAGAAAGCCCAGTTGCCAACCCCAAATAATGAGACCAGGGAAGGAAGAAGAAGAACAACCTTAAAGTATTATTTATTGTTTTTCAAAGTATTCACCTCGAAGTTTTATACATTTTTCCATTCGCTCGAACCAGTTAGTAAAACACTTATTCTACTCCAAAGTCGGTATGTCCAAAATGACCAACTTGAAAGCGCCGACTGCTTCTTCACTGGACTGGAACCGTTTCCCACGAAGAGTTTTCTTAATTATAAGACATGTAAAGAAATCGTTAGGGCTTAGGCTTCAAATAATCAATTGTTTTCCCAGCAGTATGTGAGCTTGCGTTGTCATGGTGTAGGATGATGCGTTGTCATGGTGTAGGATGATGCGTCGCTTTGGGTTAGATTTTCGCACTTCGGCCATGACTTGTGGCAAACAAATTGTGGTATACCACTTTGCATTAACTGTTCTACGATCTTCAAGAGCAATTGTTACGTACGTGACCGGTTTTCGCCACGAACGTAGCCACCATCTTTTACAAAGTGCTTCGAGAGCGTCCAAGAATCCGAGATTTATCACCACTGATAATGTCGTAGACGTAATTTGGCGCTCCTCGCTTGAACCTTCGAAAGTTTTAAATAAAATAAAATATCCCACAAACCTTGTATATTTGACAAGGTTTACTTGCTGTTATCCTCTCACAAGACCTTAGACATTCACGACACAGACACACATCTATCCATCTCCCAGCAAAAAAGTCACACTCTGGTGTTTGAGTCAGAAGAGCATTAAGCACAGAAAGCGCACGAACGAGTGGCGAGTTAGATCTTGACACTGTCTGAGATAAAGGATCAGCTAACAAACGGTGTGTTCGCGGCCTGAGGTGTGTTTAGGTACGGGAGGAACAAACAACCTCACCAGCTGAGCAATCACTAACTAATTCAGGACAATCAGATTCACCCTGAAGAACTCGACAAGCGAACAAGAGCAAAAAGTAATTGCGCCTTACTTCCGAGCAAAAATTTTGTAGGATATAAAAATGGATAGTATCCAAATAATTTCAAGGAATGTTTTCTAAACTTTCTTTAGAAGCAAGACGTAAGAAGTCTCAAAGGGATTATGTAGGTGTCGTCAAGGCTAGAGTGAATAGGCTCTTAATAAACCAGTGTGTCTCGTATTGGTTAAACGTAATTTAGCATTTGCTGATAATCTACTTTTCAAAACGAATTTCGATTTGTATCCCGTGTCCGACAACATGTCTGCGTACATCTCAATAGAGTCAATGATACTTCTAATATTATTTTCGTTATTGGTATCAAACTACATGCCATTTTTAAAATCGAACTCCATGATTGTTTCTGAATTTGGACTTGCTTCAGAAATGTCACTGTCACTATCACTGTCTGATTTAATTACAGTGCATTAATTTGTGAATAGCACGATTCTATTTCACTTTTCGTAACTGATAATGATTTTAACAATTCTGATTTTACGCCTAGTTTTGTAGATAATAGCTTAATTAATACTTTACTTTTCTCATAAATTGCTTCAACCTCACATAATTTATTTTTAATAATATTGCCCTTAAACCGTGTTTTTCTTTTTTTAATTAAATATTCTTTATTGATATAAGATCATTTAAGCAATGTAGCAATTCATCTTCCATTCCCTCGTGCAAAAGTAATCTATAATTAAACCATTTAATACATACCCGACTCTCACAGTGAGTTACTGTAGTAGGGGACACAGCGTGTAAGATGATACCTACATTGATATACGATCACTTCAAACAAACTTAAACTGCTAATTTATCTTAGAGTTCATTATTATAATTCTTAATGTCTATTATTATTATTGTCTCTTTATTTATATGATGACTATTATACGCACAAGGCACCTGAGACGCACTACGTATGCACAACACTAAAATTAAATAATACCGCACAGCTGCCAGATGAGTATGATGAATGCTCCGACTCTTACTTCATGGGAAGATTTACTTGCTCTTCTCCGCGAATTGCTCTGGAACGGTTGAACGATCGTTGCAGGCTGTTCTGCAAAATCTGGTCCCTGATCCAGGAATGGTGGCAATTCCTGTACTGCTTCCACGCAAAATATATAATGCTAAGACCCAATAAATTGTAAATTACTATGAGAATAATACTGATCGTCGAAATGTGTGCTTTCAATTCTTCAATGTGTGCATTACTGGAACCCGAAGAATTCTGGTTCGCGAAGACTGTCTCCTTTTCTACGTTGGAACGACACATTTTCACTGTATTTCCGGACGTTAAATTAACTTATCAAATGTACTCGATTCATTTTTATTACGATAGTCCCATTATTACAAATATTTTCATGACAATTAATTACAAACTTAGTTCAATTTATTTACTTTGCGTTGGAGCCGTAATAACACTACGCCGAGATAGAAATCGCGTCACGCACCCCACAAATGGCAGGGGTTGCCATAATATAATAATAATTTATTCAAATACCGTTTACAAAAAATTAACGTAAAGCCAACAAAAAATAAGGTAATTATGTTTTACATACAGTTCAGTGCCTAAAAATCAATGACTATATAACCACTCTCTTTGCTAAAAATATACTAAAACTAAAATATTATTAAATGTGCAAATAATCGTGGTTCGGATATACAATGTTTGTTAGTGGACCACCCGAAGTAGTTTAATTTAAACCTGTGTTTCAGGCCATTACTATCACACATGTGGAGATGTAGTGTTATTGAAACAACTGTTCTCAAGCGATTACCTTTAATTACTGACTAAAAGAGTATAAGTGTGTTAATATATTTATAGAAGATACATTCATATGGATAGGGTCATAGACCTTATACTTAGGTAGTACTACTACACCTCACCATCAACGATAGCATCACTGCTTACCATCAGGTGGGATCACAGTCAAGCACTAGTTTATCAATATATATTACAAATCAAAGTCCCCCGCCACGTCTATCTGTCTGTCTGTTCGCGATAAACTCAAAAAATACTGCACCGATTTTCAAGCGGTTTTCACCACTAGATAACGTAATTCTTGAGGAAGGTTTTTGTATTTATTTCTAGAAAAGGACCCGTGCGAAGCCGGTGCGGGTAGCTAGTGTCAAATAAAAAAAACTTATATATGTATCAATACGATCCAGAAACAAAGCATCAGTCAACATTTTGGCTGTTTCAAAACTAACCAACGCTTACGAAAGCGATCGAGAAGCGCAGGGATTTGAGAAACTTCCATCATTATGTATTTATTTTTTATACAACGTGTAACGTTAAATGCGCAAAACCTCAGACACCCCAAATTATTTTTAATTTAACCCTTCAGATACCGTCAATTAGAGACACAATAGTAAGACAATAGATGCGCGGCCACCGGTGGTCGCTTGGGGATTCATGAATTAAAAGACCTACCAGTTAAAAAAAAAACATTAAAAAAAATTAAAGATTTTATGTGCAGTTTTACTTTGTTTAAAATTCATGTCTGCATTGAAATAAGAACTTTTATTATCCCGTGTATGAGATAATTTTATTGGACTACAACCATTTGTGTTTGTTTACCTATTTCGGCGGGTTTGCGCCCGTGATGGCTTGACCTATTCATAAATAGACAAGGCGACATTATTAATGAAGACTTTTTTTGAAAAGGTAACCTATATTAAAAAGTGGTTTAATAGATTCTGCTCCTTATTCTGATCAAACTATATTCTGGTTTTGCGCATTTAACGTTACACGTTGTGCACGTTGTATATGGTGTTGTATTTATTAGTTTTATTTCTACATCTATTATATAACAATCTTTTTTAACCGACTTCTAAAAAAGGAGGAGGTTCTCAATTCGGATGTTTGTACTTTTTTTTAATGTTTGTTCGCGCATAACTTCGTCGCTTGGCAACCGATTTGAAAAATTATTGTTTTGTTGGAAAGGGTATACTTCCCAAATGGTCCCATAGCCCAACCAAGTTGGGATCTGATGATGAAATCTTGGCGAAATCGAGGGAACTCCTCAAATTCAATTCAATTTTTATTATATTTATTTTTCGGTTATTTTTTTTTTATAATAAAGGTTTTTGTGGGTTATTTTCATCTTTGAGCCAAATATTGTATAGGTAGTAAATCAAGTTTCATACACACCTTTTTAAGTCTTACATTGGCCCATATGTACATGGGCCAATATACTACTGCTACGTTTACTAAAACTGTTTTTACGAACTAAAGGGCATTGCATGAAAGTGTCCCCACCCACCAACAGGCTTGAGACAAGACAGTGTCATTCGAAGCGTCTAGTTAAACAGAGTATTTTTTATTATGGCGACACATATCTAAAGTATGAGGTTTAGCTTTTATAAAGCATTATATTTTGACCTAACCTAACCTAACCCAAGTGTTTTGGACCTTAAATATACTCATTATATAGTATTTTAATATATTTTTGATAGCAGCTTTGCGAGCTCTGTACAATTCTGCAAAAATATTACACAAAAAGCATTGCGTAGAACTGTCCCAAAAAAAGAAAGTTGTTTCAAATCTGTTTTATTTTAACCTAACCTGACATAACCTAAGTACCTAGTGCGCATAGACATGGAATGCGTGTCAGTTGGTTTATTCCCACCCACAAAAGACAAAACAGCTGATTTAGTTATTAAATGTTTTTGGTTTAAATAAAAAATACTTCTACAGACATTTACAATTTGATCAAGCATTTGTGCTGGTGCATTAAAATCAAAGTTTTACGGTAACCTTAGGTACCACACAATGGGTATTAACTAGACGCTTCAAATGACACCTGTCTCATGTCTGTTGGAGGGTGGGGACGGTGCCCACACAAAATCCGACATCCTCCTTTAAATTTATTATGTATATTATTTAATTTAAAACTCTTATTATAATTAGTACCAAAGTAATTATAAAAAAACTGAGAAGCGCGAACTTGGACTGTTGACATGCGTGTCATCGTACATAGTAGAGTGTTGTGTCGGGAGCGATATCCGTGGTCGGCAGCCAGTGAGCGCGGTGCGTCAGGAGCGAGCCGGCCGTGTCGGCGCGTCTAAGCACAGGGGCGCCGCCGCCGCGCGCGAGGTCGCGCTTGTTCCGCTTGTCACTTCCGTTCTTGTTACTTTGAGCATTTCACCGGTGAGTGCGAGGCCGGGCCGCGGACTATCGATCGACGGCGTCCGTCGTAGGGACGTCGACAACGACTCACTGGCCCACTGCACGGTCTGCATGACCACTTTTACCATGAAACTAGTAATTAGGTAGGGGCAGGTACTTAATTACTCATCCTACATAATATTTGGTCTTGGCGAGGCCAGCCGAGAGGCGTCGTCTCGTCGTGACTAACATTTAGGCGCTCAGTTAAGTCTGCGCAAGTGAGTCACAGGTTATTTCAGTGGCAATAAGATAAGGGTCGCGGTCGACCTCGGCGCGCTCGCTCCACGACGGCCGCATGTGCTCGTACACATGCGGCACGCACACACGCGCGCTCTCGCTGACTCGTCGACCTCCCTCGTTTAGACTCGCTGTGAGTACTTCACTAGCTACTTGTCCAGTTCAATGCGCTCGCTAGCTACTGTGTTAACTGTAGTAATGACGTTCATTTTTAGCTTTTGAGGCAAAAGTGGACGGAAATAATGTTACATAGCCTAAGTCCTTCTTTTTAAGGTTCCGTACCTACCTCAAAAAGAAAACCATACGATCACTTTGGGGTCCGTCTGTCTGTCTGTCAAAAACCTTTAACTAATAAAAAGCCTTCAAAGCGTAGAGGTATCGAATTAAAATTCAAACCATATATAATATTCAGGTGGTCCCTTGACGCTAAGAAAAAATCAAACTTTTGAGTTAACGACAAAAAACGTTATTATATAACGTAGATTAACGTTTATGTCAATGCGTTTTGGGAACACATTCATCATGCGGTACTGCTAAGGAGTGAAATTCCCTGCCGGAATCCGCGTTTCTTGATAGCTAGCTAACGATGCCAATTCCACCCGGCTCCACAATTCCGGGCTGTAACAGTACCGATAACCGACCACCTTGAGTTTCGAGGTAACGTTGTCGTCTACTTATACTAAGCGCAAGTTCGATCGTGTCTTTTTTTTATGGTGAGAAAATCATCTAATGACCAAATGTACTGGCCGCCATTATCAACCATCTAATGACCCGCTCTTGGGTGGAGCGGGAAATAGTGTCAGACTCTTACTGACTAAAAATCCACCCCGTTCCTTCAAGCCTTCATACTGAGGCTCGAGCTATCTTTCGAAACTACCCTGGCCCCAGTTAAGTTGGTTACAACCCAACTGGGCCCCTGCTGTTGCTGACAACTCCTTGAGGCGCGCGGGAACAGTGTGCGCCGTCGACGTCTTGGGCTCGGTCCGGACAATTATCGGACGGTCAGACAGTGTGCTACCCATAAAATACTAAAATAAAATAAATTTTGTTTATTTGCAACTTCAAGTTAACAATTTTTCCAAATAACAGTAACTTAGGTTACAAGGTTTATCAATTGTGATATTTAAGTATTAATATACTAATACCTAAGCTAAGATAACTTAATATCTTGTAGTTATGACCATCAGTGCCCACCCTCATAGTCACAAGTAGATTTAAATATCCTCATATTCACAACCAATGGATGCAAACATTAAAACTATGAAAAAGTAAGTAGATAACGGCATGTGTGGTATGTGTGTGGTATGTGGTGTGTGGGGTGTGGTGTGAGTGCGAGTGTGAGTCTATGGGTATTCATGTTAAAACTCCTGAACTACTCCTGAACTAAACTCCTGAAACTAAGTAAACAAGTTCTAGTTCCACCTCTTACAAAACTCATTGTAGTCTGTTTTGAGCAAGGAGTTTTTCCCCAAGTCTTTAAGAAAGCTTTGATCACACCTGTTCACAAGGGCGGGAACCAGGATGACATTAAAAATTATAGACCTATCTCAGTTTTGCCAGTACTGTCCAAAATATTAGAGAAATTGTTAAATCGAAGACTCATGAAGTATCTAGAGCATAACAAGATAATATCAGATGCGCAATTTGGTTTTAGGTCTGGGAAAAGCACCATAGACGCGGTTAACCAACTTGCAGATTACGTCACTGAAAAAGTTGACACAAAGCAAAAATGTCTGGGTGTTTTCCTGGACCTGGCCAAGGCGTTCGACACTGTGAGTATTCCTACCCTTGTGAGCAAGCTAGAGCATGCCGGGATCCGGGGCCAGGCTCTAAATATATTCGCAGACTTTCTTAGTGACCGGACACAAAAGGTCAACATCGGCAAAGTTATTAGAAGTGAAGCAGGAATTGACTACGGTGTGCCCCAGGGTAGCTGCCTATCTCCAAGCCTTTTCTTGCTTTATGTAAATGACCTATGCCAGCAGTCTCTTACTAACGGAAAAATATTCAGTTACGCAGATGACACCGTTCTAGTATTTTATGGAGATACTTGGGACGCGACGCGTCAAGCTGCAGAGTTGGGGTTACGTAGAATAATTCACTGGTTGGAACTAAATCTACTAACACTTAATATCTCGAAAACCGCATTTCTGCAATTTACTTTTGCAAAAACTGAACCCGCGGTAATAAGTCTTAAGGCCCACTCCTGTCATGACCCCAATAACAGTCTTCAATGCTCATGCGCTCCAATTACACAACAAAAAACTACAAAATACCTGGGTGTAATTCTAGATGAGCAACTCAGTTGGCGCCCTCATATTGAACTAACTTCTTCCCGGGTAAGGAAACTTATATGGGCTTTTAAAAATCTTCGACAGGTGTGCAATCTGGAGTTACTCCGGACAATGTATCTTTCTCTCGTAGAGTCAATAATTGGTTACTGTATTACAGCCTGGGGTGGGGCCTGTAAAACATACATGATACACCTCGAGAGAGCACAAAGATTCCTATTAAAAGTCATGACCTTCAAACCTTACCGGTACCCTACAAAAAACCTATACGAAAGGTGTCAAGTGCTTACAGTAAGACAACTATTTCTACAAAATCTCACATTGAAACAACATGAAATCACACTCGCTCAGTAAAATGTAATACCGCATCCGCTCGACGGCAACACCTATACCTAGCTATTTATATATATAACAAATAAAATAAAATTATTGACTTCAACCCACTAACTAAAAAGAAAGCGAAGATGAAAATAAGCACCTGGCTTAATTCATGAATCCCCAAGCGACCACCGGTGGCCGCGCATCTATTGTCTTACTATTGTGTCTCTAATTGACGGTATCTGAAGGGTTAAAACACTTGATTACCTACTCACAAACGGAAAATATATTAAAAAATCAATAATCATAATAAATAAATTACAAGGTAGATAAATATATCAGATGTATAATCTAAAAGCACAACCACCAAACACAGTCACACAGAAAAACACGCAGGTTTCATATCACAACATCACACATACACGCCATTACACTTACACATACATACACAAACATGTACACAATCTTAAGCACTAATTGTTTAACTTAGTTTTGGTTCTAATTTTGTTGCATAAATTGTTAATGTTTCACAAACGAGTGAAGACACTGACTCCTGTAACACAGGTACCACCTAGCTCAGGAGCCAGGGTTTCAATTGATGTATCAACCTATTTATGTCAATAAAACATTATTATTATTTCTTTATTTTCATTTTACACATATTTTATATATTTTTAAATATTTCTTCAGGACACTTATAAAAAAAAACATTTAAAAATATAAAAAATTAGTATTCCGCCGGTATCGGGAGCAAGGTCCAAGCTACCGGTGGTTAGGGCTCCAGAGACAGGAACCTCCTCACAATGCGAGCCGTATCGAGGAGTACTGCCTTCTGTATCAGGCCCTTGATCCAACTGCGCAACGACAGCTTCGACAGATGGTCGTCGAAGCTTTTGGCTATGAGGCCATTGGCGGTCACGACAATCGGCACAATGATAGCTGAGTCCACATTCCACATGTCGACAACCTCGTGAGCTAAGTCGAGGTATTTCATCTGTTTCTCCTTCTCAGCTTTCACGAGATTCTCGTCATGTGGGATGGTGACATCGACTATCATTACGCGGCGCGCTAATCGGTCTATCACCACTATGTCCGGCTTATTGGCTACAATAGTCCGGTCAGTGATGATAGACCGATCCTAGTACAACGTGACATGGTCATTTTCAAGAACTGGGTCGGGCACATACCTGTAGTACGGTACCTCAGAATCCACTAGGTTATATTTAAAAGCAAGTTGCTGGTGAATAATCCTGGCTACTTGGTTATGCCTGTGCAAGTACTCGCCGTTAGCTAGACGAGAACAACCAGAGATAATATGTCTGATAGACTCACCCGGACGATGGCATGCCCGACACACGTCAATCGTCCCGTCCTTCATAATATGTCTCCGGTAGTTTTTCGTCAAGATAACTTCGTCCATTATCGCACAGACAAAACCTTCAGTTTCCCCGAAGAGGTTGCTGAATCGTAACCAGGCCACGGACGCCAAAAAATCTACATCAGGCCCATGAAGAGCCCGAAAAAAGCGTCCGTGAAGCTCCTTGCCTTTCCATATTTCCTTGCGGTCATCAATAGTAAGTACCACAGGTTTGCGCCAGTTCTCTTTAGCCATGGACAACGGGGTGAGTCCCTTGTCCACTGCGACCACATCGCGGTGCATACCCACGTCGGTTTTGAGAAAGTATTCTCTGAGGCTGCACACCTCGCGGTTGTGTAGAGTCTTTGCGTTCAAAAAGCCACGACCTCCACACTTCCGCGGGATGTACAGTCTCATCACCGAAGATCGTGGGTGATGCATCCGATTTGCGATCAGCAATGTACGGACCCGCCTATCCAGGGCGTCTAACTCAGTCTGAGTCCATTTGAGTATGCCGAAAGAGTACATTAAAACCGGCATGACCCAACCGTTGAAGGCGCGCACCTTATTTCCGCCCGATAGAAGACTGTTTAAAACCTTCTTCAGGCGGCCAAAGAAGCGCTCCTTCAACGTTTGCTTCATGTCAGCGACGTTAATGCCTAACGCTTCCGACATACCCAAATACTTATAAGTTTCGGTCGAGGAGAGGGTTCTAAGGTGAATAGAATCCGAGAGTTGAATTCCCTCGGATTCCACTATCTCCCCTCGCCTTACATGCATGACTGCACATTTGTCCACACCAAATTCCATCCTGATGGTACTACTGAAAGTTTCAGTTACTTTCAGTAGTTCCATCAGTTGCGAATTGTTGTGGGCAAAGAGTTTCAGATCATCCATGTAAAGCAGGTGAGATAGGACCTGACCACCTCTTCTCAACCGATAGCCCAGGCCTGAATCCTCCAGCAACGTGCTTAGAGGATTCAGGGCTAAGCAAAACCAAAGTGGACTCAAACTGTCGCCCTGAAATATTCCCCGTTTAATCCATATTGGTTCATCATTCTCCGGGATCGGTCGACATCCTGGATAGCAAAGGACCGTTTTCCATTGCCTCATACATGACTCAAGGAAGGTGCGTAGAGTTGCATCTATTTTATACAACTCCAACACCTTCATGAGCCATGTATGTGGAACAGAGTCGTAGGCCTTCTTATAATCTATCCAGCATGTCGACAGATCCTTACGGGATCGACGAACCTGTTGGCTTATGGCCATGTCTATGAGGAGTAGCTCCTTAGTGCCGCGTGACCCATTCCTACATCCATTCTGAGAGACAGACATAATTGAGTGGTTCTCAATGTGTAGATTAATTTTCACTCTCAGGATGGATGTAAGAAGTTTATAGACCGTCGACAAACATGTAATCGGTCTATAGTTCTTGGGGTCCGCGGTACTACCTGTCTTATGGAGCAGGTGGGTGGCACCAGTTGTTAAAATCTCAGGCAGCAACCCAGACTCTAACGATGACTGGAATTGTGATGCCAGAATCGCGTGTGAGCTGCTATACCACTTAAGCCAGAAATTTTGCAGTCCGTCCGGTCCTGGAGACTTCCAATTTGGTAACGGACGAACTGCTCTGGCCACATCTAATGGGGTGATGAAAACTTTATCCATTTCTGGTATAGCATCGCACACGCGCTCAACAACACGCATCCAGCCACCTTCATTGTGACATACGGGCTCCGACCAGATGCTACGCCAGAATGTATTCGTGGTAGCACTGTCCGGACGAAGCCCGTCAGTCACACTTTGTTCAGGTCGCTCCCAAGCTCTGTACACCCACCTCTCATCGCTCTGGAACATGCGATTCTGCAAATACCGATCGACCCGTCGCTTATACCGCCGGATGCGATTGGCCCATGCACAAACTTTCTGCTTCAGGAAGTCGATGCGTTCCGTGACACGTAACATGTATTCTCGGGGACTTATTTCAGTCCCCGAAAACGCTCGTCTCACGAAACGCATCACACGTGGACGTGTGTTGCCCTCCCTGAAGCAGTATAGTTTTCCAATGAGTGCTCTGGCCTCATCAATACGCCTCTCGATCCTGCACTGCCAGGCTGGAGCGGCTGGCGCTGGTCGTGTAGCCATACCGTAACATGGGAACTTTACATTAGCAAGACGACATGCCGCAACAGCTCCACAGTACAGGATGGAGTGCGTATCAAGGAGGCTCTCGCTGCTCTCAAAAACATTGTTAAGCAACGAGTCCAGAGCACACACTAGTGCCCTATTTTTTTTGTGCATAGGCAACCGAGGTAAACGGGGCCTAAGTTCAGTCGGAGTCGATCTATATTCGCGAAGCGCATCCTCCAGTGCGCTCCTCAATCTATCATTGCACTGGCTACTTACTCTGTCAACCCTATCATCTGCCTCATCCTCAACATGATTATACCGCGGCGTGGACGTGACAGAAGTCGATGGTCCCGCGGTTTGTATCTGTGTCGGTGTCGAGACGATAGGGTTGCTTAGTACCTCTGAGCGCAGCCGATCAAGTGTGGCGTCGTCCAACCTGTGGTTGCGTTGAATAACCCGCACCTGATCCGACAATCGTTGCGCCGAGACGTCAACGGTTGGTTCAAGGTCCTGAAACAGAGACAGCATTCTAACACGGTACGCAGTGAGGTTGGTTCCCCCCTCTGTAGACCCGTAATATGCGCGCATGACGTTCTCATTCATGGATTGAGTCCATTTGCTGCACACAACCACCGGCAGCGGGGACCCGGCTCGGGGCCGGTTGGCCCCTAAGTCCCAAGCCGTTCGGTGGCCGGCCTCTCCCTGGCCGACGTACAGGTGTTGGCGACGTCGGTGGGGAGAAATACTCGTCGCTCGAGCTCGACGCGACTGCAGCCGCCGGTGACACTGGTGATCCGGGGTCCGGCGGCGGCGAGGCGGAGCTGAGCGGCGAGTCCGGGGGTGAAAGGCGTGCGCGACGGGCTGCTGCTCTCGTCAACATAGCTATTTTCTCAATCGGAATTCCATTTCATTATGTAGGTATATATTCTTGATATTATTATTATTATTATTCCATTTATTCATTTTATATACATATTTATCACATTTTTAAATATTTTTTAAAAAAGACAACGTAAAAAAAACATTTAAAAATATAAAAAATAGTAGCCCACCGGCATCGGGAACAGGGTCCAAGCTACCGGTGGTCAGGGCTCCTGAGAGAGGAACCTCCGGACAATACGCGCCGTGTCCAGAAGCACTGCCTTCTGAATCAAGCCCTTGATCCAACTGCCTAACGAGAGCCTTCGTAGATGTTGGTCGAGGCTCTTGGCTATTAAGCCATTGGCCGTCACGACTATCGGCACAATGATTGCTCTATCCACTTCCCACATGTCGACAACCTCGCGAGCCAAGTCAAGATACTTAGTTTGTTTTTCCTTCTCAGCTTTCACGAGGTTCTCGTCATGAGGGACCGCTATATCAACAATCATTGTGCGACGCTCTAGTCGATCTATCACCACTATGTCAGGCTTATTGGCAACAATAGTCCTGTCAGTGATGATAGATCGATCCCAATACAATGTGACACTGCCATTCTCGAGAACTGGGTCGGGCACATACCTATAGTACGGTACTTCTGATTCCACAAGAGAGTACTTCAGAGCAAGTTGCTGATGGATAATCCTGGCTACAAGGTTGTGTCTATTCAAATAGGCTCCGTTAGCTAACTGAGAACACCCAGAAATAATGTGTCGGATTGATTCTCCGGGCCGGTGGCATGCCCGACAGATGTCAACCGTACCGTCCTTCACAATATATTTCCGGTAGTTATTCGTCATCATAACTTCATCCATAATTGCAAAGATAAAACCTTCGGTTTCTCCAAAGAGATCACCAAAGCGCAGCCAGGATACGGACGCTAAAAGATCTACATCGGGCCCATGTAAGGCCCGGTAAAAGCGCCCGTGAAGCTCCTTGCCCTGCCATACTTCCTTGCGTTCATTAGTATCCATTACCATTGGTTTGCGCCAGTTCTCGTTGGCCAAGGAGAGCGGGGTGAGGCCCTTGTCCACTGCCACTACATCTCGGTGCATCCCCACGTCGGTGTCCAGGAAATATTCCCTGAGACTGCATATCTCACGGTTGTGCAGGGTCTTGGCATTTAAGAAGCCACGACCCCCACACTTCCGCGGGATATACAGCCTCATCACCGATGATCGTGGGTGATGCATCCGATTTGCAGTAAGCAGAGTGCGGACCCTCCTATCCAGGGCGTCGAGTTCCGTCTGAGTCCATTTGAGTATGCCGAAAGAGTACATCAAAACCGGCATGACCCAACCGTTGAAGGCGCGCACCTTGTTCCCGCCTGATAAAAGACTATTTAGTACTTTATTCAGGCGGCCAAAAAAGCGCTCCCTCAACGATTGTTTCACGTCAGCAGCATTGATGCCCAACGCTTCCGACATACCCAAATACTTATAAGTTTCGGCTGAGCAGAGGGATCTAAGGTGTATGGAATCCGAGAGTTGGGTTCCCACGGATTCCATAATCTCCCCTCGCTTTACATGCATGACTGCACATTTGTCCAAACCAAATTCCATCCTGATGGCACTACTAAAGGTTTCAGTTACCTTCAGTAGCTCCATCAGTAGCAAGTTGTTGGGAGCAAAAAGTTTCAGATCATCCATGTAAAGAAGGTGAGATATAACCTGACCACCTCTTCTCAACCGGTAGCCCAAGCCGGACCCCTCCAGCAGTGTGCTGAGAGGGTTCAAAGCTAGGCAAAACCATAGTGGACTCAGACTGTCGCCCTGGAATATGCCACGCTCGATCCTTATCGGTTCGCTGTTCTCCCGGATTTGTCGACATCCTGGATAGTGAAGGACCGTCCTCCACTGCCCCATACACGACATCAGGAAGGTGCGCAGAGTTGCATCAACTTTATACAACTCCAGCACCCTCATGAGCCATGTATGCGGCACTGAGTCATAGGCCTTCTTATAGTCTATCCAACATGCCGACAGATCTCTTCGAGAACGACGAACCTGTTGGCTAATGGCAGCATCAATGAGGAGCAGCTCCTTAGTACCACGGGACCCGTTCCTACATCCATTCTGAGAGGCAGACATGATGGAATTTGTCTCAATATGACTATTAATTTTGGCTCTCAGTATGGATGTAAGAACCTTATAGACCGTCGGTAAACACGTGATCGGTCTATAATTTTTGGGTTCCGCAGTTTATTATTATTATTATTATTATGTAAGTAACTTCTTCTCGCCCAAGCGGTTAAGTAGATTTGGGTGAACTTTGGCACGGGGGAAGGCCTTGCGAAATAAAGACCCGTAACTCGCCGTCCGCAAGTCCGCCTCTACGGTGGCCGGAAATCGGGATCGAAATCCAGGCGGCGCGCGGCAAGAGCGCCGTCGCCTGATGCGGTCGGCCTCCTCCTTTGCTAGCATTACTGTTTCGCAGAAGTCGGCGACCGTCTGCTGTTATCTGACAAGTCCCTCTTATTAAATAATCGTTATGATTCTCACTTTTTAACCGACTTCGAAAAGGAGGAGGTTCTATGTTCGGCTGAATGTATGTTTTTTTTTTTTTATTTTTTTTTTTGGTACTTAGTTTTTAAATTTATAAATTTTCTTCTATCATATAAGAATTGTATATATTTCCTAGGAAATGCATACAATTCCTATACTTGGAAATGTGTGGATTAAAAAATAATTATGAAACCATTTAACACATTTCCTACATAGATTCGGAATTGTATACATTTCCTAGGTTTCACACATTTTCGGTAACATGTACATAAAAAAAAAACCTAGTCATACTAAAACCTAACTATGTACATAAATATAATACAAAATGACAAAAAGTACGCTCAGACGTCAAAGTATTCCTCCACATCGCTGTCATCCGAAAATGTGCCCAGAAGACTGTATATGTATATACTGTATCTATCAAATCTGTATATACCAAATTCCAGCTTTCTAGTGCTAACGGTCACTGAGATTATCTGCTAACGGACAGATGACAGACAGAATTGGCGAAATTATAAGGGTTCCTAGTTGACTACGGAACCCTAAAAAGCTATTACTTGGGGGGTGTAAAGACCCCAGGTTATAGCTGAATAGCTAAGAAGCCAAGAAGAAAAAGAAGAACGAAAGAAAAATAAGAAAGAAAAGAAAAATGTAACAGAGAGAGCGGGTTAAGATGTTAAGAGTGAATAGATTGGTTCTAGGCAAGCGTGTTCCATCGTCGGTCACATCATCGCTTATCATCACGTGAGATAGAGGTCAAACACGAGTCTATCCATAATGAAAAATACATAAAAAATGGCGCACAAATGTGTATTTCGACACTCACAAGGAAATCACAATTCATAGAGTACTTCCCGTTGACCTAGAATCTTAAAATTTGGCTTGAAGTAAGGCCTCATAGCACAAGTACAGGAATAAACTTTGTTTGTTTTCTGATTTTCATAAGTTCGAGGAATCAAGAAAAAAATGAAATATATAGGTATATTGACGTAAATCAGTTATTAAATACACGTATATTTTTTACATTCATGTATGCTTACTTATCAATCTATACTTATAATAAATCTGTAGAAGTGAAAATTCTGTGCTATTAGACTGACATCGATACAGGCCAAAAATGTGATCAAAAAAATGTTTGTCTGTCTGTTTGTTCAGGCATCACGCAAAAACTCCCATTCCGATTACGATGAAACTTGGTATACTTATTCTTTAATATCCTGGGTACTACACTGGGTACTTTTTATCTCGGAAAAGTATATACAATAAAAAACAAACTTAATTTTGCGGTTCGACTCCTAGACCCATTACTGTTCCAACCAAAAATAATAAGTTTGTCGTAGGTTACGTCACCCACAGTGGAGTTCACTAAGAGGCGCTGCACACGGCTAAGATACTATAATATTTTATCTTAAGATACAATATTGCTCGCCATACAATTCAATGGATCACACACGACGAAGATAATAAATAATATTTCATATTTTCGTATCTAAGATGAATTTGTATGGCGAGCGAGAAAATTTAAGCCGAAAGGGGAACCGTGTTACCTCGAATTCAACGCGAGCGAAGCCGCGGCCAAAAGCTAGTGTGAAAACAAGATTTTAGATATTTATTAGTCTAATTTACGGAATCATGAAAAACAGTTTTTCGATATTCGTATTTGTGACTTGGGACTAGGAGGAATAAAGCTTTTGGTATTTAAGAAGTATACCTTCTCGTTCCTTCCCTGTCCCACATGTAGTAGCGAACTAGGAGTCAGTTCAGGCGAGCGGTGCGACTGTGCGACGGGCGGCGATCACTCGGCGTGCCATGGATCGATGTGGCAGTGGGTCGACAGGTCAGGCTAGCGACTTGCCATAGCTTCACCACTGCACAATGTGCAGAGGAGTACGAACTAGCTCAGTCGTAATGATACTGTAGCTAATAACTATATTCTGATAAGAGTTTTAAAGCATTCAAAGCCTCTGTGCTCTGTGTGTCCCGAACCGAACGTCCCTCATGTGAATTGGATAATGCCGGTCGGCTCAGCGGTTATATTATAACTCGAGTTATTGTCAAGTCTATACTCGACGCTTATGCTGCTTTCCTAGACCTCTCCAAGGCATGCGACCCGGTTGTTATAATATCTTATGATCGAAATTGCACGAACATTGTCTTCTAATGAGCCCAATATGCGGGTTCGTTTTTTGCACTCATAGCATACAGACGTGCTCAGAAGCAATATTTAATTTCATAAAATAATATCAGTGACCTTTTTTTGTTACATAAATTTTACCTAGTGTGTAGTTTAGTAAATACAATGGCAACTTAGAATAAGTGAACTAGTTTTAAATAAAATGGGCAACAGCCCGTTTTCGAGAGATCGAGTGAATCTCTCCGCCTCTCCAGCGAAGACGATGACGCAAATTCCAGCCCAATCTGATCTCCAAATCGAAGCTATTCCAACACCTGAGATACAAAGATGGATGTTAACCATTGATCAGCATCTACACGAAGTTACTTCTATAGCCTCGGAAGGCAAACTCAACTCAGAGCAGAAATTGAAAATTTCAACCTTGTGCCGTAAAATAGGATCTTGCACCTCACAGATGGCAGTCCTATATCAGTCCTTAAAGCAGAAAGCAATCCAAGAGCGCATCCTCAATGAAGATCTGTTGGAAAAGTGCAACTTGTCTGATCACGTGTTGAACCTCACGAAGACGATTAAAGACTCTGGCACTGTCTCGTTTGCCGACATGGTGAAGAAGGGGTCAAATAATTTCATTCGACCGAACAATTTAAACTCCGTGGCCATATATCCTAACAACAAATTAAAGTCCAGTGGCGAAACAAAAGTCCTCGTGCAAAAGATGATTCGATCAGATCAAGTCAAGCTGCATATACGCGGAGTCCGTAAGACTAAAAAGGGAGGCGTTATAATCAGTACCGAGACAAAAGATGACGCGGATAAAATTAAGCTCGCAGTCCAGCAATCTGCATCTGGCCTTACCGCCGACGAACCCAGCAAGCGCAAACCCCGGATTGTAGTTATAGGAGTGCCGTCCTCTTTGGCTGAAACGGAAGTCTTCCAGTGCATTTATGAACAGAATGTGGCCGAAAAGTTTCCGACAATTTCTATGGAGTCCTTTTTGACCTCAGTTAAATTAAGTCACAAATCGGGGAAAAAAGATTCGCAGACTTGTAACTACGTGATTGAAGTTCCAGCCAATATACGCAGAGCTCTGATCTCCCAGTCAAGGATTTTCATAAATTGAACGTCCTGCCCTGTCAGGGACTTCACCCTGGTTACGAGATGCTACAAATGCCAGCAGTATGGACATGCAGCAAAAACCTGCAGAGAAGTCAACTCGACGTGCGGCCACTGCGGTGAGACAGGACACTCGATGGCCGAGTGTGCAAAGAAAGCGGACTCACTGAAATGTGCAACTTGCTCTCGTTTCAAAAAGCCCTCCAACCACAAAACGGGAGACGCTGAGTGTCCTGCTAGAAAAATTGCGGAATACAGATATATAAACTCTGTCGATTATGAGGGCACCTAGAGCGTCACACTCAAGGCCAGTCTTCCGTATAACGCATACCGCTGACTATAAATTCTTGTACGCTGACCTACAAACCATTATTTTTTACCGACTTCCCAAAAAGGAGGAGGTACTACGTTCGGCTGTTTGTATGTTTTTTTTTTTTTTTTGTATGTTTGTTCGTCGAATACTCCCCCAAATGTGGACGGATTTTCAAAATTCTTTTTTTGTTCGAAAGTAGATAGCTCTGAGGTGGTCCCATTATCACCAAATTAGGATCTGATGATGGGATCTTGGAGAAATCGAGGGCAACCTTCAAATTTTATAGGCTCACTTATTGATTTTCGCATATTTTAAGTATCTTGTGTATTTGCGTATGGTCGTCACCATCTCAGGTAGCTGGGCTGATGATGGAAGGTACAACTCCTTAACAGTAAGAAGTTACTCGAACAGGCAAGGACTGTTTTAGTAAATTGTTTTGATGTTTGATAGGGCATTTGCCACATTTGGTCTCATGATCATCAAGTCATGACCTGATGCTGCAGTCAGGATAGTCTGCAGAGTACCTAAGTCCTCGACAACAAACAGCAGATATATCGAGTTTAGGCTCATTGAAAACGGCTCGATGTGTGGATAAACGTACTGCTAATAAAGAACACCGAAGTACATAGAGACCTGATGCTAAAGCCAGGAGCATCAGGAAAAGTACAAACCTTGAAATTACAGCACCGTAGTCGTGTTTGGGCTCATTTTAAACAGGACTAAATTTTAAGTTCATTGCAATGTTGACATAAATCTGGCCTGATGCTACAGCCGGGATTATCAGCATCTAGTCTAATGACTGATTGAAAGATTTACCTTTCGGCTTCATCATCAGATCAGTTCGATATATCCTTTCCCTCTCCAGCATCTAGTCTAATGACTGTTTGAAAGAAGAGGGGGAGAGGATATATCGAACTGATCTGATGATGAAGCCGAAAGGTAAATTAATGTAATCTAACCGTGTTTGGGATTATTAGAACCGTTATGAGATGCGCTCTGACTATAAGGTATTTAAGTTTGACTGAGGGGTACTTTTTAGTGGTGGTACCGTAACTAAAAAGTGTAAAATAAAAAAAACTTTTTACAAAAAAAATATAACCGACTTCAATGATAAAAAACACTGAAAAGTATCAAATAACTTTAATTTTGGAAGTCGGTGTTAAATAACGAAGAGACTAAACTATTAAAGAAACACCGACTTCCAAAATTAAAGTTATTTGATACTTTTCAGTGTTTTTTATCATTGAAGTCGGTTATATTTTTTTTGTAAAAAGTTTTTTTTTCTAAATATTTAAGCATATTAGCTGATCGGTATATGTAAGTGTCCAATGTAATCATAACTTTTCAATATTGATGCAACCTCGACTTTAACCCAATTATAATTTCTGCTGACGTAAAATCATGTGTGTGTAATTAGACTATTATTGTGACTTTTAGTGTTTATGTAAACTAGGTATATAACATAGTAAATTATAATTTTTTTCATTGTTTCGAGACTTTAATTGTTAAATATTGTTATCATTTTTATTGTTCTACAAAAAACATAGCTTAAGAACTTCTACGCCTGTGATACAGGTTTATCATAGTACAGGCAAAGAACATAGTCATACCATTGTAATTATTTCTAAGATTTTATGTAACTATTTTACCAAATTTTAATTCTGAATAAATATATTATTATTATTATTATTTATATATATTCATTTATCTCAGGACCCTAAGGTCCTGGATCTTTGGAAGGCGTACGAGGAGCCGAAACCAACTCGCAGAGGCCCTTTTAGATACTTTTAATGATGGATTGTGGTAGCAACCGGCGATTATCCCTGTATGCGATATGCTAGTGCATCCAAAGACAACCCCCGGTTTGAAAAACTATTGCGATACAATATGGAAAACAAAATAATAGGGCTATGGTTTTTGGAGTCTTAAGTGGATTGGTAACATGGAACTATGTTAAGACTATGGCCCCTGCCTGAACAATGTCATTAATATCCATCGATAAAAGGCAGGGGGTGACTTGCACACTCAATAAATGGGCCCCCTAAAACGGCCGCTAGCACGAAGTGACGTAGCAACAAGAGGGCAACATATCCTGAGGCGCTTAAGGAGTGGAGAGGCATACCACGGCTATCGGGACAATCCCGGAAGTACGGTCAAGATCCCTACCAGCACCTTACTGGATTATGCATCCATCTCCCGAGCATGTTTGCTCTTGCGACTCTCCACTCAAGCCAGCCAATAAAGGCAAGAGAGAGGTGGGAGCTCTGTTCCTCGTCAGTGTTCACTACGACCGGCCAATAAAGGCAAGCCGGAGATGAAGAACAGCAATTCTCCCGGGAGATCGGGTCCGTAGGGTCGCTAATACCCAACAGTTCGCCACAAAACTGCCCTGCGGATTGTATTATTATTATTTTTATACGTTTATTTATCTCAGGACCCTGAGGTCCTGGACCTTTGAGAGGCGTACGAGGGGCCGAAACCAACTCGAAGAGGCCTTTTTTGTGCGTTTAATGGAACGTGGTATCATCAACCGGTGATTATCCCTGTACACGCTATGCTAGTGCATCCAACGACAACCCCCGGTTTGAAAAACTCATCATCATCATCATTTCAGACGATACACGTCCACTGCTGGACATAGGCCTCCCCCAAGCGTCGCCACAACGAACGCTCCTGCGCGTCTCGCATCCATCGGCTTCCCGCAATCTTCACCAGGTCATCAGACCACCTTGTTGGAGGCCTTCCAACGTTAAAAACGTTGAAAAACTATTGCGACATAATATGGAAAACAAAATAATGGGGCTATGGTTTTTGGAGTCATAAGTGGACTGGTAACATGGAACTATGTTAAGACTATGGCCCCTGCCTAAATAATCTCATTAATATCAATCGATAAAAGGCAGGGGGTGATTTGCACACTCAATAAATGGGCCCCCAAAACGGCTGCTAGCACGATGTGACGTAGCAACAAGAGGGCAACATATCCTGAGGCGCTTGAGGAGTGGAGAGGCATACCACGGCTATCAGGACAATCCCGGAAGTACGGTCAAGATCCCTACCAGCACTTTACTGGATTATGCATCCTTCTCCCGAGCATGTTTGCTCTTGCGACTCTCCACTCAAGCCAGCCAGTAAAGGCAAGAGAGAGGTGGGAGCTCTGTTCCTCGTCAGTGTTCACTACGGCCGGCCAATAAAGGCAAGCCGGAGATAAAGAACAAGAATTCTCCCGGGAGATCAGGTCCGTGGGGTCGCTAATACCCAACAGTTCGCCACAAAACTGCCCTGCGGATTGTATCTCTCTTAGTCTGGCCCCTCACCCTAGGCATGGCAAAGAAAATTCTACCAATACAGACCTAGGGTATTTTGGAGCACGCAAGCCCCACCACGACGTCAACGTAGAGATACATCGATGGGGTTATTATTATTATTATTATTATAAGCTCCAACAAACCAATTTTATCTAAGGCATATGCGCGGGAGGGTTGGGTTATACCCACACAGGAACGCTCGTTGTGGCGACACTTGAGACTTGGGAGAGACCTTTGTCTAGCAGTAAACGTCTTTTAGCTGAAATGATAATAATGATGTTGATGTATTAGTGTAATTATATCTATCGGAAAGATTAACTTAATTCTTCAGCGTTTATATACAAATTTAAAGATTTTGTCATTATCATCTAAAAAGGTTGGACTCCCTATTTCTATATTATTTATCAAAAGAAAACCTAAAATTAGGTCTAAGCATAATTTTTGAGATCACTTTGGCTTTTTAGAAGTTCACCATTAAATCTTTGATCGTTCGAGGTATGCAAAAAAGCAGCTTTTTTCAATAGTATTGCTAACTTCTTGAAGCTGTCACCTCAGTTCAAGCGCGTTCAGGTGCCGATTTCTTAAAGCCCGTGTTTCATTAAAGCGTATGTCATCACCATAGATATTTCTATGGTCATCACAGTCTGATCGTATGCGCCACTGGCGAGATCCGGTCGCCGAATGTTCCCACAAGTCTATTTGAACATCTGATATACTTGACGAACACACTACTAGCGGTTCTAATTTTACTGTCGAACCACTTTATTTTAATGATGGTCTGCTTCGAGCAAGGTAATAACTTGAACGTCTTCTGCGCACGTGATATCAATATTTATCCAGTAAATTCATATCTGTACCTTAGAGGTAAGCCTTAGGTTAAATGCCAAAAATAACAGAAACTAGAAAGTAGATTGTGTGTGGAGTGATATGAAAGAAAAGGGAGTTAGTGATAGTTTAGTTTGACGGGTGACTGGATAGAATGGAAGAAAAAAACGTGTTGCACTGATCCCAAGTAATAAGGGCAGGAAGAAGAAGAACCGACTTAAAAACAAAGTGTTTCTATGTTCAGCTATATATTTTTTTCTTGTCTTTGTAAAGCTAGGCTGTTTGTAGACTTATTTTTTTGTAATAGGTAATAATTATAATAATGGAGCCCATTTGTTGAGTGTGCAAGTCACTTGCTGCCTTTTTATCAATACAAATTAAAAACATTGTGCAGGCAGGGGCCATAATAGTCTTAACATAGTTCCTGGTAAATGGACTGGTCCATTTAAAAATCCTAAAACCATAGCCTTATTGTTTTTGTTTTCCGTTGTTGCAATAGTTTCCCACCAGCCGGGGGCTATCTGTTGCCCATTTGTTGATAGTCCAGACGGTAGCGTCGCATTTTTAACCGAGTCTATGTTCGACTGAATGTGTGTGTTTTTTTATGTTCACCGATATTTCGGTCATTGTGGACCGAATTTGAAATTTTTTTTTTACTGTTAGGTTATGCTTCCAAGTTGGTCCCATAGAAATATTGTTATGATCTGATCATGAACTTCGAAGATACGGAACAGAACTCCGCATAGAATCGTAGCAGAATTGTCGTAACAAGTAAAATTGCTTTGTTTATACGTGTAGTCGATGATTGACTAAAAGAAAAGGAATGTATCGAACTGATCTGGTGATAAAGCCGGAAGGTAAATTCATGTAATATAACCGTGAATATAACCGTATTTGGGATTATTAGAGTCGTTATGAGATGCACTCTGGCTATAAGGTAATTTATGTTTAGCTGAAGGGTAGGTACTTTTTAGCATTTTTATTTTTTACCATAACTAAAAATAAAATTTTAATTTCGTAAGTCGGTGTTAAATAACAAAAAGACAAAATTAAGCATCTATTATAGCAACACCGACTTCCGAAATTAAAATTATTTTGTACTTTTCAGTGTTTTTTACATTGAAAACGGTTATTTATTTTTTTGTAAAAAGTTTTTTATAGGTAGTGTTTTTACGCCGATCGGTTACCACCTTCTTCGATAGATCTCGAATGACTGTAAGTGAACCAAGAGTCAGCTGACGCACCCGCGGTGGGCGTAGGATTGACACATAGATATAAGAAAGGAGGAGATATGCTAAGTAGTAAAAAATTTATCGGAACACGGTGTCTCCAGTTTTCCCTTCCACTACCAATACTACTACACATACTTACGCAGTCGCGCATACATCCACAAATCATAAATCAGATCAAACTACACAGTCAATATAAACCTTATTCCATTCTTGCATCGTGCAACTTACGCACGCGCAAACAATACACGACATCGATGTGCTGTGCAAAACCATTTATTTTACATTTACGCTAGTGATTGACTAAATACATATATAGAATTTAATTTGATTTTAATTTAATTTTAATTTTGATTCTGTTTTTGGTTTTTAAACGACTTCTAAAAAAGGAGGAGGTTCTCAATTCGGATGTTTGTATTTTTTTTTTAATGTTTGTTCGCGCATAACTTCATCGCTTGCCGATTTAAAAAATTCTTTTTTTGTTGGAAAGGGTATACTTCCCAAATGGTCCTATAGTCACCAAGTTGGGATCTGATGATGGAATCTTGGCGAAATCGAGGGAACTCCTCAAATTTCCATTATTTTTTTTAGTGAATTCAGTTATTATTTATAAAAAGGTTTTTGTTGATTGAATTTTTGAAGTTTTATTGTTTATTTTTAATTTTATTTTTATGCCATAAATTATATAATTATAATCTAGTGAGAAGGCAAAGACACTAGCTCCTGTAATACAGTGTACACTAGTGCAGAAGCTAGGGAATCCATAAAATGCATGTACTATTTATGCCAATAACCATTATTGTTAAAAAATATATATTTTTTCAAGCATTTTAGAGAAATTACTTAAGAGAGAGAGAGATGGGTCTGAAATTGTTGGGATCATCAGTAGTACCACCTTAGTGTATAGGTGTCACTGCTGCAACTTTCCAGATATCAGGGAAAATTCCATTAGACAAGCTTAGGTTTTAAATATACGTTAACGGTTCGATAATAAGATTTTTGGTATATTTTACTATTCGGTTTGTTATTCCATCCGAGCCGTGCCACTGTCTTTGAGTTGAAGAATAAGATTTTCGACATCATCTGGATTAGTTGGATGCAAAAAGAAAGAGTATAGGGGAGAATCGGGAATTTTAATTTTTGATGCGAGTGATTCCTGTGTTTCTTTAAGTTTAATTAAAATTAGGTCCGCATGTCACTATCCTACGTTAGAAAAGGAATTATTGCAAAAATCTAGTGAATCGATTTCATTGCCTTTAATTTGGCAAAGGCTATGCAATTTGCTTTTTGTTACCACGCGGTTGGAAATTCGTTTGATCGTATTGCGAGTTTGCTAGGATGGTCTTTATTGTTTTCTAATTCTTCTTTATGGTTTTGGTGTTTTCAGTTTACGTAGGAGATCTGAAAAAAAATTCTGTAACGCTTATAAATTCGGTTAAACTAAACGATAAACTAAACTAAACGAGCAGTCTCTAAATCAGTTAAATTTCAAATTAACTGAAGCGGTAGGTTAGGTACTATGAATCTGTTACAACAACGAGCGTTCCTCGTTTATTACTATAACAACTACGTACTTACAACTATATAGTTATTTTGGCATTTTCATCGAGGGCACTTTTTGACTGTTCTTACAGTTGAGTTGTTGGATGTGAGTTGACGAAAACCACAGAGTTTACGATAATTGAGTTTTTTCGCAAAAGTTACACTAAGTTAAGTTAGATGCTAATCCGCGGTTTGTATTTATTTATTTATTTATGTACACACAAACACTTAAAAAAGAAAAGAACAAATAAGAAAAGAAGAGTACAAAGGATCTGCTTATCTCTAACGAAATTTCTTCCAGCAGACCTGCTGGAAGAAAGCTCAAACTCTATCAATAGCAGCTCAAACTCTATCAATAGCAGCTCAAACTCTATCAATAGCAGCTCAAACTCTATCAATAGCAGCTAAAACTCTATCAAACGCAGTTCCATCATGTATTGCTCCTACTGCTCTCATCTTTGGAATGGATTCCAGATTCCAATTTGATGCACTTGAGTCAATTGAGAAGTGAGCCAAGAGGATTATTGGTAATAATGATGATGCAGTCGGTCGTCGAGTCGAAGCTTCAAGGTCTTGAGCATCGGCATCGAGTAGCTACCGGTTTTCTACCGGTTGCATTTCGGGGCGTGTGCATTGGAATTACATAGCCTAATTCCGCCACACCCGTGTCATCATCGGACCACCATTCGTATAGCGATGCGCCACCCGTACATAGTGGACATCTTACCCGTGAACGTCGTAAGTAAACGTTTTAGGAACACATTAATTGTGCGTACAGCTATGGATTGCTGCAAAGCTTCGGCCCGCGTCACAACATTATACGCAAGGTCAGACATGTAGGTACCTAATAGCGCTATGACATCTACGTCTACACTTAATATAATAAAGAGGTAAAGTTTGTTTTTATGATTTTTTTTTGTTTGTTGGTGGTTTGTAGGTGCTCTCTAAAAGTACTGGTCTAATTGCGAACATTTATTCACCGATAGAATGCTTCTGAGTGACATAGGCTATATTTTATGTATACGGACGAAGCCGCGGGGAAGCTAGCTGCTAGCTGTTGTGCTACTCAAAACCTGGTTAATGCGCTGAGCGTGCACGCACGGTACAAATACTCTAGTGCATAGATCAGCAGTATAAACTCTTACCTCTACTTAATTAGATAATTCATTTTCTTGTCATCATGATTCTTGTTATATTAGTGTTTTACCAAATAAAACCAACCAAAATATAAAGGTTAGCAGCGCTCCGGTTGTGGCAGGCGGGTGTCAGGGAAACCGCGACGTCAACACTGACGAGGAGCAGTGCGGTGCGGGCACCGGCGCACCGCGGCTGTACCACCATACACACACTGTGTACGTTACATACCACATACATTACGGGACGTAAACACTAAACGGCTGGAGCGGAAAATCGATACTAACTTTATTGTAGTCGACGATGTGGCGGCGAGCGGCAACCAGATGGGGAATGCCCGCTTGGCCCTGAGCGGCGCACTGCTGGACGGTCTCTAACTGAAGTCCACTGGGTCTGGGATGGAATCGCACGTTAAGGCTTTGTTGACTTTTAAAGTTTAGTCTGTCAAGTTTCGAGTTGAGTCGTGTTCGTCTCCCAAGAGGGATTTTGCAGAAACACGAGTCAGTCTCTTTTCATTTCATAAGTCAGTAGCGGGTAGCAGTGCGCGCGAGACGCTCGTCGCAGTTCAGCCCATGGGGCTCTAACTGGTGTGCGTGAGTCGTGCGGCCCGCGGCGGTGGCCGAGTGGCACTGCCGGCGCCGCGGCCGCGCGCCGCGCTCGCCGCCGCCCGGCGCCCCCGTCGGCCACCTTCGCCGAGGTCTCGCGGAAGTCTCAATGAATTACTCACTAACCTCCGCGCACCGGTTTGACCCGTGCCTGTGACTCGTGAGCTACTTTAACTTTTCGAGACAATTACCATTTGCAACGGCTTACCTGTGTGTCAGAAGTATGAATCTTTGACGCAAAATTTATTTTCGACGTAAACTTAGCTGCTTAAAATATGTTTAACCCCCGACGGAAAAAAGGGGTGTTATAAGTTTGAGGTGTACTTATGTGTGTCTGCGTGTCTGTGTGTCTGTCCGTGGCATCGTAGCTCCTCAGCGAATGGAACAATTTTGATGCGGTTTTTTTTATTTGAAAGCTGACGTTATCGAGGTGGTTCTTAAGACAGACGTAGCACAGTGATTACTTACTAGCTACCTAGACTTGCATGTGCAGCCGCCAGGCTGAAGTGGGAGTGGGCTGGGATTTGCCCAGATGCAGTCGGACAAGTGGGCGAGGATTGTCACTCACTGGACGGCTGAATGAGGTCGATGCGGTCGAGGTCGTCCGTGACGAAGGTGGTGTGACGATCATTTATTTATTTATTCATTTGTACACACAAACACTTAAAAAATGAAATGAAAAAATACAGAAAGAAGAGTACAAAGTTACTGCTTATTTCAAATTAATTTTATCAATCAATTTAGAGTTGAATGAGAGATATAGACACAGTGTATATGTTAACGGGAATGTATGAAATCCGTCATTGTATAAAATTCCTAGGAAATGTATACAATTCCTAAAATCCTTAGTATATGTATGAAATATTTTTTAATTAACACTTTTCCTAGGAAATCTATACATTTCCTAAACCGTAATAGGAAATGTATATCAGTTGTCATCACCGATCGGTATGTTCATACCATTTCAACTTTATCTGTAAATTTTTCTCTACTTTGGGCCATACATTGAAGCAAAGGCTCAACTGGCTGCAAAAAAGCTGGGAATCCTCGCAAAGGTCAGACTTGACTCCAGAACAGCTGCTCAAACTTTATCAAGCGCAAGTTCGATCGTATATGGAGTATTGCTCTCATCTTTGAGACGGATCTGCCCGATACCAGCTTGATGCACTGTAGGCAATTGAAAGGCGAGCCAGAAGGATAATCAAGATGAGTCAAGGATAAGTCGTTTGTGGTGCGGGTGCCGACTCAACATTTGGACACCTTCCTCAAAGGAGAGTTTTGGCCGAAGGGTGTCGTGTGTCGACGATTTCGCGGAAAGATACCGACCTCGCAGCGGAACACGACGCCGTCACTTCGTGTACAATAGTTTAGCTTAATAATAATTAGTTATAGTATCTTTTATGTATTAGTTTATTATTCTGTAATGATTATTTTTGTGTATTTTATCTATGGGCCTTAGATGCCTGAAAATAAAGGATTATTATTATTATTTTTGGAAAAATGTTTTTTATTCTCAGCTCTTTGGCTGGTTTTTAACTACATTTACGAGCCGAAACCAAGTAAATGCAGCGTGTGGTGTGTTACGTTGAGGGTATGTTATGTTGGGTACCTAATGCGTTTTCGTCTATTTGCATGAACTTTCTAACAATTCGACATGTATTCAGGATAGCAGCTTTTTGTAAGGTGATATAGAGAGTTTCTTTTAAGTTTAGCAGTTTTAGACTATGTAGTAGACAATTTGGAATGACGCCTGTTGTGGAAAGGACGATCGGGACTACATAAACTTTTTCTTGTCGCCATATTCTGGTAACTTCATCCTTGAGTTCAGTGTATTTGCTTATTTCTCAGTTATTGTTTTCTTTATATTATGTTTGTTGGGTATAGCAATATCTATTAAATACGTAACTTTATTTATTTTATCTTGGAGGGTTATATCTGGTCTGTTATAATGAATTGTTCTATCGGTGAGTATGGCGCGGTCGTAATAAAGTTTATGTGTATCATTTTCTAGAACAGTTGGAGGTGTATAGTTATAGTAAGGAGTGTTTGTGTTCGGTATGAGTGTGTACTTAGCCGCTAAATTTTGGTGTATTACGTTTGCTACCTGGTTGTGTCTGTGAGTGTAATCTGTCTGCGTGAGGGTGGTGCACGCTTCTGTGATATGCTGGATAGTTTCCGGTTGGGTGTGGCACTTACGACATTTATCATCTGTAACTGAAGGATCTTTGATGATATATTTTCTGTGATTTCTAGTGTTAATTATCTGGTCTTGAATGGCAATCATAAATCCTTCAGTTTCCGGGAACAGACTACCTACTTTAAGCCATTTGTTTGAAGCTATTTTGTTTACGTGGGGTTGTTCTAAGTCGTGAGGGTGTCGGCCATGCAACACTTTTCTCTTCCAGTCTTCGATTTTTTGTATTTGCGGGTTATCACTGGTAAAATTTTGTGTGTCTAACTGTACATTTAAATTTAGTGGGGTGTAATTCAAATCATGTAAAACTATGGCTTTATGGATCTTACTTGTGTGAGATTTTGTTTCAAAGAATGATTTTAGTTTGAAGACTTGTTTTTGCCACATATGCTGGACTGGATTTTGTGAGATTTTAAACTTAAGTTCTTCACATATAACCACCGCTGTGCAATATATGAGTGTGTGTATATCTATAAGTTGTGTGTCATTAGAAATAAATTGATTTAGTATATTCTCGTTAAATAAGTTAACTAAACGAACAAGACCACGACTGTGTCGAAGTTTAGGTAGTTTTGGCCGAACTGCTCCATCCCTGAGTATAGTGTCAGAGTTGTTCTGAATTTATCATTTATCTCTTGGATATATAACTCTGTTGCCAAGTTTTGTTCTGGAACAACTAAGGTCTCAACATCATTCTCTAGCATCAGAGTTAAAAATTCGGTTTGTGTGGATGTATGCGACGTCTGCGTATAATCTTGCGATTGGTTATATTGTTGAGAACTACTATTTTGTAATTGAGTGCGCAGTTGTGTTTGTGGTCGACGGTCCGCCTCGGTTATATTTTGTGATAGTGTGGTTGTGTCTGTATTACCTTCTAATTCTTGTAATTGCAACCGTGTTTCTTCTTTTATTTGCTCTATTATTTCTTGCGATAATAGTTTATTTCTAACAATAGCCCTCCTTTGATCTGCTATTCTTTGTTCTGAGACTGTTATCTCAGGGTATTGTCGAGTAAAAAGTTCATGCAACTGTTGTCTGTAAGTGGTCATATCAGTCTCTAATTTGGTGATGTAAAAGTAAGTTCGCATGATAAATAGGTTTACTTCTTTGCTCCATCTCATGCGAACTCTTGTTTTTCCAGCCCTGGTGGACGCAGGTAAAAAGGAACTAGCCTCCTGCGCAACATTCAGGGTTGGAGTAGGCGGGATTGTATTTAAACTAGCAATGGGATGTGATGAGTGTGAGTGTGATAGTATGGGTGACGATGGCATGGATGGTGATGATGATCTAGAGGGTATGTATGAATCTGTGCTTGGGCTATACGGTTCTACAGGAGTGTTTGTCCTGTCCGTAAGTCTGTCACCATCGTCAATGATTTCGGCTGTAGTATCTTTGTCGGTGGGAGCCCGCCTGCTCAACTCCTCACCGCTGACGGTTCGCATGCTGTGACACCCAGCGTCAGCTCCAGGTGCGCCCCGGCGATCGCCCCCGGGCAGCGGTCCTATACGTTTACTTTTTGAACGTGTCTCCATGTTGAATGGGTTTCCAGAGCCACGTTAGCCACGCCAGTAACTTCTCAGTCGTGTGTCCGCCCCCCACGTGATTAGATGGTCAATCAGGACGTGTGGTTGTTTAGGGGGCTTATTATTATTATTATTTTCATTTCTTTATTTATCACAGGACCCTGAGGTCCTGGGCCTTTGGGAGGCATACAAGGAGCCGAAGCCAACTCGCAGAGGCCCTTTAGGTTATTCTAATGAATTTTGATACCAACCGACGATTATCCCTGTACGCGCTATACTAGTGCACCCAAGGACAATCCCCGGTTTGAAAAACTATTGCGATTTAATATGGAAAACTAAATAATAGGGCTATGGTTTTTGGAGTCTTAAGTGGACTGATAACATGGAACTATGTTAAGACTATGGCCCCTGCCTGAACAATGTCATTAATATCCATCGATAAAAGGCAGGGGGTGACTTGCACACTCAATAAATGGGCCCCCAAAAACGGTCGCTAGCACGAAGTGACGTAGCAACAAGAGGGCAACATATCCTGAGGCGCTTGAGGAGTGGAGAGGCATACCACGGCTATCAGGACAATCCCGGAAGTACGGTCAAGATCCCTACCAGCACCTTACTGGATTATGCATCCTTCTCCCGAGCATGTTTGCTCTTGCGAATCTCCACTCAAGCCAGCCAATAAAGGCAAGAGAGAGGTGGGAGCTCTGTTCCTCGTCAGTGTTCACTACGGCCGGCCAATAAAGGCAAGCCGGAGATGAAGAACAGGAATTCTCCCGGGAGATCGGGTCCGTGGGGTCGCTAATATCCAACAGTTCGCCACAAAACTGCCCTGCGGATTGTATCTCTCTTAGTCTGGCCCCTCACCCTAGGTATGTTACGGTAAAGGAAATTCTACCGATACAGACCTAGGGCATGTTGGAGCACACAAGCCCCACCACGACGTCAACGTAGAGATACGACGATGGGGTTATTATTATTATTATTATAATTGGCGATGATACACTCGTCGAGTCGAGGCTTTTTAAAAAAAAAAAAATCCTATGACAACCCCCGCTCTTGGGTGGAACGGGAGATCTCCTCCTTCTGCGAAGCAGTAATGCTAGTAAAGGAGGAGGCCGACCGCATCAGGCTACAGCGCCCCCGCCGCCGCCGGGATTCCGATCCCGATTTCCGGCCACCGTAGACCCGGGTCCGGTAATGGACCGAATCCAAGACGTCGACGGCGTGCACTGTTCCCCCGTGCGTCAAGGAGTTTTCGGCAGCAGGAGGGGCCCAGCTGAGTCGAAGCCTACTGAGGTCAGGGTTGTCCGAAAGGGAGCTCGTACCCCGATATGAAGGCTATAAGGAACGGGATGGGGTTTTTAGTCAGTAAGAGTCTGACACTATCTCCCGCTCCACCCAAGAGCGGGTTTTGTCATAAGATGATTTTCCCCCATCGAAAAAAAAGGGGAACTACGGCGATGCGCCACCGGTACATGGTGAACGTCCCACCTACACGCACAAAACGTTTTAGGAATATATTCATTGTGCGTGCAACTAGGGAGTGGAATTCTTTGCCGGAGTCTGTGTTTCCTAATAGCTACAACTCGAGATTCTTTAAGTCGAGAGTGAATAGGTTTCTTCTAAGTAAGCGCGTTCCATCGTCGACCGCATCGACGCTTTCTATCAGGTGAGATGGCGGTAAAGCGCGAACCAATCAAGATTATTTGTCATCTGACAAGTCCTTCTTATTAAATAATCGTTATGATTCTCACTTAATCATTTTTTATTCATTTCCTTCTATCATATAGAAATTGTATAGAGCTCCTAGAAAATACATACAATTTCTAGGAAATGTGTAGATTAACAAATAATTATGAAACTATTTAACACATTTCCTACATAGACTCGGAATTGTTCGTTAATTGTTTCACACATTTCCGGTAACATATATAATTAAAATTCATCATATAAATACATAAGATACAAATACACTTTACGTCTACACTAATATTTTAGATGTAAAGTTTTTTTTTTGTGGTAATCGTAATTATTTATTTATTTATTTATTTAAACTTCATGTACAGTAGTAGTACATAGGCGGACTTAATGCAACAAGGCATTACATCTCTGGAACTGGTCCGATTGCTACAATTTTTTAACCGATAGAAAGCTGCTTTATCATTAAGTGACATAGGCTATATTTTATGAACGTGGGCGAAGTCGCGGGAAAAAGCTAGTAATATATAATTACATTTGCTTAATCTACAACGAAGAAAGAAATAAAATGAAAAGAAAGAATACACGAATCTAGTCACATGTATGTGTTTATTAGTAAAGTATACATCCATTAAGTGTTTAAGATCCCAGCCACCGGACGGTCGGACAGCGAGCTACCCATGGCTCGAAGTCCACGAGCCCGCGTCTACGGTGAGCGCCTGAGCGGAAATCGGGATCGGAATCCCGGCAGCACCACGGCGGCGGCGAGAGCGCCGTTGCCTGATGCGGTCGGCCTCCTCCTTTGCTAGCATTACTGCTTCGCAAAAGGAGGCGACCGCCTGCCTTTCCTCCTTGCTTCGGACCATAGCCGCAAGGCCAGGCGCGAAAGGTTACTGCCGGGGATTACTTCCACGAGAGCACGGCGATGTTCCGCTCAAGCAAGGCACACCTCCATCACAAACTAAGGCTGGGTAAGGCTAAAGCTATCAGCCACCTTTATAGGCGTCGAAGCAGTGAGAGGAGTCAATGGTCTCGTCGTAATGACATAGCGTTGCTCGTAGCGTAGAATAAGACTTTATTACATAATTACATAGTATTTATATCAATCTATTTACATTAGATGCATTTGCATAAACAAAGTCACAACAATTTGTTCTGTCTGGGTGTAATTTATCTATAATATGTATCTATGTATTTAGAAATATCATCATCATTATCATATCAGCCGAAAGACGTCCACTGCTGGACATAGGCCTCCCCCAAGCGTCGCCACAACGACCGGTCCGGTTAGAAATATATAAGTATGTTTTTCAGTTGTCCAGTACTCATAACACAAGCTCTGCTTAGCTTGGGACTAGACGGTGTTGTGTGATAGTTGTGGAATATTATTATTATTTTTAACCGACTTCGAAAAGGAGGAGATTCTATGTTCGGCTGAATGTATGTTTTTTTTTGTATGTATGTTCACCGATATCTCGGTAAATTGTGAACCGATTTTGAAATATATTTTTTTTTATTGAAAGGTTATGCTTCCAAGTTGGTCCCATAGAAATATTGTTATGATCTGATCATGAACTTCAAAGATATGGAACTGAACTCCTCATAGGGCCACAGCAGAATTGTCGAAACAAGTAAAATTGCTCGGTTTATACGTGTAGGCCAGTCTTTCCCAAAGTGGGCGATAACGCCCCCTTGTGGGTGATAACGCCCCCTTGTGGGCGCTGCAGGTCTCAAGGGGGGCGGGAAGAGACCCAGAAAGAAAATGGAGGCGTTGTGTAGAGGGGGGGGGGGGGGGTGATTTGTAATTTTATTTAGCTAGGAGACCTCTTAAACAACGACTGCAAGAGCTCTCGACTCTCAACAACAACTTGTGAACATCAACTAATATGAATTAAAAGATTGCTCAAACTCGGTTCTATATTTCTCTCCGCGTAGTTCATAAATCTGTCCTATTTTATTGAATATAGAAAAAATGAAAATCATGTCAATCAGTCGCTCCGTTTCGTAATGAAAGTAGACACAAACAAACATATAAAAAGGCAACAGACATACTTTCGCATTTTAATAGTTATTAGTACTCGTAGATATCTATCATGTTTTAACAAGTTTTTGTTAAATAACCCGAATTGTGCATTCCTGTATCAGTCGGCTGGTTCATTGAATACTTGTTCGGACTTGTTGAGTACGATTGAGCGTCGAATGAGATAAACAGATAAACAAATTTATTGGTAAACATTGCATTTACAAGTCACAATATGTTTTAAATAAAATGAAGTATTATTAGTTTAAAATTTTGCTACAATTAATTAATAAAATAAATAAAACAATCAATCCATAACATTAAATTACAATTGTTTTCCCTAATCCATAATTCCATTGAGCAAAAATTAAATAATAATAAATTGATTTAGATTTTTTTTAATTAATTAAAAAAATAATAATAAATGAATCGATTTATCATTATAATTAATTTATTGTAATTGATTAAAATTGATTAAAATTGATTCAAATTGATTAAAATTGATTAAAATTGATTCAAATTGATTAAAATTGATTAAAATTGATTGAAATTGATTAAAATTGATTAAAATTGAATAAAATTGATTAAAATTGATTAAAATTTATTAAAATTTATTAAAATTGATTAGTTATTATCATTAATTATTGTGTTACATGATACCTTATTATCTATCATCTCTTCTACAGAATAAAACACTTTCTGAGTGAGCCAGCATTTAAGTTTTGCTTTAAAGCTAGATCTCGTCGTAGCCGAGGTAACCGATGACGGTAATTTATTAAATATTTTAAGGCCTATAATATGCGTAAGCTTATTTGACTTTGCAAGTCGGTGTGGTACTCCCGCTAGCTTATTGGCTTGTCGAGTGTTGTAAGTATGTCTGTCCCCTAACTTTTTGTAGGTGTGCATGTTATCCCACGTAAACATGGCAGCCTGAAATATTACAATCCCTGGCAAGGTGAGTATACCAAGCGACACAAAGAAAGGTCGTGCAGAAGTTTCTTGTGATATGTGTTGAGATAAACGAGTTTATGCATGTTTGTTTTATTCCTGTCGGTGCGTGCTGCTTAAGCATTCCTATATAAACAATGTAATATTTATTTTATTTTCATTTGTGGTTTCGCGCGCAATAGATGAGCAGTACTTACGCCTCCTCTACACTACTCGCGAAATTGAACGTATTTCTCAAAGCAAAACAATGTCGGAAGTAAAAAAGAAGAGACGGCAATACTGTGCGGAATATATTAAATTCGGATTTATTGAAAATCCCACAAACCCATCGTCGCCTTTGTGTCTTCTATGTCTAAAAACATTTTCGAATGAAGCAATGAAGCCTTCAAGGCTGCAAGATCATTTGAATAAAATGCATCCAGATAAGAAAGACAAGAATGTAGCATATTTTCAAGACTAAGAGAAGAAGCATAATACTCAGCTAAGTGTAGCAAAACTATTTTCGGCGGCTGCTAAGCAAGATGACGACGGACTTCGAGCTTCGTACAATATCTCTTTGTTAATTGCTCAAAAAGGCAAACCACATAACATCGGAGAAGAGTTAATATTGCCAGCAATAAATGAAGTAATAACTACTGTGCTTCATAAACCGGCCGCAGATATTATCCGAAGAATTCCTTTGAGTAATAATTCTGTGCAAAGACGAATTGATGAAATGGCTGAAAACATTGAAGAATCATTGTGTGATCACCTGAGGACAAGTCAATTCTCAATTCTGCTCGATGAGTCCACTTTAACAACTAATGAAGCATTGTTGTTGTCTTACGTGAGGTTTATTAAAGATGAGAAAATATGTGAAGAACTATTATTTGCTAGAAATTTAGAGACCGATACAAAAGGTGAAACCATATTCAATACATTGGAAAAGTTTTGCGATGAGAAAGAGATTCCTTTGAAAAATATTATTTCAGTTGCTCCGGCTATGACAGGGTGCCATAAAGGCTTCATAGCGTAGTTAAAAAATAAAATTCCAGATGTCCTTGGTGTACATTGCGTTATTCATAGACAATATTTAGTTGCTAGAAACTTAAGTGAAAAACTATTTCAATCACTGCAATATGTCATCAAAGCAGTCAATAAAATCCGCAACAGCTCTTTGAATGATAGATTATTTCATCAGCTTTGTGTTACTAATGACGAGGATTTCAACCGTTTGTTGTTTCATACTGAAGTTCGTTGGCTATCAAGAGGCAATTGTCTGACTCGATTTTACAACCTGTTTGACTCTGTTATAGAGTTCTTGGAAACTAAAGATACAGAATTGCACGACAAGCTCATAATATCAAAGAATGATATAGCTTACATGACAGACCTGTATAAATTGTTCAACGACATGAATCTCAAACTGCAAGGCGATAAACTAAATTTAATTAAAACAAAAAACGTCGTTGCTGCTTTCGCAGCCAAACTGCTTCTACACAAAAAGAATCTGGGCAGACGTGAGTTTCACAATTTTCCAAATTTATCAGTATCATGCAGTAACGACGAATTGTTTGCCTACTGCCAACATTTGGAAAACCATTGACTTCACCGAACGATACCAGGACATTTTGAACTTAGAAATATCAGACTGGGTGTTAAATCCGTTTTCAAATGTCAACACAGCAATGTCACCTCAACTGGAAGAAGAACTTATAGAATTGACAACAAACGAGGAAATAATAATCAAGTTCAAAAATGGTTACCAAGAATTTTGGCCTGGATTGTGGTCAATCGTTCAACGATTCTTGATAGCATTCCCATCGTCATATTTGTGTGAACGTGGATTTAGTGCTGTGTCACAGCACTAAATACACTGCTTACTAAAAAGAGAAATCGTTTGCTTGTTACCGAACGTGGCGACTTGCGACTGTTCTTGAGTAAATTGGAACCTGATATCAACAAACTTATTAAACAGCATCAGATTCATCCTTCACATTAGTTTTTATATAAGGATTGATTATTTTAGTTATATTTTTAATAAAAGATACTTTGTTTTAATACTATAAAGTTGCGTTTCAATAATCATTCTTATTGGCAGGTGGAGCCCGTAAGAGTTAACTTGAGACCTAAGCGCCGTTGTATGTTACCTACTGCGCTCAGGTTTCAAGTTGCGGGTTATAGTAAAAGTTTCGTTTAGAATTCTCCGTTAATATACATAATATACATATCTAGGTCACAATAATTAATTAATTTAATTTGAAGTTATAGTGGTTTTTAAATAGGTGAAAAAATGGGGGCGCTAAAAAAATATTTATTCTCAAAGTGGGCAGTAGACAAAATAAGTTTGGGAACCACTGGTGTAGGCGATGACTGACTGAAAAAAAAGAGGGGAGGGGGAGATGTATTGAACCGATCTGGTGATGAAGCGGGAAGGTAAATTAATGTAGGTAATCTAACTGTGTTTGGGTTATAAGAATCGTTATGAGATGCACTTTGGCTATAAGTTATTGATGTTTGGCTGAAGGGTAGGTACTTTTTAGTTGTGAAAAATAAAAAACTTTTTACAAAAAAAAATTAAACCGACTTCAATGTAAAAAAAAAAAACACTGAAAAGTACAAAATAACATTAATTTCGGAAGTTGGTGTTAAATAACGAAGAGACAAAAATATCTATGTATTATAGAAACACCGAGTTAATCATAGATTCCGATTTCTTCCGTTTTTGGACTGCAAACTCATGACCTCCCAACTACCTTTATAGTTATTTCAACATTCCCGAAAAGTAAACATTACTTTTCGACTGTAAACTTTATTGTTCTTGTTATCTTGTTATCATGTATATCTTTATCGTTCATATTTTCTTGTAATAACTATGAGAGTGGGGGCGCGGCATCGACTTGGAAAACGTAATAGAGAGCGACATCAGTACCCCTGGTCAAGTTGCTAGGTAATCTGCAATAGTTAACGCTAGTAGAAAACTAGAAAGCTTCAAATGTACGGGAATGACGTCCTTTCAACGCTCAGTCGCGTGGTCAGAACAAAAGAATTCGGGTCGGAGCGTTCGACGCAAGCGAAACGATTGTAACTTGACTGGGGGGGCTGGTGCACGCAGCACGCTTTGGGGCCTGCGGGTGAGGCGCCGACGGTACTGGGCGGCAGACAGTGGGACTATTATGTAAATAGGTGACCCAAATACTGAACACAAACAAGTGAGGCGCGGGGAGCGGGGAGCCGCCCGACGAGTGTAACCCAAGAAGCGCGACCCGCGGTCCCGCGGACCGGTCCGCTTTGTTCCCGCCGTGCCCGCGCCGGCAGCCGCCGCTCTAGGTAACAGGGATGCACGCTCCGATCCGATACTTTACGCAAACGATACACACGCAATGTCCAAGCAACACTAGCTACCTTGCATAATTACTAACATACAACTAATTAGTAACATAATATATATCATTTTGTACATAATACATCCAGTTTACCATATAACTTTTGTTTTTATAGTCAATGGATCGCAATCAATATGAAGGCCCGTCTGATATGTACCAGCTACCGTCTGCGGAAGTTGAGCACGTCGTAATTATGGCGATTCCCTCTATAGAGAGTGGCTGGACAAGTGGACACGCGTTACGCGTCGGCGCCGTTCTCACCTTTCGCATACCGCTGGTTCTCACCGGAGATAGTAAGTTTGGGAGGTTCCTGAATCGGATTCAGTCCAAAGACAGGAAGAAAGAAAGAAAATGAATTTATTTGTCACAACGCAAGGCACAACAATAGCAAGCAATACACACCCAAGTCTCACCATTGTATGAACTTCAAGTTGGATCTGGTGAAGCATACGGTGGAGGTGTGCCCGCTTGGGAAAGAGCGCCGCCGTGTCCTGTGGAAGCAATCGGCAGCAGCGACCTCTCACTCCAGACCCAGGTTCCGACTATCGTCTCACAACGACGAGGAATGGCAGGCAATCGCCTCCTACTTCGAAGCCGTACCTAGTGCTAGCGAATAGGAGGAGGCACGAGTAAGAGAGCGAACATCCTCACGCCCCAGCCGCCGAGACCTCGACCCCGACTACTAACCATGGTAGACGCGAAATTGCGGACGTCGAGCAATAGGTAGCTCGCCGTCGGGTTGTCCTTTAATCGACCGCCAGACCGAGCCCAAGTCGTCGAAAGCGCGTGGTCATCATATCCACGCGTTCCTCAAAGAGATGTCAGCAAACCAAAGAGTCCCAGTACCGGCCGATGCCCGCTAAGGTCACCGGAATTTTCTGAAAAGGAAACCTAGAGTCTTAGAACGTAACGTAACGGTAACTGAAGGATACAAGTGTAGTTTTAGTCAGTAAAAGTCTGACACATCCTCCCGCTCCACCCAGAGCGGGAGAAGTCTTTGGACGATTTCCCACCTCAAAAAAAAACTGCCTGTTGGAGTCTGCATAATTACCAGAAACGTAGAACCATCAGCGGAAATAATAATCTATGCTAGTACTTATACTAAATCTGTAGAACTGAAAATTCTGTTCATTGAAAATATCAAAAAAATGAATGGCAGATTTTTTGTATATCAATGCAGGGCGTGTTACTAGACCGACACCGAACCCAAAAATGTGATTAAAAAAATGTTTGTCTGTCTGTCTGTTTGTTCAGGCATCACGCAAAAACTACCGGTTCGATTACGATGAAACTTGGTTGGTATAATTATTTTTTAATATCCTGGGCACCACACTGAGTACTTTTTATCCCGGAAAAGTATATACTTACAATAATAGATAATAATAATATTTTTATTGAACAAAAGAGAATCACACACGAACGAGAACATCGAGAACAACCGAAAATAATAAGTTTGTCGTAGGTTACCTCATTCGCAGTGGAGTTCACTAAGGGGCACACGGCTAAGATACTATAATATTTTATCTTAAGAGGGTCCTTTTCCACTCGCCTATCGTAAACATCGAAAATGGTTTAAAAGCTTGTTACTTCATTTAATGCAATCCAACGCGATGTTTGACGAAAAGGCAACGCAAAAAAAGAGAGATAACGCCTGAAAACTCTGTTAATATTCGGTAATTCCGAGATTTACTCGACAATTTCACAAAACTTGCTCCAGGAAATAGCTGTTTTTTTTAAACCCTTAAAAGTTTTTGGAAAAAGGTCTCTAGAGGATTACTTTTTTGACTTTTTTAATTTTCAGGCAAATTATGAAGTGTCAAAGTTCATACTAAATAGGACATTTTCAGAGGTTTTTACTGGATTAGTTTTACAGAAATTTAGAAATTGGTTTCTTTAGAAACCTAGATAATATCCACAAGTTACTGTGTTTCCAAAATATCTAATGAAAAATGTGTAATAACGTCATAATCAGTTATGAGCGGTTGTATGAAAAACAGTGAAAATGTGAGTCATGATGCACCACCTTAAGATACAATATCGCTCGCCATACAATTCAATGGACTATCACACACGACGAAGATAATAAATAATATTTCATATTTTCGTATCTTAAGATGAATTTGTATGGCGAGTGATATTGTATATGTCAATACATATATATCAATACATATTATAAAACAAAGTCCCCCGCCGCGTCTGTCTGTCTGTCTGTTCACGATAAACTCAAAAATTACTGCACCGGTTTTCACCACTTGATAGCGTGATTCTCGAGGAAGGTTTTAGAATATTAAAATTTGTTAAGTTTTTGTATTCATTTCTATGTACATTAACGATATATTTTGTTGAAGATGTCGGGAAAAAATAAGCCGAAAGGGGAAGCGTGTTACCCCGAATTTAACGCGAGCAAAAGCTTCATATAATAACATTAATAAACAAAACAGCATCACCGCGTCGTGAGCTTGACTGCTGTAGACTGTATGGGGAAGTGATCCGCACACCTCAGGTCAAAGCCAGGCAGGTCAACCTGTACATAATGTCACTGGCATCGTACACTATAAGAGTCAATCTCGAAAAGAGCCGAAGTGAATCAGGACAGAGTGGTGGTTGAGATAAGACAGCGTGAGTGGCTAGACGTGATTAAAGCTATGAACACATTTAGTTGTGGCAAACTTCATATCTCTCTCACTCATGATCATGCGGGATCATGACGGAACTATTTTCGGAAGTCTAATTGCACTTCGCTCGTGAGTTATGTTCGCCTAATAAGGGCTGAATTGAACCTTGGTAATGTCCGCACCACGGATATCTATGGTCCGCACGGTCCGCACACAGTATCTACTTACATAATACGATTATTAAAACAACAACACAAGATTCACGACGATTCACATTTTATTGATAGTTTGTAACTTCAGTATATTAATATGTACACGATAAACAGTGAAAATAAAATTAAAAGCTTACAAAACAACAATCTCGGCCGTCACGGTATCGTCAACCTGAAGTTGATGACGACCATCATGAAGTAGGCAGACGCAAGCACAGAGAGCAGCACGCCGAAGAGCACGAGCGTGCCGGCCGTCAGCTGGTCGTGCAGCACGGCCGCGCCCGCGAACGTGACGGCGGCCAGCACGAGTGCCGCCCAGCACGCCAGCATGCCCCAGATGTACACGTCGCACAGCGCGTCGCTCTCCGCCAGCACGCCGGCCAGCAGCAGCACGTGCAGCGCCAGCAGCAGCACGCCCAGCGCGCCGTGCACGTAGCGTAGCGCCGCCGCCACCTCGCCCGCGCCCGCGCCGCGCGCCACTACCTGCGCGCCCGCCGCGCTGAACAGGAACAAGTACAGCGCCGCCCACAGCAGTCCCAGCGCGCCCGCCAACAGCGCCGCCGAGCGCAGCGGCAGAAAACAGCACTGGTCTACCACCGGGCAGCGCTCCAGCAAGTAGCCCATCCCGCCGCCGCCGCCAACACCTTACCAGCCCTTGTATCAAACTATGCACGGAACACTAAATAAGCACCTTCTGCGTAGGTACGCGAATTTCAGCCTTGAAGGGAACCCCTACTGTCCGTTCATTAGAGTACGGCAACGTACTCTGTGGGGTACGGGACAAACAGGTCAAAAATATTATAACCAATTTTGACGTGATTTTGACACATAATAGACGACACATGGCATTTGGCAAGTTGTTAACTGACAAATACGAGCAAATAATCATGACACACAGTGATGTATTAGACAAAGTAGGTAGAGATCGGTTAGCAAGTAAAAAAGTAACGATATACGGTCTACCTACACTACAGTTTAAAAAGAAGCGTTCACAAGAACAGTGGCACAGAGTACATTACATACCTGCCAGTGCCCTGCGCATGCGCGCGGCGAGCAGACGGCGCAGGTCGGCGGCGCGAGCGCGGCGCGGCTTGCTGACGCCGAGGCGGCGCCGGCGCAGCCTGCGCGCCCCTGCCCCGGCCTCCGTGCACGACGCCTCCTCCGAGCTGGCGCTGCATTTCTTACTACGCACTATATTCACTTTCACCGAAGGCAGTTCGATCGGTGGCAGGGAGAACTTCTCAGGATTTAAACACTTTTTGGGCCAAAAGTCATCGGAGCTGGAGAGGTTGGAGGAATCTTTGGGGCTGGGCAGCTGCAATGGTGGCAGGATCTTGTTGTAGGGCACTAGGCGGCGCGGGTACTCGTTGCTGCGGCAGCCCGCGCTCGAGTTGAACCACATGTCACTGGAGAATAGCGACGACGAGATAGAATTGTGACTGTCACCGAAGTCAAGCGTACACTTGCGCGTGCGCGTCACGCTCACGAGGCTGAGCGGCGTGCGGTGCACGGTGGCGGCGCCCAGCTCGTAGCTGGGCCGCGACGAGGTGGTGGAGCGGTAGTCGTCGTCGGAGGTGGTCGGCGCGGCAGCGGGGTGCGGTGGGGGCGCGGGCGGCGCGGGGCTCCACAGCGTCCACGGTGGCACGGGCTGCATGTTAAGGAAGGCGCGCGCGATGTGCGGCGGCGCCGCGGCCAGCGTCGGCGGCTCAGCCGACAGCACGCCGAACGGGTGCGTGAAGTAGAACAGGCACAGCGGACGACTCTGCAACAAGCCACACCATGTTACAGCGCTCAAACCGACTACGATCAAAGTATCCTAAGTCTGGCTAGTAGACTTAGGATACTTTCTTCTACATGCGATGATATCGAAGGCGAAACATTGGTAAGTTGAGATGAGATAGTGGTCAAACGCGAGCCTCTCCATTGTAAAAAGAAGTTGAAGCTTAACTAAACTAACCTTAACGTCGTCAGTGGAAGTGGACGCGTCTGATCTGCCACCATTCATTTTCGTTTGCACTTTATCTGATCACTCCACACGATACAACTTTCACTATATTGTCCTGGGAGGTACAGCCAAGCGGCAGCGAGCACATTTCGACGATACCTGAACACGCACAGAGCACTTTCAACACACAGTATATTATACAGCAGCAGCCACAGGGCATCAACACATGAGCATCGGACGCATCAGAACCATTCCTCACGTACAGTAATGCTACCAGTAGGTAAGAGTTGAGGCTCGCGGGAGGCAACCGGCGACGTGGCGGGCGGCGGCGGTGCGCACACTGCCGCGCCGTGGCTGGCACGCGCGCCGCCGCCCGCAGACAGATGCACACCAGGGAAGCAATCACATGCAAATCGAAACATTTCCTCGCCCAGTTGCCTCCATGATAAAAGGTTGCAACTTGCTCTAATATTTATGCTATAAGTATTCTCTTTAGTCGAGTTGAGAGCGCCTCAGTACTACTTTTGATATAAGGCTGTCTGCTAGTGTGATACGCTTTAGCCACTTCTAAGTGGCTAAAGCGTATTGCGATTTGCGTTTAAGCGAGTCCGTCCCTGCGCTGGGCGGCGCGGCGCGGTGCCGGGCGGCGACGTCGCCTTCACCCAGTTCCCGCGCCCAGCGCCGCGCGCCGCCGCCGCCGAGCCTCCGTGAAACCTACAACCTCCTTAGGTACTCGCTGCACGTAGGCGTCACTCATCGATGAGCTTGTCTTTGTTACAACTATGTTAACTCTATGTAAACAACATTTCCAATCTTACTAACAGAAACAATATACAGGGTTATTTGTAAAACACTAGCAACCTCTCAGGACTATGGTAATAACATCATAAACAACAACTGTTGGTTCTCTTCTTCTTCTTGCCCTTATCCCATTTTATTTGGGGTCGGCGCAACACGTTTTCTTCTTCCATTCTGTCCTGTCACCCGTCAAACTATCACTACAGTGCGTTTCACTTAAGAAGTTACATCGGCGTAATGTTGGCTCCCCTGTCTGTCTACACAAAAAGAAGGGAAAAAAGGAAAGAGTTGCCTACTCTACCAAAATTGTTTGCCGAAATGTGAAACGAAATCGATTTTAACCTTTTTTCCCTTCTTTTTGTGTAGACAGACAGGGGAGCCAACATTACGCCGATGTAACTTCTTAAGTGAAACGCACTGTAACTCCCTTTTCTTTCATATCACTCCTCACACAATCTATCCATCTTTTCTTCGGCCTTCCTCTCCCTCTCCATCCATCTACATATATACTCAGAACTCTTTTAATGACATTTAAAATTTTATTATATTTTAGTTCATCAGATTTTCACAAAAAAATAAAAATGTTTAAATTGAATGTTCAAAATATTGCGAAGTCTATACGAAGTAAGCCATAGTACAATAGCGGAAGTGGGATCAGGTGGCGGGGGTGCTTGTTACGCTTGCGTCACGTCGTACAGACGAAGGTAGGTTTAGCAAAATACAGAGTTGAAATGTATTAGATAGAACAACGAAATCTTGAAAGTTGGTTTTTGGTGTAAAAAGTCGTAGAACAAGAGTTGTTGTTTATATCAGTTTAAAGAAATTACATTTTGAAACTGTTTGTCTATTTTAGACGACTCCTACACTTTGTTGCATTTTGAGAATAGTAAGCTGACAGCCGCAGCCGCGCGACGCTGGTGACGCGCGACGCTGGTGACGCGCGACGCTGGTGACGCGCGGCCTGCTGCACACGACGTAGCATTGTGTTCGCTGTCCGTCACTAGTCCAGCGTTCACTACGGTTTTGCTTGCGACCGCACAGGTTGTCATTGTAGATGCCTCTGGGAAACCGCGTACTGTTCAAGCACTATTGGATGGCGCTTCCCAGAGGAATTTTATTACTCGGGATTGTTGGAAACGCCTTGGTTTTAGTTTTAATAATTGGTAAGATTACGGAACGGTTGCCCACGGTCCCGGTTGATACGTCCTTGCTGACAAAATTTAAGAACTTGCAGTTAGCAGACGAGAATCACGCTGTTCCTGGAGATACCGATCTATTGATCGGCGCTTCGATTCTCCCGCACCTCCAGTTATCACGTAAAATTCAAGGTCTACCGACGCACTGCACGCACTGGAAACAGTTCTTGGTTTTGTTGTGGTTGGCTCCGCACCCGCTTGTATAGACAGTTACTCGACTGTGTCGCACTAGACTACAGCAGCAGGCCGACGCGTCGGCCTGCCGCTGTAGTCTACCATCCACAAGTTCAGGCAAATTGAGGTCGTTATGTTGTCGCGCTCCCTTTGGAGGGTGATATTTCTTCGCTCGGTGGCTCCCACGTCTCCGCAGAAATACACTTTCTTTATTTTGGAATCAGGGAATGTGACCGCAGATTCCAACGCTTTATGTATAGATTTACCCCGCAGAAACCTTTGAAGATTTCAAACTTAACTGATGCTCTGTGTTGGGCCCACTCTTCACCCCATCGATGGGTCACGTTTGTCGCAAATAGGGTGTTATAGATTTAGTCTGAATTGTCACCGGAAAATATATTCCATGTCGCTGGGACAGACAACCCAGCTGATTGTCTCTCACGTGGTTAGCTTCCTACGAAAATCCTAAATCCGCTCTGGTTTTGTGGCCCTCCCTGGATTCATACCAGTCATAATGAGTAATAATAATAATAATAATAATAATAATAAATTTTATTTCCACAAAAATAAAATACAGATTTCACAGTGTAGACTAAAGACAGTTTAAAAGAGCTTTGGTAGTAACACAATACAGTACAATCTAGGAACTAAAATCTGTACACAATAAGGAAAGCCCTGCCTCTCAAACTAGGTTACCTGTATCTTGAGAGACAGTGATTCAGCTTAGCATTGATGCTATAGTATTTATAGTAGACTGTGTCGATCTACCCGAGCATTCTAAGAAAATACTTAATAGGAAATAAATTTAAATTTACATTCACTAGATATGTGTGTGTGAGCGTGTATGTATGGGTGTGTCTGTGGGTGTGTGTGTGTGTGTGTGTGTTTGTTAGAAATATGTACATAGGTAGTTAGACAACATACTTGAGTAAAGACTCTGTTTTCAAGTAGTCCTGTTTCAGTAGCCATTCCGTTAATTTTGATTTTACATCATGTTTATTAAGATCGACTATGTTTAATTTTTTGTGAATTTGTTTGTAGATGTATGTACTTAATGTGTAGTATTGGTGTTGAGCGAAGGCGGTTTTATGGGGGGTGCTAATGGGTAATTTCTTCCTTTTTTTAGGGTCAGTAGGGGGAACACTACCGTGTTTCCTTAAAGTAGACCGCAGCAGAAAGAGCTGGCGAACAGAAAGCACTTGTGAGTCAGCATATAGTTTCGTAGTGGGATAGCGATAAGGTTTGGGAAACATTACCTTCAGCACGGCTCTCTGCGCTCTTTCAATCCTCAGAAGACTGGTTTTGTTTGCACCACCCCATACTGTGATGCAATATCCAATGACAGATTGACATAGTGCATAATACACCATCTTCAGGGTTTCAGGCGCTGCCGAGTCTCTGAGGGATTTGAAAGTATGCAAAAGTTTCATAGACCTAGCAGTAATAGCGTCAACCTGTTTGTCCCATCGTAGTCCTCCGTCTATTTGGACACCCAGGTATTTCACGTTATCTGTTCTTGTGAGTTTCGGACATAAACAGTGCGGGGATTGTGTGGAGCAGGTATGAGCTGTTATGGAGAATGATTTTTCAGGTAAGTTGTTTCGTCGAATGGCGAATGGAATGTATGAGGTTTTATCGCAGTTCAGGGTAAGCAAGTTTAAGTTGAGCCATGTCATGACAGTTGTTATTGCCTCTTCAGCGTAGCATTTAACGCTATCCCAACTTGGTCCGTAAACTATGACGGCTGTGTCATCTGCATACGCGATGATTTTAGAGTTGGGGATGGTCAAATTACACAACTCATTGACGTATATTTGGAAGAGGGTGGGTCCTAGGATGCTTCCCTGAGGCACACCGTAAGTGTTTATTATTGTTTCATCACTTACATGTTCTCCTATTTTTACTCGTTGGGTCCGATTACTAAGATAATCTTTGAAAATTTCGAGGGAGTTTCCTCGTACCCCTAGGAGTTCCAATTTAGATATAAGTTTAGGAACAGATACTGTGTCAAACGCTTTAGAGAGGTCCAAAAATATCCCTAGACTTTTAACGCCACTGTCAAGGTTCCTCGCAACCAACTGTGTTAGATCCAGAACTGCATCCTCAGTTGAGATTCCCGAGCGAAAACCATACTGATTATCTGCTATGAGCCGATGTTTGTGGAGGAATTTTTTTAGAGCATTATTCAAGATCCTTTCCAGTATCTTAGAGAGCGCTGACAGGACCGATATGGGTCTATAATTGTTGACACAGTTTCTGTTCCCTCCCTTATGAATTGGATGAATAACAGCTTTTTTAAGCGCATCAGGAAAGATGCCTTTTTGCAGGCAACTGTTAAAAATATACGTCAATGGCGGCGTCAAGACCTGGCGGCAGCTCTTTAACACTAGGGGAGATATGCCATCCCAACCTATTGCACAATCATTTCGCAATTGCAGAATAAGTGACTCCACTTCTGATTCATCAACCTCAAGTATTACAAGAGAGTTGATGGGGCTGGGTGTTGTATTGTGACTTAATCTCCTAGATAGGTTTGTAGTTTGATGAGACTGGGACAAAATTTTTTCAGCCAAATTTGTTCCTATATTGCTGAAGAAACTACACACTTCGTTAGCGGATGATATAGAGTTGTCACAGATATCCAACAGTTCGACCGGGCTAGTTTTCTTTTTGGTGGTATTTGTGATTTGTTTTATCGTTTTCCAGAGTGCTTTAGGGTTATTCCGAGATTTTTCAAGTTCGCTTTTCTCATAGGCAATTTTCAGTTTTCGGAGCAAGTCATTACAAAAATTCCGGTATCGTGAATATGTTATCTTCAGGATAAGATTATTGGGATCTTTCCTTAATCTATTATGCAATCGGTCACGGTTTTGTATACACTTCAAAATGCCTGTGGTTATCCATGGTTTTATTATTCTTTTTTTCCTAGGGATTTTAATTTGTTTTGTGTGATTGTCAATGACTGAGGAGATGATTTTTATGAAGGCATTCATGGATAAATTGGGGTCAGTAATTTTGTATAAGGGGGAGAAATCAGAATTTTCCAAATGTAGCTTAACTGCTTCGTAATCTATGCGGGTAACTTTATGAGGTGGTATAGTGTCAGGGTTTGTGTTAGCAATATTAAATAACACAGGTTTGTGATCCGTGATGTGTGAATCTAGTACAAGGGTAGTAACAGGCAGGGTACTTTTAACAAATACATGATCCAGACACCTGTCCAGTCGAGTGTTGAATTGGTGGGTAGGAAGCAGACCGTGGGAGGCATTTAGCATGAGATAGTCGAGACAGCGGTTATCTGTACTATTTAATTTAAGATCTATATTAATATCTCCTACGAGAATTATATTTTTAAAGGAAGATAGGCTTTTTTTTTTTTTTTTTTGTCGACGGGGAAAATCATCTTTGACAAAACCCGCTCTTGGGTGGAGCGGGAGATAGTGTCAGACTCTTACTGACTAAAAACCCCGCGCCGTTCCTTCTAGCCTTCATACCGGGGCACGAGCTCCCTTTCGGATAACCCTGTCCCCAGTAGGCTTCGACCCAGCTGGGCCCCTCCTGCTGCTGACAACTCCTTGAGGCGCGCGGGAACAGTGCGCGCCGTCGACGTCTTGGACTCGGTCCATTACCGGACGATCGGACAGCGAGCTACCCATGGCTTGCCGTCCGCGAGCCCGCGTCTACGGTGGCCGGAAATCGGGATCGGAATCCCGGCGACGGCGGCGAGGGCGCCGTTGCCTGATGCGGTCAGCCTCCTCCTTTGCAAGCATTACTGCTTTGCAGAAGGAGGCGACCGCCTGCCATTCCTCCTCGCTCCGGACCATGGCCTCGACCAGGGCCCGGCGCGAGAGGTCTCCGCCGCCGATCGCCCCCACGAGGGCACGGCGATGCTCCGCCCAGGCAGGGCACACCTCGACGGTGTGCTCCACCGTGTCCTCCGGGCGTTGCGCACAGTGGCGACACCCGGGCGTCTCTTCCGCTTGAATCCGATGCAGGAACCTCCCGAACTTGCCATGTCCGGTGAGGACCTGCGTCATGCGGAAGGTAAGGACGCCGTGAGGTCTTTCCAGCCACGCCTCAAAGAGGGGACTTACCGCCATAATCGTGGCGTGCCCAGCACTGGGTTGCGATAGCCGTTGACGCCATTTCACCATGAGATCCCGCCGGAGCTCTGTCCGCCATGCCTTGACATGTTGCGGCAGTGGACTTTCACCCCGGCGTTGCATCTCCACGCGCATGTCGTGCATGTGTGCAAGGACTGTTGCCTCCAGATCCCACGGTGGTAGGCCAGCCAGAAGGCTCGCCGCTTCGCGAGAGATCGTGCGGTAACCCCGCACCATCCGTATTGCCATGACCCTCTGGCAGGCGTTCAGTATGGACGCCGGTCGCTTTGCCAGCGACGGCGCCCACACCGGCGCCCCGTAGAGGGCCATGGACCGAACGATCCCCGCGTAGAGCCTCCGGCAGGAGGCGTCTGGACCCCCAAGATTGGGCAGGAGCCGCTTGAGAGCAGCCCCAGCCCGGAGAAGCTTGGGAGCCAGACGTCGAAAATGTTCTACGAAATTCCACCGGCTGTCGAGGACGAGTCCCAGATACTTCATCGTCGACCCGACGCCGATGCGAACTCCTCCTACCGTAAGCTGGGAGTCCGATGGTGGCGCGTTCCGAGGGCCGTGGAAGCACATTGCCTCGGATTTATGCAGCGCCACCTCGAGTCCCAACTCCTGGATCCTACCAACGGCTATCGCAACCCCGCGTGTCGCTAGAGCGACCGCCGCCTGGTGCGACTCTCCCTGCGCTAGGATCAGCGTGTCGTCTGCGTAGCAAACCACGCTGACCCCGTCAGGGAAGTCGCCGCGCAGCACGTAATCGTATCCGATGTTCCACAAGGGTGGGCCCAGAACCGACCCCTGCGGAACACCGCACGACATCTCTCGACGTTTCCAGTCTCCCTGGTGACCGGGGTAGACAATGTACCTGTCTGACAGGTACGCCTCGACCACTAGACAGAGGTATTCGGGCACCCGGTGGTACCGGAGTGCCCTCCGGATCGTACTCCAGGGCAGGGAGTTGAAGGCGTTGGCAATGTCCAAGGACACTGCCACGACACACCTACCCTGGGACACCGCTTCCCCTGTCGTGAGGGCTCGCACGCGCATGATGGCGTCTATTGTAGAGCGCGCCCTGCGAAAGCCGAACTGTCCGTCCGACAAGTCCGGCCCCACCCGTGTTAGCCGCACGACGAGGCGGTTTGCAATAACTCTTTCAAAGAGCTTGCCCACCTCGTCGAGCAGCACAATGGGCCGGTACGCGGACGGAGAGTCCGCAGGGCGCCCTGGCTTCGCGATGAGGACCAGTTTCCCCGTCTTCCAGCGAAGTGGGAACTGGCCCCTCTCCAGGCATGCGCTGAAGAGCCCTCTCAGTCGAGGCCCGAGAGCCTCCATGGCCAGGACCCAGGCTTTCCCTGGCAAACCGTCGGGTCCTGGGGCGGTGTTTTTGGCACTCAGCCTTCGCACCGCCACTCTCAACTCTACCTCGGTCACTTCTGGAGCATTGTCGTCGTCGTCGCTGTTGCGATCCGCGTCAGACACCGCTGGCGGAGGCGGAGCCATGGGCGGGGGGGAGTGTTCCCCCCGCGCAGGGAACAGAGTGCTAACCACACCCTCCACGAGTTGGGGCCGGAGACTCTGAGTCAGCGGCGGAGCCCAGGGGCGAAGCTTGTCCCGTACCAACTTGTACGGGCGCCCCCACGGGTCCGCGTTCAGAGACCCCAGCCACACGTTGCGGGCCTCGAGTTTGGCCCGCTTGATCTCCGTTCGGAGGGTGCGTTTTGCCTCTCTGTATTCCTCATACAGCTCCGCCTCTCTGGCCTCCGCATCCGCCGGGCGGATGCGGCGCCTGCAGTGCCTGGCGTACCGGCGTCGCGCGTGATTGCACGCGTTGCGCAGGGCGCCGATCTCCGGCGACCACCAGTACACCTGGCGCTTAGCTCGTCCTGGACGGACACGGGGCATTGCCGCATCGCAGATTTGCGACATGGCCTCCTGGAACCACTCCGCCTCGACGTCGATGTCGACAGGCCTGTCCGGTGCTTGCACCCAGGCCTGTACCGTCGCGGCTTCCAGGAGGAGCTCCCGGTCCATCTGCTTAAGCGCCCACCGCGGACCGCAAGGGCTCTGTCGGACCGGCGCGGCCGAGGTTTCGGCGGAGACGTCAAACCGGATGTACCGGTGGTCGGAGTACGTCTCCACCTCCTCCATCACGCGCCAGTCGACGACACGCGGCGACAGAGCGGGGCTGGCGAACGAAATGTCCACCACCGACTCACCCCGCATCCGCACCAACGTGGGGACAGAACCCCGGTTCAGTACGACCAGGCCCAGCTCCAAGGCCCAGTCCTCCACCATCCGACCCCTCTGGTTCGTGAACCGGGAACCCCAAGCCGTGTTCCAGGCGTTGAAGTCCCCGCAAACAACCATGGGGAGGGAACCGAACCCAGCGACGACGGAATTTAGCTCCATCAGGGAGACATGGAGTTCGTCGAGAGATCGGCTCGGAGACAGGTAGACGCCTACCACGGCGATGTCCCCGAACCGTGCTGCCACGCAACCCCGCCCCCTCGTGACGGACTCGGGGGGCGGGGTACCGGCGGCGGTCGACGTAATTAAGGTCACCGAGCCGTCCAGGTCCTGAACCCAGTCACCACTGGGCAGGACAAAATACGGCTCGGTGACCACGGCGACATTGATCAACCACTGCGCCATGCTCTGGAGCAACAGATCCTGAGCGGCGGCGCAGTGGTTGATATTCGCCTGGAGGAGACGTAATGGGGCCGTTATTGACACTCCATTACGGTCTCCTCCCGAGCCCCCCTAGGGGACACTGCCGCGGCGGCGGGTGCGGCGGCGATTGCGGCGGCGGCCAACGAGGCGGCTGCGGCGGCGAGGACCTCGGCGGGGATGGGCCTGCGGGCCTTGCCCTTGGCCTTGGCGGGGGGGTCGCAGGACCTGCCCCCAGCCCGGTGGTTGGCCGGCTTGCCGGCCGCCGCACATGCGTAGCAGTGCGGCGTAGCACGGCAATCTGCGGCCTTGTGACCGGGCTGGCCACACTGGTGGCAGCGGTCGCTGCGATCCTCCGCGGCGCAGTGGGCTCCCACGTGGTGCCCCACGTGGCAGCGGAAGCACCGCAGAGGTCTGGGCTCCAGCAGCTTGACCTGTGCGGAGACCCAGCCCACCAAAAGCCTTCGGCCCTCGGCCGTTATCGCTTTGGCCGCCTGCACGGGACAGCTCACCGTAACGGCTCGCATGCCCGTGCTGTCAGCACGGATGGCACCCGCCCGAACCTGTTCGGTCGTGCACCCACCCGCCCTGACAATGGCGGCCACCACCTCGTCCACCTTGACGGAATCGTCCAGGCCCATTATGCGCATGTCGATGCACTTGGTGGGCCTGGACACTCGGGCCTCTTCCGAACTGAGGGACGCCCTGATCCTTGCGGCCAGGGCGTCCGCTGCAGGACCGCTGGCCGCACCGGGGACCTCTAGGATTCGGGCCCCGCTGATCGTGTGCCTCATTCGGAAGCCCGCAGCGGCTCCGAGCTCGCCGAGGTGGGGCAACACCGCCTGCTTTGCCTTCTCCATGACGTCGTCGTACGTCACGCCCCTCTTTTCCGCTTCAGGCTGTAGCGTAATTACTACAGCCTCGGAATTCGGGGCGCGAAGACGCGCCGCCATGGCCCGCTTCTTTCGCTCCTGCCGCCTCGCGCGCTTTTTGGCCGCTCTGGCCACCTTGCCCGCTTGCTTTTTGGCGCCGACCACCGTCCACTCGGCGCCAAGCTCCTCGGGTGGAGGAGGTGGCAAGCGCGGCTTAGTCGCCACAGCGGCAGCAGGACCTGCCGGCTTAGCGGCAGGCACCGCCGCACCCTTTTTCCGCCGCTGCTGCTGCTTGCCCGTTGGGGCCGGCCTCGCAGGCTCCGGCCTTGGCCTCGCAGGCTCCGGCGCCGCAGCCCCGCGCCCCGTTTGCCCCGACGGGCCCGCCTTGGGCGTAGAAGCCGCGGCCGTGGCAGCGGCATAGGACGCCGTTTTTTTCGGAGCAGAGGCCGCCAGTGGAGGGCGCAGGACAATGCCCTCCAGGAAAGACAGCTGCTGCTGGACGCGCTGCTGGAACTCTAGCTGCTGCTTTTGCAGCCCCTGCTGCAAAGCTGCGAGTTCCCGCTGCACCAATGTCAGCAGCTGACTCTCCGGCTCGGGCTGGGGCTGGGGCTGGGGCTGGGGCTGGGGCCGACTTTGCCCCTGCTCCTGCTCGCGCTCCTCCTCGCGCCCCTCCTCCATGGGCTCCTGGCGGCCTCCGTTCGGCGCTCTAGCGAGCTCTGCCCGGATCTCCGCCCGGAGTTCGGCCTGGAGCTCCACCCGGAGCTCCGCCACCCTCTTCTCGACGGAGGCGTCTAGAGCCCCCTGGAGGGATTTAGCGTGACGACGGATCGTCCTCTCGCGAGTGGCTTTGTCCCTTTGGCGGGCCATGTCCCGAAGCAGGGTGACAGCCAGCTCCTTGAAGGGCATGGCCGCCTCCCCGCCTGACTCCGCCTCGGTACGCCTTTCGCTGCCGGACGGCTCCGAGAGGTCCCTCCCAGAGTCGGCCGCGCCGGGGTGGCGCCCCTCCGCGGCAAGCCTGTCGGCTCGCTCAGCGGAGTTTTTGGCCGTAAGGCCTCTCCCCTTCCCGCGGGCTCGACCCGCGCCGCGACTGCTGGTAGGAATCTTCTTCGCCCCCCCCTCGGAGCAAGACGATCCGTCCTCCTTCCTGAAAGAAGCGGAGCGCTTCTTCATGGAGAGGCTTGAGCCTCTCCCCGAAGTCCCCGCTACCTCCTCATTCTCCGAGCCCTCCGAGCTCCTTTCGGACCACGCGTCGGACTCCGACCGCGCGTCACTCTCATCCGGTTTTTTAAAAAAGCTTTTTTGTGTATCCATTTCTGTTCCCACGAGTAAAAAACTTTGTGTACTGGCTCAAAATCGTGGTTCGCACTAGAGACTAATTTAGCTACCCATTAGTCAAGCTAACAACCTCCCTCACGGTGCGCCGCCGCTTGGAGGTTTGGGGTAATTTTTTATAGAGGTTGTCTACCTCGCGGCCCGGGCGGTTAAGCCAAGGCCCTCGTCCCCCATCAAGAGTCAGAAACATGACCTTGGACAATCTCTGGGGCTACGAGACTAACGGTGGCAGAAGGAGGAACACGTCTTCCTCCTGCCTGCCCGGCGGCAGTGTGAGTGCACACCGAGCCCGCTCTTGCTTCGCCACTGTGCCCTCTGCCATGGCAGAGGGACACGCGTTGAAGCGGTCCGTCTGACAGAACATTCGCAGACTGCCATAGAGGCCCTTGGGTAGGAGTGCCCAAGGGGGTCTATGACCGCCTCCCAGGGTGCACCGTCCCGCAGACTGGCCTTCCCTCAGGACGTGTCCGCAAGGGAACTACAGTCCGCGGGCACTCGAGGAGGTTTTCTGTCGTGGCACCCCAGGAAGATAGGCTTGCGTATACATTATTTAAACTATCCAGAAAATTTTCGGTACTCTCTTTGGAACTGTATGACGGGGATCGGTACACAGCCACAATAGCGGTATTTTGGTTAGCCAATTTGCATACTAAGCAATTCCCACTCGCAAATTCTGGTTCCCATTCTGAGGTCCGGAGAGTTTGTTTTGTAAATATAACAATCCCATCATTTTGATTATTGTTTATATAATAGGAATCATATCCAGCTAAAACAGGAATATTACTGACTTTACTAAGCCAACATTCTGTAAAGACTACCACATCTAAATCAAGTTTCAGTGAATGTAATAATAGCTGGGCTTGGTCAAAGTTTTTATTTAAGCTACGGATGTTTAAATGTAGTATTTTTATGTTGCTGTTAGTGTTATTAACATAGTCAACACAATTTTCTGGGGCACAGTTAAATGAGTCACCTACTGTTGGCGAGTCAAGCTCTCTGCTTATACTGATTATGCTATCCATTTGGAGAGTGTAGAGAGTGCAAGAGGTGACTCAAAGCGTAGTCTTGTATAGTTAGGACTTGTCTAATATGCAGTATGTCGTTTATTATTTGTTTTTTTGTGTAAAGTAGAATGTTATAGGAAGTGTCATTGTATGAGTAAGTTGTGAGTGTGTTCTTATATAGGGTATGTATGCCATTTTGAGATTTTATTTGTGTGGTTAAGTGAATGTTACATAATATGCGTATGTTTATAAATTTAAAAGCAAGTTCAATACCTAAAATTAATAATACTATACAGACGGAAGCTAATATTATAAAGGTTTTAAAAATATGGATTACTAGTCACTTGCCAGTGTAACCTATATCTTGTAGACATTTTTCAGAACTGATTAACGTATGTTTGTCACCTTCTTGTTTGCGTAAAAATATGTTACCGTTTGAGACCCAACAGAACTTAAAATTGTGGTTTTTCGCAAACTCTCTTGATTGATAATACAGTTTTTTGGTGTTACCCGGAAGCTGTTCCGTGATATAAACCGGATGACAAGTACCGGCAATGCCAATGAGACCAGTATTCAGCTTATCTTGCTTTGCCCTGGTTTTGTTGAAAGTTCGAACTGCAGATATGAGTGTGTCCTTTATCATAACAGAAGAAAATTCTGCTATAATCGGTCGTGATATGGTCGATGGGTTCGATGACTTCCCCGGCAATCGATAAATATCCCTCAGTTCAGAGTCCCCAATGGAGACACCGACAGCTTTACCAATGCTGCTTATTGTTTTTGCAAGAGTGGCATTGGTTTCAGTATTACTTTGCGGTATATTTCGGATTTCGTGTGTGGATTTCGAGTGGCCAAGTACTCCGTTCAACGGCATTATATTTCGAGAGTTACAGAAGTTTTATGTTTCAGTAGAATTTTGTAGTTTAGAATCACATAAAACCTTGTAGTCGCGCACTTCAACATATAAAACCTTTTTTGCAAGACGGAATCATTCGAGATGATGCACGTGTCATGCCCGTGAACGGGTGCCATCGGTTGAGACTGATCATCTCTTAGCTGCCAGAGTGGCTTAATACAGTTTCTATTTTTAATTCTATATTATTATTACTTATCTATCCACATTGTGCTCACATATTAGAAGCGACAAGAAATATGTATAAACAAGATCTATGTAACTCGTAAGATGATTTAAAAAGAGTGTCCATGGGGTTTCTTGCACGTTCTTCTCCATAGAGATCTACGCTTTGGAACGTGCAATTTAGCTTGACTTTTCTTGGACTGACCGACATGTGACTATTCAAAAGTGCCTGCAAATGGTCTATTTGAAATTACTGATTTTAATTTGATTTGATTTGATTTGCTAGAGTGCAGAGATGTGTTCTTGTCGTGTTGTACAGTCGGTGAAACGTTCCGTACATACTGGTACGGATTATGCTGAACCGTTTTGAGTCACTATCTCCCGTGGTCGTGGTATACGTTCCACAAAGGCATACCTTTGCCTATTCGTTTGTATGACAACTCGTGCGGTTCACATAGAGTTAACCGGTGATTTAAGTACGCAAAGTTTTATGTCCGCATTTAATCATTTTTATCTCGCCGCGGTCCCGTGAAACGCTTGTACTCTGACAACGGCACTAATTATGTTGGAGCGCGACGCAATATTTCAGAATTACATGCATTCTTACGCTCCAAGTATTACCAAAGTGAATTCGCCCATGTCATGCTGAAAATCGCATTGAATGGTGTTTTAATACGCTCGCTGCTAATCATTTTGGTAGTAATTGGGAAGCGAATATTAAAAGCCTTAAGTCGCATCTGTTTCGGGTCATAGCCGAACGAACAGGTTCTCTCGTACGAGGAATTAGGTACCGTACTCGCTCAAGTAGAGGCGTTAATGAATACGCGTCCGTTGTATCGGACTTTGTCTAGCGATCCGTCGGAACCACTAGCGTTGACGCCAGCTCACTTCTTGACGACAACTCCGCTCATATCCAATATACGCTGCCGAACAATTAACTCCCTACTCTAAGCGACTGGTTTATCTGGCCCGAAACTATGCCAAGTTATAACCATTACATATTTTGCTGGACTGTAGATGGACGCATCCTGATGAAGAAAAGTCCTGACACCCCTTCTATTGTTATCAAAAGTGAACAGCAAATCCAAAAGATGTCACCTCCGAATGCAACCACAACCAGCAACCAACTCGCATGACTACTTTAGCCTTTAAGAAGCTCTTATTTTGTGGAAACTCTTTCTGTCATTATTTTTAAGCACATTAATGTAAACAACTTCATACTTCACATATCGATTACTTACTTCCTACTTCACAAACACTTCTTCAAGTCTATGTTTAATAGAAGATTTTTACAGTTTATTATGCCTCCATTATTGATAAATATAGTCCCTCAAACAATCTCGTCAAATCACTACAGCCTTACATTAGTTTGCCTTCTATTTTTTCACAACTATGTCTAATAACATAAATGATGTAACGTCAAATCTCGATCAATTTTCTGTATCGGAAACCTACTTATGTACCCCCGAAGCTACTAAATCTTTCATTAAAGAGGAGAGCTCTTGATTTACTACACTAACTCAAAATATCCGTTCTATTAATTGTAATTTCCTAAACTTTGAAACCCTTATTCACCGTATGAATGTTGGCTGTGATCTGTTGGTTCTTACTGAATGCTGGCTGCCGTGCTCTAGTAACTCCTGTATTCCTACACTACATAACTACAAATCATACAAAACTACCAAACACCTTAATCAGAGCGACGGGGTGGTTGTTTACGTTAAGTCTGATATAAAAGTTAAATGTGAAGAACCTGATTTCCTAAGATCAGCTTCGGGATGCCAAATTCTGAAATGGCTATACTTTGTATATACCGCTCCCCCTCAAACGAAAATACTCACACGTTCCTTACAGCACTCAATAACATTCTTCCAGCACTCATTTCTTATAAGTCAGTTATAGTAACTGGAGACATTAACCTGGATATTAAACCCACAACTCAAGATTCACGATCTCACGAATACCTAAGCACAATGGCATACCACGGGTTCCTACCAGCTCACACACACCCTACAAGAGTAATATTAAAAGACGAGATCGCCAGACTTACATCGGAGTTATCTAGCGCGCATAAAGAAATTGAGTTATTATCACTAGAAAACAGTAATTTAAAGAAATTAAATGAAGAATATAATAAAAAAAATGACATGTATAAACAAATTATTAACAGTCCAAGAAAACTAAAATCGAAGACAACCTTAATGACGCCTAAAAAAACTACGAAGACGAGACAGACACAGACTATTGAGACCGTTGAAAAAGACTACTCACCATCTGCGACCACAAACATATCTATAAGCCCCAACAGCAACTTAAACTCAACTAATTCAACTCAATATATTCGAGGCACTACAACTATAGAACAACCTTCTATAAAACACAAAATATGCCTAATAAGCAGCGACACATCTAACAGACTATATAAAATTGCCGAAAGAAATAATCTACTACGTAACTATGAAATCTATCATTATAGAAAACCCACGTGCGGATTGCGACAGATTCTTGACAAAATTGAAGGAAAGGTACAAACCTTTATGCACTCGGACTATTGCGTTATTTACATAGGAGAAGAAGACTTTCGCAAAACCAACAACTATTTGGAATTAGTCATGTTTGTTAGAGAAAATTTAATAGAATTGAATCATACCAATTTTATCATTTGTTTACCAACATTTAAATTTATGATAGACGATAACATAATGTATAACAGCCGTGTAGAAACATTTAATAATTTAATTTATTTGGATATAAACACATGTAACTATGCACATTTACTTGACTCAAATCTGAATTTACCTTACGACCGTGACACTTACCACAAACACTATGGAACCTTAATAAATAACAGTGGTTTAAATATAGTTATATCAGATTTACTGGACCTGATTCATAGCTTAAGTAACCTGAATGCTACGCACTCGGAAGTGAACTGCCACCCTCAAATGAATCAACACACAGCCACAAAATTCTTTATTTTTTCGTTAATTACCTTAATATCTTACACCAAAACATAGCTGGTTTAATTAATAAATCCGATTCACTGACTGTAAAATTAGTAGAATTAAGCGAGAAGGGAACTGTAATAGATGTTCTCTGTGTTACAGAACATTTCATACAAACGGGCTATGAAAATTTATTGCACATTCCGAATTTTTGTCCAGCTGCTTTCTTTTCTAGGAACATAAAAAGAGGAGGAACAGGTATCTTCGTAAGAGCAGGATTGCAATTTACTGAAATATCGGACATAGCTAAACAATCCGTTTCAGGCATCTTTGAGTGTTGCGCTGTAGAAGTAATAACTTATAAAATTATTATTATTTGTATTTACAGAATTCCAAAAAATAATTACGACGTGTTTTATGATAAATTAGATTATATTTTAAATAAAGTCAGTTTATTTTCGAATAAGAAAATCGTCTTGTGTGGCGATTTTAATATTGATGTCTTGAAAACCCTTGAACTAGAATACTTTCTCATGAAGTACAATTTAAAATTAGCGCTTTATACTCCCACTAGGTTGAAAAGTCAAACCTGTATTGACAATTTTCCTCACAACTATGGAAAAAAATTTACAGCTGAAGTTGTAGATCTGATTCTTTCGCATCATACATCTCAAATACTAAAAGTACTGTTACGCCGATAAAATTTCAACACGTCATATCTCCGACAAATTAAAGAGTAGCAACGAATAATTAAAACGCATTACTGTTCGAAAGCTCTAGAACCAAAGTACCTACCTAGCCTGGCAGGATCTGGAACATTCCGTCATACGTACTTGTTGTACCTACTATTTAGTAGGTATGTAATCTGTAGGTATCTGTAGATGGATAAGAGAAATGGTACTTTCCGCCATTCATAATAGAGTCGAAATTCGCGTGAGTGACTCGCGAAGGACAAAGCAACAAAATTTATTTATGGCCCCGCGATGCGACTCTATTGTTCTGGAACTATCCTGAGACGTCAGTATCTAGAATTTTCTTTGCTCCGCGTATAAATACGAGCCCCCGAACGGAAGTGAGTCAGTTTTGCTCGATCCAGCCCGTCCCTTTGCTGCCCTCCCCCAGTGACGCCCTAAGCCGAGGCTCGTACCCCACAGGGGGTGCCCTTAGCGTTGTCACTTAAATTGTAAGCAATATTGCAAGCAGTATTGCAAGACCGGTTGAGCAGACGACAACCTCAGAGGTTGACCTGCGAGAGGCCACTCACAAAAAAAAAAAAAAGGAAGTGAGTCAGTTTTGATTTCGACTACGAACGAGAGCGATCTACCTAAGTGTGCAAAGTGATTTTATCTAACGACCGAGGCGATAGTATAACGGAACTCTAGTGCTAACTGAGCTATGTTATGCAATAACGTGTCAACCCTAAAAAACCTAAACCGGAGAAATCTTAGCTCAAAGAAATTTACAGCTACAAAAAATATTCATTAGCTATTCTAATTGTATCCGAAACTTATTAAATAGGTCATCGTGTATTGTAGTGATTCAAACACAGTTTAATAGAGTGAGAGTTATAGGGAAAATAAAAATAAATGAAATAATGATGAATTGTTTATTGCGAAATTACAATCACGATATTAAGATTTTTGAAACAAACATTTAAGCCCAAATAGTTTATTGCAAAATTTAACCAGAGCCATTTTTATGTGCTGAAATGTTTTGCAAGCCCTTGACATATTATTGTTGATTAATAAAAATAATTAAGAAATGTGGAAGGACCTTTTCCAGCAGTGGTACAAGTAACAAAAAAATGCAGCAAACAGACTAACATAATTATAAATTTGAAAAAATCAACAAAATTGAGATCGTTAAAAATCACATCGGTAAATTATTAAAAATAAGAGATCAGTCTTCTCCATCATCTGAGAGCTGTTCAATATCTTCAACATGATATCCATCTATATCTTCATCAACAGAAACACCTGGAGTATGTTTTAGGAAATCATAAAATGGTTTAGCGTCTGTCGGTATCAGTTTCATTAATTCTTTTAGATCTTTTAATTTTTCAATACTCAAAGATTTTCCGTTTGGCCAGCATTCGGGCAAATTAATATTCTTTAGCACAGGCTTACGGCCTTTCCCTGCCTTCTCAAGATTTACTATCTGAGCATCTTCTTGTGCAATTTCAGTTTTAACTTTCAAAATATAGGGAAATGGTTTTTCTATCACAATCTCATGCAGTTTCAACCAATTAACTTTGTTTTTAGCACTGTCAACTTTTCTATTTGTTATAGCCTGTTCTAGTGGTCTGACAGAGAGCATATCGGAGGGTATCATTCTCGAAACCTCAAATTTCTTTTTCTTCTTTGACTTCTGAATACTTTCTGCATAATCTTCTAGAGTGTAAAGCCTTTGTTGCGTTTTCAACTGTGATTCTATAACACCAAAATTGGCATCATTTGGTAGGAAGCTATGCCCCGACAAAAGAAACCGCAATGTAATCGATTGTAAAGATGTGTGATGTTGCATGATATGTATTAACATGAGAACTAACTTAATACTCCGATTTTGCCCTCCACAAGAATCCGCCCATAAGATTAGATCTGTTACTGGGGATTGTATGTTATTCAAAATGTACTTTCGCAAGCAGGATCCAACTTCTTGAGTACCCTTTCCACCTTCATTTTCAAGCCATAAGTTAAAAATTGATCTTTTGCTACTTCCAATATAAATCCCTAAATTATACAAATTTAACTGCCGTTTGTAATAAGCTATATTAGTGGGTATTTTTGGAAGTGGATGGGTTTTTTGCATATCAAAAGTAAGTGTTTCTACAGTATCTTTTTCTGACGCCAAATTCAGATCTGCATTCATTTGCTTTCTAAGCTCTGATGCTTTATTAATATGCAAATCTCGTTGCTTTTTAGCTTGTTCAGCTTCTGTGCCTGTTAATGATTTTATATTAGCTGCAAAAGTGTCACAAGTTTTACATGTGTCACTTTTTGGGGCTTTAAATCTGAGGTTAAATTTTTCATAAAATATTTTCTTATATGTTGCAAGACTCGGTAGGTTTTCATTTGTCGAATATTTAGCTTTGAATAAATCGTACATTTTTAATAGGTTGAGTTCAGTATTCAAATAACGACTATCAGTCTTACCTCTACAATAATGGCTAACATATTTGGGAAACGAATCAATATGGCCAACTATTAGATTAATGTCATCTTCATTGATTTTATTTTTGCCACCACTTGCTTTTCCTCTATTGTCTTTGAAATTAGATGATCTATCATTTTTCTGCATCGCTATATCGATTCTACTTTGACAAATACCTAAGGTTTTCAAAAACGTTTTCTTGCATATTTCGGTATCACAAAGCATATATTTTCGTGAATATATTCTTTTCGAATTTGACGAAGTATACGTCCTAGCTTTATGAGTTTGTGTTACTTTACCACAAATGAAAGCACATCGACCTTCGAATGACCCAAGAGACCAAAATTGGTCAAATACTTGTTTTCGGCTATCAATTGACAAGATCGTTGTGCATTTCTTTTTGCAATCACAATGGTATGTGTTGTCGAATTCTTTTGGTAATACTTCTTTTCCTTTCGCATTGATATACTTTTCGTTTACATTGGCTCTTCGTTTTCGCTCTTTTCTTGTCTGGTCTTGTACTTTTCTTTTTCTTCCGCGCTTGGGTCTACCGATATTATTTCTCTCTAATTGATGCTCATTCTCACGATTTGATTGTGGTTGTTCGATGCAGTTTAAAATACTTGATTGATTATTATCATTTCCAGTCAGTTGTGTTGCAGACATATCTATACAATCTTGAAAAACGTTATCAGTATTAGAAGTTGAAGCTACTACTTCTATTTCTGCGATAATTTCGTTTTCTTTGTCATCGTAATCATTAAACATACTGGAAAGGCTGTTAGGGACAATATCTAAATCATCCAGATGTATTAACTGAGAAGTATCTATAGACTCTTCTATATTACTTATATTTAAATCATTATAGCTTAAGTCACGCTCAAAATGTTTATAAGTTAACGAACATGAAGCAGTATTATGACGCTTAAGATGTAAATCCTTTTTCAACTGTGCTAAAGTCGTTACATCTCCACTGTTGGAAGTTTCTTCTCCTTCAAATTCTTCTTTGTCGTCGTTTTTATTACATAAATGCTCGGTACGAGCCATGGCGACAAGCTTCTGTGCTCTAGAGTTCATGTTAAATACCTGAAAGCAATTTATTATTGGCTTTAGTTTCGTAATATGAAAAGTATTATACGATGCGTGGTTGTATCACATACCTAAAACTATTCATATCAATTTCGCAATAACCTATTAAAAAATTAAATATTTTAATTTTTTTATAAATTACTATCATCTGCCTACAACGAGTATATATAGACATTCTTATATGTTATTGTAACCTTCCCTCATAATAATATTAGATTCTCTTTGGATTAAATTATAAAATAATATAAAAAAGATAAATACACTAAGTGACCGTTAAGCTACGAGGATTAAAGTAATAACCAGTTATAAATTACACAAATTTAAATTGTCAAATTTTCCGTAACTATCGGGAAATTATTTAATTTCATTCGAAATCCATGGTTCTTTACGATGAGAAAAACCACTTCAGTGCGTTATTGATTATATAGAACAGGAGAAAACATTAAAATCAAACACTGAAAACTTACCTTGTGCCTTGTTGCAGCAAGTAGATATTTGAAAACTCTGGTAAAATAATGAAATTCACACTACCCACAGTTTCATGAATTACAAAATACTACAAGTATATTAAAATTTTCACTGAATGCCGCTATAACCAACAGAAAACAAAATTTTAAAGTAATTGTCACAGAAGAAAAGCGCGCTTGTCGTGACAGGTTTGTAATCGATTATTGCAAAATTGTTGAAGACTAGTTCCGCAAACTGCAGAAACATTTTTGTGGTAGATGGCGTTTTTATAAATTTTAGTACATGCCTCTGCATTTTTTTAAGGGTTCAGGAGACTGGTTACAAGAGCTAGATGGCGTTAACTTAAAATTCATATTTTTGTGGGTTAACAGGTTATTGCATAACATGGCTCAACTGTGATTTGGATTATTGTTGACTGGACTAATTTCTTTTAAGTTCTTTATTGGTAAATCGGCATTTAATTACCTACGTACGTAACAGTACCAATACACAAAACTTGCAAATTAAAATATTGGAAAACAAAAAAACAGGACATAAGTATGGAAAATTTAAGTAATTTTAAAAGACATCTCAGCTGTCTATCTTTTAAGCAAGTATATGAAGCTAAGGATACAAATGAAGCTTTTGACTATTTCATGGATAATTTCTTGCTTTTATACAGATTGTGTTTTCCCGACAAAATTATAACCATTAAAACGAGCAAGAAAACGAAATGGATATCACGTGGAATAAAAACATGTAGTAATAAGCAAAGACAGTCACTTTGGGCCTATCGATTAAATTCAAATTCTAAAAATAAATTAGTCCTTAAAAACTACACCAAACTTTACAGGAAAATTATTTCCTTAAGGCGCTACCCATACAGGGCCATCGTAAAAACGTCATCTTTTTCGTTGCAAAGTTAGCCGTATCGGTACATAGTACAAGCTCAAAAAAAATACAGTATATAGTCTAATGTATAAGTAAAAGACTTATGCAAAAGCATTTGCTAAAAAATCATCCACAATTCTGAAAAAAAAATCGCATAAAAGTACACGAAAATAATTTTTCGTCTCGAAATGCTCAATATTTTGAGTGATAACTATTACTTTTTTTGTAACTATCAAAATGGAAATTTAAGTAACTAAAGACATATGTAAAAATATTTAAACATATCGTTGTAATTTTAATTTAAATATTAAAAAACTGCCAAATATCCTTCATATTAGCGGACACGAGATTCAACTAAAATCAAACGCATAGCCATTTTCAACCTTATTTGTTTACTGCGATGCACTACTGTCGCGCGCTTCGTAGCGACACGCCCAGTCTGCAGCTAACTCTTATGGAGATAGGTCACGTTACGCATGCGACGCTCCAGTATTACGTAAATTCGTTTATGAAAATAAATTATTTCGTGAAATTGACACTTTTTAGGTTATTACTTTTATAAGGTTTTTGTGTTGGATACTTTGTTTTGTTTAGATTCTGTGTTGTGTGTGATAATAACAATAAAGAACAAAATAATGGGAAATAAGAGAAATAAAGTGCTACGACGTATTTGTACAAGAAAACGGAGAAATCAACGGAAAAAAAATACTGCTTCTGAGTAAGTATAAAAAATTGAATTACTATAATTATGTATTTAGTTATGTACTCAAAGCGGCACTTTCAAACTAGACATTTCCAGTATAAGCTGACCTCTGATTGTACGACAAGCCTATACAACGCGAGATTAGCTTATACTGGAATGTGTTGACGTGTGTAAGTACATATAAATTCATCACCATTTACCGTATTCTATGAATTACCTACAAATTATTATCATGGTGCTAAGTGGTTATATTTTCTCAAAATCTGAAACATATAGTTTATCTCTAGATTGAACGTAATAAGTAGGGACATAGGTAAACACAATAATATTATGATTGATATCACTATGTTCGCTTGCCGCTACGGCTGCGCTACAGTAGGTAGGTACAGAGAAATAGACCAAAACTAAAGTAATAAATTCCAAAACAGATTTATAAAGTTAGGTAGGTAGGTACCTACTAACTTCCTAAATAATTGTCTGGGTTTTATCAGAGATCGGATAAGCACTTGCATATTGTGATCATAATGTACACTGTTGTACAAAAGTAAGTGTGTAAGTGTCGAAAAATCCAGTGATTCTGTTGCAACAGAATCACTGGATTTTTCGACACTTACAAAAGTTGACGATTTTTGAATAGAATTAAATTATTTGCCTAGAATAGTATGCAAATTCAATTTTTTACCTACCTAAAGAGTACTGGCACGAAATAGATAGGTACAGAAGTCAATCTCATTTATTGTAAGTACTTCACTTTTTATACCTACGCTCGGCGATCGCGCACACGACCGCGCGTTGCGGCATGAGTTGAGACATCGTGTCTGTGAGCGGTGTCTGTGAGCAGTGTCTGTGAGCGGTGTCTGTGAGCGGTGTCTGTGTGTGCGTTGTCTGTGTGTGCGTTGCTCGAGCGTGCTTCGTATGTAGATTGACTTCTATCTATAATATAAAAAAATGAATCGCAAAATGTGTTGGTAAGCGCATAACTCAACAACGCCTGAACCGATTTCGCTAATTCTTTTTTTGTTGTAATTGTTATTGCGAGGAAAAAGTTCTTATGAAAAAAAAATAGGGTGGTGTAGGGTAGATTTGGGTATAGTAGGAAAGAGCGGGAGCGAAGCCGCGCGGGCAAAAGCTAGTGATAATATAATAGAATGTGGGTAAATAATATAATATACATCGATAAATCAATTTAGATAGCGGAACTCTGCAGATGTAATGATGATGATGTATCGATGTCTAAAAAATATATATTTGATTATGTTTTTTGAGGTCAACGAATACTTTTGAATTATGTACGAGTTGAGAAAATATGTGTTTCTTGTTATATCTATCGAAACTAGTGAATAGTCCAGTAAAATCTCGTAACTCGTTTTGGGAAGCGGGATGTTCATATCCCGGTTCTTTCGGGAAAAGGTACATCGTACCTTGTATATAATATAAAAAATAATGAAATAAATATCAACTAGAAAATTCTGTTTGATCCGATAGTAACATTCTTTTTGTTATATTACAGAGAACCCAGGGACTCTGCAACATTACTAACACCTCTTACTGCAGTTAATCCAACCTCAACAGATACCGGAACTACACAAGAACGAAATTATGGGTATGTATCATATAATGACATGGTTTACCTTCGTACCATCAGTTCAGCCTTTTACTAAGATAATTCATTTATCTTTTTTTTTTAGAGAAACCACCGAAGATGAGCCATACCTTGTTGAAACAGATTCTCAAGAAAAATCATACCTACCAATACACGGTCGAAGAGTTGTAAATATGATGTACTTCATTCAGCAACTTCAGAAAATATCCAGTCATAGTTCCTTATTTGATTGTAATTTCAAAGATATGTCCCTGATAGGAGAAAGCAGAAATGGTTTGATTTGTAAATATAAATTTAGATGTATTATGTGTAAAAAAGATTTTATAATCACGAATGAAGAGCCAGCTGGTGAACATAATATCAACGCTAATTTGGCTGCGGTTACTGGAATCATTTCTGCGGGTGTCGGCTATTCGCAGTTTCAAGAAATCATAGCGTGTATGGATTTACCTATTTGTACAGAATTTACTTATTTAAAAATTCAAGACTTCGTTTATGAAAAATGGGAGGAAACAGCAAACGAATCTATGGAAATAGCCGCCATGCGTGAGCGTGATGCAGCTATAGCTGAAGGGAAATTGAGCAACGATGGTATTCCTATAGTTGACGTATATGCCGATGGTGTTTGGTCGTCGCGTTCCTACGGCAATAACTATAAGGCATTGTCAGGTGCCGCAGCAATTGTGGGTCGCAGATTTGGTGAAGTCCTATTTATAGGCATTAGAAACAAATACTGTCTCGTATGTGCTCGAGCAGAGAAAAAGCACCTTTCAACTCCAGAACATAAGTGTTTTAAAAATTATACAGGATCTTCTAGTGGTATGGAAGCGGAAATTATTTGCCAAGGATTTGAGACATCTATAGCGATGTATAACATTATTTATGGCAGGTTAATTGCAGACGGAGATTCTGCTACCTACGCAAAAATTCTAGCGCGTAATCCTTACCCAAACCATACCGTTCAAAAGATAGAATGCAGAAACCACTTGCTACGTAATATGTGCAACAAATTGAGAGCTGTCACCAAAGAAGCTAAATATCCATTAGCATATAGAAAATTATTATCAGAAGTCAAGATTATGACTATTCGTAAAGTTGTGATTGCCTCAATACTAAAATACAAATCGGAAAAGGAGAAACCAGAAACAATAACTAGTTTTAGGAACGAAGTACAAAATTCCATTTACCATGCTTTCGGTAATCATGAAAAATGTAAAGACTATTACTGTTCGAAAGACAAAACTTTACAGAGCAACATCGAAATAGAGAACACTATGTTTTGGTTTAGAATAAAGATGATTATTCAATCAGTTTTATCTAAATCAAGAAGTATGCTTGAGGATGTAGATACGAATGCAGTAGAGTGCTTTAATAGTGTAGTGGCAAAGATGGTGGGGGGCAAAAGGATAAATTTCTCACTTCGAAGAGGTTATCATGCACGATGTTCTGCTGCAGTTTTGTCATTCAATAACCCTCATCCAAGACATACACTTCATAAGAAAATTTTAGGGCAAAGCCCCAGAAGTATGTTGAAAAAGTTCGAAGAAAGACGATTGAAGAAAAGAAGAACAAACAAAGCAAAACCTCATAGGAAGAATAGAACACGAAATAAAGAAAATATGGTCGTTCAACATGATTATGGTACTCAAAGTACTACTCCTGATATGGTATCAGATGAATTAGTTAGAGCCAAAGAACTATTTCTTGGAAATTTAAAAAAAATAACTTTGGACAAAGATAATATACAACAATCCACTATAGATCAGAGAGAAAGCAGTGACTGGTTAGATCTTAGAAAGAATATGCTAACTGCGTCTAATTTTGGAGTGGTGGTGAAAAGAAGAGAAAGCAGTAGTAAAGCCAAATTAGTGCAAAATATTTTATATAAATCCAACCTCAGCAATGTAATGGCAATTGCACATGGCGTGGATAATGAACAACTTGCTTTGCAGCAACTCGCTATTCAAGAGAATGTTACAATTAATCCATGTGGGTTGTTTGTGGACCATGAATTCCCGTTTATTGGCGCCACCCCAGACGGTTTGATAGGCCAAGATACAATAGTGGAAATCAAATGTCCTCTATTGGCTTTCAAAAACGGTCTGGAAAATGCTATAAAGGAAAACAAGATACAGATTTGGAGATACAACAAAAGAAGTGATGTGATCAAACTGAATAAAAACAGTAATTGGTTTTATCAAGTTCAGGGGCAGCTTCATGTGACACGTAAAAAGAAATGCTTGTTTGCTGTGTGGAGTGGTGATACCCATAAGATCAAAACAGAAATTATAGAAAAAGATGATGTATTCTGGGAGACGAAAATGAAATCAAAATTATTGTCATTTTACATGGACTGGCTCTTGCCTGAAATAGTAGATTCTCGTCATGCTCGAGGAATGCCACTTAGAGAAAAAGAATCGCCCAAGCTCGATCCTCAAGAAAATAATCCATGTCGTAAGAGAAGACTGACTTTTGAGGGATCACCAACAGTTCTTTCTTCTTCAAGTGACGATAGTAAAGAAAATTATCTGTGTCGTAAGAGACGCCTAACTTTTGAAGGGTCGTCGACAATCCTTTCTACTGCAATTGATTCTCATCCTAATAAAGAAAACATGCCGTGTTGTAGCAAACAGCTAAGTTATGATGAAATGTAACAAATACGTGAGACCGGCAAAGTTATTGTAAAATAGAAAATTATAATTATTAGGGTATTACTGTTCGAAACTGCCGCTGTACACTATTTCCCTCTTGTAACGTTTACCTATGTGAAGTTATAGTAAAATCATTATAAATTGTTTTCTTGATTTTATTACTATATCCTATTCTACCCTACTCTAACCTACACTACCCTGCAACAAAATAAGAATTAGCGAAATCGGTGGAGCTGTTTTTGAAATTTGCGCTTAGCAACACATTTAGCGATTAATTTTTGTATTATAGACTAGCTTTTGCCCGCGGCTTCGCTCCCGATCTACCCTACTCCACCCTACTATATCTTACTCTATTCTATTCTACCCTACTCTGAGTCTGCCCTTCTCTACCTTACTCTACCCTACACAACCCTACTTTACATCTTTTTTTTTGGTAAGAACCTTCTTCTCATAATAAGGAAAACAACATTTTTTGATCGTACTCTAAAACTAGGTAGGAAAAATTTTGATAATATACTAGCTTTTGCCCGCGCGGCTTCGCTTCCGCTCTTCCCTAATCCGCCTTACTATACCCTACTCTACCCTATTCTACCCTACCAAACTTCACACAAACCATCTGCTAAATAGTCCAAACAAAGCCTAAACATTTGGTTTGGATAGGTAAACTCGTTCTGGAGTTACAAAATTACAACGAAAAGTTGCATTGATTTTTGTAATACATACCTAAGTAGATTAATATAATTGTAGGTAAAATTATGATTTTATTTAACAGAGCATTAAATTTATCGATCCCGGTATCGCAGGTTTTTTAATCAAAAAGCAAAATTTATTTTGAAAATCCCGGAATTCAGAATACGGATGCCGCGGCGCCGCGCCGAAATAAAGCCACACGCTTGCCGATACTAGCGTCCGTCAGCTGGGTCGTAGTGGGCGGAGCTACGCGCCGCGCGCCGCGTCCCTGCTTCACGTCCGGAAATACCTAAAGATTTGCTGCTTACCGCGCCTTAACACAAAAATCACAAAATAATCATTTCATTAGTACTGCTCAAAATAAATCAAAAGGGTAGCTTTTGATTTATTTTGAGCAAATTATAAATAAATCCAAATTTTGTTTACCATCGGAGCCTGTGATGTGCATGAAAAGAGATAATGTGACATTTACGGACCCCATGGACATTGCAAATTAATTCAACGACTATTTTATTGACACAATTGAGAATAATATTAAACCTGACATTACATTAAATTATAAAAATATAGACAATCAATCATTAAATTCTTTATTTATGCAACCTGTAACAATTGACGACATAATACAAATAATTTGCAGTCTTAAAAATACAAACACTGTTGGATACGATGGAGTTTCTACAAAAGTGCTCAAGTTTACCAAAGAACTAGTAGCACCTCCATTAGTTCACATAATTAATTTGTGCATAGTTGATGGTGTTTTTCCAAATAAGCTTAAAAAAGTAATAATTAAACCTTTGTATAAAAAAGATGACAAAACCGATTTTAAAAACTATAGACCCATAGCAAAAATTCCAATAATCTCTAAAATTTTTGAAAGAGTAATATATAACTCTTTATATCCCTACTTCGAAAAATACAAATTATTTTGCTCAGAACAAAAGGGTTTTCGTAAAAACACTACGATTAATATGGCACTGTTTGACTTGCTAGCTAATGTCATGCCGTCCGTAGATATAAGGAATCCAGTCTGTGCAATGTATACTGACATGAGTAAGGCTTTTGACTTTGTTGACCATAAAATTTTGTTGCATAAATTAAATAACTATGGTGTAAGAGGGAACGTCTTAAAATTAGTAAAATCATATCTGAGCAATAGGCTTCAATGCACAGAAATATCTAGGATATGTCCGAAAACTAAATTAGAAACCATATATATCGCACACCCAGAACAACACTGCACTAAGTCTAAATAGCTCATTTTTCAGAATCGACGAAAAACCGTTATCTCATGTTATGTGACAGTTATTGCGAGTGTCCTGCACATTGCATGTAAAGAAGCACATCTTCATCTTTACATGCAATGTGCAGGACACTCGCAATAACTGTCACATAACATGAGATAACGGTTTTTCGTCGATTCTGAAAAATGAGCTATTTAGACTTAGTGCAGTGTTGTTCTGGGTGTGCGATATATCTAAACTAAGACATTTAAAATATGGCGTCCCACAAGGTAGTGTATTGGGTCCGCCATTTTTTTAGTGTAATATAAATGATCTCCCGAAAGCAACCACTAACAAAATGGTCCTTTTTGCAGATGACAGTACGGCTATAATGAAATCGACTAATTCAAATAATTATAATTCTGACATTAATACCTGCTTAAGTGACATTATAAATTGGTTAGATAATAATAATTTGGTTATAAACCTTAGCAAAACAAAAATCATGCATTTTTATCAGCGACGAGAAAACCCAAACGTTAGCATTTCCTACAAGGGCTGTGATATTGAGCAAACTACTATGGCTAAGTTCTTAGGTATTATAATCGATAACCAACTTACATGGAAGCCTCATGTAGAAGAACTATGGAAGAAAATTAATAAATCCGCATATGCTCTTTTTCAACTATCAAAAAAAGTTAACAGTCAAGCTCTTCTAACAGCGTACCATGGACTGGTTGCGTCTGTTTTGCGCTATGGAATTGTTTTCTGGGGGCAGTCTACTGATAGAGAGCTGGTATTTAGGATGCAGAAGAGATGCATCAGGTCAATGTGCGGTCTTAAGACAACTGATAGCTGTGTCCCCTATTTTAAATCGTTAAATTTTTTAACTTTTCTTTGTTTATATATATTGGAAATGAGGAATACCTGGATGGATAATGAAACCACGACTTAGCTGTAGGGCGTATATTCGCAGACTGGTCTGACGGTTATACAAATAAATGAACCTAACAAAAGTACCCACTATTTACAAATATCACACCTCCACCACTATACTAGAATTAGGGTAACAGATCTAGACTTATAATTTTAACAGATTGCTCCGGATAGACTTACGATTTTAAATTTAATTAATCTGTGACAACAATGAAAGTATTGGTTCACTAGATTAACCTCATACAACGAATGGAACTGCTTAAATACTATATGTATAACTAAAGTTAAATTAAATATTCTTATGAACTAACTTATTCTATCCTAAATCTCTCCACTGGTTTCCGCGTCCTTCTGGAATAACGACTCACCGGTGACACAGATGGCGATAGTAAGTTGGGTGAGGAATGTTCAGAAAGAACATCGCCTTGATCGCCCTGGTTAGCATTTTCTGTCTCTTTATTGGTGTTTACTATTAGAGTTTCTGGCATAACTTTTTCTGAACCCTTGCTTATCGGCTCGACAACATTCTCTTCACCTTGTTGATTCTCATCATGTCCTTCCGGACAGGTAACATCAGAAAATCTGGACCTACGGCGCATTTGATCTATGTTTCTTTTATATAATTGACCGCTATCCGCCACTAATGAATACCTACGCAAGCTGTCCACATCTCTTACGGTGCCTTTCACCCATTTATCCCCAGAGCCATACTCCCGAGCCCACACTGAGTCCCCCTCTCGAAAATTACGCCGAGATCCTCCAGCGTATTCTACCTGCCGTCTCTGGGCTTCACGTACTCTGTCTTCGACGACACGATCAGTACGCAGTAAATCTAGTCTTGACCGTAACGTCCGCCTTTGTAAAAGCATGGCTGGGGTTTCCCCGGTTGTACTATGTACTGTATTGCGGTATGCTAATAGGAAAGTTTGTAAAGCTGCATCAATATCTACCTGATCCCTATACGCTTTCTTGATAGCACGTTTGCATAACTTTACTGCGTTCTCTGCTGCTCCGTTTGAGGATGGGTGGTATACTGGTGAAAAATTCTGTTTTATGCCGTTTTTTTTAAGGAAATTTTTAAATCCTGTACTAGTAAATGGTGGACCTTGATCAGAAACTAATTCCTCCGGTAGACCGAATCTCGCGAATGTAGATCTTAACACTTTTATAACATTAGAAGCATTAGTACGGTTCATCTCAAAAATTTCTATCCACTTGGATGTAGAATCAATTATAACTAAAAATGTTAAACCTTTGTACGGACCTAAGAAGTCAATGTGAAGCCTGGTCCAGGGGCGCGTGTGATATGGCCACGGTTGTATCGGAGCCCGCCGGGGGGCGTCCGCCTCTACCGCGCAAGTCTCGCACCGCTTGCACATCACCTCAACTGCCGCGTCTATGTTAGGCCACCACACATAACTACGAGCTAGACTCTTTGTCTTCACTATTCCCAGTTGTTTTTATGAAGTTGTTTTAATACTTTATTTTGTAAAGAAGATGGTATGATCATACGGTACCCCCACATTAAGCACCCACATTCCGTGTATAATTCATTACGCCTCCTAAAATAGGGTTGAATCAATTCATCCGAACAAGTTGGAGGCCACCCGGATTGAGTATACGTTAAAATTCTACTAAGGACTTTATCACAAGCTGTTGCTTCTTTAACATCTTTACTAGTAATTGGTAAAAAATCCTCTACGAAATTAACGTAAGTGTTCTCGTTCTGTGTACCTAAATGATTAACTTCTGTACATGGCAACCGTGACAAAGCATCTGCACAGTTCTTACTTGACGCAACATACTCAATATCGTAGGTATAACCCGCTAATAGCACCGCCCAACGTTGTAATCTGGATGCGGCCATTACAGGAATCCCTGCCTTATTTCCAAAAATATAAGTCAAAGGCTTATGATCTGTTCTCAATATAAACTTGCGCCCATAAAGATACTGGTGATATTTACGAATTCCGAAAACAATAGCGAGTGCCTCTCGGTCTATCTGTGAGTAGGCGCGCTCGGCCTGCGTCAGCGAGCGCGACGCGTACGCCACTGGCCGCTCGCCGCCCGACGTCGCGTGCGATATCACCGCGCCTATACCTACGCTACTCGCATCCGTCGTCAATATTATAGGCAACTCCGGTGTATAATGCATTAAAACTTCACTACTGGTAAATAAATATTTGACTTTGCTGAACGCGTCTTGACACTCTTTACTCCAACTGTACTGAACACCCGCTCTAAGCAGGTTATAAAGAGGTGCTAAAACTGTGCTCACATTCTTCATGAACTTGCCGTAGTACATGACCATACCGATGAAGGCTCTCAACTCTGAAACGTTCGTAGGGGCGGGCGTTTTAATTATAGCCTTAACTTTATCGGGACACGTGTGAACGCCGTATTTACTAATGATGTGCCCTAAATAATTAACTGAATCCGCGAAGAATACACACTTTTCTTTTTTTACCCTCAGGCCATATTTTTTTAAACGATCAAATACCTTACATAAATTTCGCATGTGAGACTCCTTATTTGACCCTGTGATAATAATATCATCCAAGAAAATGCCTACTTGAGGTATATCCGCAAATAGTTGCTCTAATCGTCTTTGAAAAATCCCCGGGCTTGAGGAAAGCCCATAAACTAGCCTATTATACATAAATAAACCCTTGTGGGTATTTATCACTGTATATTTCCTAGTGTCGTCTAGCTCAAATTGTGCGTAGGCCTGCGATAAGTCAACTTTTACTGAAGTGCTCACCACCCTTCAGTTGAAGCAGCAGCTCTTCCACCCTAGGCAGCGGATAACGGTCAACTTCTAAAACTTTATTCAGTGTTAATTTATAATCAGCACAAATTCTAATGTTACCGTCCTTCTTGACGACTGGCACGATCGGGGTCGCCCAGTCCGAGCGCTCCACCGGCGAGAGAATGCCGTCGAGCTGCAGCTGGGCCAGGGCGCGCTCGGCGGGCTCGCGCAGAGCATACGCCAGCGGCCGCGCACGCATGAACACCGGCCGCGCGCCCTCGCGCACGTGCACGCTCACCTTGCCACCGGTGTATCGGCCCAGACCGTCCGCGAACACCTCAGAGTATTTGGAACTGAAAGCATGCAAGTCGAAAACGTCATTTTTGTACATAGCCACACTGTTACATTCGTAATTTACAATAGGTAACTGTATTTTTAATTCGGCCATCCATTGCCGTCCTAAAAGAATAGTTTTCCCATTCTCCACAACAAACAATTCTAATGCCTTGCTCATATTTTTGTACTGAACAGTTGGTAATATTACTCCTAGGGGTTTGACTAACTCCCCCGTATAATATCTAAGTGTTAATTGACATGGCTTAACCCTTCAGATACCGTCAATTAGAGACACAATAGTAAGACAATAGATGCGCGGCCAACGGTGGTCGCTTGGGGATTCATGAATTAAGACATAAATTTTTAAATGATTTCATGTAACATTCCCGACTTATGCATGAGATAGCACTACCCGTGTCACATTCCATTTTAATGTTTTTGCCATTTACATTTAATTCTATATACATAACACTGGTTTACATTCTATAGCGGATAATTTACAGACATCGATAAAAATTACCTCGTCACTTCCCATACTTTCATTTGAGTTTTCTTCCTTAATTTGATCGATGTCGACATTGAAGTGTCTCGCTAAATTCGGGCACACGCGTCGCAGATGTCCAACTCGGTTGCATACTCGGCAAACGTAACGCGCAAACTTGCACGTGGTCGCGTCGTGACCTGCGCCGCACACTTGACACTGCCGCTGCGCACGCTCACCCAGCCGCGCGGGCGCGGGAGCTGTCGATGCGCGCGCGCCTCGCCTCCCCGCGGACTGCGCTGTGGCCTCCCGCACCACTCCGCTAACGTCACGCGCTCCACGAGTCGCCGGCGCTGTCCCGTTCTGCCACCGTGATGTCTTCGTAGCCGACATCGCCTGGCACGTCACCGACGCCGCCGCCGCCGTTGTTTCGCTCGCCGACCCTCCCTGTCTGACCACTTCTGCCGCGTCTTATCGCTGTCGTATCGTTTCATTAGTTATACCACAAACTAACTGGTCTCTCAAACTTTCTTCTAGCCAGGTTCCAAATTCACAGGTTTTGGACATTTTCTTCAAAACCGCGGTATATTCCGAAATTGTTTCACCCTCCTTTTGTTTTCGATGTCTGAATTTGTAACGCTCGGCCAACTCACTAGGTTTGGGTTGCAAGTGTCTTTGCATAATGTCCGTGATCTGCGTGAATGTTTTGTTTTTAGGTTTCTCCGGCGTACACAAATTGACTAAAAGTTCGTAAGATTCTGCTCCCATAACCGTTATTAGTGTAGGCACTTGTAAATCAACCGGTATTTTGTTCACCAAGAAATATTGTTCTAAACGTTCCACGTACAATTTCCAATCGTCACTTTGTACTTTATATTCCGTTATCTTTCCGATCGACAATTTGCAACTAAAACTATTTTTACGCGTAATTCGATACTGCTCGTCGCCACTGAGGAATACCTGGATGGATAATGAAACCACGACTTAGCTGTAGGGCGTATATTCGCAGACTGGTATGACGGTTATACAAATAAATGAACCTAACAAAAGTACCCACTATTTACAAATATCACAGGAAACAGCTTTGTTTGTGAAATGTAGCCTTCATCTATTTAAGAAAGTTTCAGAGGTCAAAAATAATCCCAATGCGGAGTCAATACATTAATCAATTGTGTCAAGTAAAATGTAAAACCGCACTAATGCAAAAAAGTTTTTTTGGTATTGCCCCACGCATATATAATAAAATTCCTAACTTTATGAAAAATATGACAACAATAGAATTTAAAAGGGCGCTAAAAGAATTTTTAATTATGAAAACTTATTACACGATTGACGATTTTCTTAACAGTATGTCAATCAATTAGTGAACCGTCAGGTTCAGTAATTGATTGACATACTGCTAATCTGTTTGACATACTGCTATTTTATTTGACATACAGCTACTCTGTTTGACTTACAGCTACTCTGTTTGAAATTGTTATTTTTATCATGATTAACTTAATTTTTAATTCCGTTTGACATCATTATTTTGATCCTGGTTGACTTACTTTTTATTTCTGTTTGACATTATGTAGTCTTATTTTTTATTCTTATGACCTTTAGTACGCTGACATTTTGTAAATAATTATATAATTCTTTCATTTTTTTTTAATTGCAACGGAATTAATATTGTATAAATTTGCATGCCAAAGTGATGGTAAAATATGGAGAACTTTATTATAAAAAAAAACACCTGTGTACTATACCCATGTTTGCAAAATAAATGAATCTTAATCTTAATCTTAAGAGGACAAAACTGCTTAGACCATATTCTGATCCGATCTAAGGCTACCATTCTAACTCTAGTCCACGATACAACGGTAACTGACCATTGCTCTTCCCTATTGTGTATAAGTAGTAAAAAAATGAATACTACAACCCAGAAAACGCTATCCAAACTAAATTACGATGAACTTGATAACATTATGAAGGACTTGGATTTAGCACCTCTTTTCCTTATACTAGACCCAAACGAGACTATCGACAATCTTACCACAATTTTGAGAAATGCCATAAATAAACGCACTAACATTGTCATAGTCCCGGCAAATAAAAGAATACTGAAACCTTGGATTACGCCAGGCTTGCTGAGGTGTATCCGAAACCGAGGTACTCTTTACAAAAAAGTAAAACAGTTTCCAGACAACCAATCAGATAGAGCAACTATAAACGATATAGAAATTTTTGTGCAAATCTTTTGAATAAAGTGAAAAGAAAATATGACTCTGACGAAATAAATAAGGCTTCTCAAAATCCAAAAAAACTATGGGACATTATAAAACCATCACAAATTCACAAAATACGAAAACCCCCTCCAACCAACTTCTAAACGACTCCTACTCTCCCGTTCAGTCTTGTAATAAGGTAAACGAATTCTTTGTCAACATTGGGAAAAAACTAGCAGAAAATATACAGACCGTCAATAACTTTGAAACTCCCCTACTTTGCTCAAAATCTAACAATTCTTTTGACTTGGATCAGACAGATCCTGATGAAGTCGTAAGAACTATAAACCAGCTAAGGACTAATACGGCCGTTGGATGGGATGGCATACCTCAGACCATTTTAAAAAGATACGCTCAGACCCTTGCACCTATACTAAGCCACATTTTCAATATTTGCTTTGATTCGGCTGTGTTCCCAACTTCTTTTAAAAAGGCTATCATTCATCCTATTTTTAAGGGTGGTGACGGGAGCTTGCCAAACAACTATCACCCAATTGCTGTTCTTAGTGCCTTATCTAAGGTGCTCGAACGCCTTATAAACAAACGGCTAGTTCATTACTTCGAACACTTCAAACTATTATCACCGCAACAGTTTGGCTTCCGCAGGAACAAATCTACTTGTGATGCAGTCCATGTATTTGTCAACAATATTGTGGAAAATTTAAATGATAATAACAAAGTGCTTACTATATTCCTGGATCTTGCGAAAGCATTTGACACTGTTCCCGTTTCCACTCTTCTACTGAAGCTCGAAAGTACGGGTGTGAGGGGGGCTCAACTTGAACTGCTCAAGAGTTATCTCACCAATCGCTCTCAGTTAGTTACTATTGAGAACCACAAGAGTGATGAACTTTCCATTCACTATGGTGTGCCCCAAGGGAGTATCTTGGGGCCTACGCTGTTCTTAGTATTTATTAATAACTTGACCTTTGCAATCTCAAAATTCCAAATGCGTCAATAGTTTCATTTGCGGATGATACCGCCATCACTTTCACTGCAAACTCATGGTCGACACTCCAAGCAGCCGCACAAGACGGCTTTAATTCTGCTTTGAAGTGGCTTTCCTCCCACAGTCTGACCCTCAATGCCAATAAAACTAACTTCATCACTTTCTCCATCTCCAACCCTTCCCAACCAAAAACCCCAATCTCTATAAAAGCCCATTCTTGTCCCACATTATTACAATTCAATTGTAAATGTGCTACTTTAAACTCAGTAGAACAATTTAGATATCTTGGTATTATTCTGGACAAAAACCTAAATTTTGGACCACACATTAACACTCTCACCGGTCGTATACGTAAGCTTATTTACGTCTTTAAAACCCTGCGACATGTTGCTAACCCTTCTATTATCCGAAGCGTATACTTTACTCTTTGCCAGTCAATCCTTACTGTATCTCTTGCTGGGGTGGTGCTGCAAAGACTATACTTATGCCTCTGGAGATCGCTCACAGAGCCATTCTAAAAGTAGCTATATTCAGACCGATTCTTTTCCCAACTACCGAACTCTATAATTTGTGCAATTTACTCAATGTTCGACAATATATCCTATTATCCTGCATATGGTCCTACTTCAACATAAAATAACTCCTTTCAAGCAAATCTCCAAACGTCGTAAAGACCTTACCTGCACACTCCCACCGGCACGAACAGCTTTTAGTAAAAAAAATTTGCTTTTTACCTTGGCCCTTCATTTTATAATAAAGTGAATGCAATCATCCCTATTTACGGCCTAAAAACTATAACCTGCAAAAAGACTGTCCGCTTGTACCTACAAAATCTTAACTTTGACGAAACAGAAGAATTCTTAACCCTTCAGATACCGTCAATTAGAGACACAATAGTAAGACAATAGATGCGCGGCCACCGGTGGTCGCTTGGGGATTCATGAATTAAAGAAGTAAATGTCAACACAAACATGCATCATACATAACAGAAAAAAAAAACCTAACATGCATCACACTATTAACAAATACACACTACAGAATAACTGTTACATTACATAACTTATTTTATTTTTTCCAATGTGCATCTTTTTTTTTTTATTTTAATTTATGATTTTTCTGTTTTTTTTTTTTTGTAATACTTTTCAATTGTCTTTATTTTTATTTTTCAATAATATTTATTTGCTTGTGACTAAATACACGTGCTAGATACAAGTTAAACATCAACCTATGATAGGGGATTGCAACTGTCTCTTTTAAACTCAGGTTACCTACCTAGAAGAGCAGTAGTGCACCCACTAACTAGTCTAAGTAAACATGTGGCTGTGTAACTTAAGAATGTACCTAAGCTAGTTCTAAATAATTGTCAATAAACTTTATTATTATTATTATATATTTGCCCAATTTAGATGTCAAGAGTGACAAATTGCATCTCCAGAAGCGTCACGCTTTGCTGGATGGCTTGGTTCAGTTTTCTTGGAAACGATGGACAACCGACAATCTGCATACGCTACAGTCGCGTCAGAAATGGAACACTCCTTCAGAACCGGTCACTGTCGGTACTGTTGTTATACTGAAGACTGAGAGTGCGCCTCCTCTGCCTTCTCTGGCCTCTTGGTGTTGTGGACGAAGTTTTTCCGGGTTCGAACGGAATAACGCGAGTCGGAGAGTTAAAACCGCAACTGGGTCGTACCTACGGCCAGTTATCGCCCTCTACCTAATCAGCAGTAGTGGCATAGTTGTTTTCTAGATAGCGAAAACAACTATATTGATATTCAATCGATAGTTTAGTTATAGTAATAAAGTTTTACCTGTGTTTTTCTCTTTTTTTTTTTGAAGGTAACCCTTCAAACCCGAGTGGAAATGGTTGCTCCAATAGCACTTTGCAATTTAGCCGCATATATATAGACGACCACCATCCACCTGGTGGTCAAATATGCGTAAAGAAAGCCAGCAAGCGAGTTTGAGTGCACAGACAAGCCAGAACAGAGCTCTCTGGCGCAAACGTACAACGATACCCGACCCCAGTTGAACTGGGAAGAGTGTTGGACAAAGAAGAGGAGGAGATAAATAGTAATACTTTCGCGTTTTTTGTCTTTGACATCTTGCAACGTTTCCTATCGTCCATTTTCCCTGTACGACCGCATGAGAGAGACGGAGGGTGGAAATAGTCGGTTGAAATCTCTCACATCGCAAAGACGTCGTCGCGCTTTCTTACAACAAAATTGAATATTTTTGAACTCTAACCGCGTTGCCTAGACCGCTAACGCATTGTGCTTGTGAACCTTGTACCTAGGGAAGAACCCAGAATCGCCCGCCGGCCGAGTCAAGTCTCAGAGTTCGAAATCTCCTTCTCCTTGAGCTGTTTATTCTGTCTATCTTAGTCCTGAAACGGCTCCATCTATATCCATCATACGTTGCAAGGTGACAAGCGCATAATTGAATTTTGATAGCCCTGCAAATACAGTCAACTAATTTTTATAAACTTTTTTTTTACGGTGGGCAAAAATCATTTTATGACAACCCCTGCTCTTGGATGGAACGGGAGATAGTGTCAGACTCTTACAGACAAAAAACCCACCCCGTTCCTTCTAGCCTCTTCGTACTGGGGCTCGAGTTTCCTTTCGGATAACGCTGGCCCCAGTAGGCTTCGACCCAGCTGGGCCCCTCCTGTTGCTGACAACTCCTTGAGGCGCGCGGGAACAGTGCGTGCCGTCGACGTCTTGGGCTCGGTCCGGACTATTACCGGACGGTCGGACAGCGTGCTACCTATGGCTCGCCGTCCGTGAACTCGCGTCTTCGGTGGCCAGAAATCGAGATCGGAGTCTCGGCGGCGGCGGCGGGGACGCCGTTGCCTGATGCGGTCGGCCTCCTCCTTTGCAAGCATTACTGCTTCGCCGATCGCCCCCACGAGGGCACGGCGATACTCCACCCAAGCAGGGCACACCTCGACTGTCTGCTCCACCGTATCCTCCGGGCGTTCCGCACAGTGGCGACACCCGGGCGTCTCTTCCGCTTGAATCCGATGCAGGAACCTCCCGAACTTGCCATGTCCGGTGAGGACCTGCGTCCTGCGGATGGTAAGGACGTCTTTCCAGCCACGCTTCAAGGAGGGGACTTACCGCCATAAATTTTTTATAACCTGCGGTGGCCATATTTAGCGCCACCAATTAAGTACTATAACTAAATAAAAATTAAAAAGTAATGAAACGACGACGATGCGTAAGTATTATGAGGGGAAGCTCTGTGGACAAAGCGACATGCGTGCGCTCATTGGCACGCCTCGGCGAGTACTCTAATACTGTCCGCCGCTTCGGCCGTGTGTATGTATGTCGATTTGGCGGCCCCGCAAAAGCAATCCTTACTAATATTATAAAAGCGAAAGTGAGTTTGTTTGTTTGTTACGTTTTCACGCCTCAATGGCAAAACCGATTTTGATGAAACTTGGTACACGGATAGATCATGTCCTGAAATAGGACATAGGATACTTTTTATCCCGGAAGTATGTTCCCTTGGTATAATTTTCTGCTATCACGCGGCTTCACTTAAAAAAAAAATACAAGGAAATATCGTACTTTTTCCAATTATTTTTTTGCGAAGTAGGTACTTAATCTCTCTCTCTCTTTTTATCGAGCCAATTATATCGTGTTTTCATTTTTACTCAGAATTTTGGTATACTTATAGTCAATTTTAATAAAATAAGTTTTCAATGTTCTCTTTCATATTTGTGGATTTCCAGATGTTTAAAAAAGTTCAAAATGAGTAGAACCTCGCCTTAAAACCATAGGTAATTTTAGAAAAATTATTATGGTTTATACTTTCATAGAACTCCTCCATTTCCTCGTCCTCTACCTCCACTATTCGCCGCTGTACAAACGCAGCATTGCTATATAACATGAGTAACGTAGCATGACATCGACAGAACAACTAGTTTATGGGTACGATGTGCTCCTTCAGTGCCTGCAGCATGCTGTGTGGAGAGAGGGCAACGAGCGGCAGCTGCGCATTGATTGATTTCAATTGATCCGTGGGGATTCCGCCGCCGCGCTCCGTGACACACTTGTTAGTTGAAGATGCTCCCGACTAGTCCCGAACTCCCGACTGACACGTGCTTATCATCGGTGGCACCGCTGCATTCCGGACGAGATAACAAAGTGTATCATAAAGTCGTCGTAACGTAACACGCTGTTTTTTATGATAGGCGGATAAGCTTTCATCACTCACCGAAAACTTAGCTGTAAGTAAACAAATTAATGGCCAGTGGTCATCAGGTGGTGCTTTAGTTATCTAAGAGGTGGATCAAGTAAGGTAGATACTCAGGAGTTCTTTTAGAGAATATCTTGATCTAATATTGAAAGTGTCATCAAAAAGACTTCTAGCATGCTGAGATTTGTAAAAAGGAATGTTGCTGTTATGGCTAGAGAAGAGGTATTCTAATTTAGTAATCCCCTTTTTAGCCAACATTACTGACTTCTTCTTCTTCTTAGCGTATCGATGGCAAAACTAGTTAAATTCGTTGCCTGGCCCAGAATTCGGCCACGGCAGTGCTGTCTAATGCAATGCTGACTAAGACGGCCAATAATAATAAAGTGTAGACGAAGGCACGTTGCGCCGACCTCAAATAAATTACAAATTATTCAAGAGAACTTAATAACAATCCTGACGAAGACCGAACTAAGGTTTAGAGGACTTCAAATAGTAGTTCCGAATTTTACGTTTGAAGGATAATTATGACCATGAGTTTGATATTACGAGATGAAGAGTAATACAAGGAGTAAGGATTCGATGCCTTGCCGCCTCAGAAAGGAGCAGGGAGTCACGAGGCACCGGCGGAGCAGCACGGAGCAACGCCCTCCGCCAAGAGACAACCGCACGGCGCCACCGTTGTCGCCGCCACAAACATGCACTCATACCTTTATCAATGACGCAACTGATTATTATGCTATCACCATTTATTCCAAGGTTATCTTGCAGCCGGAAAAAAAACATTTGAAGGAAAGCGAACACGCACGCATCTCGCACTGACGACGACACCGGTACAGCATTCAGTACAGTAAGGAGGTATGTATGTACAGGTACATACTATAGGTATTTGGGTGCAGTACCTACTGTTTGATGAGCTGCAGCTTGACAGCTCTTGGTAAAACCAGTATAAACAAAATAAATGACTTGACAATATGAGCAGTACCTAACGCCAGTAACGCACCTCACAGCAAAATGGTCTTTACCGAACGGCGAGCTATCTCTTGCTCGTCATCAGCAAGTCCGCGCCTACGCCCTGACTTCTCTCCCTCACGTTTAGTCATTCTTCGCTCGCATAACTGCTTCGCACAAAAGGCTAATTCCAACTTGTTTACTGTGAATTCCTCACTTTGCTTTCAACTGAATCTCCTATGCCTATTTCGCAAAGCTTCAAAAATAAACTTTCTCTCAATTTTTTTTTGCGGCGTTGCATAATAAGGCTTTTTCAACGCCATGATGGTTGCCGTGGTTGGTAGCTGTTTGATATTTCATCAGTTCCCGATTATTATTTTAGCAATCAGACCAGTATTGTACATTCAGAGATTACATCCTACAAAAAAAAAACTTTACCTCTTTATAATATTAATGTAGATTGGAGTGTTCCGCCTGCGAAGCCATAGCTTGGTTATCCGTTTATTTCGTAAAAAATCAAAGGAATCAAAATTCATGGAGTTTCCGTTGACCCAGAATCCTGAAATTTGGCATAAAAGATAAATTAAGGTGGGGTGCAGGTGTTATGGTTTAGTGGGCAACTGCCCGATAGTTGATTTCGGGCTGTCGTAATTCAAATCGCGCGGAGAACTTTGATTGCGCGATTCAAGATTTCGTATTTATGTAGTTCCTATGTGGTGCCATAGATGTCGCTACAGGTCTTATAGCACAGGTACATAATTATAGGTAATAATCTAAAAGCAGTAAATTTGTTGTTACTTACGTCACAAAAAAAAAAACGCAAGCCTATCAATTTATACATATATAAAAAAAAAATATTTTTGCAATTGGGAAATATCTTACAGAAATCAAAAAACAGAAACATTTATTTCATAAATAGACCAATTTCACGCACTTTTGAATAGGTAGTCAAAATGTCGGTCTTCCAAACAAGTGAAGCTAATATGCACGTTCCAAAGCGTAGATCTCTATGGAGAAGAACTTCAATGGAGAAGACTCTAGGGAATTATACCTAGATTGTACGGAAACCGGAGTCCGACTCGCACTTGCCCAGTTTTTTCTGTCTTTTGCGGCGCTAGCTCCAGTGACTTAGGTACTAGTCCATATGAAACAGTTTAAGGTAGGTATGAGTACGTAGCCGAGTGTAGACAGCAGCTGCAGCAGACAATGTATCGCTGCGACACGTCGTGTCTTTTTCGAACTCATCTGCAGACAACAGCAGTAGACGACACGTCGCTGCGACAGGACGCATCGCTGCAGCCATGATTTCTAACTCATCTGCAGACAACAACAGTAGACGACACGTCGCTGCGACAGAACGCGTCGCTAACTACACAATATTATTATTATGATTTTCAAATACTTATACCTAGTTGTGTTCTGCTGCTGTTTGCAGTCCACTACGAACTCGTACCTACCTTTAGGGTCAACTCATACCAAAAGAGCGCGGAGCGCAGAGAAGCGGAGCGCAGTTTTAGTGTCATAATGAATTTTAACTTTATTTTCATTACTATAATACTTATTATCGCATGAGAAACTCGAACGAGTCCCGCGGATGGAATTCCAGCGGCGCCGCGGGCATCCACGCGACTCGTTCGAGTTTCTCATGCAGTAATAAGTATTATAGTACTTAATGGAAATAAAGTTAAAATTCATATGACACTAAAACTGCGTTGCGCTTCGACGCTCTTTTGGTGTGAGTTGACCCTTATTCGATCCTCACAACGTGGCAAGAGGTGACTAGGTTAAGTAGGTAATAACTACCCACCTCTGTACTATTTCACACTATTTTACATAAACATACGTACCTACGTGTAGTAGAACAGGTAAATATCGAGATATTTGTTTGATAAAATCGCTAGCGGAATACCTACGTTGGCGTCGCCACTTGTCAGTGTTGATAACAAGGCAAAGATCAATATCGCACTTTTTAATCGAAGTTAGTTTATTTGTTTTTATATTATTAATTTAGTTGTGTACTAACTTATATTAACAGACCACGCATACAATTTACAGGTAAATTTAAAAAATCAATATAAAATAATTGAGGATCATTCTACAGTGATATTTTTTTTTCTAATTTCTCGAAATCAACTTTTTATAAAAAGTAATTAAAAATAATTTTATAACACAGTAAAAAGTTGATTATGTAAAGTTATTTTATAATTATCTCCGAAATAATAGAATCAGAGATCAACTATTACAATTATGAGATATAATTGCTCATTTTAGTGATGATGATGATAATGAATGATGCCATCTAGCCGATTTCAGCCACAGCGACCGCATTCCTTGGCTCGTCGTGGTGATTGTGAGCTCAGATCTGCTGCTCTGTTATGTGCCCTCATCATCATTTCAGCCGACAAACGTCCACTGCTGGACATAGGCCTCCCCCAAGTGTCGCAACAACGATCGATTCTGCGCGTCCCGCATCCATCGGATTCCCGTAACCTTCACCAGGTCATCGATCCACCTTGTAGGAGGCCTTCCGACGCTGCGTCTTCCAGTACGCAGTCGCCACTCTAGAACCTTTCGGCCCCAAAGGCCATCTGTTCTGCTAGCAATGTGCCCTGCCCTGCCCATTGCCACTTAAGTTTGGCGATTCTTCGTGCTATGTCGGCAACTTTGGTTCTCCTGCGGATGTCTTCATTTCTGATTCGATCATTCGGTGGTCAAACGCGAGCCTATCAATAATAATAATAAAAATAAAAAAACACGCAGGGAAACTCCGAGCATAGCCCTGTGCGTGTGCCCTCATGTGACTTGCATATCCAACCTTAGCCGAAAAACTCCGATCACCGAGCGGATATGTCAGAACACCATTAACGGTATGATACATATTGCTGTTGGTCGTCTAACTTTGAAGTCATCGCGTTGTTGGTCTAATTCCGACCTCCTTTTATTTTTCAAAGGCCTGTACGTGCTTCTGCCCATGTAGTCTCCATTTAGGCCGACTTTGAGCTTGTGTTTCGACGATTTCCCATCTCTTTATGTGTCTTTTCTGAACATCCTTGAAACGAAGAAACTGTCCCCTACGATTTCGTTTTCCTTCCACTTTTTAGTATTATCACGTCGACAGGAGTGATTCTAATTTCTACATACATAAGTGACAGAATTTTTCATAAAACCATTAAAATTTAATAGTAAAATAAAATTACTCATCAGTCTCAACTGCTTTTGCTGATAATTTCTTGATACGACTGATACAAATAATCAAATTAAGTAAACATACACTCTGAAAAAAAGAGAATGTTTTCCTACAGAAGTGACGTTTGTCATGAGACATTCATTCATGTAGAAAACAAAGAGGCAATAATCAATATCTTCTTATGTTTCTTAGATTACCATCTGAACATTTCGTATTAAAAGCATTTCTCCAAGGGGTATCTGCACTGTCTGCTTCCTGATTTGTTTTACAAATACTGCAGCTTAATTGTCTGGCATGCAACATGTCAGGATTAGACTTATTGTAAAGGGTCTCGTTTTACTAGAACTACGTACGTTAGAGATGTTGTCAACATGAGTATCATCGATCGGCAGAATAACTACACCTAAACATTTTTATTTTTATAAAATTTGGGAAATCTCCAGCTGTCGTTAAAAATGCAATTGCTGTTCTTTTTACGCATCCTCCAAAAAGCGGTCTTAAAAAGAAAAAAAAACTAACGATTAAGGCAGCAAAAGAGAGCATGGATACAAAAGAAGAGAGAAATAATGATTTACGGACTTCTCAGAGAAGTATAATAAAATTGTAAATACTGTGCTGAAGGGTTTCGCGTCCAAAATGAACTGATTGTAGCCCATTTTGAAAGCTCTAAACCACAAATTTCATTACACACACACGTCTGTTCTACATTTATGTAGCACAGATAAGGATTCTATGCAGTCATGCTGTTCTCTCTCTAAAACTTTGAGACATTTTCCAGTGATTAGCGCACATCTGAAACCCATCTCAGAACATAATACAATGTTAAACTTTAAAAAACCATGCATATCCAAAGTGATTGGCCTTCATCGCAGTATAATTTCTACAAGGTGTAACGTTAAATGCGCACGACCTGCAATTAGTTTGATCAGAATAACAAGCAGAATCAATTAAACCACTTTTTAATATAAGTTACATTTTTTCAAAAAAATCTTCATTAAAAACTTCGACCTGTCGTCTATTTATGAAGAGGTCAAGCCATCACGTGCAAAAACCCGCTGAAATAGGTAAACAAACACAAATAGTAGTAATCCAATCAAAGTTTCTTATCCACGGTATCATAAAAGTTCTTATCAATGCAGACATGAATTTTACACAAACTAAAACTGCTCATAAAATCTTAAAAAAAAAATTAATGTTTTTTTTTTTCTCACATAATTAGGTCAATCAAATTAAAAATCATTTGGGGTGTCTGAGGTTTTGAGCATTGCATAATTGACTATACTTTAAATCGCTTATAAAAGGACCATTTAGAGGAGATGGGGGAATTGGGAGTCACTTAAGGAAAAGTCATTATTGTAATCACAAATGATCAGTCTTATATTTGTTTAATATTTACGAATCTTTACAAACTAATCAGGTATCAAGATACATAATTATTTTTTGGCTATCATTAACATAAATATAATTATAATTAAGAAACAAAAAAATTGTTTTGACTCCAATTACCCACATGTAAGGGAAATGAAAGTCAGCTCATGGGGGAATAAGAGTCAAAATTATAAAACAAATAAAAGCAACAAAATTATTACCTGTTTTTAAAAACAATTATAAATCAACAAAATTAAACATTAGAAATGATTACCCGATGGAATCATAACAAATAATATTAATAAATCGAGTTAAATGCAGAAATCACAGCGATAGCGACTTGGATCATCACATCCTGTACATGCCTCATGGGCCCACCCAGCACAGAGACGGCAACGGTACCAGATTTCTCTCGGTTTTCCCTTTTCAAGGCATATTGCGCACACAGACTGTTCACGCTCTTTCTGGGAGTTTTGCTGGATGTTTAGTGGAATTTCAATATTTTCTATATCACTGTCTCCACTCTCAACATAAGGAACCTGTTCATCAGCCGATTCTTCAGATGAACTTGACTTAAATAAGTTCTTTTTTACTTCTTTTATCTTCTTAATAACTTTGGCTCTTGTATGCTTTTCTTTTTCCTTTCGTTTCTTAGCCTTTTCTTCAAAAACGGTTTTTAGAGGTATGGCAGTCAGAATTTCTGATCGTTGTGTTCTTTTTCCTTTGCCTTTACCTTTTCCAATGCAAGGCAAAGGAGTTAATTGTGTCAATATTCCGGTTAAAGGTTCACTGTCAGATTTTTGGTTTTCTTGACTTATACCATCATTTGATTCATAATTTGTAATAATAGCACTTGTGGAGGGTTGCGGTTCTCTAGCGGTCCTATTGTACAATGGTGTTGCTTCTGAAATGTTGTTAGTTGAAAGGTTATCTGAAACTTCAGTAACTGTCAAGTCTGTTATAGGGGCAGAAATTTCTTTAACACAGGGAACATCAGAGACATCTAAGAAGTCTTCGTCTTTGAACTTGTGAGGATTGAGTGGGAATATTCCTGTTGATGCGAAGCCACTGACTCCTTTCTCTACTGAAGCAACTTTCATATAGGCTTTGTTAAAAATCCCAGCGACATCGTAAGGCGTGATTTTTTGTAAATTATGTGATTTAATATATAAATCACATTCTCTATTGTAAGCTTTCTTAAGAGGACCATAGAAGACCACGTCAAGAGGCTGCAGCATATGTGATGTATGAGGAGGAATAGACACCACAGTAATGAAATTTTCTCTGCAGAAATTGTATGATTCGAGGGTAGAATGACTGTAATGGTTGTCTAAGATTAATAAAACTGGTTTTCCCTCACCCGGTTTAGCAGTTTTCACGAAATGCTGTAACCATTTTATGAATAGTTCTTCATTCGTCCAACCATTATTAGAATTTTCATATGCCGCACTTAATGGTCCGTCTTTCTCAAGTTGTGGTGAATGTCTTTTGCGTGGATAGATAAACATAGGAGGAATAAAACTTCCAACAGCACTCATACAACAAATGACCGTAATTGTTTTGCCTCTCTCCCAAGAAGTCAAAGAACCCACCCTTTTTTGACCTTTTGTAGCCAAGATTTTTTCGGTTTCCTGAACGGTGGTAATACCTGTCTCGTCAACGTTGTAAATGTCTTGGGGAGAGAACGAAAATTTTGTCATGACTTCTTCCAAGTTCTTAAAAAATATATTCACTTCGGTTTTATTAAAACCTGTAATTCTCTGTATACTTATGGCTTCAGGTTTTCGAATGCTTATCCGTGGATTTCTCTTAAGAAATCCTTGAATCCAGTCTCTACCAGCCATTCTAGTGTCTCGGTTGAAATTATGAGATAGTTTTAAATTTTCTGCACACTGAAATGTTATTTTTCTTAGTTGATTTGTCGTCAAACCATGAAACATGTTACTTAATTGTAAAATACGCTCTGTGAGTAAATTTTCTTGGTCTTCATTAAAAACGGCATGCCTTCCTAATTTTGGAGGTTTGAACTCATCTTTCTTTATCCTTCTTTGTAACGTGCTGAAAGGTATACCGGTCTCCTCGGCAACTTTGCGTATTGACACGCCTCCTCTTATTCGTACAGCAGCTGCCTGCAGGTCACCTGCAGTCCAGCTCGCTTTAGACGTCTTTCTTGTCCAATTCCTTGGCATCTGAAAATAACAAAAAAGTTTTATCATAATAAAACACGATGCGGGGAATGGGAGTCAATTGACTCTCATTACCCCAATGACGGTTTGTTTGCTAGATTTGAATTATTACACAAAAAACATCACAAAATCTAATATCTTGCATTAATAAACATAAGTTTAGTTCTAGTACTACATTTTAAGATTATTGTATTCGTAAAATTAACAAATATAGATACTCACGTTTTCGATCGAAATTTCGGAAATTTTACAACAACCCCTCCCCTATGACACGTGTGTCGCTCCCGGTGACGCGAGCTTGACTAGCGGGTCGGCGTATTGGGGAGTACGGGAGGGGTGACGAGCTAAACCTCGTGCGACATAGCCGTATTTTGCAACGCTTTAGGTTCATTTCTTTTTGAATTGACTCTCATTGCCCACTGACTCTCATTCCCCCCGGCTCCCCTACTACTTATATGCTGATTTTAGACTAAAAAAATGAAACTATTTTTTTTCTTTTGCTTTCCTAAAATTTATAATTTTATTTGAATATTCTACCTTTTTTGTGCATAAAGGTAACAAGCTTTTTGTGTTGCATATAATCCGGTTTTTACTAATTACTATAATAATATGTAATTGTACGTCCATTCAAAGTGGATGTAATGTGCATTACTTACGTCAACATATCTGATGTCCACTCTGAAGTTGGCGTTCTGAACATCTGTGCTATTGCGCATACCTAGGTACTCGAAAAAATACGTAACTCGCATTCGCCTTATTATTATAATATTTAATATGATACCTAAAAAGAATTACTGGGCAATCTATTATTATGTTCGAAGTTCGGAGCGGTCAAAATATTTCGACCGTACTGTGTTACATAATACAGAATGATAACATGTAGATATACGAGTACGCAAGATGCGCCCGCGCTGGTTCCCGCCAATTTTGACAGTCGCTAGCGGCACGAGCGAGCGCGAGCACGTCAGCTGCACGCTCGCCGCGCGCCCGCGCCGGTCGCTGTCCCACGCCGCGTGCGCGAGTGCGCGTCATTAGTGACATGAATAATTGCTGCATCAGTTAATGATCCGTGCGAGTGATAACTCTAATAAATAATTTACTCTGCTTTCCTTCAGAAAGTGGGCCAGCCAGAGGCGCTGTGACGGACTCTCTGATTAGATTAATTACCTGATTTTTGATAACTTCCAACATTTACTGATTGTAAACTAAGTAGGTATACTAACTTCTGTAGAACACTAAACGTTGTCGTCCTCTTCATCTTTGATGTTAAAAAACGCAGAAGGTTCGTTTTGGGAGCTATGAACTATCTTTTAGAACAATTTGCACTCTCCTTTCTCAGCTTGCACTGAAACCGGCGTAGTGAAAACACAATTCTTATCTCTACAAAACAGCAGTTATTGAACGAATCACAAAAAGTTGTATAAAATACTAGCTGTTCCCAGCGACTTCGCTCGCGTGATAGTAGAAAGTTATCCCAAGGGAACATACTTCCGGGATAAAAAGTATCCCATGTCCTATTCCAGGACATGGTCTAAAATCAAAATCGATTTTGTCATTTAGGCGTGAAGGCGTAACAAACAAACAAACAAACTCACTTTGACTTTTATAATATTAGTAACGATAAAAATCGCCTTATCAACAAAGTGGGCTACTAACAGCACTAAGCGACAGAAAGGCAAATATGGACATCATTGATGTACCTACAAGGACATGCTTAATTTTTTTTAAATCTTGGACTCGACTTGTGTAGATATCGCTCTTTCGTATTTTTTTTTATTTCCCAGTGAATCTCAGTGAGCAAACCCCTTTGTAGCATTTCGTTTAGATTAACTGATTTTACACTCTTGCGCGACTGTCGTGGCGAATACCTAGAATATTCAAAAAATAGAGTCAGCTAACCCTATTGAATGTTTTTTTATGAAATATAGACAGAGGATAGGTTTAAGTGCGGAATCCAAACACCAATAGATACCTAGGGTAAGACGACCTGAGAGGGTACTCAGTTCGTCTTACCCTATGTATTATTGTGTATTGCTGATTTCAATGATTATAATGCCATAAATAAATACGTGTCACGGTCGCACATCATATTTTAATTAACATACAACTTGACACTGACCTACAAAATACAAAAAACAGGAGCGCCCACCTTTATACGACTGTGAGTTTGGTTCTTGCTAGAAAGAGATGGAATAAAGACATTTTGATGAGAACAAACGGTAGTCAATTTATTATCCTACTTAGTACATACTAACTATAAAATTATTAATTTAAACTTCTTACTGCCAAATGAAATAAGTTTGTGGTGAAAATGGTAAACTGATGCGTATTTAGCTGAATCTGAGCTATTGGATCGGACTCCAGCAGTAGCAGTCAAATCCATACTAATATAATGGGAAAGTGTGTGTGTCTGTTTGTCAATCTTTTACGGCAAAACGGAGCGATGAATTGACGTGTTTACATTTTTTAAGTGGAGATAGTTGAAGGGAAGGAGAGTGACATAGGCTACTTTTTGTCTCTTTCTAACCCCCCACTTCCCTAAAATGGGAAGTGGAAGTTTGTATTGAGCATTTCGCAATTTTCAAGATAGAAAGATAAAACTTGGTATAAGGACTAATTGTGACTAACAAAAAAATCGTGCATCTTTTTTTTTTGGAAATCTGCCCCCAACCCCTTAAAAGATTTTTTTTAGTAACTTTTCGCAGGTTTCAAGGTAGGAAGCTAAAAATCGGTACACAGACTCTTTATTACCTTCAAATAATACTTGCTTTATTTTTTTTTTGGAAATTTTCCTACGGCCCCTAAAATGGGGGATGGTTTGTGTGAGACTCTCTGCAAAATTAGTACAGGTTCTATGATACAAACGAATAAAAAAATAATTTAATTAAAACAAATTAAATAAAACAATATTTAAACATTAAATCTTACCATAAATCAATCAGTTTTTGAGAAAAAAAAAAACATTCCAAATATAAATAAGTGTTACTCATATGTATTCTAATAGATGGCGCTGATGGATCTGTATTTAAGTGCGGGCATTGGCCCGCGCTTCACACTTTAGTTCATACGGCACTACTTTGTTATTTAACTATTGATTTGCTTTCGATTTTTGACTATTCATGCTTAGCTTTGCGATTTGGTATTGTTGTCTTGGTTTGGTTTTCCGATTTCCGAAAACAAACTCGGTTTTGAATTCGATTTTACTAGGCGTCCCAGTCATGCTTATGCGAAATTTGGACGCCCCGAGATTATGTAATGAGACGAGACTTTGTGTCAAATAACTTGGCCGCAATATCATTAGCTCCACTATTTTAACCGGCGTAGGTAAGGATGAAAATGTAATAATCCCACGAATTCTTTTTTTATGCTGGGGAAAATAATCCCATGACAACCCCCGCTCTTAGGTGGAGCGGAAGATAGTGTCAGACTCTTACTGATTAAAAATCCACCCGTTCCTTCTAGCCTTCATACCGGGGCTCGAGCTCCCTTTCGGATAACCCTGGCCCTAGTAGGCTTCGACCCAGCTGGGCCCGTCCTATTGCTGACAACTACTTGAGGCGCGCGGGAAAGTGCGCGCCGTCGACGTCTTGGGCTCGGTCCGGACAGTTACCGGGTGGTCGGACAGCGAGCTACCCATGGCTCGCCGTCTGCGAGCCCGCGTCTACGGTGGCCGGAAATCGGGATCGTAATCCTGGCGGCGGCGACGAGGACGCCGTTGCCTAATGCGGTTGGCCTCCTCCTTTGCTAGCAGCCTTCGACGACTTGGGCTCGGTTCAGACAGTTAGCGGACGGTCCGCAAGCCCGCGTCTACGGTGGCCGGAAAACGGAATCGGAATCCCGACGGAAGCGAGGGCGCCGTTGCCTGATGCGGTCGGCCTTCTCCTTTGCTAGCGTTACTTCTTTGCAGAAGGAGGCGGCCGCCTGCCACTCCTCTGCGCTCCGGAACATGGTCTGAACCAAGGCCCGGCGCGAGAGTTCTCCGCCGCCGATCGCCCCCACGAGGGCACGGCGATGCACCGCCCAATCAGGGCACACTGTGTGCTCCATCGTGTCCTCTGGGCGTTTTGCATAGTGGCGACACTCGGGCGTCTCTTCCGTACAAATCCGGTGCAGAAACCTCCCGAACGTGCCATGTCCGGTGAGGACCTGCGTCATACGGAAGGTAAGGACGCCATGAGGTCTTTCCAGCCACGCCTCAAAGAGGGGACTTACCGCCATAATTGTGGCGTGTCCAGCACTGCGTTGCGATAGTCGCTGACGCCTTTTCACCATGAGATCCCGCCGGAATTCTGTCCACCATGCCGTGACCTGTCGCGGCAGCGGACTGTCACCCTGGCGCGCGGCCTTGCATCTCCACGCGCATATCGTGCATGATTCCACGAATCCTAATAATTCCCACAGACCTCACGTTGCAGTTTTTTAAACTGGCTGCAATTTCCTCATAAGCTTAGTATCGCTATGACCATTAACAAAGCACAAGGACAAGCATTAAAGACGGCTGGGGTGATCTTAGAATAGCCGTGCTTTTTCCATGGACAATTGTATGTAACATGTTCGCGTGTATCCAATGCCCAGAATCTGTACATTCTATCCCCAAATGGAAAGACATATAGTATAGTCTAAGTATTAAAATAATATTCTGTTCCGAGTTCTCTTGTTTTCTAAATCAGGAAAGAGGAAGCGTGTTACCCCGAATTTAACGCGAACGAAGCCGCGAACAAATGTTAGTGAATACTAAATGCAGGATTAGAGACAAATGTGTAATTACAGTACCTAAGTGTTGCTATAGCGGGCATTAATCGGCATAGCCGGGCAGTAAAATTGAATATTGTAAATGAATGTTCAGAAAAAATGCCGCAGGGCTTTCTCTAAATCGGTACAAGCCTGAATGACGCTGAATGTACCATATGTAGTAAGTAGTTGCTATAGATCTGCTTTTTTGTGTCACAAATTCAGCCCAATTGGGTCGACAACCCAAATGAACTACCCGTTTGCTACAAGCTTATTGAAAACGAAGTCTAGTAATAGCTTCGGGTCGGCTGTTGTGACTACTACCAAATAGGCCAATACTATCAAACCGGCAACCGTGCCCTTTGACTCAAGTGTGAACTACCGCTCCCGTGACTGCGTGCGCGAGCTTTCAGCCGAATGGTGGACTGACAAGCATATCAGTAAATGTTTTTTACAAAAAATATGGGCCTTTTTATCCCAAATATACAGCTACTAAACTAGTTGGTTTGTACGGCTTTCAATAGCTGGTAGGTAACACTAGCCTCACACGAATGAGTAAATGCGGCTTCACGTTCGACTTAAAGCCGGTCTCTACCATATTGCTATTCTTCTTTCATGAGTAGGTGTATGTATTAAGTACGTTTTTATAAAAACACAAAAAAAAAATATTGATTTAGGTAATTAGTTTCAAAATTGTTGGCAAATCTCGAGGCGGGGAATCGGATATCATCAGATCACAACACAACAATGAAGTCGTGACAGTGGGCCAGTAGACGTGTACTCCGATGGTGGTGGTGGGTGTCGGAAGAGCTCGCGCATGCGCGTGAGCTGAAGGTTGCGCGCCATAGTGTATATATACAAGGCAGTATAGGCGCGAAAGTCTACTCTACCTAATACAGATGCAACCAATCCCACTCCTAACACCACAGTTTGCTAACTAAGATATTGGTTTTGTATAATTTGCACAACGCAACAAATCGCTTAGACTACATTCGTTGAAGATAAGACCATAACGTGATTAATAATAAAAAGTGGGCCAATTACTAGTAGTAACATTACGAACGTTACGGAACACTCGGAATCAATCGAATAGGAACCATTTGTAGAAATTGATGATAATGAACCGCAGTCGGACACCGCCTCGGCCCGCGAGCTACAGCGGCAGAGAGTCAGATGTCGGCCACTAAACAATTTCACGAGTGACAACTATCAGCTTTGTTTAAATGATCGTTTTGTTTCGAGTCAATAAGTAGGCAAGCGTTATCAGCGTGCCCTGAGACTAATTTATGAACAGATAACAATGGCAGTATGCGAGTTTCGCTAGAACAATATCAATAAACCCAATACTTATCTATAATATCCGCACGAGTGTTGCTAGACTACAAGGAGTAGAGACTAACAGAAAGGCCTCAAGGTATTAGATAAACTGCGGCAAGTAGGTGTCAATAACGGTGTACTCAATAAACGATGCTACGTTAATTTTCAAGTCCAAATATTATAGAACAAGTAGATACGAACTGGCCTATTCAAACGTAGCCGTGGCAGCTGAGTACTAGGGCATTCAAACTCGGATAGTTATCAACTTCGGAGCTAGTTACAATGTCGAGCAGTCAGATCCGGTACTCCGGAGTTGGCTCCGGAGTTGACAGCTCTTTTAGAAATTAATAAAAAGGCAATTTATTTTAATCAATACTCGTAGAAGACAGCCGTTAGAATTTCGAAAAACACTTCCGACTGGCTCCCAAACTGAAACGGACTGACTGGACTTTGACTGGCCTGTTGGTTTAGTGGTTAGTGGCCCTGACTGTTATGCCGGAGGTCGTGAGTTCGATTCCCACCCAGGACAAATGATTGTGTGATGAGCATGATCATTTATTCTGTGTCTGGGTGTAATTTATCTATAATATGTATGTGTTTAGAAATATACAAGTATGTTCATCCGTTGTCTAGTACTCATAACACAAGCTCTGCTTAGCTTGAGACTAGACGGCGTTGTGTGATAGTTGTGAAATATTATTGTGGAATATTATTATTATTACTAAGGCTGCCCTAAAGCGCCTTCTACCCAACCTAGGGGTCTAGCCCTTTTGCCAGATGCTTCACGCGCCGTTCGGTCCATAGCCCTTTACAAAAGAGTGAAAGCGACCGGTGGCCAAGCTGAACGTATACAGAGCCATCATGGCTATCCAGATGGTGCGGGGATCCCGTACGGTCTCTCACAAAACGGTGAGTCTCGTTGCTAGCCTGCCATCATGGGATCTAAAGGCAACAGTCTTTGCACGCATACATGATTTGCGCATGGACATGCAACGGGATGAGACTCCGCTGGCGATGGCGGACAGAGTTCCGGCGGGACCTCACGAGGTAAAATGGCGACAGTGACTGTTGCAACCTGGAGTTGGGCCACTTCTCAAAGAGGGTATTCCTCTTTGGAAAGTGGTTGAAAAGACGTGAAAGCGTCTTCACCTTCCGCATGATGACACCTCATCGAACATGGTAAGCTTGTGAGAAACGCCCGGCTGTCACCTTTGTGTAGACCGCTCGGAGGACACGGTGGAGCATATAGCGTAGGTATGCCCCGCTTAGGCGGAGCACAGCCGTGTGCTCGTAGGGGCGATCGGTGGTAACGACCTCTTGCGCTGGACTCTGGTACAGGCCATAGCCTGAAGTGAGGAGAAATGGCAGGACTACAATTCTGATGCTAGCGAAGGAGGCGACCACATACGTGAGGGAACGGCCTTCCTCACGCCGCCGAGATTCTGATCCCTATTTCCAGTCACTGTAGGCCCCCGCGCCTTTATGGACGGCGAGCAATGAGTAGCTCTCTGTCTGGCCGTCCGATAACCGGCCATATCGAAATCGAGACGTAGATGGCGCGTAGTGTTCCACTCACGTCTCGAGGATATGTCAGCAAAACCGTTAGGGCCCAGCAGGTTCGAAGCCTTCTGGGGCCAAGGGTTGTGCGAAAGGGAAGCCCAGGGCTGGAACAAAGACAAAAAAGAACAGGAGTGGGTTTTCTTATTCGTAAAAGTCTGACATGCCCACGAGCAGCAGAAGTCATTGAATGATTTCCCAACTATGAAAAAAAAGCACTCGGTTCATCATAAAATTTTCCGATTTGGCCCCCAAGACCTCCTTTGTATGTATTTGCTAGTTATCCTAATTTGTTGAGAAATCGGCGCGGTAATTAAATTTTCTAAAATACGCATTACTATTATACATTATGCGCTTCCACGGGAGATCAGGATGGCAACAAGCAGATTTACATTCAAAATCAAACAAAGTTCGCGAGTTGATTCGTAAAAAGTTGGCAGTAGTTTCATCACAGCGCTAATGTTTTCCTATTGTCGATTTGGACCGTTATTTGACTATTTTAGTGTATGTATATAGTGTATTTACTTGAGTATATTATTGTATAATTTATATTCATTCTATGATTTATTAGTATATCTATTCTATGGTATAATAGTATATCATTACTTAAATTCGCATTTTTCTCACTCTTTTCTTGCACCTACCACTACTTTTTCTCTGCATCATCCCAAAGGTTGACGGGAAGAGAATGCCTAAGGCATTAAGTCCGCCTCTATACAAAGTGCACAAAGTGTTAAATAAATAAATATTACATAAAAAACGGTAGGTATATAATTTAATTATATTAAAAATTTATTTATTAAGTATATAAAAAAATATAGGTATTACTAATCACATACATACGCATCTGCGTTAATCCGTCACTTGATTTTGACAGAGTTAACGAATTTTGAATATAATTACGTGTCAACTTGCAGTTGCAAGTATCATTCGCCGAGGAAACAATGGGTTACGCTCAAAAATTAAGATGCGTTTTTCGTTGTTTTGTATCCCATGTAGGAAGACATATTCTATCTTGACGATTCTTAGGAGAGTAGAAAAACTGAAGCTACTTTATGTCTGTAATTATTTATGTACATGTGGCTTACACAATTAGTAATTTTTTGAGATCGGGAAGTGTACGTTGCAGGTATGATATACCTGCAACGTACACATCCAACGCGCTGAGTGCGCAGGATGGACTGGCCTGTGTGCGGATAAGAGAACCGGTCTATTTAAAGTGAAGTTTAAAATGTTATCCAGTGGTAGTGTATGAATCAGCTGTGGCGGCGCGTCTTGTTCAGATGAAAATAAACGTAAATGTCAGACGGTCAGACAGTGCGGCTGTGATGGCTGCCCCACATGCAGAACTGCACTCACGGTGCACGCGGTCGCACCACGGATACTGTATGACTTGAGTTTCTCATGATACATAAAAACACAATATCCAACCGCCAAAAAGTGACTGATAGGTACAAACACTACAACCTACTTAGATACTTCTTATTACTGAACGACGATCTGAACCTAAACAGAACCTCCTTTCGCCGTCCGAAACTCTAGTTTCCTGGTCCAGTATTGAAAGGCGGAGTTCGTAAAGTAGCGCTGAGCAGTATTTCGTGTGTTTGGGTACCTACTTCTCATTTGGGTAGCTACCTAAGTACCTACCTAGGTAATTCTCAGCTGTGGTAAGCGATTTGCTTGTCCAGTTTTCTCATCAGAAATCCGAAATATTTTATTTGTGATACATGGGTAGGTGCAGCGGTTGGTCATGTTTTAGATTAAAGAGATAGCGCTCTTTAATCTAAAACATGACCAGCCTATTATAGCCATAAAAAATAATGAATTATAATTTTTACATGCAAATAACGAAACGATCATCGAGTAACTCGATGATTGTAATATTTCAGTATTAAAGAAACTTGAATTAAGACAAGTAGTCAAAATAATTTGTTAGGTAAAAGTCAAAATACATCATTTGGTAGGTAAACGTCAAAATATTTTTTTAGGTATATCTTTCATATAAGTGACATGTCTGCGTACCTAGTAGGTACTTCTGTTCCAGCTGGTCCGTAATAGTTGGCTGCGCACGATTGCGTGATCGTCGCACATTCCCACCTCCGGTGCATTCCGTGATGTCCGCACCGACACCGGCACGGCAGTCTGCGGCTCTCGCCGCTAGTCAGCCTCGTCAAAAGCAACAGTTTGTCATATTCTACACGTAGCCTGTGCGCCACACGGCACACCTGTCCTACTCGTACACTATAGTGTGATACATGCGCTGCATACATAATCCTCTATACTTCAGGAAATGAACCAACCAATAGGCGCCGGAAACTATAAATGCCATAATTTGTATCACGTTGTCGCCTTAACGCTCACTCCTGGGGGTACTGGGGGTATTATAGAAGTTCTCAAGTTTCGAAATTGACTCTGAAAGCAAAATTTAAAAAACTCTTTTTACATAAATATGATATAGTAGATACAAAAGCGTGCTTTTTATTTAAAAAAAATCCTGTCTAACTATTTAGCCAAGGATATTTCTAATGTCATTGGCAAATCACATGGTTATATTATAATTACAATAAATCATTCATGGATATAAACGGGTTTGAAAATCATGGGCCCATAGATATAAGAAAAGAGTTTTGTTATTTATATTTCTATGCATGGGCCAAATAGCGCGTAATTTGGAGGGAACGCTCCTAAGCTTAACACTTTACAGGTACGTAAAACCAAGCAGGTTGGCTGCTGTAGCCGCTGTAGGTAGGTAATGGATACTTATTCGAAAAAGTACCTGTGAAAATGCGAAAACGCTAGGTAGGTACCTAGGTATTAGTGTTCGCCTGTGTATCGGGCGGTGGCGTGGTGGCTTGCGTACAGTGGACTATACCGCAGACTGCAAGTTCAACGCGCACGGCTATCTGTAGCATGCAGAACCGCCAAGGTGAACCACATCCACCTAAAAATAACTGAGATACCCGCGAGCGCGACCTACACACCGCACGCAGTACAGTACCCGACGAAAGTGAAGCCTGGCGAGACCACCATAACCCCGCGAGAGAGCGTGGGCGCGTGCGTAGCGGAACAACATGCCAATTAAAATACATGTTATATTGATGATTGCGCTGCTTTACCGTCCACTTCCACTATTCGTCTATTTGACTAAGCTGCTACAAACACATGCGTAAAACTGGAATACAAACCTACGTTCCCGCGCAAGTTTGAACTTTTTGAGGTCTGTAATGATTGTGTAAGCAACAGTTCTATGTGATTAGACAATTAAAAATAACGTCAGTAGCCACTTCGCATCGACCCGTGCCTTGGAGAAGCCATGAAGCTAGAAATAAAAAAATGCCGACGAGAAAAGTTAATGGCAAGTTTAGTTTAGTCCGTCTGTCATAGAGAAAAGCGTCTTGACCATAGTCTTGACAGACAAACTAACAGAGAGACATAGGCGGACAACAAAGTGATCCTACAAGGGTTGCGTTTTTTCCTTTTGAGGTACGGAACCCTAAAAAATAGTAAAGATGAATATGTTCATAACACATGAATGACACATGAATTGTTCATAAAATAGTAGTTTTTACACCACCTGCTTTTACTAACCTCACTTAAAGCAAGTCATTATTCGAATGTGTTATTCGTGCATGTGAAAATTTTATTGGATTACAACCATTTGTGTTTGTTTACCTGTTTCGGTGGCTTTGCGAACGTGATGGCTTGACCTATTCATATATTGACAAATCGACATTTTTAATTAAGATTTTTCTGAAAAATTTAACCAATATTAAAAAGTGGTTTAATTGATTCTGCTCGTTATTCTGATCAAACAATTTTCAGGTTTTGCGCATTTAACGTTACACGTTGTAAATCTCTAATAATTATATGATTTGGTCGACCAAATTGTCTTTTAATTAGCTCTCAGATAGTGTAAAAAGTAAAGTATGCCACACGGGGATAAAGCTGTCTTTGTCTTGGGCGGCTTGAATTCCTCACTTCACTCAGGTTTCTTTATTAACTCCCTCGCAATGCTCGGGAGTTAATTATATAAATCCGTCACTACCGTTCGGGATTATAAACTACTATTATGTGACTAGAAGATAAAGCAGTGTCTTTAAGTCGCAGGCGGCATGTTGAATTCCGAAAAGTGTGATGCCGATTTTAATCCTGAACGTTAGTGAGGGATTTTACATTTTAATTCACAATTGATTGGATTTTTGATGTTCCAAATTCAAATCTCATTATTCTCTAGGGATCGGCCATACTGCATTATCTCCCTATATAATGACAGATAACAGCACAACATCATTGTAAAACATATTTCCGACTGAAAAAGTATTTTTTTTTTTGTAATTAGTTTATTAAAATCGAGAGAGTATTTTACTTATTTAAATCTCTGAAGCTACCAGCTGGATTGGAAAAAAAATCTGTTTGTGATAGCCAGGATCATGACGAATAGTAAGTATACTATTGCATGATCCAGGCATGGCATACAGCGCGATCATGTAGCTTTTAAGCGTAGTATAATAAAATAGGTGAAACCGCGGAGGACCGTTAGTTATAGCTAATAAATGAAATAATACCTAAACGGTGCAGACAGAATACTCAAAAGTAACTATTAAATAGTAGATAATATGTTGTTTATTAAATAAAAATATATGTAACTGACTATCTGCTCCCAGCGGCTTCGCCCGCTTGATAGCAGAAAATTATCCCAAGGGAACATACTTCCGGGATAAAAAGTATCCTATGTCCTATTCCAAGGACATGGTCTATCCGTGTACCAAGTTTCATCAAAATCGGTTTTGCCATTTAGGCGTGAAGAAGTAACAAACAAACAAACAAACTCACTTTCGCTTGTATAATATTAGTAAGGATTGTTTTTTGTCTTAATAATTTGCCTACACTCCTTTTTCTAGACTGTGGTCGAAAATTAGCTCACACTCTGACAAAAACTAAATTAAAAAATCTACATTTATAAAAAAAGTCGTGAAAATTATTTATTGTCATGTAATATTTAAACCTAAAGACATTCGCAATAGAAACAAATCATCTTCCTGCCCTCGTCTCGTGTTATTTGAGGTCGGCGCAACCAAAGATTGTATATATCCTAGTACAGTAGGATATATAAAATCTTTGGGCGCAACACGTTTTTTTCTTCCATTCTATCCTGTCACCTGTCATTCCGTCATGCTATCACTAACTTCCTTTTCTTTCATATTACTCTTCACACTCCATCCATTTTTTCTTTGACCTCCCTCTCCCTCTACACCGATCCACATTTATACTCATAACTTTTTTAGTAATATGTGTTTCATCCCTCCTCTTTACATGACCATACCAAGACAAACAATTCCGCTTCAATTTTTCAGTCACAGGTGCCAATTTCAAACTTCCTCTGATATACACATCCATCTCAGCAGTGCCGGCGTAAGGGCCACTGACACCCCGGGCGAAAATATTGTGGCGCCTTATGGAAGCTAAATTTTTTTGTCATTCACAATATTTTTCAAATTTCTTTTCGAATTTGAATTTTTTGCAAATTTTTTTAAATTTTCATTCAGACTGAACATTTTGTTAATTTTTGATAAATGTTCTTGTATTGTTTTGGCAGTCACTCCTCGACTACAAATTCTCAAAAATCCATCTAAAACAAATCTAAATGAAAAATATGCATATGCACAGAGTGTAGAGCACAGTTTTGAGGGTTTGCACCAGGGGAGGCAGAAGACTCCAACTCCACACCTTGGCGCCCCCTGAATTTGACGCCCTGGGCCGTAGCCCAACCGCGCCCCCCCCCTAACGCCGGTACTGCATCTCAGCATTCTCATCTCCGCTACATGCAATCTTTTTTCATCCGAATTTTTCACAGTCCAACATTCTGAACCATACAGTACGACAGGTCTTATTACGGACTTATAAATTTTGCCCTTCAACTTGAGGGGCATCCGTGGGTCACAAGTTGTTTCAGTTGGTATGAGTGTTCCAGCGAGAGCTAAGGGCACAGGTCCGGAGAGACCGCCAAAATCGCAGAACAAGTATTCGGTTTTTGTTCTGCTCAATTTTAAGCCAACATTCTCCAGTCTGTGCCTCCACACCTCTGTGCCTCCAAGCCACTCTCAGCAACCAGGACAATGTCATCGGCAAACAGCATACACCAGGGAGCCTCTTCCTGGATGTCCGACGTCAGAGCATCCATTATCATCAGGAAGAGGTAAGGGCTGGGAGCCGACCCTTGATGTAAGCCGACAGTCACATTGAAGTTACTAGTGTTGCCCACTGTAGACCCGACTTGGGTACTGCATTGACTGTACATCGCTCGGATCAACTGTACATACTTCCTAGGCACACCTTTCTCCTTAAGGGACCACCACAGAACCTCACGAGGTACCCGGTCATATGAATTTTCGAGGTCAACGAATAACATGTGCAAGTTTTTATGCGCACCTCTGTATTTCTCGCACAGCTGGCGTATGGCAAAAATGGCAGCCGTTGTATCCAAACAGAGAAACAAGTATGATACATTTATGGGTAAGTATATAGATATACAATATTTTGCATCACAAAGCTCAAAGATGACAACTCTGGTACCTAATTGGACGAAAACCAGCGCAATCACCCTACCTACATAATTAATGTATGTAGATTCAATCAGTTGACCAGTTATGTTATTGTGACTGTAGGTGTATGTGTCTGTAGAAGTGATTTAATAGTTCATTCATCGTAGTTCGGATTTCGTGAGACTGCGCTGTAGGTGTAGATCAATTAAAATTTAAAAGTAATTAGTGAATTAAAATTTGTGATCATGTGGAGTGGTATGTGATGTAGTGCGAGTGTGTACCGCGAGATGGCATCGCGGTCGCCCATGCTGGCGCAGCGCAAAGTCACGTGGGTTGTGGAGATCGGAGACGTACCAGCACATGCGTACGCGCCCTATGAGAAGCACTTAAGTAATAGCAAATGTAAGTATTAAATGCAGTATCTGTCAGCAAATATACACCCTATTTGTATTTTCGTTTACATAAAGCAAGGAAAATGTAATTAATCAGACAACAAAACTTGTTCTGCACACTTTCGTGGGTCTAACAGTGACATCTATGTTTATTAATTTAAAACTATACGCCTCGAGAAAATAAAACTAGATGGCCTTACTGACTACTGAACGATAAAAAAATATTTTTTGGCTCCTAAGAGTAATTAATTTGTAAGACTAGTAAAATACTAATAAAATTATTCTGGTAGGCAGAATTGCGCCAAGCAATTAAGTACAAAATTGCAAAGCTACATTGGATGATTACTTAATTTCGGTCTGGTCACACAGCGCAATGCGAGTGTGCGTGATACACAACACAAATGTAGATTTTCTACATACGTACACTGCTTAATCGTGCCGCGCGGCTCCCACCACCTACCCTTACCGCATGTCATCTCGTTCATTCGTTCAAGTCGCTGTCATTTTCGTAGTTTGGGAAACTAAGTTTTCTGTGTCCGTTCGTGATGTTTTCTACATTTAATATTAGCGTTGTTCCAATATCTTTATTTTTTTGTGCGTGATGGTGAGAAAAACGTGTTGATAGTTAAAGTGAACACAGTGACAGATATCGGCCGGCAGTGTTTCTCCGCGAGTTCTATTATTCTTGTTTTGAAAAGTTTGGACAAAGTTTCAACTCGGGAGTGGCGGTGTGTGTGTGTGCGTGTTGTCATGTCTGACAAACTTTTTATTATCACATAAACTGGATTAAAAAGGCATCGTCGAAGACAGATAAGGCTCGGAGAAAATGGAGCCGAGTTACATAGGTAAGTGTGGGGGGCGTTACGCGGCGCCGCCGTTACAAGTTAGCGCGAAAACCTTGACCAGACGGACGCCAAGGTGCAGCGCGCCTGGCTGCTGGTGATGCAAGCGTGCAGCGCGCGGCCGCCGGCGCACCTGCCGCCGCCCGCGCGCCGCCGCCGTGTCTTATCTTATCACACCATGTATCGTTGTGTACATAGCCATCTGATAAAGTTAAGACTCACTCTCTTCCCGTATTTCATGAGGTTATCCAATTGGGTTCATGTGATGCCACTAGGGTAGGCTACCTTTGTCAGTAGTTCTACTATGTTGTAAGCAGTTTTCGTAACTTATCTGATAGTGACTGCTCTTGATTGTCACAAGGCACATAATGATGTGACAGCTGCCTCAGTGTGACTTGCCACCTGTTTGGTAAACTTTCATGACTAACAATAATGTTTATAGAAAAAGGTTTATAAGTTTCTAATTAGTTTAAGTACTTAGCTGATTATAATAATAATAATAATAATAAAATCTTTATTAAACCCTTTACACAATATTTTTTTACATATTTTTGCAACAAGTAAATCTTAAATTAATAACTATGCTAGTATCCAGCAAATAACTATGTGTAAAATTAACTATATATTAGGACTTATGAAACTAATACTTTAAACCTAAAGTTATGTAAAATTAGCGACTTTCCTGAGCTAGGTTTATAAAAACCTGTGTTTCAGGTCACCACTCGATGAGACTTATCATTTAAGGTGCATGTATGTTTACAGACTTAAGAATAACAACTTACTAACTTAACCCTACACTCATACTAAAACTTCCAAAAGTTTCTCTTTGTCTGTGTAATTTAATTTTAGAAGGTACTCTGATATCAGTGTACTACATTTGAAGTGATTTACGAAGTTGCTGTAGAAGCAAAATTTTATCTTATTTAGGTAGATACTTAAAAGTAGGTTTTTGTTCAGTAATACTCTGAACAAAACATTATAAGAAAGAAAAAAAAAACAAAAGTTTGTTTATTTAATATTTTTTTGTTAATGTTTTTGGCTTGGATACTAATTTCTTTAATTATTCATTTGTTAACAATAAGAATAAGGGTGTCTACATTCTAATGTTTTTGTTAGCAAATATATCAAGTCAACCTTCTCAGCAAACTGTGCTGAGGTCCACACTACAATAAAATTTTCAGCTCCATTTTGCTGAAATCGGGCCGGCTTCAATGACTCCACATATTGTACTGTTGTACAGATACTCGAGATACAAAATTACTCCAATTTTACATCTCAATATCCACTAGGAATCAGTTTTCAAATAATTAAAACAGTTACTGAACTTAAATCTTTTGAATACCGTGATTAGAGACAATAGATAGACAATGAGAGAGTAAACGCCGGCGTTTGCTTGGGGTTGAATGAATTAAACTTCATGCTGCACACAGACAATAGCTATCTGGAACAGTCCATGGAGAAAAAGAACCCTCAACTTTAATGTTAATTAGTAATGAGAGAGTCAGCTTCAGTTTTAAAAGATAGTTAGTAACCATTCCGGAACATCATGAACCTACCATAGAGCAGCAGATGAGCCTTTAGGCTGTTTATGCTTAGGTTTGTCTGAAGTTACCTTAAGTTGCTTTTACAACGCTCAGTAGTCATAATTAGTGAATGAAATAGTTTAGTTTTGAATTGCAAGCCAAATCTCCACTCAAGTGGCAACAATTTAACACACATTGTTTATTTACTTGTTACTTGTGAACTTACATTGTTTATATAGAGATGAAATAATTTCATGACAGACAGGTCACACTGATAACAAATCAATATGTCTGTAAATTCACAACATATTTTCATTACTGTTAAAATATATAGTATATCTACAATGCAGATATAATGTTAAGATTTGAATGATGTGATGTAGTTTGTGTAAGTAATTATAAAAAATAATTTCAATGAGTGTTAGAGGTGCTCTAATAATAATGATTTTTACAATGTGCATCGTTTTCTGTTATAATACTAGACAGTTTATCCTTCCATAAGAATTGAAAGGTTACTAACTAATTGCCATTTTGGATAAAGTTACCAAGTTATTTGATACAAATATTTAAAAAAAAATAGTCAACAACCCAATTCCGTGGAAACAATGCAAAAAAGTGTTAAAGGTTTTAGTTAACCTTTAATATCTATTAAGTAAAAAAAAAAATGGTTATGAAGAATAATTGAGTATTGAGTTAATTCATGAATCCCCAAGCGACCACCGGTGGCCGCGCATCTATTGTCTTACTATTATGTTTCTAATTGACGGTATCTGAAGGGTTAACCTGTGGATTAATTCATGAATCCCCAAGCGACCAACGGTGGCCGCGCATCTATTGTCTTACTATTGTGTCTCTAATTGACGGTATCTGAAGGGTTAAAATAAAATAGCTGTGTAATAGCAGATTGTCTTAATGGTCATGAATAAATCAGTTTGTCAACAAGCATGTAGTATGCATGTGTGAGTAGAATGTTGCGTTGTGCAGAATCTGTCATGCACCAATTGTGTTAAAGAAAGCTGTGTATGAAATGTTGGTGGGATCACCTTTCAGCAGATCATGTTCTTCCTTATGGAACTGGTTTGTACTGAGCACAGGGAAATCAACATATCTTATATAATAGTATATTCTAATATAAATGAAACATCTTACAAATAAACCTGACATATAAAATTCCTTATTAGCCTGTCTACCTTTGACTGCAGTAATGTTCAATGATAAGGTGATAAGGGGTGAGAAAAATTCACAAATGAGATTCCCTTATAAAACCGGACGACTGGACCTGGCAAAATATAACATGCAAATACTCTGGTCCAAGAAAAAAATTGAGCAGGTTACAATCAACTATTGTGGGATTATCTGAAACAGAAGATATGCTATTTCCTGGTGATTAATTCATGAATCCCCAAGCGACCACCGGTGGCCGCGCATCTATTGTCTTACTATTGTGTCTCTAATTGACGGTATCTGAAGGGTTAAAGACTCTAGGGCAGTTTTGGACTGTACTGCAGTCTCTAATAATGTCAAATTGATAATCAGTACCTACATCCGATCTGCTAAAGTGTTTGCATGACTGAGGGACTGATAATTCTCTCCAAATACAGCATTGAAATTAAGAGCCGTACCGCTGGTACACTGTAGACTTCTCACCAATATATGCAAAGTTTTTTGGGAACACACATATTGTATGTACAGCTAAGGAATGGTATTCCCCGCCAGAGTCTGTTTCCTGATAGCTATAACTTAGGGTTCCTTAAGTCAAGAGTGAATAGGTGACTTCTAGGCAAGCATGCTCCATCGTCGACCACGTCATTGCTTACCATCAGGTGAGATAGTGGTCAAGGGCGAGCCTATTCATTATAAAAAAAAAACATATTTCAATAAAAAAAGAATTAATTCTTCTTCTTCTTTTCGTGTCGATGCTCTCAAACTACACTTTTTCTGACCAATATTTGGCAACCTGTACGGCTCTATTGTTGGCCTCATATAGATCCTGAAAACTGCAGGTGGTAACGCAGGATCGGCAGCATAGCAGGTGGTGGGTGGTATTAATTAATTTTAAGTTTCTGTGTAATTTTTTTATTTTTGGTGTTCAATAAAGAATTTATCTATCTATCTATCTATCTACATCTTCAATTTAAAAACAATTTGAAGTCGAAAAATCAAGGATCAATTATTTTTAAAATTGTTTAGGAATATAGTTCTTGTGTGGAAAGAAATCCATTCGCTCTGAACTTTGGAACCTGTGGGTTTAATTTTAATTCAAAATTACCAGTAGGTTTAAACTGCAATGTAATTGTAGCCTATTTAGTTGAATAGGCTCATTTATTAGTACCAGGTTTTGTTGCGGTTATGCTAACTGCTACCGTCGATCTCAATATCAAGGTTCAAGAAGAACCTAATACAAGGAAATGAGTAGTTTAAAGTCGCCGAAATTTATGCAGTAGCTAAGATCTAGAATCATGTTGGTCGGCACGCCTACTTCTTCTCGTGACTAGCGCCGCCGCAGCTGTCACCGACGCCGAGCGACGTGACGTGACCGGCTAAATAATTTATCAATCTACTTGAGTTCAAAAACGATACCAACTGTCAGCTCAAGTATAGATACCGGCACGGATCTTGAGCGCTGGCTTCAAGTTGCGCAGAAGTCAAATATCGGCCATATTTAGTGGTATTAAGTGAGACGTGGGAGCGGGGAGCGTCAGTGATTGGCTCGCCGCGCCATCGCGTCATAGACGTCGCTCGTGATTCGTTCCCTGCGCTTGCTGCATGTATCTAACAACGATGACGATTGGCTCGCCAATGTATTGAATGCGCAAAGAGATTCCCACTCTGACGCCAAGCGCTCAACATTCATGCTGATACCTATACTACAAACCCAGCTTTGAATTTCATGGAGTTGGTGGTCAATAAAAGACAAGCAACTGAAAGAACGTCGCAGAGACTTGATAAGAGCTAAGAGCAGCGTTTCGTGAACTTGTACGGTAGGCGGGGCGGGCGCGCGCATCTTTACGACTAGTGTTGCACAATTACCGCGGTGATGTCATGCCTCTAATTTCATTGAGTGACTAACTATCGAATGGGCACTATGAGTTCGTTGAGCATACAACCAGCAGCTTGTAAAACTAGCCTGTAACTCTCATGAGAAGATGCAAGCGCTGCTCGCGATCGCGCTTTGCGCTGCTGAGCGGCCACTGGTGGCTGCACCACGCCACCACGAGCTGCCTCGTCGGAATTTTAGTGTCGTTTAGAATGTGAGTAGTTATATTTAACCATTTCGATAATATTCTTTGAACCGTAGCTGTCCTTTGACGTATTTATTAGATTATTGTCTGAAAAAACCACAACCACGAGGCGACAACGACAATGCGCGACAAGCTTTTATATTTATTTATATGTATAAAAGGAGAAACTGACTAACTGACATATCAACTACGACTACATAATCCCAGGATTCCTTTTTTGACGTATGTGAGCACTATGAGAGAATTTTCATTTTCCAAAGTTTGTATGGAGAACCCTACCTTCAAGCGGGCGGATCCGCTGGCTGAAGCTAGTATCGTATAAATTGTGTAATGACGTCAAAAATAGATAGTAAAAGTTTTAAATGAAAAGATTATTTTATTGTTTTTGATGCATTTAATTAAAAACTTATTAAAATTAAAAATCAAAATGATTTTTTTGTTCATATCAGCTTGTAATTATTGCATTCGAATGATTACATTACATTTATTAAATAAAATAGAGTCCTGATATTTTATTGACGAGAAAGTAATGTTTAAGAGAAGTGGTAATGCCAAAAAAAACTATTCTTTCTCGCTTGTCCTGGTTTTCGATGATGGACAACCCATCAGTTATAGTCTTTAAAGTTAACAAAAATGTGGTTCAGTCAGTTCAGTGGTGAGTGGCGGCGCGGGCGTTCGGCGCCCGATCTAGTTGTCATACAGCGGGCGCGGCCGTCCACGGCGCTGCGCACGCGCGTGTGCCGCGTACCGTAGTTAGCTAGTTAATCGTCGTCGCCGGTAATCGCTGCACTTCCGGACAACTGCTGACACCGGCGCCAACTTGCATACAAACAATATTTAACTATCATTCTGCCTCGGCACACATGGATAATAGTGTGAAGCTCCGTAGCGAAGGACGGCCCGGCTTCCTTAGACATGCTTTGCATTCCAGTCGTAAATAGTCGTTAGTTATTATAATTCAGATAAGAGAAAGAGAGACGGAGCTTCACATGACGAATATCACTATCCCCTTTTTACTCAGAAATTTATGATTTTAAGACGTCATGGTAAGGTCACAGAGGGCAAATACAATAAGTTTTAGCTATGGAGTAGGTCAATCATAGTTAAAAATAAGCCGTATCAGAAGCTGTTGGATTATGCTTCTCTTTGAAATCCAAATTATAATATACGTGGGTCATGTTTTACAAAAAGTTTTTAGAATAGGCCAATAAGATAAAAAAAAATTTACGAAAAAAAAAAAATAGCCGACTTCACTAACAAATACACTATAACGATCAAAATAACTTTAATTTCGGAAGTCGGTGTTTCTCGGTATTGTTTGTTTCTTATTATATAGGGTTATTTGTAAAACACTAACAACCTTGCAGGACTGTATTACTTACTAACATCCAAAACAAAAACTTTTGTTCTATGACTTTTTACAAAACATAATACATTTACCAAAGACAAACCTTCAAGATTTCGTTGTTCTCTCTAACACATATTAACTCTATTTTGCTGATCTACTAACGGCTTCCGCACACTATCCTCGTAATACACCTAGCAAGCATTTGCACCATTTCCGTGTACTCGACATTAGATTGATACACCATCATGTAAAGATAATTACGTCTGCACTGCCGAATTTCGCTACACGAACACGTATGACGCGACTCAAGCGCAAGGCAACCGACTGACTAGTGAGAGTCGCCCGTAAATAGGTCAAGTTTATGGTCAGCTACTACAAACCTATATTGTCATATATGACATCGTCACAGGTGACGAAAGCTGGATATATTGTTATGAATCCGAAACCAAAGGACTATCTGCGTAATGGAAGTTTCCATTCGAAGATTTGCTGATAAAAGTAAAGAAGGGCAGAAGATGTCAAGGGAAAGAGATGATTGCCTCATTCTTTGGACGAACTAGTCATTTCGCAAAAATTGTCCTAGAAGATTAAAAGGCTGTTACTTAACATTGACCAGTCATTGTTTATCAGTTGACTTGGAAAACGTTAGACAGCAGTGCCCAAGAAGCACTATCCTGTTCCACCACGACAACGCTCCAGCTCTCCGCCAGGTGGACCATTGAATATTGGTATATCGAAGGTGTAAATTTAGTGAGCCATCCTCCTTGCACTTCTCACCTGACATCTTGTGACGTTTTTTTACTAGCTTTCTTTACTAATTTTTTCTTTATTGTAAAGCTACAGTCACCCTGAGTAACATAGGGTATATTTATTGCCTGTGCGAATCCGGGACGGGCCGCTAGTAAGTTATAAATAGTGTAACTAACACCACTTTCTTTTTAAATATATAATAATATATAGATACCAACTTAGACGAATCATTTTTATGAACCCTGAAGATGCCGTGGCTGCGTTTGAAAAAGGCAAGGAAGAGATCCCTAGAGAAGAGTGGACGGTGGTGCATGTGATAGAACCATTGACTGATGCCCGCATCAGTCAATGGTTCTATCACATGCAACGGGGCTTAGAAAGGAACGGAGACTACTTTGAAAAGCAATAAAAATATTTACAAGCCTCTACTTCTTTTCATTTTTTATTTTCCTAAAATGTTCAGTGTAACTCGCGTATACATGTCGCTGACAACCAGCATAACTTGACATTCAGGTCACAGCCCGAATTATATAATTGTTTGTTGTAGTGAGTAATGAGTTAGCGGCCTGCTTAATCGGCTTAAAGTATACAAAGGTGATTTTTGAGGGGGACCTAATTTCGCTCAAGTTTGTACTTGAGCGAAATTGGGTCTCCCTCAAAGGTAGGTGTCTATCTTCCTGATTATATAAATTGGTGTAAATAATTCCACTGTCTTCTTGCCATGTCTATAAGACCATAGGATAATTACAGATCTAACTTTCTTATTAATGTCTACTGACGTCCTGGAGCTGGTGGGCGGTGGGATTTTGTGTACGGAATGATTTGAAACATTTCTTCGGAGACCACCTGTCCTTTGTGTACATACCTCAAGCCATAACTATCTTCACATCATCTCGTACATGAGCTTGTCGTACTTTAAATATGGCTTCCCAAATGTCAAGCTAAAATTTACTACTAGCTTTTTCCCGCTACTTCGACAAGTAGTCGTAACCATTCACATATTCCATTTTACAGTTAAGGATGATTGAGGAGAGGCTATCTATGGTGTTTGTAGCGACATCTATGACGCCACATAAAAACTACGAAGAAAATACGAAATCCTGCATCGCGCAATCAAAGTTCTCCGCGCGATTTGAACATATACGACAGCCCGACATCAATTATCGGGCAGTCGCCCACCAGACTATAACATCCTGTCTGGTCGGAGGATCCTCCCTTTTCAATGGAGGTTTGCGGGACTTTATTCTCTGTTCCGCATACCCTCTAAAGTGTTCGTCGTTACTTTTGTTTTGTTCTCGTTCATTGTTTTTTTAGACCCACTTTTTCACTTTCAATATCTAACGTGTACATCAATTCTTCCAACTTGCTGCTTGTTTCTGCGAAAACAACGATCTCGTTCACAAATCTGAGGTGACTTAAGAAGTATCCAGCTACTGTGATGCCCATGAAAATTTAGTCGCAAATTTTTCGTTTGTTACCAGTTATCATTCAAAAGTAAAAATACTGAAGATGAGGTAGGACCAAGGATAAAACTAAGTTGGAGAAAATTTTGGGCCGTCAAAGAAAAAAAATCTTTCCATCAAAAAAAGGTCGTACTGGATTCAAGCATCCTACCGTCCGCGTCCCTTATGGATGACAGACATGGACGTTATACCTCAAAAATACAAACCAAACTGATTGTATGCCAAAAAACTATGGAAAGAAGTATATTGCTCGACTTACGCCGACCACAGACAGAGCATCGAGGAGACTCGTGTTTTGTTAGGAATTTGGCCTCTATATTTAAGGACTGACTCCTTAGAAATAGTCCAGCCGACTACTGACGTTGCGGGACTATCATTCAAATGCTGGCAGGACGTTCATGCCCATGTATTCGACATAGTGGTCGTATATCCCGGTGCGGCAGGATCGTTGACTCGAGCAGCGCGGGCGCGGGCGCGCTAGGAGTACGTATTGGACGTGCAGCACGTGTGCGCGCGGCCAGCACGCACGCTCCGCTTAATGAAGAGAAATTACTGGAAATAATTGCTATGCTACGCAGCGAAACATGGAATGTTTCGGCGTCTCTGCGCACCATCGGACATACCTCATCTAATCCGCGCCAGTTTTTGCATCGTACAACTTCAATTACCTAAATGGCAATTGCTAAATATACCTACTAGCGAGTGCATAACATGTGCGCAGGTTATTTTGATGCTGTTGTAGTTTCGCGCGCCGCGACTTTATCGTTGCCCGTAAACTTTGTCTTGTATGCTTCGCGCTCCTGTTCTGTTGTTAGCGGGATGACCTCTCGATCGGTGTTAGTGTATAACTAACGTGCGTTTCGTAACTGTGGCCTGGCCGCCCACACGGACGAGCTCGTCGTGGGCCGCTCGAGGCGCCGCAGATGCGACCGACATGCACCTTTACTACCTACTTATGTAAATAACAATGTTCCGTCAAAGTATTGACATATTCGACATTTCCTCTATGAGGCTCGTTTTAGATTACTTCATATTTACTTCTTACTTCCTGGCGACCATCTACAATTCTACATGTTATTGTTGCAACTTCGGAAGATTTGCTATCATTTATTGCATTGTTCCATGGTCTATCTCCGAAGCTCTTCATCAGTTCATGGGACGACTTGGTCGACTATTCTTTACAAAATAAAATATAACCGTCAAAATCGGTCCATGTTAGGAGCATATATCGCTTAAGTTAACAAAATACAAAAAAAACAGACAACTTGAAAAGTTTTGGTAGTCGGTTAAAAAATAACTCGTCGCATGTTTCTGCCAGCAAAATATTTTAACTTTATATTAAATGAAAAAAAAAGACTTTTTACAAACTTTTGGTTTTGATAGCATATTTTTAAACAAAGAACAATAATGTACAAATAATAATTATAATCACAGCTTTTTCAAGGAAAAGCAAACTTTTTGTGATGCGAGCAACTTGAATTTTTTTCATCAAAGCGATTCATGATGTAACTTTAATGGTTGCTTGGGCGCACATGTTGTGTCGGAAGGGGAGCTAAATAAATAAACAAAGACACAAAATATCATGTAACGGGTGTCGTAGCCGAGCTGCTGTTTCATACGAAGTAGTTACGGAATTGGTATTCATAACTGAGGACAAATGGCGCGCACGCGGCGACTGAAGCGCTGCGGGTGTAGTGACGATGAAGTGGCACCAACAGTTAGTGGCAACCAAATGTTCCTCGACCGTAAGGTTATCTTATCAGCGACGACGGCCGCCTGTTGTGATAATGTGAAGACATCGTCTTAGATATTTTTAACTTCTTTATAGTTATCCTCATCCATTAATGTCGTTGTAGATGTATGTCGCTTACAATGATTAATATCACCGCTATTGCTTGCAACGCGTGAATATATTTGGCAGGTGGAGTAGAACTGTAATACTTAGATATAAGTAGTTTGGTCGATTTTTCTTTAATTGCTTTTTTATGAGGTCAAGCAAGTACCTACCCTTAGTAAGCATTTACCCATACCAGTTAACATCCAAGTGCAATCATTAGAGTCGGTATACACATTTAATAAATAGCTGGAAAGATGAGTGGTTGGTTAGTAGAACATTATTTTAGAGTAAAGTTCCAAACTGCTGATTCGATCGAAAATCACTTTCTGTAGAGCATAATATCAGCATACCTACTAGTATGTCTTACGTGACTGCCCTGTGACCCATTACTAAGCAACGCTTGGCCCACAGGGCTGGCCTCTTCTATATTAGAAGCCTGTGTCATCGTTATTCTATGACAAGCATGTTCGGTGCATTGGACTACAACCGGCCGCTGCGTGAGAATGTAATTCACTCAAGAAGCGCGTGCTCGCGTGTGTCCCAATGTCTTGCGGCACACAGGGTACACGCGACGCCCACAAACGCCGCCATGAGACACTAGTAGGGGCCACAGAGCTAAAGCGTACGACAGCCACTTGTGGCCGGTGGCTGCTAAGAATTGAGTTGGTTTATTTACCTCACACCTAACAATTGATTAACAGTTGAAAACCAGCGTCAGGCAACTGCTACGTGGCCTGGCATTATGCTGAACTGGACCTATTTGGCACAGCCGTGAGACATTATACAATGTAGATGTGTTCTAAGTTTAAGTTTGTATACTATAATTATAATTGTTATTTAATTGTGTTTACCTGTGTGCCAAATAAACTTGTTTTCTTTCGTTCTTTACGAAGATTTCTCCAAACCGCAAAAAAATAATTAATTCCTACCAAATAGGTACTACTCTGTCAAGAAAGTACCGGGAAAAGATCAATAATACACAAAATGTCTGTTATTCATCCACATTTATTTTATCACCTTCAAAGTATGCTCCTTTAGAAACGATACACTTGCGCCAACGAATAATCCATTCATCAAAACATTTTTTAAACGCTGCTTCCTGAATTGAGTTCAGTTCTCGCCGCGAATTCTCCTTTATGTCTTCTATCGATTGAAAACGGGTGCCACGAAGTGGTAATTTGAGTTTTGGAAAAAGAAAAAAGTCAGCAGGAGCCATATCTGGTGAATATGGTGGTTGCTGGATGTTATTTGTTGAGTGTTTGGTCAAAAATTCGTTCACAATGATAGCCTTGAGCGAAGGCGCATTGTGGTGCAAAATCCAAGAATTTTCTTTCCACAAATCTGACCTTTTTCGTCGTATTTGCTCTCTTAAATGCCGCATAACGCTCAAATAATATTCTTTATTTACCGTTAGACCTTCCGGTAAGAATTCAGAGTGCACAACACCGCGATAGTCAAAGAAAACAGTCAACATGACTTTGACTTTTGATCGACTTTGGCGTGGTTTTTTCGGTTTCGGATCAGTTGGATGGCGCCACTCCGAAGCTTGTTGACTAGTTTGCATGTCAAACTCGTAAATCCACGTCTCGTCACCAATAACAATGCGTTTCATGAATGTTGGGTCCGAACTGACTCGTTCTAGCATGTCCTCAGCGACTTTCACGCGATTGTATTTTTGGAGATTTCAGATCTTTTGGGACTAGCCGAGCAGCAACATGTTTCATACCCAAATGATTAGTTAAAATGGTACGGATCGACTCGTAAGATACAGAAAGTTCGGCGGCTATCTCTCTCAGAGTTGAATGGGGATTTTCAGTCACTATTTCCTTCACTTTTGCGATGTTAACTTCAGTTGCAGACGTTGACGGCCTACCAGAGCGAGGCAAATCTTCCATCACATCTCGACCGCTTTTGAACGCTTTGAACCACTCATAAGCACGAGTTTTTGATAAAGTCGATTCACCATTTTCAGTGTAACATTTTCAGTGACTCCGAACACGAAATTCCATTGGCGATGCAAAATTTAAGACAAACTCTGTTCGATATTTTTATCCATTATGAAATTCGCAATACACACTATATATGATATTACTAAAACCAGCACTGTATTTAATATAAATTACAGATGCAACTCAATCTCCCCGCCAAAATGGAAAACAGTTGTGCCAATCTAATAACTACAAAAAAACAAAAATTTGAATTTGGAACCATAAACAAATTATCCTTTCCCGATAATTTTTTGACTGAATGTATACACAAAAAAAGACTTTTTACAAAAAAAATATAACCGACTTCAATGATAAAACACACTGAAAAGTATCAAATAACTTTAATTTTGGAAGTCGGTGTTTCTATAATAGTTTAGTCTCTTCGTTATTTAACACCGACTTCCAAAATTAAAGTTATTTGATACTTTTCAGTGTTTTTTATCATTGAAGTCGGTTATATTTTTTTTGTAAAAAGTTTTTTTTTATTTTACACTTTTTAGTTATGGTACCACCACTAAAAAGTACCCCTCAGTCAAACTTAAATACCTTATAGTCAGAGCGCATCTTATAACGGTTCTAATAATCCCAAACACGGTTAGATTACATTAATTTACCTTTCGGCTTCATCATCAGATCAGTTCGATATATCCTCTCCCCCTCTTCTTTCAAACAGTCATTAGACTAGATGCTGGAGAGGGAAAGGATATATCGAACTGATCTGATGATGAAGCCGAAAGGTAAATCTTTCAATCAGTCATTAGACTAGATGCTGATAATCCCGGCTGTAGCATCAGGCCAGATTTATGTCAACATTGCAATGAACTTAAAATTTAGTCCTGTTTAAAATGAGCCCAAACACGACTACGGTGCTGTAATTTCAAGGTTTGTACTTTTCCTGATGCTCCTGGCTTCAGCATCAGGTCTCTATGTACTTCGGTGTTCTTTATTAGCAGTACGTTTATCCACACATCGAGCCGTTTTCAATGAGCCTAAACTCGATATATCTGCTGTTTGTTGTCGAGGACTTAGGTACTCTGCAGACTATCCTGACAGCATCAGGTCATGACTTGATGATCATGAGACCAAATGTGGCAAATGCCCTATCAAACATCAAAACAATTTACTAAAACAGTCCTTGCCTGTTCGAGTAACTTCTTACTGTTAAGGAGTTGTACCTTCCATCATCAGCCCAGCTACCTGAGATGGTGACGACCATACGCAAATACACAAGATACTTCATAAAATATGCGAAAATCAATAAGTGAGCCTATAAAATTTGAAGGTTGCCCTCGATTTCTCCAAGATCCCATCATCAGATCCTAATTTGGTGATAATGGGACCACCTCAGAACTATCTACTTTCGAACAAAAAAAGAATTTTGAAAATCCGTCCACATTTGGGGGAGTATTCGACGAACAAACATATAAACGATACAAACAGCCGAACGTAGTACCTCCTCCTTTTTGGGAAGTCGGTAAAAATAATGATTCACAATTTATGCATAAGGTTTATGTTTATGAAATTAAATGTTTTTTTTATATTTGAGTTGATTGAATGAAAGGTAAATTGCGGTTTAAGATTTATGACGTATACGTATGGTAATGTACATTATATGTATATTTTTTTAGTATTATCATCTCTTATTTTAAAACGTGTTGCGCCGACCCCAAATAAAACGGGACAAGGGCAGGAAGATGATGATGATTATCATCTCTTATTTTAGAAGTTACAGTAACGACGACACATTTTACCACTTTGGAACTGTCTCTCGCACAAACTATTCAGTTTAGGTAAAAAAAATAAAAACCTTAACATCATTTCTGAAGACCTATCCATAGATACCCCACACGTAAGCGATTGTAGAAAAAAAAAAATAGATTCAGTTCTAAGTTTGGGGAACCCCCCAAAAATGGTATTTTTTTTTCTATTTTTGTGTGAAAATCTACTGCCATCACAAGGATTCGATTGTTTAATCGCGCTCCTCTTGAAACTTTTTAAACAATTAATTTTTTAACAAGTTATTGCAGGAGTCGAAATATAATATCTTGTCTATTTCTACGATTATTTATATGGTTGTAAAGAAAACTTCGGTTATTAAAAAAAGCCAAATACTAAGTAAGTAGATACCTGTATTTGGTTTTGTAAAAAGTGATTTCCCAGTCTCCACTTCCATGAAATATAAAATTTTATCAAACTGTGAAGTGCACGTGTAGTGTACCAGCGCGGCCACTAGCCCGGGGCCTCCTCTCGCCCGGCGCTCGACTCCGGCGCGGCGTCTAATTAACACGTTGCTAAGCAACGGCCTTGACAGCTCTCGCTGTTTTATTTCTACAACGGTTGTGAAATTCACAGTTGTCAAAATAGTCTTCAAATTAATGTACAGTGCGTTTTACTTATGACGTTCCTTTGCCGTAATGTTGGCAATACGGAAAAGCAGTGTTGCAATATTTTTTGCAATTAAATTACTTAATATTAGGGAGATTAACTTATATATCGTTACTTTTAACAATTGCGTTTTTTTTTGTTTTTCTTTTTACTATTTTTGAATAAAGTATAGGGTGCTGGGCTCCATTCCGTTTGTCTTGCAATTCTTTCAAATACCCGGACACGCCATGACACAATATCGTATCTCTCTATAACAACGTCCTTTTAGACCTGCTTTTTTTAAATAAAGTCCCATTCCTCTCATAATTATCCAAAACAGTTCTGCAACTACCGTTAAAGTCGATTTCGTTGCGCATTTCGGGGAACAATTTTGGTAGAGTAGGCAACTCTTTCCTTTTTCCCTTCTTTTTTGTGTAGACAGACAGGGGAGCCAACATTAGGCCAAAGGAACATCTTAAGTGAAACGCACTATAAGGTCTTTTTTTTTTTTTTTTCTTCGTCTTTGCACTATAAGGTCTTATTGAAAGACGAAGTAACTAATGCTGTTGCTGTGCCCGACAGGGTCCATAATTGTTTCAATTTTTATCATTTGTGACCTCTTATGTACATTATGGATTGCAATAAAGATTTGAGATTTGAGATTTGAGTAACTTTTATTTACTTAAGAGCTGAAGTAATTATGACACACTTAGCTGAATCGCTTATGTTTACATTTATTGACCAATGACCTCTAAGAATCGTCTTTGTAAGGTTAAGTGCACAAGTATGCTGACAAATTCGTAATCATACTCTTAATTTGGGATAAATTTCGTTCATTATTATTATTTAGCGTGTTTTTAGTCTTTTTTATTTATTTAGGTATTTATTTAAAGCTTTATGCACAAGAATTGTACAAAGGCGGACTTAATGCCTTAGGCATTATTTGCCAGTCGACCTTAGGGTGGTGCAGAAACATAATATGGCAGGTGCAATTTAATAAATAGAAAAACAAATATACAATAGTAAATACATACGTTAAACACGTAACGTATGTAGTTTTTTAAACTAGGTTTTTTGCATGTCATTTTCAATTGAAATGTGGTTAATAATTTGGTGTTCACTAACTATTTTTGGATTAACGATGATTTTTTTGGAGTCAGTTTGCTTAAATAGAAGAGCAAGATGTAAAAACTTTGGTTAAAATTCTGTTTTAATTTTGGTGATCATTTACTACTTTTGGGTTGACAATGATTTATTTGAAGTCATTTTGCTTAAATAGGATAGCGAGATATTTAAACTTTGGTTATAATTTGACTTTAAAATGCGAGTTTAATTTGGTGATCATTTACTATTTTCGTCGGTTAATGTCTATGTTACTATATCTTGTGGTAAGTTAACCATAAGCCGTTTCTTTTAGTCGCTAGTTTTATGAATCCCCTTTTGATAATGTGTAGTAGTGTTGAAAGTAATCACAACTTCACAAGCACCAGCGAATGAATTTTGTGCAAGTGCAGATGTGTAAGTGTAACGTCCTGGAGCCAAGCTGTCTGTCGCCTCGGCCGCGCGCCGCCGACCGGAGAGGAACGATGGCGACGTGAGATGATAAGATGTCAATGAATACAAAGTTATAAGTAATCAAACATTTGGACACAAAAAAATTACAGGATGATAAATTATGAAGTAAGGCGATACAAATTGTTGGCGGCACCTAAACGTAACGAACTATTATAGTGCGCTGAAGTTAGACTGACTCGCCCCTGTTTGAGAATCTAAGCTCTAGAGAACTATCCATCGATAGTGATGCTCGATTGATCAAACTGTATGATCGATGGAACTATCTCGATTATTTGAAACAATTTGTCTTGTTCTTGTAGACAAAGTCTGTTGTAAAACAGGAGAAGTAAAGACAACTGAACCGATGAGAAAGTGCCTTCTGATTCGTTTCCCCTTCCCATTAGAGGAAAATGTGGTACTGTGACCCCTGCCTATTGGTATTTTAACATTGCACATAGACATAAAATAAATATATCTGTTTTCGCTTAATTACATAGGTACTCTTTTATATTTGTAATATGACTGGTTTATCACATGGTTCATGTTATGGTCCCCGGGTGCCATATAAAATATATGACCAATGTCTAAATGTATGAGTTACTGCTGGATGTAAGAGTCTATAACGAAAAATAACTATGAAAGTGTCGTAATAGACACTGATTCTGAATATGACGAGCAAGTCAATTTAGATAGGATGCCTGAAGTTTAGATACTAGCTATATATTTGGTGAAACAAGTTATTCTAGCAATATGAAGAAAAGTGCAGTGCATCTGCATGTGCAATGCTCATACAAATCGCCTCCCGGGCCACTACGGGGCCCTGAGAGCGATTATTATATTGATGATTTCGCCATAAAAGTTTAGTAAAAGTTCAATATATTTAAAAACTAGTAAGTTTTCTTTATTTCATTAGTTTGTTTATCGATAGCATTATTTTACAACACTAAGCAAAATTGTACCTAAAGGATGCTGGCGCTAGATGCACTCTACGCGAATTATGACATGGCGGTTAAAGGGTTAATATGCAATATAACCCTCACTTAATGTCAAGATACCAAATTTATCATTTTATATAAAACTAGCTTTTACCCGCGGTTTCGCCCGCGTTTATTAATATAATTTACTCTTTCTCCACCTTTTCTCAATTTAAAAAAGTAAATTAGCCTATGGCCGTCTCCAGGGTCCCAACTATCTCTGTACCAAAATTCATCAAAATCGGTTTAGCGTTTAGGCGTGAAGGCGGAACTAAAAACAAACAATCAAACTCACTTTCGCTTTGTATTAGCAAGGATTATTTTTTTATTGGTTTATGCTATGCTATAAAAGTACCTATGCATAGCGTGATAGGTAAGGAACACCGTAACGTACTTACTTGATTCATACTAGTATTTTTTATATGAGGCTTTAAAAAACAAAGTAGGGGGCCACATTACCACCTTTTCCTCTAATATAAGAACATTAGTTTGTTGTTGAGCGCCAGGTTTGAGATAGCAGTACCTAATGCGTTACGTACGGCGACATCAGGTAAACTACCTTCAGTTATGACACCGTCGTCGGCTAAACATAAATCTTACGTCATCTTATTTACTTAATTCATGAATCCCCAAGCGACCACCGGTGGCCGCGCATCTATTGTCTTACTATTGTGTCTCTAATTGACGGTATCTGAAGGGTTAAATCGGTGAACGTGGCTGACGTGACACTCGTCAAACTAGCAGTGTGCCAGCATGTGGCTGGTCAGAGCCGGCGTGGACACCAGTAACGTGACACTCGTCAAACTAGCAGTGTGCCAGCATGTGGCTGGTCACAGCCGGCGTGGACACCAGTAACGTGACACTCGTCAAACTAGCAGTGTGCCAGCATGTGGCTGGTCAGAGCCGGCGTGGACACCAGTAACGTGACACTCGTCAAACTAGCAGTGTGCCAGCATGTGGCTGGTCACAGCCGGCGTGGACACCAGTAACGTGACACTCGTCAAACTAGCAGTGTGCCAGCATGTGGCTGGTCAGAGCCGGCGTGGACACCAGTAACGTGACACTCGTCAAACTAGCAGTGTGCCAGCATGTGGCTGGTCACAGCCGGCGTGGACACCAGTAACGTGACACTCGTCAAACTAGCAGTGTGCCAGCATGTGGCTGGTCACAGCCGGCGTGGACACCAGTAACGTGACACTCGTCAAACTAGCAGTGTGCCAGCATGTGGCTGGTCAGAGCCGGCGTGGACACCAGTAACGTGACACTCGTCAAACTAGCAGTGTGCCAGCATGTGGCTGGTCACAGCCGGCGTGGACACCAGTAACGTGACACTCGTCAAACTAGCAGTGTGCCAGCATGTGGCTGGTCAGAGCCGGCGTGGACACCAGTAACGTGACACTCGTCAAACTAGCAGTGTGCCAGCATGTGGCTGGTCACAGCCGGCGTGGACACCAGTAACGTGACACTCGTCAAACTAGCAGTGTGCCAGCATGTGGCTGGTCAGAGCCGGCGTGGACACCAGTAACGTGACACTCGTCAAACTAGCAGTGTGCCAGCATGTGGCTGGTCACAGCCGGCGTGGACACCAGTAACGTGACACTCGTCAAACTAGCAGTGTGCCAGCATGTGGCTGGTCAGAGCCGGCGTGGACACCAGTAACGTGACACTCGTCAAACTAGCAGTGTGCCAGCATGTGGCTGGTCACAGCCGGCGTGGACACCAGTAACGTGACACTCGTCAAACTAGCAGTGTGCCAGCATGTGGCTGGTCAGAGCCGGCGTGGACACCAGTAACGTGACACTCGTCAAACTAGCAGTGTGCCAGCATGTGGCTGGTCACAGCCGGCGTGGACACCAGTAACGTGACACTCGTCAAACTAGCAGTGTGCCAGCATGTGGCTGGTCAGAGCCGGCGTGGACACCAGTAACGTGACACTCGTCAAACTAGCAGTGTGCCAGCATGTGGCTGGTCACAGCCGGCGTGGACACCAGTAACGTGACACTCGTCAAACTAGCAGTGTGCCAGCATGTGGCTGGTCACAGCCGGCGTGGACACCAGTAACGTGACACTCGTCAAACTAGCAGTGTGCCAGCATGTGGCTGGTCAGAGCCGGCGTGGACACCAGTAACGTGACACTCGTCAAACTAGCAGTGTGCCAGCATGTGGCTGGTCAGAGCCGGCGTGGACACTAGTAGCGATACTGTTTCTAACCGACTGCAAACAAATGAGAACATTCTCAATTATTTTTTTCGTCCATTTCATTAAAAAAGGGGAGATTCTCCTTGGCCACCATAAAATTGTAATCCATGAATTGACTAACTGCTGCCACCGGCTTCGCTCGCGTGATAGTATAGAAGTATCCCCAAGGTACAGATGGCCGCTGATGTCGATGGTGTCAACGGAACTACACACAGACAGATATATTTTATATGTCGCTATGATAGTTAAGTAGCTATTACGATTCAAATAAATCATCATCGATCTGATCTGATGTTGAAACCTGAAGGTAGGCGCGGGGTACTGCGAAATTAAATAATACAGGTATCCTAGCTGTGTCCGTTAGTCAGGGCAGTTAGTCTTCAAAACTATTACCTCTTGCAAATTTAAACCCTTTCGACTCCAATTCTTGACAGGATCTTGAAATAACAAATCCGCAAGATCGCGACGAGAAAATTCAATCGTGCGTTCGTACAAGAAACAATTAATAATAACAACTGGAGTAGCAAGTAGTAGCAAGATTTGTTATTTCAATATGATAATATAAAGTTCAAAGATTATTTGGGTTAATAAATTATTATGGAAAGTTGCGGAAAACACTTACTAATAGACTTGTGAATTTTTAGTTTAGTCGTATTTTTAATCGTTAATTCAAACTGTCAATATACGTATATTATGTTTATATTTCAAGTAAATCAATATTGCATCTCAAAGTCAATAACCTTGAACTTGAGAACCCATAATGTTGATTATGCTAATAACAATAAATATCAAAACAGTATTTGTTTGAATTACGCTGAGTTTTCACTGGTTGAAATCGTGGTTGTCGACAGCGTATTTTGACAAGTGATCTCTCGGAATTTTTATTAGAAAATTACCCTCAATTTTTAGGATTCTTATCAGATACATAATATATTCTATTTTTAAATACGGTACTTAATGGTTTTTCATCTACCTTCAACTTTAAAAATTTCGTTTTTGTCCGCCCTCGGAAACACTGTCGTATTCTTGCAAATTACAATCCGCTTTTAATCTTTCCGCTTTCAATATTGTGGGCTATTGAAAGCAGAAAGAAAACTGCGTCGTTATTTTGACAACTTTTAGTTAAGAGGGTCCTTTTGTCAACATCGAAAATGGTTTAAAAGCTGGTTACTTCATCTAACGCTATCCAACGCGATGTTTGATGAAAAGGCAACTCAAAAAAAGAATAGATAACACCTGATAACTCTGTTAGTATTCGGTAATTCCGAAATTTATTCAAATATTTCACAAAACTTGCTCCAGGAAATAGCTGTTTTTTTTTAACCCTTCAGATACCGTCAATTAGAGACACAATAGTAAGACAATAGATGCGCGGCCACCGATGGTCGCTTGGGGATTCATGAATTAAACCATTAAAAGTTTTTGAAAAAAGTTTTCGTCATTTAGAATCTTAATAATATTTGCAAAGTTTCTATGGTTTTACTTTTTTTTACTTTTTAAATTTTTAGGCAAATTATGAAGTGTGAAAGTTCATATAAAATAGGAGATTTTCAGAGGTCTTTACTGGATTAGTTTTTACACAAATTTAGAAATTGATTTCAATAGAAGCCTCTATAATATCCACAAGATACTGTGTTTGCAAAATATCTAATGAAAAATGTGTAATGACGTCATAATCGGTTATGAGCAGTTGTATAAAAAACAGTGAAAATGTGTGTCGAGATGCATCACCTTAAGGTGTTGATTTCATCAAATGACGTCTACTCTCTAGGGCGGAGCGAGAGCGCGTGTCAGACTTTTATAGATTAAAACCTATCTGTGGCCTTCAGATACATCCCAGAGCCACGGTAACTCTTTATTATTATGTCTACGTTGTAATCATATCTTTGTATTCACTGACATCTCGTGTGGACCACCACGAGCGGATCCTGTCTTCTGAGTACCTAATCAAAGATGGGTATAGCATGCTGCGAGCTTGTGGATACGTCTAGGGTAATCTGTATCAACTGTAGGTAATGGCTTGAAAAGCATATGACTTCATATGAGTAGGTATCGAGCTGTAGATTCGCGTCGCGTATCGGTTGCGGCGCGAATGATCGAAGGTCGCGGTGACACTGCGATACATCTCATTATGCGACGACGGACGCGGGACGCCACAAACAAAGCGACTATAAAGTTTGCTGGAGCGAGGATAACGGGACCTCCGGCATCCATCGATGCCATAAAGTATTAGTTTTCAGTCTGCCCGCGGGACTCGGGAATACAACTAGCGTGCCTGTGCACGATGGATGGTTCCGCACGTCCGTACTGTTGATGAGCATACACGCCTTGTTGGGATCGCTGGCGGCGTGGCTGGCGCGGCGCTGGCGTGCCATGCTGACGCTGCTCAAGGCCTGGGAGGCCTGCCTGCTTCCCGCCTCCGCCAGCTACCAGGCGGTCGACACTGATCGTATTATACAATTTGGTGTAGCATAATTAAAGCAACTTGGGATTGTTTTTACTTTCGTTAGAAAAATCAAAAGTTTACTGAATTTTCTAAAATACTCGTACCTATAAGTTTGTAGTGCGTGATGTCGTTCTTAAAATTAAAGTTATTAAATGGAGTGTCTTTGTTGGTTGCAGATGAACGAGAAGACGTCCAAAAGAAAACGTTCACGAAATGGATAAACTCCCAGCTAGTGAAGGTGAGTAGTTAACCTGATCTTGTGCACCTGGCAGTACATTAGTATTGCGTCTGTATCTGTGCTACTTAGTTTGCATCTTTACTTCTTTACTTATATTATAAAAGCGAAAGTGAATTCGTTTGTGACGTCTTCACGCCTAAATGGCAAAACCGATTTTGATGAATTTTGGTACAGAGTTAGTTGGGACCCTAGAGACGGACATGGTTAAAATTTTTTTTGTAAAGTGAGAAAAGGTAGAGAAAGAGTAAAGTACCTATATTGATAAACGCGGGCGAAGTATATTAATAAACGCGGAGGAAGCCGCGGGTAAAAGCTAGTAACTCATAAAGGCATCAGACTGGTAAGGAAACTGTAGGTCTGGGCTGGGAGACATGATAGATACTTGATCAACTAAATTGTTTTGTTGTCGACCGCCGCGCGCGCACTCTATTCTATACACATTAATGCTAGTTTATTGGTATTGAAAAGATTCTGTCGAAACGCTGTTAACTGTGTTGGTGTACATTGATCGTGCCTGACCCCTCGGCGATCTGATTCACTAAACTGTTTGATGTGTCAATGACTCAATGATATATCTATTTATATTGGAGAAATTTGGCAGCTCAGTTGAATCGATCGTAGTATTACAGCCTAGTACACACTAGCCCAGTTGGGCCTCCACTGTTCATAAAACCTGGTATGGTGGTGGTTATGTGGTGTACAATAAAGCATATATAATAATAATAACCTGTGTCCATAGTGTGCCTGCTCTGTGCCCGCTGCGCCACTAATAAATAACACCACATTCCACATAGGATAGTATTTAGTCTTTTCTAATTCTAGTTACAATTTGTGAAGGTGAATATCGTAACGCTCACTTGTGTAGAGTCTGTCTAAAAAGTCAAACGACTTGAGTAATTATTAGAGTAAAATGAAATCTGATGTAGTCAACACTGGTTCAATAATCTAGCTCGATTGATTAAGAGATCATGATCATTGTTTACTAATAGAACCTTGTAAAAAGTATCGAATACTTATAAATATTAGGGGACTTTTTAACAATAAGAAATACAAAATATTTTCGTTTAGAATATATACCTATTTCAGTCTCTTTAATGATATTCTTATTACAAAAGTAGGATATATTTGCGAAGATGTGGTAGTGATATAAGTAGGTTAGTATAAAGTATAATGGCATAAATCTGAAATAAAGTAAGAGAAATCTGATTCTAAATATTCTATTCCTCTTATTGATTCATCATCACTAATTCACTAGTCATATTACGATCAACATCTGTTATAGAACTATCATCAGCTCAAGAAACAAGATGACAATTGAATATCGTGTTGCTAGCAACTGATTTTTTATTTTGTCCCAAAAATTCCAAAGTAGTCATGATAGTCCTACCTAGAGTCCAATTGAAACCAGTTCTTTGTTACGGCCGATACCGAAACTGTTCCAAAGATTATAATTTCATTAAGGAAAAAATGGTAATAAAAATACCATTACATTAAGCAGTCTCTCTTTATTTCTACATCACATATTGTTACTTGTTTCGAAATAATGCTATAAGCTTTGCAATTTCGCAGCAAATAACACCGTCCGATCACGGCAGAAATTCAGTTTGGGCTGCCATGCAGTCCGAATTGCTGCCGTAACTCGTTTTATACAAAAACCGAAACCGACGGGTCGGTCGGACACTGTAGTCACCCCATCAGTCAGCGTGTGTTCAAACACATCGGTGGCGACGCTCACAAATTGTGTGCATGAAGTAATTAGGGTCAATTCGCGGCACTCAGTGAGCCAGCCGGTCTGTTCTGTAAACCTATCGCCGTGAAATGAGCTTGAAGTGAATTGGCATCTTGTTTTTTATAAATGATAATTAAATTATAATCATCATCATTTCAGCCGACAGACGTCCATTGCTGGACATAGGCCTTTTTAGGTTTCCGTGGTCAACTAGGAACCCTTATAGTTTCGCCAAGTCAGACAGACTTGTGTCTGTCTGTCTGTCCGTCCGCTGATAATCTCAATGACCGTTAGCACTAGAAAGCTGAAATTTGGTACCAATATGTACATTCAGTCAAAAAAGTATCGGGAATAGATGATTTGTTTATTTCAAAATTCAAATTTTTGTTTTTTTGTAGTTGTTAGATTGGCACAACTGGTTTCCATTTTGGCGCGGAGTTTGAGTTGCATCTGTTATTTATATTAAATACAGTGCTGGTTTTAGTAATATCATATATAGTGTGTATTGCGAATTTCATAATGGACAAAAATATCGAACAAAGAGTTTGTCTTAAATTTTGCATCGCCAATGGAATTTCGTGTTCGGAGTCACTGAAAATGTTACACTGAAAATGGTGAATCGACTTTATCAAAAACTCGTGCTTATGAGTGGTTCAAAGCGTTCAAAAGCGGTCGAGATGTGATGGAAGATTTGCCTCGCTCTGGTAGGCCGTCAACGTCTGCAACTGAAGTTAACATCGCAAAAGTGAAGGAAATAGTGACTGAAAATCCCCATTCAACTCTAAGAGAGATAGCCGCCGAACTTTCTGTATCTCACGAGTCGATCCGTACCATTTTAACTAATCATTTGGGTATGAAATATGTTGCTGCTCGGCTAGTCCCAAAAGATCTGAATTTTCTCCAAAAACTCAATCGCATGAAAGTCGCTGAGGACATGCTAGAACGAGTCAGTTCGGACCCAACATTCATGAAACGCATTGTTACTGGTGACGAGACGTGGGTTTAAGTTTGACATGCAAACTAGTCAACAAGCTTCGGAGTGGCGCCTTCCAACTGATCCGAAACCGAAAAAACCACGCCAAAGTCAATCAAAAGTCAAAGTCATGTTGACTGTTTTCTTTGACTATCGCGGTGTTGTGCACTCTGAATTCTTACCGGAAGGTCTAACGGTAAATAAAGAATATTATTTGAGCGTTATGCGGCGTTTAAGAGAGCAAATTCGACGAAAAAGGCCAGATTTGTGGAAAGAAAATTCATGGATTTTGCACAACGACAATGCGCCTTCGCACAAGGCTATCATTGTGAACGAATTTTTGACCAAACACTCAACAAATAACATCCAGCAACCACCATATTCACCAGATATGGCTCCTGCTGACTTTTTTCTTTTTCCTAAACTCAAATTACCACTTCGTGGCACCCGTTTTCAATCGATAGACGACATAAAGGAGAATTCGCGGCGAGAACTGAACTCAATTCAGGAAGCAGCGTTTAAAAAATGTATATGATAATCAATATATATAATGATGAATGGATTATTCGTTGGCGCAAGTGTATCGTTTCTAAAGGAGCATACTTTGAAGGTGATAAAATAAATTTGGATGAATAACAGACATTTTGTGTATTATTGATCTTTTCCCGGTACTTTCTTGACAGAGTAGTATATCACGCCGACTAAGTGGTAAAATAAAAAGTGGAAAAAAATGTTTTTACTAGGCCACCCCCGTAAAGTGGGGAGTGTTTTTTTTTAAATTTCAACCTTAACGTATTATTGTTGGATAGGTATTTAAAAATAAATAGGGGTTTACTGAAATAATTTTTTTGATAATGATAATATTTTCGGAAATAATTGCTCCAAAAGTAAAAAAAATGTGCCCTCTAACTTTTGAACCATAAGTTTAGAAAATATGAAAAAAATCTCAAAAGTTGGACTGGAAAATTATTTTGAACTTGATGGGTTAAAAAGTTTTTGAAAAGTTGTACAAAATAATTTCAATATGCAAGCTTTTCTTTAACTTAATTTACATTTTTTATTATACTGAACGTATCTTTTTCAAATGAAAAAAAAAAATTAAAATCGGTTTACGCAATCCAAAATTACCACCGAAAACCCAATATACATAACCCGTCTAGTTTGTATAAATTAATAACCCAGTTCCCCGAGAGATGGCGCTGTACTTTGGACTACTTCGCGTTGTTAAAATTTTTCCTGAGTTGATGGGGTGGGGGCAGGTATGAGCTTTTATATTAAAACATAATGTAGATTATTCCAACCCGTGATCTTATAGTGAAATTACCGGAACTGAGCACTGTGAAGCAGTATCTGTTGAAGTAAACAATGTGAAGATAGTAAGCCTTGTATAGATCATGCTAATGCCCCAACCCCCACTCGTGGTGGGACTCAAATAGACAAATTTTTTCGAACATTAACGGAATATATCTATAACTGTTTCTTTAGTTAACGCCCGCCGTCCTTTGTCGGCCCGTTTTTAGTGTTCCGTACTTAGTATCTCAACTCAATGTAGCAAATATGTAGCCTATTTTTTTGACACTTATTGTGACGGAAGGGAAGCAACGGAACCCTACACTGAGCGTGGCCCGACACGCTCTTAGTCGTTTATTTTTCTATAAATGATATTGACCATGCAAATAGTTTGAAAAAAAAAAACACTTTTACACGTAATTTTATTTTTCTTCCCTTTAAACTAGATGAGGCCGGTGTTTATTCCTAGCTCACTACCCTGAGAAGCAACACCGAAACAAACTCAGAAGTATAAAAAAAGGTGCCCCGCAACACTGAGATGTAACCTCGTTGCCCCGCAACACCAGCACACAATAAATTAAAAATAAACATACACAAAAAAGACCCGGAAGACTATCAGCTGTAGGGCATACAAATATTTGTTTCATGCGCGAATCGTCTAATTATGTCGTCAAAAGTATTACACCTTGGTTGCATGGGTTGCCAGCTCATTGTACTGTTCGCAGCCGGATTATTTTTGTAATAATTATGTCGGATGTCCTGCGACATCTGCCGCTGAACTGAAACAAACTAATGATTAGTACATTGAAACTGTTGCACGGTGTACACGCGGCACAACAGTACGTAGCCGCGTGCTGTTGTTATAACTTAGTACCTTTCTATTCCCAGTGCGGGCTCGGGTATCAACACTCGCAGGTACGTACTGCATTAGGTCATGCAAGTGTGCCTGACTATCACTACACATGTGCACTGAGACACAGGTACATGCAACTAAAGCACGTTCGCACAACAAGATAAATGAAAGGCTTTAAACACTGATTGTCCCGTGTGTGTGTGTGTGTGTGTTACAGAACGACAAGCCGCTGGTGGAGGACCTGTTCCTGGACCTGCGAGACGGAGAGATCCTGTTGTCGCTGCTGGAGATCCTCACCGCGCAGCAATATGTAAGTGCACCAGGGGAACTGCCTACGCGATATTCCAATGGGTGATCCGTGTTATTATGACGTCAGCCCTCGAGCCTCGTCACCACCTCATGTCTATTAGCTGCTAACTCCTGCACTTCCTTTTATACGTCAACTTTCATTCTCTGTAAGCTTTGTGCAAATTAACTCTGTGTCGCTTTAGTCAGACCTTTGTGTCCGACCTACTCTCTGACCGACTTCTGTAATTAATTGTTGCGCGCGTATAACATTGGTCAATGTGATGTTTTATTGAATTATGTGCCGGTTTTAACATTTCATTATGTTTTTTAAAGAGTTAACCTTCATATCGTCAAGTTTCAATTATGAGATTACCAGTAAAATCTTTTTAACAGAATTTATACTACACGTCTTTTCAAATTAAAAAGTTCTATTATAACAAGCCCTTAACAAGCTAATGGGTTCTTTCTATATTAATAGTTCCAACTCGAAAATAGTTTTTTTTCAATGATAGTGAAGAGCTATGGGTTAATCAAACGAGCTTATTAACGATAAACACTTTTGATAATGAGAAAACAACCATAGTAATGTTACAGGCGCGATATTGATCGTACCAACCATTAACTAAAATACATTCCTACAGATGGCACAGCTCACGTCCAACGTAATACCATAACACATAGGTTTTCCCTGACGATAAAAGATTGTTTATAAAAAAATTACTGCCGGTTAATAAAAAAAACAGTACTTCCTCTCCGATCAACTAAACCGATCAACTGGTTGATCAGAATGGAACTCGGTGAAGGATTTGTTTCCAATCTAATCAACTTTGAAACGGATCAACTGTTTTCTTTCTCAACGGTTCAACTATTTAGTTGGTCGGATAGGAATATTTTACTTTATTTAAATTTGTTCTATCTGCTCAACTGTGGTACTAAACTAAAATTGAATTTTGTTTAATATTTTAGGCACTTGTGAAATTTTTTATGAGTGGAAAAACACTATAGGTAAAAACACTTGTGAATTTTTTTATGAGTGGAAAAATACTATAGGTAAAAACACTTGTGAAATTTTGTACGGATGGAAAAACACTATAGGCCAGTCAAAATCGACACCAAAAATCACAAAGTCGCAAGTATCTATATTTTTTATATGTTGTTAGGTTCCTTGAAAGTAGTTTACACTCGAGTTTGCTACCCTGGAAACCCTGTGCTACTCCCTTGGTACTCGAAAAACTGCGAAATTTCTGCTTTTTTTTTTTCAAAAAATCTACCGAAAAAAAGCGTTGTTCATGTATAATTGCTGATAACGTAATAAAGTTAATTAAATATACTATAATTTGAATTTAACTTCAGCACTCTAGGTCGTCTATTAGTTGCAGAGATACAGCTTGTGCATTTTTTTTGAAAGGTGAAAATTTTGTGTTTGCGACATATTCAATAAAAGTATGAGACAAGAATTAGGATGTACGCTTCATAGTTTCTTCAAAAATAACAAAAATAGTAAAATATCGTGTTGCTTCGTTAGGGTAGATTTTTGGAAGAAACTAAAAAAAGTGCCAAAGTTTCGTAGTTTTTCGAGCACCATGGGAATAGCACAGGGCTTTCAGGGTTGTAAACTTGGGTGTAAACTACTATCAACGGATCTAACTACACACAAAAGAAAATTGTAGTTTCATGCGCGTTTGCGGTGTTTCTGCTTTTTTGTGTCGATATTGACTGGACTACTATAGTTAAAAACACTTGTGAAAATTTTTATGGGTGGAAAAATCTGTGTTAGGGACAAACTACTCGTATCAGCTTTTATATAATGACAAAAATCTGGCAGCTACTAGCTCTTAAACTATAAACGGATTGAAGTAATGAGTCATTGTTGGGCTGAAAAATTTTAAGATAATTTGAAAAATTTAATTTAAAATGATGGAGGAATGTGAAAAGAACGGCGGCAAAGATTTTCTACTTGAAAATTTTCAATACACAAAAGTCCGGAAATATAAAAAAGGAGCATGGTACTTTAGGTGCATCAATTATAAGAAACTGAAATACAAAGGAAACATAACTATAAAAGTAAGTTTTCACAAGTGTTTTTACCTCGAGTGGTTTTCCACCCTTAAGAAATTTCACAAGTGTTTTTACCTCGAGTGGTTTTCTACCCTTAAGAAATTTCACAAGTGTTTTTACCTCGAGTGGTTTTCCACCCTTAAGAAATTTCACAAGTGTTTTGCCACTCTAAAAAAAAAATCAGTTGATCGGACTGAAAGTACAGAAAAGTGATCCGATCGATTTCCATTCTGATCAACCAGTTGATCGGTTTAGTTGATCGGATAGGCAGTGCAGAAGGTGATCCGATCGAGTTCCATTCTGATCAACCAGTTGATCGGTTTAGTTGATCGGATAGGAAGTACTGAAAAAAAAAACCTAAAAAAGTAAAAATTACTTTTTTTGTGAAAAGTTGTTTTAGTTTACAGTTTTTAGCTGTCGTATCCTTCAGCCAAACTTAAATACCTTCTACCTTTCGGCTCCGTCATCAAATTAGTTCGATGTATTCCTCTTTCTGTCAGTCATCGAAACCTTAAAAAGCCACTATGTACGGCATGAAATCTACACGAGTTTGATCAAACGGCGGTCCTGGGACAGATATCACAGTGTTCGGTCGTGTGTTACAGAAGCGCGAGCGCGGGCGCATGCGCGTGCATCACATCAACAACGTGAACACGGCGCTGCACGTGCTCGACCAGAACGGCGTCAAGCTCGTCAACATCAGCTCCAACGACATCGTCGACGCCAACCCCAAGCTTACCTTAGGTACACTGTGCTCTAACTATTGCGTCTCGAGACGTCGCACACGCAAGCGATAGATCAATCAATGTTGGCTTAACAGCCTGTGATATAATTTTTTTTTTTTGAAATATAAATCAAGCTATCCGATTGGATAGTAGTCACATTTAAGTTGCATGTAATGCTTGGAAGATACTGATATCGTTGCAAAAATTAGTTGATCGAATAGAGCAGCCGTGATGCTGCTTGTGACAACACCCAGAGCCTTGCTTCGGTGTCTTCACGTCAATATGTTGTGTTATGTTGCAGGTCTGGTGTGGAGCATAATCCTGCACTGGCAGGTGCATTACCACTTGAAGGAGCTGATGTCGGAGCTACAGCAGACCAACCTGGAGAAGACCCTGCTGGCGTGGTGTCGCACGCACACGCAGAACTACACGGGCGTTAATGTGAAGAACTTTACGACGTCGTGGGCGGACGGGCTAGCCTTCAACGCGCTACTGCACCGCTGGCGCCCGCAGCTGTTCGACTACGCCGCCGTGCTGGCGCGCCCGCCCGCGGCCCGCCTCGAGCACGCCTTCAGCGTCGCGCACGACCACCTTGCCATCGACCGGCTTCTCGACCCCGAAGGTACCCACCCGTACTCTGTCCCGTTGTCGAACTTCGTGCTGGCATAGGAGCTGTATACTCCTCGCCAAATAAACAAGCTCTAATATGTAAACAATTACTTCGCCCAGTTGTACCGTTGCAAACTGAAAGATAGTAAGTAAGTACATCAGTATAGTAAGGTTATTTCCGTTTGCAGACGTAAACACTCCGAACCCCGACAAGAAGTCGATCATGATGTACGTGATGTGCCTGTTCCAATCGCTGCCGCACTCAGGCGAGGACGTGGCGGACCTGGACAGCCTGCAGTCCGAGCCCAGCACGCCCGTGGCCTCGCAGCCGCCCGAGGTGAGCCAGAATAGTTTCGATGCAAGACAGTACCACCTTACCGTTTAGAGTTCCGTACTTCAGCAAAAAAGAACGAACCTCTTATAAGATCACTTTGTTATCGATCTCTTCATCTATCAAGACCCTTTTTCAATTCAATAATGGGTTGTTAAAATGACAAAGCAATATCTATCACTTTGTTCGTAATAAAAATGTTGGGTGTGGTGCACTCAGGTGTGCTCGTCGCGGCCGCTGTCCACGGCCACTACGGGCTCGGCCGAGCTGGGCGGCTACTACGCCGCCTTCGAGGAAGTGCTGGCGTGGCTGCTGGAGGCCGAGGAGCGCCTGAGCAGCGCCGCCGCGCCCGCGGCTGCCGCCCCGCTGGCGGCGCTGAAGGCGCACTTCCACGCGCACGAGGCGCTGCTCACGGGGCTGGCGGAGCAGCAGGCGCGCGTGGGCGACGTGCTGGAGCTGGGCGCGCGCCTGCTGCACGACGCGGGCCTGACGCGCGAGGAGGCGGCCGAGGTGCGCCTGCAGCTGCGCCTGCTCAACACGCGCTGGGAGGCGCTGCGCCGCGCCGCGCTGGCCACGCAGGCCGACGTGCACCAGCGCCTCATGCAGCAGCAGCAGCAGCAGCTCGCCGCCTTCCGGTCAGTACACACTACCCACTACCCACTGCTGCACGACGCGGGCCTGACGCGCGAGGAGGCGGCCGAGGTGCGCCTGCAGCTGCGCCTGCTCAACACGCGCTGGGAGGCGCTGCGCCGCGCCGCGCTGGCCACGCAGGCCGACGTGCACCAGCGCCTCATGCAGCAGCAGCAGCAGCAGCTCGCCGCCTTCCGGTCAGTACACACTACCCACTACCCACTGCTGCACGACGCGGGCCTGACGCGCGAGGAGGCGGCCGAGGTGCGCCTGCAGCTGCGCCTGCTCAACACGCGCTGGGAGGCGCTCAATTTTTTTTGATACGCATAAGTCTGGACTAAAATAGCAACATCATGGTTGGGACCATCGGGCCACAGAAAAAGAGGTAGACCAAATACACGCTGGACAGATGACATCACAAAAGTAGCAGGTACCCACTGGATGAGAGTAGCAGAAGACAGACAGCAGTGGTTGTCCCTGGAGGAGGCCTTCACCTTCTAACGAGAGGGGTTCTTGCAAGAAAAAAAAAAAAAAAAAAAAAAAAACTTTTTTTATTATTACCTATATTATGCACACTGTTTTTTCTTTTTCTTTATTATTTGTTAGTCTTTAGTAGCAAGAAATAAAAGGCTTTTTTATTTTTATTTTTATTTTTATTTATTTTAAGTCTAAAAATATACACTATTATTAAAACATCGATCAAAATTACAACGGATTACAAGAAGTTTTATATTATGTTACTTGCTGCTATAGAACCCTTCCTGGGCGACTCCGACTCGCACTCGGCCGCTTTTTTTTACCGTCCGTTCAACCGGTTTTGACTTTTATTGCGTTGCGCGCGCGTGTTTGCAGACAATGGCTGACGAAGACGGAGGATCGTATCTCCCGAATGGGCGCACTACGCGGATCTTCACAACACATTCACGCGCAGCTGGCCAGCGTCAGCGCGCTGCACGACGACCTGCGCGCGCAGCAGCACACCGTGGACGCGCTGGCCGACTGCGTCGTCGTGGTGGACGACGACCAACAGGACAACTGTACGACACCTAGTCATACGAATACACATTTTTGTTCTAACTAAAGCTCGCCATCGATTGTATCGTTTTGATTTTGTAGCCGTGACCGAGATCGAGGACGAACTGACGGCTCTGAGCGAGCGCTGGTCTCACACGTGCCAGTGGACCACCGCGCAGCTGCAGCGCCTGCGCTCGCTGCAGGCGCGCTGGGCGGCGCTGGACGCGCAGCACGCCGAGCTGCTGGGCGGCGCCGAGGCGTGCGAGAGCGAGCTCAAGCAGATGGAGGCCAACCCCGTGGGCGAGGTGGGCGCCGTGCTGGCGCGCGTGGCGGCGCTGCAGCGGCTGCAGCGGGAGCTGCTGCAGCACCAGCGCGCCGCCGCCGCGCAGCTGGAGGCCACGGCCGAGCTGGCGGCGCGCGCCGGCGCCGACGAGCCACAGCTGCTGGAGCGCGCCGAGGCGCTGCACGACCGCCTGGACGCGCTGCTCATGATCCTCGACGTGCAGGCGCAGCGGGTAACGAACCCACGCTCTTGACAACAATCGACCTTACGTCGGTCACGGCGCACACATATAATATCGCATAATGTTGTCCCTTCAGATAAAAGACTTGGGTTTCGACATCGACCTGGACTCGTCGTCGGCGGACATGGACACGTCGGCGAGCGCGCCGGCCGCAGCTGGCGCGGCGCCGCACAGCGGCTGCAAGAAGCCGCGCCTGTCGGACGAGCGTCAGGACTTCCAGCTCGGGTACAAGGCCTTCGACACCTGGGCCGACGAAGCAGAGAAAACACTCGACGACGTATGTACTTCTATATCTCGTAATCGTATCTTTTTTTTACCTTTGTGCTCTTTTATCTGTTTTTATTTTTAGGTGTTTGTAAACGAAGAAAGAGGCTAGCTCATTCAAATACTGTACAGTTTTGCCATATTTCTGTTTCCATTTTTCTGCTATATGTTATTAAATAAAATTAAAATGGAGAACATTTAAATAGATTTTCACACGATACTGCAGTTAATGAGCAGCAATATAAGGGAAGTCACATGTGCAGAAGCAGTCATTGCCAAACAATCGCCTCTTCAACGTAGTCTTTAACTTTGTAATACGTTTTTTTTTTATAAGGACATGCTTAATGTGGCTTTTGAATTTTTCCACGAAGATCCGACCATTTACCGAGTTAGGCAGCTTGTTATCAAAGGGTTATGCTGTTTACGAAGAATGATTTGTTTGCTAATCTCCATGACGGGATATTACGATTTCATGTAATGATAAGTGCATATTTATACTATGTAAATTGCTTCTGAATAGTCCAAAGTTTTTGCGAACATAAAGTGCTGAATACGTCAGGGTCAGAATTCGGCGAAATATATTTCAATGGTAAACTTTTTAAAATCATCTTGGTTTACATTTTTTACCTATATTTTTTCTTGATTGCTAAGTACAAGTAAAAACTCTAGAACCTGTCCTTTTCTACCAAATTGTTCCAAGAAAAATCTAGAGTATGATAAGCAGACTCAAAAGCAGAGCTCAAGTCCAAGAAGATATCAGCTACACAGACTTTTTTTAATTAATTTATCAATCAAATCGCCAACCGAAGCGCTAATGGCTTCTGCAGTTCATACACCTACTTGCACCATTTTAATATCCAAATTGTCTTTTATTGATAACTCATACATCGAGGCAAAGGCTCAACTGGCTGCCAAAAAATTAGGGTCTTAGCAAGGGTGAGACGGTACTTTACGCCGGAACAGCTGCCTAATCTTTATCACGCCCAAGTTCGATCGAGTATGGAGTACTATTCTCATATTTTTTTAAATATTTTAGCTAGTATTTTTTTACCAGCTTGATGCCCTGGAGTCGATTGAGAGGCAAGCCAAGAGAATCGAAGCCCCAAAGCTCCAAAGCTCCAAAAGCTCCAAAGTCTTGAGCATCGTTGTCAAGTTGCTGGCCTGTCGGTTTTCTATCATCTACATTTCGGGGAGTGTGCACTGGAATGACACAATCTGATTCCGCCGAGTCCGTTCCATCATCGGATCACAAGACGTACGGCGTTGCGCCACCGTTACATGGTAGACATTCCACCCATACGCACAAAGCGTTTTGGGAACACATTTATTGTGCGTACCTACAGCCAAGGAGTGGAACTCTCTGCCGGTGTCTGTGTTTCCTGATACTTACAACTTAGGGGTCTTTAAGTCAAGAGTGAATAGGTTACTTTTTGGCAAGCGTGTTCCATTGTCGACCACATCATTACCATCAGGTGAGATGGTGGTCAAACGCAAGCCTAATGACAAAAAAAACATGTTCTCAGTGCTGCAGCTCGCTGCAGCAAGACAGCACCGACGAGCGGGCGGTGGCGGCGACACTGGAGCAGCTGGAGGCGCAGCTGGCGGCGCAGCGCGCGGACTTCGCCAACGTGGAGGAGATCCAGCGCCGCCTGGCCGCCGCGCCCGACCTGCAGGGTGAGTGTTGTGCGCAGTGCCGCAGCTCGCTGCAGCAGGACAGCACCGACGAGCGGGCGGTGGCGGCGACACTGGAGCAGCTGGAGGCGCAGCTGGCGGCGCAGCGCGCGGACTTCGCCAACGTGGAGGAGATCCAGCGCCGCCTGGCCGCCGCGCCCGACCTGCAGGGTGAGTGTTGTGCGCAGTGCCGCAGCTCGCTGCAGCAGGACAGCACCGACGAGCGGGCGGTGGCGGCGACACTGGAGCAGCTGGAGGCGCAGCTGGCGGCGCAGCGCGCGGACTTCGCCAACGTGGAGGAGATCCAGCGCCGCCTGGCCGCCGCGCCCGACCTGCAGGGTGAGTGTTGTGCGCAGTGCCGCAGCTCGCTGCAGCAGGACAGCACCGACGAGCGGGCGGTGGCGGCGACACTGGAGCAGCTGGAGGCGCAGCTGGCGGCGCAGCGCGCGGACTTCGCCAACGTGGAGGAGATCCAGCGCCGCCTGGCCGCCGCGCCCGACCTGCAGGGTGAGTGTTGTGCGCAGTGCCGCAGCTCGCTGCAGCAGGACAGCACCGACGAGCGGGCGGTGGCGGCGACACTGGAGCAGCTGGAGGCGCAGCTGGCGGCGCAGCGCGCGGACTTCGCCAACGTGGAGGAGATCCAGCGCCGCCTGGCCGCCGCGCCCGACCTGCAGGGTGAGTGTTGTGCGCAGTGCCGCAGCTCGCTGCAGCAGGACAGCACCGACGAGCGGGCGGTGGCGGCGACACTGGAGCAGCTGGAGGCGCAGCTGGCGGCGCAGCGCGCGGACTTCGCCAACGTGGAGGAGATCCAGCGCCGCCTGGCCGCCGCGCCCGACCTGCAGGGTGAGTGTTGTGCGCAGTGCCGCAGCTCGCTGCAGCAGGACAGCACCGACGAGCGGGCGGTGGCGGCGACACTGGAGCAGCTGGAGGCGCAGCTGGCGGCGCAGCGCGCGGACTTCGCCAACGTGGAGGAGATCCAGCGCCGCCTGGCCGCCGCGCCCGACCTGCAGGGTGAGTGTTGTGCGCAGTGCCGCAGCTCGCTGCAGCAGGACAGCACCGACGAGCGGGCGGTGGCGGCGACACTGGAGCAGCTGGAGGCGCAGCTGGCGGCGCAGCGCGCGGACTTCGCCAACGTGGAGGAGATCCAGCGCCGCCTGGCCGCCGCGCCCGACCTGCAGGGTTTTTTTTTTTTATGGTGGGCAAAAATCATCTTATGACAACCCCCGCCCTTGGGTGGAGCGGGAGATAGTGTCAGACTCTTACTGACTAAAAACCCACCCCGTTCCTTCTAGCCTTCAAACCAGGGCACGAGTTCCCTTTCGGATAACCCAGGCCCCGGTAGGCTTCGACCCAGCTGGGCCGCTGCTGTTGCTGACAACTCCTTGAGGCGCGCGGGAACAGTGCCCGCCGTCGACGTCTTGAGCTCGGTCCATTACCGGACGATCGGACAGCGAGCTACCCATGGCTCGCCGTCCGCGAGCCCGCGTCTACGGTGGCCGGAAATCGGGATCGGAATCCCGGCGGCGGCGGCGGGGGCGCCGTTGCCTAATGCGGTCTGCCTCCTCCTTTGCTAGCATTACTGCTTCGCAGAAGGAGGCGACCGCCTGCCATTCCTCCTCGCTCCGGACCATGGCCTCAACCAGAGCCCGGCGCGAGAGGTCTCCGCTGCCGATCGCCCTCACGAGGGCACGGCGATGCTCTGCCCAGGCAGGGCACACCTCGACTGTGTGCTCCACCGTGTCCTCCGGGCGTTCCGCACAGTGGCGACACCCGGGCGTCTCTTCCGCTTTAATTCGGTGCAGGAACCTCCCGAACTTGCCATGTCCGGTGAGGACCTATGTCATGCGGAAGGTAAGGACGCCGTGAGGCCTTTCCAGCCACGCCTCAAAGAGGGGACTTACCGCCATAATTGTAGCGTGCCCACCGACTTGCAGGGTGAGTGTTGTGCAGGTGCGTGTGGGTTTCTACCCACTCACTCCGAAACAGGGTACCTCCCGAAATACCCTTGCATCAGACCGGATGTGAGGAAGCTGTTTGTTGTTCCTCAAACCGTCCCTCGCTGTGCTCGGGAGTTAATTATATAAATTTCGTTTGACTTTAAAAAACTGATTTATCTTCAAGTTACATAATCTACTATTTAGCTATTATGTTGTTTTGGCTTTGAAACGTAAATATTTGCCCTTGATGATCAGTCTACGTAGTAAATTTGTGATTTCTTTGTGATAGTACATTTGTATAAACACAAATTATCTAGGCTGCTGACACTAGTAGTAGTTATTGTTGTTCGGCAACTTAGGGTCTAAAAATGGCATAGACCTTAGTAAAAGAGTTTCTACTGCATTGTTATAGTAAATTAACGCTCTATTTGTTTCTGTTGGTGCAGAGGAGGCTAAACGACACGCCGAAAGTATAGACGACTTAAAGAAACGATGGGAAAATATACAACGAAAACTGTTAGACATACGCAACACCATGAACGTGCTCGAAGACAAGGAAAAGTTCCACAACAACGTGGAGGCGCTGCAGCGAGAGCTGGACGAGGTTCGCGCGTGGAGCTCGCGCGTAGAGGGCGAGCGGCCCAGCCACAACCTGCTCATCCACGTGCGCAACCGCCAGCGCGGCCTGCGGCAGCTGCGCGCGCGCCTCGCCGAGCTCAGCGCGCACGCCATCGTGCTGCACGAGCGCGCGCCGCAGCTGCCGCGCCTGGCGCCCGCCGCGCAGCGCCTCGCCGACCTGCACGACGCGCTGCTGCAGCAGCTCTCGCAGCGAGAGACCGACATCAAGCGAGCCATCACCAAGAAACCGCCCCAGACGACCGAAGACGACTTCAAACTGCTACAGACCAAGATACAGGAGATGGAGGCGCAGATCATCGCGGAGCACGCCATGGTGTCGGCGCGGGACGCCATGTCGGACAAGCTGGCGGCGCTGAGCGCGCTGCAGCGCCAGTTCGACGAGCTGCAGGCCACGTACGAGCGCGTGGTGCGCGAGCGCCGCGACTCCGCCGAGAAGGGCAGCGTGCAGGAGCTCAACTTCCGCAGCAGCCTCGAGAACCTCGTCACCAAGTTCGGCGACACGCGCACCATCCTGCAGCAGAAGATCAACAAGCTTGAGAATGGTGAGGCTTTCCAGCTGATTTTTGACTCTGTTGGTGTGAGCGACCGCTACTGACGTGTTGACATGTGTGCAGGCTTGAAGCTGACGCAGCAACTGTCGGAGTGCAGCGCGGAGCTGGTGAGCTGGCTGGACGGCGTGGAGCAGTTCCTGCAGGAGCACCAGAGCGTGCCGCTCGGCGAGCAGGACCAGCTCGAACTGCTGCTCGACAAGAGTAACGTGAGTCTGCACCTTTTCACAATAGTTTTGTGTAAAATACCTTATGTGATATTTGCAAAAAGTAGCGAGATGGCAAATAATAAATACATACGTCGGTAAAGATTAGTGTCAAGATACGACTACCTGTTTAAAGCATGTTCCGCAAATTTTGTGTGTTCAAGGTTGTGTACCTTGGAGACACAATATAGAAACACATAGTGACATTAGGAAATTGGAAAATTTAGGAGGTACAGCTTTTAATGTGAAACCAGGCACGTGAGAGCCGGACGCGCACTTGTCCGCGTGCTGAGGATTTTTCCAAATGAACAAAAAAGTTGTGACGTTACGTGTGACGTGATAAGTATTCCAATGTTTTCCTTTTAAGGTACGGAACCCTAAAAAAAGAAGAGAAAAAATTATAAACAATCAATGGCCTCTTGTCTGTTCATACGAGCGACTCGGGTTCACGACAGACTGGCGCTGTTGGGTTATCAGGCTAGGATTTTAATTAAATGGCGAATTAAGTTAGTTGCGACATGCAAGAATTAAATAAGACAACTGCGGGTCAAACACATGACTGATCATGTTTGCTTATTAGATGAGTGAGGACTTTCTTGTGTAACATTTTTTTAATTTCTACATGTTGTTTTTGTGTAAGTATAAATGTTGTGGTCTTATTATTATTTACTGTTCACAGAAATTCGAGGAAGAAAAACAAACGTATAAAGCCAAAATCGAAACGATCGAAAGTACCAAAGAACAAATTGTGGAAGACTGTGACGAAGTACTCGCGAAGACGATACAGAGCGAGACGACGGCGCTGCGGAGGCGACACGACGCCGTCGCCGAGCGGGCGCTGCGCCTCAACGAGACTCTGCGGAGGGGTGCGTTATACTACTATACACACACGCAGCTACTACTTTGTGCCATTATTTAGAAGATTTATTACGGAAAGTAATGTTTGTAAGACACGCGCACACTCAAAGTTTTATTAAATGTCGTTAATGCATTCGCGTAAAGCAGGAGCGTGATGTTGTTTATTTACTTATATTGAAATAGTATGGTACATAACGAAACCTGTCAATTAGGACTCAGATGTTTAAGACCTTTAAAAAAGTCTCGACCTCATTGTACACGATTCAGTCGTTTTACTAAAGTACTAAATGATTTTTAGTTCCCAAAATTAAAATTTGAGTTATTTTTAATAGAATTCGTGACTGAGTCATGCTAGACAACTCAAGCTTTATGGGTAAAATGCGATCTAAATCTTAACATCATTATTTCAGCCGATATACGTCCATTGTTGGGCATAGGTCTTCCTCAAGCGTCGTCATGACGAACGATCTTATGCGTCTCGCATCCAAGTTGCCACTACAGAACCTTTCGGCCCCAATGCGTCGTCAAAGGTCATCTGCGCTTGATAATTCCTGTGTTATAAATAGTATCTAAATTATTTTTATTTTATTACTTTTAGGAAAACAATATAATAATTTTAGTAACTCAAGTTAGAAATAAATATCTTTTAAATTAAGTTAAGCAGAAAAATAATGAAATGAGTGAAGTTATATGTTGTCGGTTATAACTTTATACATTATCAATAATATGGTGTTAAAAATAATAAATTTTATACGTATTTTTAATTTATTAAGAATATTTGAATTATAAGTTTTAAAAGAATTTATAAATAAATAAATGAGCAGTTGTATACAACGAGTTAGCTCAATACATTTACGAAGGTGTAAATGTGTGTGGGTCACCCTGCGCCACTAGCGCCCCCCCCCCCTCCTGTATGTTTACAGCCAATTACAGGTTCTCACGGTACATATTACAGTATTAGTTGATGTGTCGTGTTGTACAGGACTGGAGCGCACGGAGGCGGTGTTCCGCAAGATTGCGGAGACAGAGGAGTGGTTGGCGCAGATAGAGGCTGCCATGCCTGCGCAGCACGAGTGCAGCATCACCGACTCCGCCGAGCTGTACCAGATGAAGGCGCGCTTCCAGACGCTGCGCGACAAGTGCGACGACCACACGCAGCAGTTCCGCAACCTCAACGAGAGCAGTACGTACAGGTTTACTCTAGCAGCGCACAGTGTACTGGCAGCTAGCTCACCAGTGCAGCATCACCGACTCCGCCGAGCTGTATCAGCACGCCGTTGAACCGTACTCACAAGTACACAGCACGTTACTTGGTGTCGTGTTCCACCAATAGGACTATTCTGTTTAAGTCTACGTCATATCACAACCAAAGAGGAGCAACTTCACAGTAAGTTCAGCCTGACGTTACAGCAACCGGTACGGCAATAGAATTGCTCATAACCATTTCAAAAAAACAAAAAAATTAGGGGCTGCACAGTGGTAGGAAATAATATAGGATGATATTGTTATGCATATAAATAAAAATATTTTACTTGTCTTGTCTTTGTTTTATTGTACTTGGCCTTCCAACGTTGCGTCTTCCGGTATATGGGGTAGTTATTATAAACAATATTAAATATTTCCGCGTCTTATACATGGACGCTTAAACGTTGTCACGGATCCAGTACATAATTCGATGTTTTTTCTAATTAAAATAGTGTACTTTTCTGACTGACTTGTTGGTCTAGTGGCCTTGACTGCTATGCTGGAGGTCGTGTGTTCGATTCCCACCCAAGACAAATATTTTCGTAATGAGCACGACCATTTGCACGATGCACGGTTACAATGAGAGCCCAGTTGAATGAGTATGTCATATTATGAAATTGCATTACCCTTAGGTAACGACATCCTACTGGCGGCGGAGGGAGGCGCGAGCGCACTCGCGCGCCGCGTCACGCACCTCAACGCGCGCTGGACGCACGTCACGCACGGCGTCTACGAGCGCTACAAGTGAGTACACGCTGTTCAGAAATCAGAAACGTTTATTTCAAATAGGCCAATTACAAGCACTTTTGAATTGTCAAAATGTCGGTAACACGGTTCCCGCTGAATACCCACAAAACAATTTGTCCCTTTTTAATAGATCATGCAACACACTTTGTCCTTCATTTGTCATAGCTGTGTTTTCTTTTAGGGTGCTAGCCGAGGCGTGGCACGAGTCGGGCGAGCTGCGCGCGTGGCTGACGCAGGAGAAGGCGTGGCTGGACGGGCTGCAGCGGCGGCTGCGGCGCTCGCCCAACGCGCCCGCCGACGCCGAGGAGATCTCCGACGAGCTATACGTGAGTGTCGCGCCTCCGCGCCCGGCGGCTGTGGTGCGCTGACTGACGCGGCCTCTTGTGCAGGACCTGGAGAACTACATCCAGAACCACAGCGACGAGCGGCTGTCGCGCATCCAGGACATCGGGCGCCAGCTCATCGACGCGCACATCATGCCGGGCTGGATCCAGGCCGAGATCGACACCGTCACCGACACCTGGAACACGCTGCGCGCCGAGGTACTCTCAGCATTCACTTCTAAAATTTTTATTGTAAAAGTAACATATGATTGTGGCATGTCCAGCGATGGGTCGCGGTTGGACGCGGCCTTGCGGCCGCGAAATATTTTTCTTTTCGAACGAAAACGACCTCGACCACGTCCGAATGAGTCGACGCTCGGCCTCTGTTTGTTGTATAATGTGTGGCGGTGCAGGCGGCGTCCCGTAGCGCGCTGCTGGAATCGGCCGTGCGCGAGGCGGCGCGCTCCGAGGTGTCGGTGGACCAGCTGCAGCAGTGGCTGGACGAGGCGGCGCAGGAGCTGCAGCCGCCGCGGCGCCTGGCGCCGGGCCGCGCGCGCGCGCTGGCGGACGCGTGCGCGCTGCAGCGCGGCCGCATGCGCGACGTGCGCGCCGTGGCCGACGCCTACGCCCGCGCCGGCAAGCTGGAGGCCGCCAACCGCCTCGCCGACCAGCTCGACCTGCTGCAGGTTAGCCCATAGCGTATCCATATGTTCATAATCATTAATTGAATCCCTTGTATGTTAAGTAGCTACATATGATTATTGATCCTATTAGGGCACAACACATTAAATATTGAACATAAAAATTATGTTAAAAACACTACGACAGTGCAACGCGATGACTGCAACTCTTTTTTTCCTTCTTCGAAGGAAGAATCCATATCTGAAAATGAATAAAAAATTAATCTCGGAATTTGGGACCTTCCTCAGCAACCTTACTTACGATTCACCCGGCCATTGTAAGGCACACTACACAAAGTTGCACAAAACAGAAATACAACGTGAAATAAACGCCAGTTATAATAAATATGTCCTGCAGTGGACGTCTTTCGGCTGATATGATGATGATGACAATAAACATCCAAAGAGTCACCATCTGACCAAAGAATCATCAATGAACGTGTGTTTATATCTCCCCCTCCCCACAGCGCAAGTTCGATACAGTGGAGGAGTGGCTTCGCTTGGCGAGCAGTCCCGCCGACACAGTGCCACCACCGGCGCCGCGGGACTCAGACATTAGCGCGCGTCTGGCGGCCGCAGTGAGCGCGCTGCAGGACGTGCAGCGCGAGTGCACGCGCGCCTTGCCCCTCGCCGGGCACGAGCCCGACAGCGTGCGCGCGCAGCTCAGGACCTGCCTGGTGAGTACATAGAGACCAGCGCGTCTGGCGGCCGCAGTGAGCGCGCTGCAGGACGTGCAGCGCGAGTGCACGCGCGCCTTGCCCCTCGCCGGGCACGAGCCCGACAGCGTGCGCGCGCAGCTCAGGACCTGCCTGGTGAGTACATAGAGACCAGCGCGTCTGGCGGCCGCAGTGAGCGCGCTGCAGGACGTGCAGCGCGAGTGCACGCGCGCCTTGCCCCTCGCCGGGCACGAGCCCGACAGCGTGCGCGCGCAGCTCAGGACCTGCCTGGTGAGTACATAGAGACCAGCGCGTCTGGCGGCCGCAGTGAGCGCGCTGCAGGACGTGCAGCGCGAGTGCACGCGCGCCTTGCCCCTCGCCGGGCACGAGCCCGACAGCGTGCGCGCGCAGCTCAGGACCTGCCTGGTGAGTACATAGAGACCAGCGCGTCTGGCGGCCGCAGTGAGCGCGCTGCAGGACGTGCAGCGCGAGTGCACGCGCGCCTTGCCCCTCGCCGGGCACGAGCCCGACAGCGTGCGCGCGCAGCTCAGGACCTGCCTGGTGAGTACATAGAGACCAGCGCGTCTGGCGGCCGCAGTGAGCGCGCTGCAGGACGTGCAGCGCGAGTGCACGCGCGCCTTGCCCCTCGCCGGGCACGAGCCCGACAGCGTGCGCGCGCAGCTCAGGACCTGCCTGGTGAGTACATAGAGACCAGCGCGTCTGGCGGCCGCAGTGAGCGCGCTGCAGGACGTGCAGCGCGAGTGCACGCGCGCCTTGCCCCTCGCCGGGCACGAGCCCGACAGCGTGCGCGCGCAGCTCAGGACCTGCCTGGTGAGTACATAGAGACCAGCGCGTCTGGCGGCCGCAGTGAGCGCGCTGCAGGACGTGCAGCGCGAGTGCACGCGCGCCTTGCCCCTCGCCGGGCACGAGCCCGACAGCGTGCGCGCGCAGCTCAGGACCTGCCTGGTGAGTACATAGAGACCAGCGCGTCTGGCGGCCGCAGTGAGCGCGCTGCAGGACGTGCAGCGCGAGTGCACGCGCGCCTTGCCCCTCGCCGGGCACGAGCCCGACAGCGTGCGCGCGCAGCTCAGGACCTGCCTGGTGAGTACATAGAGACCAGCGCGTCTGGCGGCCGCAGTGAGCGCGCTGCAGGACGTGCAGCGCGAGTGCACGCGCGCCTTGCCCCTCGCCGGGCACGAGCCCGACAGCGTGCGCGCGCAGCTCAGGACCTGCCTGGTGAGTACATAGAGACCAGCGCGTCTGGCGGCCGCAGTGAGCGCGCTGCAGGACGTGCAGCGCGAGTGCACGCGCGCCTTGCCCCTCGCCGGGCACGAGCCCGACAGCGTGCGCGCGCAGCTCAGGACCTGCCTGGTGAGTACATAGAGACCAGCGCGTCTGGCGGCCGCAGTGAGCGCGCTGCAGGACGTGCAGCGCGAGTGCACGCGCGCCTTGCCCCTCGCCGGGCACGAGCCCGACAGCGTGCGCGCGCAGCTCAGGACCTGCCTGGTGAGTACATAGAGACCAGCGCGTCTGGCGGCCGCAGTGAGCGCGCTGCAGGACGTGCAGCGCGAGTGCACGCGCGCCTTGCCCCTCGCCGGGCACGAGCCCGACAGCGTGCGCGCGCAGCTCAGGACCTGCCTGGTGAGTACATAGAGACCAGCGCGTCTGGCGGCCGCAGTGAGCGCGCTGCAGGACGTGCAGCGCGAGTGCACGCGCGCCTTGCCCCTCGCCGGGCACGAGCCCGACAGCGTGCGCGCGCAGCTCAGGACCTGCCTGGTGAGTACATAGAGACCAGCGCGTCTGGCGGCCGCAGTGAGCGCGCTGCAGGACGTGCAGCGCGAGTGCACGCGCGCCTTGCCCCTCGCCGGGCACGAGCCCGACAGCGTGCGCGCGCAGCTCAGGACCTGCCTGGTGAGTACATAGAGACCAGCGCGTCTGGCGGCCGCAGTGAGCGCGCTGCAGGACGTGCAGCGCGAGTGCACGCGCGCCTTGCCCCTCGCCGGGCACGAGCCCGACAGCGTGCGCGCGCAGCTCAGGACCTGCCTGGTGAGTACATAGAGACCAGCGCGTCTGGCGGCCGCAGTGAGCGCGCTGCAGGACGTGCAGCGCGAGTGCACGCGCGCCTTGCCCCTCGCCGGGCACGAGCCCGACAGCGTGCGCGCGCAGCTCAGGACCTGCCTGGTGAGTACATAGAGACCAGCGCGTCTGGCGGCCGCAGTGAGCGCGCTGCAGGACGTGCAGCGCGAGTGCACGCGCGCCTTGCCCCTCGCCGGGCACGAGCCCGACAGCGTGCGCGCGCAGCTCAGGACCTGCCTGGTGAGTACATAGAGACCAGCGCGTCTGGCGGCCGCAGTGAGCGCGCTGCAGGACGTGCAGCGCGAGTGCACGCGCGCCTTGCCCCTCGCCGGGCACGAGCCCGACAGCGTGCGCGCGCAGCTCAGGACCTGCCTGGTGAGTACATAGAGACCAGCGCGTCTGGCGGCCGCAGTGAGCGCGCTGCAGGACGTGCAGCGCGAGTGCACGCGCGCCTTGCCCCTCGCCGGGCACGAGCCCGACAGCGTGCGCGCGCAGCTCAGGACCTGCCTGGTGAGTACATAGAGACCAGCGCGTCTGGCGGCCGCAGTGAGCGCGCTGCAGGACGTGCAGCGCGAGTGCACGCGCGCCTTGCCCCTCGCCGGGCACGAGCCCGACAGCGTGCGCGCGCAGCTCAGGACCTGCCTGGTGAGTACATAGAGACCAGCGCGTCTGGCGGCCGCAGTGAGCGCGCTGCAGGACGTGCAGCGCGAGTGCACGCGCGCCTTGCCCCTCGCCGGGCACGAGCCCGACAGCGTGCGCGCGCAGCTCAGGACCTGCCTGGTGAGTACATAGAGACCAGCGCGTCTGGCGGCCGCAGTGAGCGCGCTGCAGGACGTGCAGCGCGAGTGCACGCGCGCCTTGCCCCTCGCCGGGCACGAGCCCGACAGCGTGCGCGCGCAGCTCAGGACCTGCCTGGTGAGTACATAGAGACCAGCGCGTCTGGCGGCCGCAGTGAGCGCGCTGCAGGACGTGCAGCGCGAGTGCACGCGCGCCTTGCCCCTCGCCGGGCACGAGCCCGACAGCGTGCGCGCGCAGCTCAGGACCTGCCTGGTGAGTACATAGAGACCAGCGCGTCTGGCGGCCGCAGTGAGCGCGCTGCAGGACGTGCAGCGCGAGTGCACGCGCGCCTTGCCCCTCGCCGGGCACGAGCCCGACAGCGTGCGCGCGCAGCTCAGGACCTGCCTGGTGAGTACATAGAGACCAGCGCGTCTGGCGGCCGCAGTGAGCGCGCTGCAGGACGTGCAGCGCGAGTGCACGCGCGCCTTGCCCCTCGCCGGGCACGAGCCCGACAGCGTGCGCGCGCAGCTCAGGACCTGCCTGGTGAGTACATAGAGACCAGCGCGTCTGGCGGCCGCAGTGAGCGCGCTGCAGGACGTGCAGCGCGAGTGCACGCGCGCCTTGCCCCTCGCCGGGCACGAGCCCGACAGCGTGCGCGCGCAGCTCAGGACCTGCCTGGTGAGTACATAGAGACCAGCGCGTCTGGCGGCCGCAGTGAGCGCGCTGCAGGACGTGCAGCGCGAGTGCACGCGCGCCTTGCCCCTCGCCGGGCACGAGCCCGACAGCGTGCGCGCGCAGCTCAGGACCTGCCTGGTGAGTACATAGAGACCAGCGCGTCTGGCGGCCGCAGTGAGCGCGCTGCAGGACGTGCAGCGCGAGTGCACGCGCGCCTTGCCCCTCGCCGGGCACGAGCCCGACAGCGTGCGCGCGCAGCTCAGGACCTGCCTGGTGAGTACATAGAGACCAGCGCGTCTGGCGGCCGCAGTGAGCGCGCTGCAGGACGTGCAGCGCGAGTGCACGCGCGCCTTGCCCCTCGCCGGGCACGAGCCCGACAGCGTGCGCGCGCAGCTCAGGACCTGCCTGGTGAGTACATAGAGACCAGCGCGTCTGGCGGCCGCAGTGAGCGCGCTGCAGGACGTGCAGCGCGAGTGCACGCGCGCCTTGCCCCTCGCCGGGCACGAGCCCGACAGCGTGCGCGCGCAGCTCAGGACCTGCCTGGTGAGTACATAGAGACCAGCGCGTCTGGCGGCCGCAGTGAGCGCGCTGCAGGACGTGCAGCGCGAGTGCACGCGCGCCTTGCCCCTCGCCGGGCACGAGCCCGACAGCGTGCGCGCGCAGCTCAGGACCTGCCTGGTGAGTACATAGAGACCAGCGCGTCTGGCGGCCGCAGTGAGCGCGCTGCAGGACGTGCAGCGCGAGTGCACGCGCGCCTTGCCCCTCGCCGGGCACGAGCCCGACAGCGTGCGCGCGCAGCTCAGGACCTGCCTGGTGAGTACATAGAGACCAGCGCGTCTGGCGGCCGCAGTGAGCGCGCTGCAGGACGTGCAGCGCGAGTGCACGCGCGCCTTGCCCCTCGCCGGGCACGAGCCCGACAGCGTGCGCGCGCAGCTCAGGACCTGCCTGGTGAGTACATAGAGACCAGCGCGTCTGGCGGCCGCAGTGAGCGCGCTGCAGGACGTGCGTCTTTCTATCTCGCCCTCTGTGACATTTCTTAGCGTCATGAAGTGCGACGTGCAATTGCGTGTCCAGTGTGGAGCGGACCTGATCTGCCCATCTTATTGGGCTGCGGCTTCTTGGTAGTTTGAAAGAAGATACGTTCAGGATAATAAAATATGTAAACCAAGTTTAAATATGTACCAGACACCTACAGGCAGCATAAACGACCTCGCGCTCATAGAATACTAGGGCGCGCGCGCCGGCCGCGATGTTTATGTTTATTTATTTATTTAAATCTTTATGCATAGAGTTGTACAAAGGCGGATTTAATGCCTTAGGCATTATCTACCAGTCGACTTTAGGGTAGTGCAGAAACATAACATGGCAGGTGCAACTTAATAAATGAGAAAATAAATGAAATAGTAAATACATACTTAGATACATACATATAAATAAACAAAGCTATAGTGAAAAAAAGAAATCAGTGCGATGATGATTCTACCAACATCTTGCGAATATGTTCTCGTGCCTTCACTTTAAAAGAATATCGGCTAGTCGCCATCCTGATATTCAGAGGGAGCGCATTCCAGAGAGATATCGCTTGAACGAAAAAGGAGGAGTGGATAAGCCCGGAACGGTGTGAGGGACATCGTAGAATTCGATTATTGGTAGACCAAAGATTTTTATTGTGCCCAGAGCAAAGAAATTGAAGTTCTGAAATCAAATAAGAAGGGGAAGAAGGATTATCTAAAAAAGAGAACAGGGTAGTCAAGGCCCTTAGCGCTCTGCGCTGACGAAAGGGTAACCATTTTAAAAACGAACGATGCTCAGATACATGATCGTACTTACGTACGTTGAAGACGAATCGAATGCAGTTATTCAGAAGACGGTTAAGTTTATTGAGGAGATCTGCATTCAGGTCGTAGTAGCACACATCAGCAAAGTCGATTATGGGAAAGATAAGGGACTGTACAAGCATTGCCTTATTGTGAGCTGGGAGAATATTCTTCAAACGATAGAGAGACCGCAACGTTCCAGTGACTTTTTGACTGACATTTGTGATCTGCTTCCGCCAATCAAGACAAGCATCAACATACATACCAAGATTCTTGACCTCCGAGCCAAACGGGATCACCGTGTTGTTGAAGATTACGGGTGGTACGGCTAGTCCATCCAGTTTTCTCAGACTATGAGGGCTCCCAACTAAATTAAAAGCATTAGAGAAGTCAATTCCATTCCCCGCCTTATATCGTCAGTCACTTTAAGGAGGGCTGTCACAGTACTATGCCCGGGCCTGAATATGTTTATATGTAGTTACAAATCTGCGTACCAAGTAAACCGAAGAGGCGTCAGCACCGACATATTTTGATATGACGGCGGACCCGCGTACTAGCTCGTTTGATATTGGTCCGCAATTATTTTAGGAGTTTTGCGCACATTCAAAATTGTGTAAATATAAGCTAAGCAAATCATCAAATAAACATTCTGTACTAAACTCGTGTTTCAATTACTTACCTACCTTTGGTAAAGTGGTGACCCCGACGTGATGTCGTTATATTTGTTCAGCAGGTCGCAGTATGTGTCGAATGCTTTCATATATACGGTTAAATTACAAACTTAGTTAAGAAATGATTTTTTATGACTTTTCAAAAACTGTTCGTCACATCAAGTTCAAAATAATTTACTAGAAAGACTTGATAAACTACTATATTTGAGATTTTTTCATATTTTCCAAACTTATGGTTCAAAAGGTAGAGGGAAGGGACACACATTTTTTTACTTTTGGAACGATTATTTCTGAAAATATTAACATTATCAAAAAATTATTTTAGTAAACCCCTATTCATTTTTAAATACCTGCCCAACAATATATCACACGTTAGGGTTGAAATAGAAAAAAAAAAACACTCCCCATTTTATGTGTAGGGGGGCACCCTAATAAAACCTTTTTTTCCACTTTTTACATTACCACTTTGTCGGCGTGATTGATATACATATAATTGGCACTAAATTTCAGCTTTCTAGTGCTAACAGTCACTGAGATTATTTGCGGACGGTCGTACAGACAGACTTGGCGAAACTATAAGGGTTTCTAGTAAAACACTTTTTGTTTCATGCTATGGTTTTATCCTTACTAATATTATAAAAGCGAAAGTGAGTTTGTTTGTTTGTTACGTCTTCACGCCTAAATGGCAAAACCGATTTTGATGAAACTTGCTACACGGATGGACCATTTCCTGGAATAGGACATAGGATACTTTTTATCCCGGAAGTATGTTCCCTTGGGATAAATTTCTGCTATCAAGCGGGCGAAGCCGCTGGGAGCAGCTAGTATTCTATATTTGCTTCACGGTTTTGTATTGTCTTTAGTTCTTATTTAACCCTTCAGATACCGTCAATTAGAGACACAATAGTAAGACAATAGATGCGCGGCCACCGGTGGTCGCTTGGGGATTCATGAATTAATTATCCAATTTTGGTAATCGCTTGTTTAGCACATGCACAATATTTATTTATTCTATTTTATTAATTGATATTGCCAAAATATATTATTATTAGTTTCGGTTTGTTCAGTCGGTCGTACGTAACCACGTACGTAACGCTATAAAAAATATTTTTCTGCTCACGCATGAACGTGAAGTGGCGTCACGGTCCCTTCTAGTTACCGGTCCAAGCACGAGTAATAGAATTACGAACCTGTATTGGGACACAGTATCTGGTGACATATCTAGTGACAATCGTTGCAAGACTTGCACATTTTGTGCGCGCCGCCAGTGATCGGTCGTGCGTCAAGTGACCACACTTTTGTTACAAAATTCGAAACTAAAAAACTTAGCATGTCATTCAATTGATTGTTTACTTTTGATGAATTATCAAGCTAGGACAGAAAAAAAAAATATTTGCACGTTCCAAGGTTTAAATATCTCTGGCGACAATTTTTTTAAAATCAAGAAATAGTCACAAAATAATTGTTATATCGTTAATGCAGAAATTATACATAAATGTGAGATGTGCATGCGGCATTGGATTCAAACCCGAAAGCCTTTGTCCCGCAACCGTGTAAAATAGTCACAAGACCGGCGCGACTGCATTTGAACACTTAACTATAAATTCTCGCAGAAGGTTCAAAGTTCGGTGAGGCAGTGTGGTCACGAAGCGGAAGTTCGGCCAGCGTCGCGTGTAGCGGCGGCCGGGGCCGAGCGGATTACGTGCTAACAAGATAATGCGGCGGATAGGCGCGCGGAGTCGCGGCCTATTGTGTGGCGGCCGTGATGTTTGGCAACAATAACATTGTCGGTGACCGCGCTACCGTTTGCATATATTCCGTGTTAGTAATACCAACTATCTGTGGGTTACATCTATTTTTTACAACGCATCATCTTTATGGGTATAAAAAAATGTTGGTACAAAAGCTGAGCAAGTGAGAGTCGGATTCGCTCAACTGAGGGTTTCCTACAAGCTTACCTTTGTAAATAGTTCAATTCCATAATGGAACACAAAAAAAACCGTTTTGTTTTTAAAAAATGATTATTCTTTAGAGTGTCGAAATATATACGTTTTTGGCGACATAAACTCGTTCTCGTTAACTAAGAAGTCTGATTTCACAGCTTCAAGGAACCCTGTAGCCGAGTACATGGTTTTAATTTCAACTCAATACCTTCACACGTTCCCGAGATAAAGAGTCTTGACAGACAGACAGACGGACAATATTAATGATTCCGTTTTTTCGTTTTGAGGTAAGTACAGAACCCTAAAAATTAAGTTAATATTACACACGAATTCTATGCTGTACGAACTATTAACTAGCTAACGTTAGTTCTTTTCTTAATTAAAAGCATACCAGGAATTATGAGGCATTTTACCCGACTGCGCGACAACAAAGGTTTATTATGTTTTATGTTATTTTTTCATCTATTTCTAGATTAAGCATCAAGGTAAGGTGCAAGTGTACTAAATAGCAATAGTATATGCTGTTTTAAGATAGCAAAATAAAAGTAGTTATAGATGCTGGTAGTCGTGCAGTAACTCACCTGGCGCGCGCCGCCGCCGCCGCCAGCACGCGCGCGGCGGCGGCGGCGCGCTCGCGTGCGCTCTCATCACTGACATTGAAAGGATTCTGTGATTCCATTTGTGATTGCACCGATGTACGACCACCTCTGTCACTGTGGAGCGGGCATCTCACATCTTTTCATTCATTTATTTTTTGTCACACTTTGGTTTAAAAAATATAGAATATTTACAATATGGCGCTGTCAGTATCTAATTGAAAATATTACTGTAATATTTTTATTATATTATAATAGTTTATTCATATGCAATATAGGATTTTATAATATTTTAATATAAATATAAAGTTTGCGATTCAATAATATTTTAGGCAAACAACATGAATTTGTCGTCGTTGTGGTCGTGTGAGCCCGATTTATGTGAGACGCACAGGACCAGTTGTTGTGGCGACATTTGTGGGATTCCTATGTCCAACAGCGGACGTTGTTAGGTTGAAACGACGAGTTCGGTGTAGTGTGGTGTGTGTGCACAGTGTGTTCGCACATCCTGCGTGCGGTCGCCGCGACGCGGCCGGCGCGGCGGCACTCGCGCAATTACTTCCGACTGCTCATCACTCACACTGATGAAATGAATTGGGACGCCCTTTATTTATTTGTCATTTTAAGCCTCGCTTGGTACAAATGGCTCGTGAGTACGCTACTTATTAAACTATCACGGAGGTCGTTTACAGTTTGTTAATGCGATTTATATTTTGACAGAGGTTTTACCGGACTCTGAGCGAGATCAAGTCGGAGGTGGAGTCCATCATAAAGACGGGCCGCAAGATGGTGGAGGAGGCGGCCGTGCCGGCGCCCCACGAGTTCTCGAAAAAGATCGACATGCTGAAGGAGCTGTACAACAAGCTGGGCGCGCAGATAACCGAGTCCAAGTCGCGACTCGAGCGCGCGCTGCTGACAGCGCGGGAGCTGCAGAACGACCTGGCCGCGCTGGGCGCTTGGCTGGACGGGCTGGGCGGCCTGGGCCAGCAGACGTTGGAGCTGGAGATGTCGCGCATGGAGGCCATACGGGACAAGCTCAACGCCAACTACGCCGACTTTGCCGCCAACTGCGACCCCGCCTACCTGGCGGCGCTGCGCGCGCAGATCGGCGCCGTCAACGCGCGCTGGGAGGCGCTCAAGCGGCCCTCGGGCGTGCGGCGCGACGAGGAGGCGCTGGCGCGCTGGCTGCGCGACGCCGAGGCGCAGCTGGAGTGCCGCGACACGGCCGGCGCCGCCAAGCTGCGCGTGCTGGCGGCGGAGCTGCGCGACAAGCAGCGCGACGTGCTGGCCGCGGACAGCGCCGCGCTCACCAAGCTGTATGAGCGCATCCGCGACAAGGTCACGGTGAGTGTCACTAACTGACCGTTCCGCGACATCCATTTGGTTTTTTTTTCAATGCGCAGTTTTTGAGCATATATTTTCATATGAATTTTGTTGCATTGATAGAATTAAATTGAACGCCATTCCGTGTGCGTAACGCTATCAGAATGCAGATTGTTTCATTGTATTGAACTAGGCGATGTTTATTTAAATTCACAAACCAATGGATTGGGTTATCTCATCATCATTGTCACGAAAACTTATGAATCTTAAATATTCAGATAGAACGTACGTTTCCAATTATTTGTCTAAATGTGTATTTATTTGTAATGCTTGATCAATTCACTGAATATATTGCACGTAGTCGCTTCATCGCCACGGTAAGTGATCATGTTACATTGGTGTTCGATAGACATGTTAATGTTAGTGACAGTTGGACTTGTTCAATAACAAACTAATCGTACTGACGATGTTTGAGTGTGCTCGGGGCGCGCTGGGCGCGTCTGTACATATGTACATACAGGGTGTTGGTGTAACGTGTGCTGTGATTGCGCTTTGTGTCTCACGACAAACAACCATTCTATACATTGGTGCCACTTCAAGCTTTTAACGGACTCACCTGTGCGGGGATCATGCTTAATCACGCATCTCATCCGCCACGCCGCCCGCGGCGCTTGGGACACCACGGAGCTGACAGGTACGACGAACACGGCTGACACCAGTTCGCTAACATGTAAATAACAGTGTGGCTTGTAACACATTAATGATGGTCAGGACACTAAGGGAGGCGCGGTTTGTGATTGCAGGCCGCCAGCGCCGCCGCTCCCAAGCCTAGCGGCACGAGCACCACTAGTGCCACCAGTACCACTAGCGCCACTAGCGCAACCAGTACCACTAGCGCCACTAGCGCCACCAGTACCACTAGCGCCACTAGCGCTGCCGCACAGCCCACAGACGCGGCGGTCGTGCTCGAGTACGAGAACGTCACAGACACTATCAAGCGGCGGCTAGAGAGTCCGGTCAACACGCCAGAAACTGAGAAACCTGAATTTAAAAAGTCCAAGATACCGCTGGCGTTGAAAAGCCCCGTGCCCATCAAGAGAGACATCAAGGAGGGCGGCCATCGCAGCCGCGGCTCCTCCCTGGAGCGCCGCCGCGTGTCCGACAGCCCGCTGTCGGCCTCCACTATGTCCGCCATGTCCGCTGATTCCATCGAGGCGGCCTCCCGCGCCAGCTCCGTACCTTCCACTCCCTCCACGCCTGACGCGCGCAAGAAGAACAGTAGCACCTTCAACCTGCTCACCGACAGCGATCTCTTCACGCAAATCAACAATGACAATATACACGCCAAGCCGGCACACGAGTCCGAGCAGCCGAAGGCAGATCCTTGCACTATGGTGGCCGTGAAGGAGCACGAGATTGTGAAGTCCACAGTGAGCCCTATTGAGCCCATGGAGATGTATCCGTTCGAAGCCATCGACGCCGTTGTCGAATTCATCCCGCAGAACGTCGAGACCGTCGACGTCATCGACGACACGGAGAACGAGTCGCTCAGTGAGTCCGATGAGGAGGACGTTCCTCTCGGGGACGACGACAGGCGGCACACCGTGGACCTGGGCACCGAGCCCAAGACCTTCGTGGTCGAGGTGAAGACTCTCGAACAAAGGATGAAACCGACGCTCGGGATTTTGAAACGAAAGAATAGTTACGACGAAGACAAGCCGAAAGCGATGAGAGTGACAACGGTGGCCGTGCCCGACCTGATCCCCAGCGCGGAGAAGGCCGCCGACGACGCAGCCGTGCGCACGGCGCTGCACGCCCACGCGCGCCACGAGTACCTGATCCTGGACGACGTGCCGCGCGACCAGGCCGCGCTGCCCGAGCCCTCCGCCACGGACAAGAGCCAGCCTGCAGGATCGCAGCCGGAGGAAGAGGTTATATACTCGGAAGTAGAGGACTCACCGCAGGTAAACGCCTTAAATACAGGGATTTTTGCAAATTAAATGACGTAATTTGTATTCACTAAACTACAAAGAAATAAAGGGTTTTATAAAAACTAGATCTTAATCACGCGTCTTTGCTCACGTGGTTTGTCAAGCAGGTACCGTGGTGTATCCCGCAGGCACATTTGTGTATGTCGCAGGTGCTATGATGTATCCCGTAAGTACCTTGGTGTATCCCGTAGGTATCTTCGTGTACCCCGTAGGTATCTTCGTGTATCCCACAGGTACCGTGATGTATCTCGCAGGTATCGTGCTTTTTATGTCAGTCAGGAATAAAACAGCTTCTATAAGTGAAAAAAAATTAGCAATAGGACCAGTACTTCCAGAGATTATCTCCTGCAAACAAAAATCACCTTTATTAATAAGAAAAAGAAAAAAAATCGAGTAACGACGCGTGTCACGGCATCTGTCTATAATATTTTGTTGATAGTTTAATTGTCTGCTTATTGCATTTGTATACAATTGCCCATTAATTTATAAAAACACCCTGTATTTACTTCTAGCCACCATTGTATTCATAGGATTTTAGATAGTGTTACGTTCAGGAGTATAACCAGTATAACTAAAAACATTGCAAGAAAGCCACGACTTCCGCATCAGGATTATTGTGTGTTCTATATTTCTGTAAGACGACAATACAATCGTATTGTAGTCCCGTCAGTTAGTTAAGTTGCTCGAAACAAATTATGTTAATTATGTTATCTGTATTTACCTACTATATTATAGGGTAATTAATTGTGTATTAAATCGACTACCAAATTAACCGACAATAAAAATAATTTAAATAACAATTTTCATTCGTTGACTGCCATTTGAAATGGAAAACTTCGGCAAATAAACGTAGAGAGATAATTTGATATTCAATTAATTTCCCTGAGTATACAAAGAGGGGGAGTCCCTCACTGGTGCGTACGTTGCAGCTGCGTTCGACGTCGTGTAGCGAGTTCGACGACAAGGCGCCGCTGTGCACGTCCACGCCCATCAAGCACGCGCAGGTGGTGGCCATGTCGCCCAAGCTGGCCCACGCGCCGCCCACGCCGCACCACGCGCCGCCCACGCCGCCCCACGCGCCGCCCACGCCGCCCCACGCGCCGTCCACGCCGCCCACGCCGGCCCGCACGTCGCCCACACCGGCCCAAGCCTCACCAGCGCCGCCCACGCCTGGCGACCAGGCCACGTCACAGAAGTCACACATACCCGTCAGTAAGGACCGCCTCAAGCAAACTGACAAGTACCAGAAGACTGACGACTCGGTCCAGGTGTGTACTAATTGTTATTTGAATTCCTTGCCGGTGTTGCATTTTAAAATAAGACTGGTAAAACTAGTAATCGTATAAACATTGATTTGAACAAAGTTAGTACGTTACCTGTGTTTACAGGCGTCACTGAATCCCGAAAGCAAGTCGATAGAGACGTCCACTGGGCCCACAAGCAGCGCACTGCAGGAGCAGTTCTCCGAGCTGCACGATGAGGAGCTGGCAGCTTGGGAAGCTGCAGCCAGCAGCTTGGCGCGCCGCATGGACGTCATGCTGCTCACCGTGGGAGGGGTCGCGGCCGAGCGCGACCCCGCCAAGCGGCTTGAAGTAAATATAATACCTAGAAATACTGATAAACCTCAATATTAAAATTATAACAGTTCAATACTGAAACGTACACAAAAATTTTTGAAATTAACTTTGACAAATAATGACTTTATTTTCCACTAGCCTACTCGTGCCTACTTGCTGGGCGTTAAACATTTTTACTTAGCCTATGTCAAAATCGAATTAGTACTTTCGATAATTGCCTGTTAAATATGAATAAAGGCCGCTATCAGCTTGTCTGTGACACTGAGTGAGTGAGCGCTGTGCTGCGCAGATCCTCAAGAACCAGCTGGGGCAGCTGGCGCCCGACGCGGCGGCGCTGATCTCCCGCGGCGACTCGCTGGTGTACGCGCGCCACAAGGACAACCCGCTGCTGGCCGACTACATACAGACGCACTTCCAGGTACACTCGCATGACGCTCTTATATCCCCAGATCCATTCATCTCTTTTCAGAGTTTTGAACCTCAAAATGAAAACACGGAACCCTTTTAGGATCACTTGGTTGTCCGTCCGTCTGTCTGTCTATCAGTCAGTCAGTCAGTCAAGACCCTTTATCTCGGGAACGCATGGAGTTATCCAGTTGAAATTAAACCATATACTCAGATAAGCGGTCCCTTGAAGCTGTGAAACAAAGCAAACGAATTAAAAGATACGGCCGTTTATGTCTCAAAAAATGTGTGTTTCGTCACTCTCAAGGGAATCAAATTATAGGGTACTTTCCCTTTAACCTGGAATCCTAAAATTTGTAATAAAGCAAGGTCTCATAGCATAAGTATAGAAAAAAATTTAAATCTGAGGCTTTTAGCTACGTCACATAAAATATTTTTTTGCCATTTGGAAAAATCTTCGTAACTCAATTCGGAAATTGAACGGTTTTCAAAGGTAAGTTTGTACGGAACTCTCAGTGCGCGAGTCCGACTCGCGCTTGGCCGGATTTTTGTCCCCTTCTCCCTCTCCATCCATCATGTGGATGTATGGAGAGGTAGAAGGATATACTCATAATTTTTTAAATAACTTGAGTTATTTAAACTCACCTCTTCTATACCAAGACATCTTTTCAATTTTCAGTCATTGGCACCACTTTTAAACTTGCCCTGACATACTCATTATCTTCTCTTTGACTTATATAGTTATTTTATCCGTCCTGAGTTGATCCAGGGCGATACTTGTCGGACGTTACTCGCCATCTTCTTGGCCAAGCGACCCGTGGCACTGGAAGTCGGAGTCGATCGGTATGGGGGTTCTGGTGAGAGTTAAGGGCAAAGAGCTGTAGAGACTGTCCAAACTTCGCCTTCACCTTCCACCTAAATTGATTAAATAAAAAAAAACTATACTGACAATAAATTTCTTGAACGATATCGTGTATAGGACAAGCTGCGCAACAAGTGGTCGATGGTGATGTCGGAGATCGAGGTGAAGCGCAACCTGGCGCTGGCGGCCGAGGACCAGCTCAAGGAGCTGCAGACGCTGCTGGAGCAGCTGGGCGCCTGGTGCCGCGCGCTCGACGACAAGCTGGCCAGCGACCCGGTATGTTATTGTTGCAAGTGTTTCTGAAGCGCAACCTGGCGCTGGCCGACTTGGGCTCGGTCCGAACAGTTACCGGACGGTCAGACAGCGACCTACCCATTACTCGCCGATCAATGTGTACGTCAAAAATTAACTTACTTTCCTGATGGACGCCCAAGTTACGAATAGTATTATTACACCCATTTCATTGGTAAGATCTGGCCCGCCAAAGTATTAGTATTAGCTATGACTGTACGTTATGTAGTGTAAGTCATCACCGAGCGCTTAGATGTGTTCAGATCAAGGTTATTATCCCGACAGTACTCTTCTAGCCGATACAAATCAGCCTAAAATGCTAGTTAATCTTCGAGCGTTGAAATGGTAGCAAAGATTTTCATGTCATCGGCAAAGCATAGCAGTGTAGAAGCATGTAGGCACTTATCGATGTCGTTCACATAAATAACGATTAGGAAAGAACCCAGCAACGAACCCTCAGGCACATTTACTCAGCTAGACAAATACTTATTAGGTACTACTGCCTATGACATGTTATTAATGTATGAAAAGAAGAGGTCCCCACGAACCCCCATGAAGCTTATTTATGTACACACACAGTTTTTTTTCACAGTTTTTTTACACTTTATCAGAGTATCGTGGTCGATCCGATCCCTGCTTACTATAGTACTCATGGTATTAATATTGTTGCTGATTCATATTTTATTTATTTTTTTAAACTTCATGTACAGTAGTTGTACATAAGCGGACTTAATGCCTTTGGGTTAAAAAGACAACACTGTGGGTAGGTTTGCAAAATAAACAAATAACAAATACTTTAACCCTTCAGATACCGTCAATTAGAGACACAATAGTAAGACAATAGATGCGCGGCCACCGGTGGTCGCTTGGGGATTCATGAATTAAACGGAAAAAAAGTAAATTATATAAAACTAGCTGCTCCCAGCGGCTTCGCCCGCGTGATAGCAGAAAATTATCCCAAGGGAACGTACTTCCGGGATAAAAACTATCTTATGTCCTGTTCTAGGACATGGTCTATCCGTGTACCAAGTTTCATCAAAATCTGTTTTGCCATCTAAGCGTGAAGACGTAACAAACAAACAAACAAACTCACTTTCGCTTTTATAATATTAAGTAAGGATAAAATACATAAATATGAAATAATAAACCAATAAATACTATGAAAAATATCGAATCACTAAGAGAACTTAATAACAATTCTGACGAAGACCAAACTAAAGTTGAGAAGACTTCAAGTATTAGTTCCGAATTTTACGTTTGAAGGCAAATTTACTTTCGGCCTTTTTGATGTCTAGGGGAAGCACATTCCAGAGCTTTATGATGGAAACAGCGTAAGAATTGGACATAAAGCCAGTACGGTGAGAACAGGGACGTGCGAGCAATACAAGCCAAAAAGCCCGGCTTGATCTACCACTACCTCACACCTAAATCATAGAACATGACCAATCAATTAAATAAAACAAAAATCTAAACTTTAAACTTCGCGCGCCTACGCGGTCACGCGTTGCCACTTTGTGTTGCCCTAAATTAAAAAAAAAACCATTAATTCATGAATCCCCAAGCGACCACCGGTGGCCGCGCATCTATTGTCTTATTATTGTGTCTCTAATTGACGGTATCTGAAGGGTTAATAAGGTACGATAACTTAAGCGAGGTTACCAATCTGACTACAATCTCTCTGATCTCACTCTAACACTTAACAAAAGAAAGAGATGAACACTAATGTGTTGTTGTCTTTTTCTAACCCAAAGGCTTTTATGAGACTTTATCTTCTATCTTTGCTATAAAAACATCAAGTTTTGAGGCTGTGTGGGTAAAATATAATATTGTGTGCAAATGCTCATCGAACATTTTTGTATTAAAATAAAGCTCGGCTTTGGACAAGGTATGAATGAATTCGAAAGACATCCATTTTTACACAGATTACGAGGCGCCCTCTATGACGCGTAAAGTTTTACGAACTACAAATTAATTCAAAATTGCTGTGATCGGTTATCGTGCTGTACGTAATTGTTTTGAAAGTTTTTTTATTGTTTTCTGTCATTTAACAGTTTATGAATTCGGAAACTATATTTGAGGTTGTGATATATGTGCGAAATTGATATTGGCCAGGTAGATTTAAGTTTTAGAGATAAATTTAATCTTGTAACTTTATTACCTAATTAGAATATTTCTCAGAAAAGTAAATCACATAAATAATAGGCAGTTATATTTTCTCAGACGATAAAAATGCTTGAAATACATCAGGTATGATTTAAATAACTTCGCTGGTGCCATGAAAATACATCAGAATGCTCAATAGCTGTTGAATGCTGTAAGGTATTTCTTAGTTTGTAGTTTTGGTAAACCGTCAATAGAAACTTGGTTCTCTTTCTCGACAGTTAAGTGATCAATGTGTGATATAAAGAAGCGAAGCTATGACTGTTTAAATTGTGAGTATTTGCTAATAATATTTCATATCGAAAACCATTTATTGACCAATTTCCTTGATTAATACGGATTACTATGTACAATCTTTTTTGCGCCATCTAGTGGATTATTAAGTAGCGAACTAGAATGTGAGCAAGCAAGAGTTGTCAAAAATATCAATAGATGGCTCTTTTAGAGTAAAATATATATTGAAGAACCAATATACAACGTGTAACGTTAAATGCGCAAAACCTTAAACACCCCAAATGATTTTTAATTTGATTGACCTAATTACGTGAGAAAAAAAAACATTTAAAACAATTAAGGTTTTATGTGCAGCTTTAGTTTAAAATTCATGTCTGCATTGAAATAAGAACTTTTATTATCCCGTGTATGAGAAAATTTGATTGGATTACAAGTATTTGAAATTCGAAATTTTATCGGATTCGAAAACCATATACATAACACGTCTAGTTTGTATAAATTTTATTCCTGGATTGATGGAGTCATGGTATGAGCTATTATATTATCGAATTGTTCGGTTGGTCTCTGTCGGTTTCTTTGTGTATTTGCGCTTGCCCGTTGTCTGTCGTTCATTGTTTTAAATCTTAATTGGAGACACTTATTGTGACGGACGGGAAACTACGGAACCCTGCACTGAGCGTGGCCCAACACGCTCTTGGCCGGTTTTTTTGCTTTTGGTTTATGCAATAAATGTTTTTTTATGGTACGAGTATACGAGTACCGAAATGATCATGTGTGCACAGATCTAATAACTAGACAGTACTACAAAAGACGTTATATTGGCGTCTGATATAAGTGTAACTGCACATAAGTGTCATGAGCCTGAGTCACCCGTATTAGCAGTCAAGTAATTGTATAGTCATTGGTTTAGTCAGTAAAAGTCTGGCTTGCATGGCATGTTCTTATGGTTTTGGTGGAGCCTTTCGCTCCATCCAGAGCGCGAGAAACTATTCTACGATTTCTTACTCTCGAAAAAAAAACTGAGGCTTGTCAAATTCATCAATATTAATGTTCCTCACAAGTAACAACAAGAAATCTAAAATGTTAACATTAAAAGGTAGGTAACTTAATTTTTTATTCACCATTGGGAATCATCGATAAAATAATATTTATCAACTATATTTTGAAGTTGTCACATCACTTCATCACTCAGTAGAAAGTACTCATGGATAGAAAGGAATAGACTTATCTAAATATTCTAGTGAAAGTAAAGGCCTTTTTCAAAAGACATCAACGCGGTATCACTTTTTTCGTAACCAACCAGTTTAGCTTGAGCTCTCTAATTATCAATAATGTAAATAAATAAAAAAATATTTTACTTAAAGATGAAAACTTATGCCATCTTTTTTATAAATAGGTGTTCTAGATGATTTCCCGCACCATTTAATTGCACAGGATCTCATTTTTGCTTCGGTTTTAGGCAATAAATGTTTTTTAACCCTTCAGATACCGTCAATTAGAGACACAATAGTAAGACAATAGATGCGCGGCCACCGGTGGTCGCTTGGGGATTCATGAATTAAGGTACTAAAATTAAGGAATGTGCACAGATCCAACAACTGGTCAGTACTAAGAAATGCACTGATATCGGCATCTAATATAAGTGCAAAATCATATATGTGTCGTGAGCTGGAGTCGCCCGTATGAGCGGTCAAGTGGTTGTATAGTCATTGATAATAGCCTTAGAGTTGCAGCGATTTTTTCAAGTATTTATAGCAATATAAATTTTTTAGTAAATTGTTTTTTTTTTAGTCAGTGTGATAATTTGGTTTTCGTTACCTGGTAGGAGGCTGCTCGCAGTTCCTACGTGGAGCAGCAGGCCACGGTGGAGCGCGTGCAGGCGCTGGCGCGCGAGCTGCGCGCGGCGCACGTGCGCGTGCCCGACCGCGCCGTCAGCGACGCGCTGGCGCTGTGGGCCGCGGCCGACGCCAAGTGCGGCGCCGGCAACAACACCAACACGGTACGTCGCCCGGGACCTGTGTCACTAAGTACGTACGTGGAGCAGCAGGCCACGGTGGAGCGCGTGCAGGCGCTGGCGCGCGAGCTGCGCGCGGCGCACGTGCGCGTGCCCGACCGCGCCGTCAGCGACGCGCTGGCGCTGTGGGCCGCGGCCGACGCCAAGTGCGGCGCCGGCAACAACACCAACACGGTACGTCGCCCGGGACCTGTGTCACTAAGTACGTACGTGGAGCAGCAGGCCACGGTGGAGCGCGTGCAGGCGCTGGCGCGCGAGCTGCGCGCGGCGCACGTGCGCGTGCCCGACCGCGCCGTCAGCGACGCGCTGGCGCTGTGTCTCTAAGCCCACCACTAGCGTTGTCGCGACCGCGATTGCATTATAACGCTGCCGATTCTTAGTTTTATTTAACATCGACATCAATTTTAATTATGTCTGTGTATAATGTCGTGCAGGAGGCTATGGAGTCTGCGTGCGGCGCATACGTGACGCGCGCGAACCAGGCGCGAGGAGCCGTGGCCGCGCAGGCCGCCGCTCTGCGCGCGCACCCGCTGGGCGGCCGCGACTACGACGACTTCCCGCTGCAGCAGGATGCACTCGCGGTGCGTACCGCCCACACAAGCCTGACGTGCCGCCACTCGGCCCCACTAATTGTTCCTATGTGTATGCAGCGCGTGAAGGCAGCCATGGAGGAGATCGCGCTGGCAGTGGAGGAGGCGGAGCGCGAGTACGCGCGGCTCAGCAAGCGGGCGCGCGCGCCGCCCGAGCAGGCCGCGCGCGTGCGCGACAAGCTGCGCGACGAGTGGGCGGCGCTGCAGGCCGCGCACAAGCAGCGCCACGACAGGTAGGTCCTGTGTGTGTGCAGCGCGTGAGGCAGCCATGGAGGAGATCGCGCTGGCAGTGGAGGAGGCGGAGCGCGAGTACGCGCGGCTCAGCAAGCGGGCGCGCGCGCCGCCCGAGCAGGCCGCGCGCGTGCGCGACAAGCTGCGCGACGAGTGGGCGGCGCTGCAGGCCGCGCACAAGCAGCGCCACGACAGGTAGGTCCTGTGTGTGTGCAGCGCGTGAGGCAGCCATGGAGGAGATCGCGCTGGCAGTGGAGGAGGCGGAGCGCGAGTACGCGCGGCTCAGCAAGCGGGCGCGCGCGCCGCCCGAGCAGGCCGCGCGCGTGCGCGACAAGCTGCGCGACGAGTGGGCGGCGCTGCAGGCCGCGCACAAGCAGCGCCACGACAGGTAGGTCCTGTGTGTGTGCAGCGCGTGAGGCAGCCATGGAGGAGATCGCGCTGGCAGTGGAGGAGGCGGAGCGCGAGTACGCGCGGCTCAGCAAGCGGGCGCGCGCGCCGCCCGAGCAGGCCGCGCGCGTGCGCGACAAGCTGCGCGACGAGTGGGCGGCGCTGCAGGCCGCGCACAAGCAGCGCCACGACAGGTAGGTCCTGTGTGTGTGCAGCGCGTGAGGCAGCCATGGAGGAGATCGCGCTGGCAGTGGAGGAGGCGGAGCGCGAGTACGCGCGGCTCAGCAAGCGGGCGCGCGCGCCGCCCGAGCAGGCCGCGCGCGTGCGCGACAAGCTGCGCGACGAGTGGGCGGCGCTGCAGGCCGCGCACAAGCAGCGCCACGACAGGTAGGTCCTGTGTGTGTGCAGCGCGTGAGGCAGCCATGGAGGAGATCGCGCTGGCAGTGGAGGAGGCGGAGCGCGAGTACGCGCGGCTCAGCAAGCGGGCGCGCGCGCCGCCCGAGCAGGCCGCGCGCGTGCGCGACAAGCTGCGCGACGAGTGGGCGGCGCTGCAGGCCGCGCACAAGCAGCGCCACGACAGGTAGGTCCTGTGTGTGTGCAGCGCGTGAGGCAGCCATGGAGGAGATCGCGCTGGCAGTGGAGGAGGCGGAGCGCGAGTACGCGCGGCTCAGCAAGCGGGCGCGCGCGCCGCCCGAGCAGGCCGCGCGCGTGCGCGACAAGCTGCGCGACGAGTGGGCGGCGCTGCAGGCCGCGCACAAGCAGCGCCACGACAGGTAGGTCCTGTGTGTGTGCAGCGCGTGAGGCAGCCATGGAGGAGATCGCGCTGGCAGTGGAGGAGGCGGAGCGCGAGTACGCGCGGCTCAGCAAGCGGGCGCGCGCGCCGCCCGAGCAGGCCGCGCGCGTGCGCGACAAGCTGCGCGACGAGTGGGCGGCGCTGCAGGCCGCGCACAAGCAGCGCCACGACAGGTAGGTCCTGTGTGTGTGCAGCGCGTGAGGCAGCCATGGAGGAGATCGCGCTGGCAGTGGAGGAGGCGGAGCGCGAGTACGCGCGGCTCAGCAAGCGGGCGCGCGCGCCGCCCGAGCAGGCCGCGCGCGTGCGCGACAAGCTGCGCGACGAGTGGGCGGCGCTGCAGGCCGCGCACAAGCAGCGCCACGACAGGTAGGTCCTGTGTGTGTGCAGCGCGTGAGGCAGCCATGGAGGAGATCGCGCTGGCAGTGGAGGAGGCGGAGCGCGAGTACGCGCGGCTCAACAACACTTATCTGATGTCTCATCGCTGGCTTCGAAGCGTTTTCAGGCGCTTAGAAAAATCTTATATAGAAAGTGCATATCTTTATTTAGTAAATGAATTTGTACCGCTATCTTACAAAGCTCCATCAGCATGGCGAGCGCTGATGGTGACCCTGTTGTGTGGCTGCGCAGGTGGAGCAGCTGCCAGGCGGTGTGGGCGCGCCTGTACGCGCAGCTGGAGGCGTGCGGCGAGTGGCTGGACACGGCCGAGCGCGCGCTGCAGCTCGCCGCCGACCCCGCGCTGCCCTTCAAGGACCTCAAGCAGAAGGTGCGCGACCTCGACAAGCAGGTAAGCATTTACTACTTCACATTATCTGCGGTTTAGCGTTATCATTATTTTAAATATGCACATAAAGTAATTCGTAATAATAATATATGACAAGGCGATAAAACAGTGATATACAGGAAATTTTTTTAACCACTGCGTAATTTTTTTTTGGTGGTTCAGTGTAAGCAATAGAACACATTTCCATTTTTAGTTAATGACTTTTTTTTCTTATTTTTCCACTTTGTCCCAATTTGAAATAAGCAAAACATGGATATAATTTAATAGTAATACTATGAATGAACATGAATGAAAACGCGAAGACTGCCGGCCGCTGGACCACGCCCACGAGACGGGGGTGCGGGGGTATGCGGCGGCGGCGCCGGCGTTTGATAAACAAAACGCATGCACATGCAGTACGTCACTTGCGGAAGCGGAGGTCGGACGTTCGCGCCCTTCGCCGTCCGTGCGCGTGTGCCGCGTACTAGACTAGCGTAGTCACAATGTCTAATTTTACTCACCGCGAGTATTATGAAATGGTGCGAGTGTATTTGTTAAGCAATGAAAATTTACGAGCAGCACGAAGAAGATATGAAAGGGAGAGCGTACCTCGTATGCGAGCCCAAGGGATCCTCAATCCCACGATCCCTAATGAGAGGACAATTTTAGCAGCTAACCAAAGGCTGCTTGATCACGGCCAATTCAGAACACCGAGCCACGCACAAGGGTCTGGCAGACCCCGACTGGCAGTCGAAGCCGAAGATGCCATATTTGATTTTTTTGAACGCAATCCAAGAGCCAGTACCTACGACGCGGAACGACGTTTTGGTGTTAGCCAAAGCGCAGTATGGAAGCTGCTAAATACAGCCGGACTCCATCCATACCACTTTCAGCCGGTACAACAACTCCATGACCCAGACCCAGCACCACGTCGAGCCTTTTGTGAGTGGCTTTTAAATCACCGTGAAATAAACATTTTGTGGACGGATGAAGCGTTATTTACACGTGTGGGACTGTACAATGTTCACAACGAGCATTGGTGGTCGTTCAATAATCCCCATTTAGTGCGAGAGACGCATCACCAAATACGTTTCAGCGCAAACGTATGGGCGGGGATTATTCAAAATCAAATAATAGGTCCCATTTTTATCGATGGCGCCTTGACCGGGACACGTTATTTAGAAATGCTAGCTACCACCATCGAAGATTTAGTCGATGAAGTCCCATTGAGCTACAGCGATAATTATAATTACCAGCACGACGGCGCTCCACCACATTACGCCATAGCGGTGCGAAATTTTTTAAACCAAAAATACGGCCAAAATTGGATCGGTCGGGGTGGCCCCATACCATGGCCGGCAAGGTCTCCAGACCTCACACCCTGTGATTTTTTTCTCTGGGGAGAAGTGAAACGCCGGGTGTAGGTAGAAGAGGCTCAGAGCCTAGAAGACTTAAAAGAAAGAATAAATAACGCTTTCAATGAAGTGAAAAGTGATGTTAGTGTCCTAAATAAACTAAATGCGAACGTATTTAAACGTGCACGTTTATGCCTGGAAAAAGGAGGAGGTCACTTTGAACAATACCTTAAATACTGTGAGTAACAAAATGTAGAGGTAAGAAGAAATTATAAACAATCATAGTGTGTTAGGTTCTCCTTGATGATTAGACATTGTTGTAAGATAGTTGATTACAATTTTTTAAATACGCCAAAATGCAATTGTTTCAATCTAAATTGTATCATGTCACAAGTACCTATCATACCTAAATGTTTTATTTTGAATGAACTAAAACGTACTATTTACTTATTATGATTTATTTATTTTCTACATTTTGATGGTCCTAAGCCCATGAAAGTATGAAGGATAAATTGGAATTACGTTTACAAATAACTTTACACAGTCTAAACTTAAAAAATTGTAGCGCTAAACTGCGGTCAGTAATCGCACCGCGTAAGTACAAGTAGGTACCTACACCGCCGCAGCCGCCGGCGCCGTCGCGACGGCGCTCGCATAGAGCGAGCGCGCATGAGTACCTACTTCTGATAGCAGCTGGCGCGTCAGACGACCGGTCGACACGCGTGGTGAATCGGGCGACCAGTCGACGGACTGGCAAGCGACGTCCATAAAATAAGTTTCTGAGTAAACAAATCTCGTAAGCGTTAACTTAATTTTTTACTATTGAGACATATCAAAATAAAAAATACGTGTTTATTAAAATGTATTCAAGTTTATTATGTCAAAATTTGCGCACTGGTTAAAAACTTTTCCTGTATAATCAGCCTTTAAGTCGCGGGTGGCATATTGAATACCGAATGAAATGAAGTTGCTAAGCTTTAGCCCCGAATGCCAGTGAGGGATTTAGATAATTAATTCCTGAGCATTGAGTGAAGTGATGAATTCAAGCCACCCAAAATAAAGATCAATTCTCGTGCTGTCTGCACACACGCCAAACCTCCTCAGAATGCGGACCCTCCTGAACAACCGGTTCAAAAATTCCTCGGTGCCTTGCTCACTTCACTCAGGTTTCTTTAATAACTCCCTCGCATTGCTCGGAAGTTGATTATATAGATCCCTCACTGTCGCTCGGGATTGAAATTAGCAACCATCGTTTTGTTCGGAATCCAACATGCCGCCCGCATCGTGTCTTTTATCCCCTAGTCACACAATCTACTATTTTTCGCAATCTGTGAATGCAGTCTGAATTAGGTATTCAAAAAGTTAACTTAGTCTTTCAAAATGATTTAATTGCAATTGTAATGGTGAAAGGTAGCGGCCCTCGCAGCAATGGTTGAAATATCTAACCTTTATATAAATTTGAACAAGTTGGTTGACGTGTGCAGATGAGTGCCCGCGCGGAAGCCGTGGCAGCGGCGCGTGCGGCCGGGCGCGGCGTGGTGGCGGCGTGCGGCGCGCCGCTGGCGTGCGACGTGCAGGACCAGCTGGAGCTGCTCAACGAGCGCTGGCACGCCGCCGCCGCCGCGCTGCAGCGCCTCAACCACAAGTGCGTGTGTGTGTGCGTCCCCGCCGCGGCGCTGGGCGGCTCACTAACGAGTTGCGTGTGCAGGATCGCGGGCGTGGAGTCCAGCGTGGTGGTGGCGGAGGGCGGCGCGGCGTGGGCGGCGGCGGCGCGCGCGGCGCTGCGGGCGGTGGGCGAGCTGCTGCACACTACGTGCGCCAATCCCGCCGACCGCACCTGCCTCGCCATCCGACTCAGCCTCGTCAAGGTACCCCTAGCTATGCTTTCTGTTAATAATAACCTCTGAACCTTATATTTGGTATCATGAATTGCATAATTTTTTGCTTAACTACTGTGAACCTCACAAGTCGAAAAAATATAAATTGATCAAAATCACTTTTTATGGCAAGTTTCTAGTAGTTATTATATCATCAAAAATAAATCTAACACATCCAAAATATAAAACATTATCATTTTCGCGAGATTTAAACGCGGCCATTTTGGCGCGTCGAAGCCAACGCCATGTCCATTTTGGCTTTGTAACATCAGATTACACAAGTTCTGCTTGTAATGAATTACCATGAGACTGCACGGGATGGTAACGGTATGGATGTCGGCCTGCCTAGTGAACTACAGACCACACTGCACCGTGGCATACCAAGCTCACGCGCTACGAAGTTTTGAGTCGATATGTTGAAAAACGTTAAAGAATCAGGTTCTCGTCTTCCGCCTTGTATTTCCGAGAACGACTATATAATATAATATAATATAATATAATAATATTCCACAACTGTCACACAACGCCGTCTAGTCCCAAGCTAAGCAGAGCTTGTGTTATGGGTACTAGACAACTGATAAACATACTTATATATTTATAAGGTATGTTATTGAGGATTTTCCAAATAAACCACAAATTGTTTCTCTGAAAATCAAAGAAACGACATTTAAAGTTTACTAGTATCGCCTCCTCAATTATATCCCTTTATTTTATCTTTTTACAATAGAATTTTTAACAATAAAATATGCAAAATAATCTAAACATCATCTGTCATTCAATCACATGTCACCCTGTTCCACAGAATATAAATTCCATTGACAACTTCAACGCGCGTAATGAAATGTCATTTCATTACATCTCCCCCCCTAAGAGCAGAAATTGTAAATAATTAAAGCACAGGGCAGTGCGTGCAGGCCATTTTCTAGCAATAGGCTATAATCTACACAATGCACTTACAAGTTATCTTTATATTCGTTTTCTTCTACTTCATCTACTGCTGTGACAGGTTGTAATTTTGTTATATGGAATAAAGTTGATTCTGTTTTTCTGTTGCCAGTGTTAATCTTATAAATGGAGTTTGATATTTTTTCTATTATCTTGAATGGGCCTATTTTTAATTCGTCTAATTTTTTTCTATTCAGTCTATTTCCATTTTCGACATATACACTGTCTCCTATCTCGAACTCTTGCATCTTCCTATTTCTATCAAATATTTTCTTGTTGTACTTATGGGATTTTATTGTATTCTCTAATGCTAATTTTCTATCAGCCATCCACTTGTCTTCCTTTTCTATAGTCTTAATTTCATTTGGTAAAATACTGACATTTGTACCATCCAGTAAATATTTTGGTGCAAATCCTGTTACAGAGTGGTCTGTTTCTATACTTTCTCTTGCTATTGTTGTCCATGTTTTCTTGTTGTTTTTCTCATTTATTTTACATCTAATTTTATTTACTATTGTTTGGTTCAATCGTTCGTTCAAGCCGTTCGAAAATGGTGTATTTACTGCTGTAAAAATTAGTTTAATATTATTCTCCTGTAAATATTGTTTAAATTCTTTTGAATTGATGCCAGGATATTGGTCTGTTAGAATTATTCAAATCTCATCTGTCTCTAGTACTTTCTTAGTTAGTTTTATAAAGTCACTCGCATTCTGTGTTTTGGAAGTCGCAATAAACGCATATCTTGTGTAGTGATCTACTAAAAGGTTTAAGTATTTTTTTGTTGACCTAGATCCTCCAAAGCCACCTATAGTATCCATTGAAATTATCTCAAATGGTTTTGTTGCTAGTCCTAGTTGTGACATTAATCCAAATTTCCCTTGACATCTTGATTTATTTTTTATGCATGTTTCGCATTTTTTACAAATATTTATGATATTTTTTGTTAGGTTTTTAGCTGTATATATTGGACTTATTTTTTTCTGTAATTGTCTGATTCCAACATGGCATAAATCTTCATGCACCTTTTTTATAAATTTTTTTACTAAACTCTTCTGAAAGTATAATTTTTTCCTGTTTTTTTTTTTTTTATAATAGATATTATTTTTGTGTAGTAGATTTTGTTTCTTTTCTTTTATTATTTCATTTTTTTCTTGGTCTTCAACTATATCTTTTATTTGTATTAAATTAACTATTTTCAATAGTTCCTCTTGGTTATCTTCTGATTCTAATACAGGGTTTCTGCTCAAACAGTCTGCTTCTACATTTTCTTTACCAGGTATATATTTGACAGTAAAATCATATTGAGATAGGTAATATGTGAGGTCACCCAATTCTTCATCTGTTCTGCATTTAATATTCATGTTCACAGATTTCTTTAATAAATTCAAAGCTGATTAAATGTCGTTTTATAAGGTATGTTATTGAGGATTTTCCAAATAAACCACAAATTGTTTCTCTGAAAATCAAAGAAACGACATTTAAAGTTTACTAGTATCGCCTCCTCAATTATATCCCTTTATTTTATCTTTTTACAATAGAATTTTTAACAATAAAATATGCAAAATAATCTAAACATCATCTGTCATTCAATCACATGTCACCCCGTTCCACAGAATATAAATTCCATTGACAACTTCAACGCGCGTAATGAAATGTCATTTCATTACATATTTCTAAATACATACATATTATAGATAAATTACACCCAGACACAGAACAAATGATTATGCTCATCACACAAACATTTGTCCTGGGTGGGAATCGAACCCACGACCTCCGGCATAGCAGTCAGGGTCACTAACCACTAGACCAACAGGCCAGTCAAGACTAGTGTTAATTTGCCTGCTTCTTTGGACGCTGCCTGTTTTAGACAACCACTGATAATCCGATCCAAAGACTCTAGTGTGTAGGAGTCGGTGATTAGGAAAGCAGAGTAAACATTCTCTCCGCGACTCAGCAGCGTTACCGTCACCGTCACCAAGTGCGTAGCCGTACATTATTATAGCCTATTCAGGATTAGAATATCCAGCCATAGTCAGCATTTATGAACGCACAGAACAGCACAAGAGCAAAATACGCGGCAATAGTTAGTTAAAAAATATGAGCTTGTGGGACGTAGAGTTGACATTCACTAACGCTGACGATCGTATCGCAATTTTATTTGTTCTCCATAAAACTCTTCTCTTTTCTGTCACATGAACAGAAGTTTTGACAACCATACCTTTCTAAATAGCTGATAAAACAAGGATATCTTTGCGGCAATTTGTACATCAGGTGTAGTATTATTTTTTTCACTAGACAACGTTTTAGTTTGAAGTAAGGTTACAATTTTTTTTCATCTTTTATTAGTGATATTTGCCAAAGTTTTAGTCATTTATAGACTTTCAAGTACTAAGAAAAATCTGCTACGGAATCAATTATGATAATAACTTAAAGGAGCAACGTACTATGGCACTTGGTTGCGCCACTTTTGACTCGGTATAGTAGTGAAAATTAGACACAAAAAAGAGTTAGTGTCAGACTTTAAAACCAGGCTAAATTCAAAATTAAATATTGTAAGGTTTTTGAAAAAATAAATAAATAGTGTACCTGCTGAGGTTATCTAAGTTAGGTCAGGTTACCACGGAATTCGTTGCTTCTCTGATTTGGCGTCTAAGGAGTGGGTCTGCTAATAAAAGAGAACTGTTCACCCAGCGCGACATGTTTTACGTCTAGAACAAATCGCCTCGGACATAAAAACGTTCTAACAATACACTTCGCAGCACACGCACCAAAGAAGTCGAATTGCTCGATGTAGGAAATAGATGTGGAGGAATCCTAAAACCTGACAGACAACAGAGAAAAGCTAAAACCATTATTCTCGGCTTAACCGGCACGGCAGATAACACGGTAAACAGAAAACATTTTGTTTAACATTTCATCGAATAGTGTTGTGACCAAACAATAGATTACGGACTTGGAGTCATAACACTAGATTATATCTTAGTTGTTTTATTTTTGCCTAGAAATTGCTTTTTAACGCAAGAAATATAATAGTAACATAATTGTGGCGAATGTAGATTATTTTGTTGTTCCACGATTTATGTTAACGGTTAATCGATCGATTATAATTGAAAATGGAGTCGCTTCACTATTATGCAACAAATGACATTTTTATGGTATTAAATACTTATTAAAATGAAATTAGAAATCCCAAAAATGATTTCACTGAATGTAGGTAAAAACTCATTAAAAATAATATGAATTATACATAAACTCTAATAGCCATACGCGAAAAAAAGTGAAACTATTGGTGCCCAATCACCTTTCAGTACAGTCACGCCGTAAATAGTTTTCTAATTGGGTTCTAATGGTTAAATCTGGGATTCTGCACAAAAAATCGAGCTAACTCAAAAACTACTGAATATCGGTTAGAACCTAGAACATTTGGTGGCTTAATTTGTTGCAATTTAGACCTACCATGACGTCATGCAAGGAATACGTCGAGTTACCAGTAACCCTGTGTAAAAAATGCAATAATAACGTGTGTTGGTCCGGCAACGCGGCTGGGAGGCTGGCCGCTGGGCGGGCCTCGCTGTAAATCACCCTCAGTTAGGCTCCCGACGCGCCTCACGCAGCAGGCCGCGGCGCATCGCCAGTGCAGCGCTGGCACCCGGCCAAGGCTGCTGCGAGGGAAAACATGCCTTACGTTTAACCGCGTACGAATCAAAGTTAAGCATACGCATCTCTACTGCACGCCATTGCAGTTTCCCACAAATACTCGCATTCAACCCATTCCTGCCATTCAATTTTAAACATTATGTCTTTACCCTTAGATGCCATACCCGGTCGTAAGGCTGTTGTTGCCACGTGTTAGTTGGTGTTGGTCGTGTCGTGTATTTGCAGCGTTTCGCTTTCTTGTTCGCTGTTGTTTTGGTAAAGGACAAAGTCCCGTTTGGTATATAATTTATCAGCTACAAGAGTTAAAATATTAAATTAATCGTATAGATTCCCAAATATATATTATTATATAGTACGCTCAGCAAAGTATTACGTGCGTTGTCTCGTCTAGATGTAGTATTCACGTGTGTGTGACGGACACACGTCGCACGTCCGCGCGTTTTGTTTATGTTTATGTTTGCGGCGTGCACATTATGTCGCGCGCGTTGCGTTCACAATGCAACTGTACCGAGCGAACAGATTTATTGCCGCATGCATTTTAAATATATTGCCTGTTCCTACAAATGCTGGATTCAATATGCATTTACGAGTACGTTGGAACAGACATTCTTGTTTTGCCATTTAATAGATTCGTATCGATACTCGTCCTTACACAACTTAACATTAAAAATTAAAGACTTATGTATTCACTAGCTTTCGCCCGCGGATTCGCTCGCGTTAAATTTGGGGTGACACGGTTCCCCTTTCGGCTTATTTTTTCCCGACATCTTCAACAAATATCGGTAATGTACACAGAAATAAATACAAAAACGTAACAAATTATATTAAACCTTCGTCGAGAATCAAGCTATCGATTGGTGAAAACCGCTTACTTTCAAGCGGTTTCGGTGTAGTATTTTTTCAGTTTAACACGAACAGACAGACAGTGAATTCATCTTAAGATACGAAAATATGAAATATTATTTGTTATCTTCGTCGTGTGTGATAGTCCATTGAATTGTATGGCGAGCGATATTGTATCTTAAGATAAAATAGTATAGTATCTTAGCCGTGTGCAGCGCCCCTTAGTGAACTCCACTGTGGGTGACGTAACCCACAAACGACAAACTTATTATTTTCGTTTGTACAGTAATCGGGTCTAGAGATCGAACCGAAAAATTAAGTTTGTTTTTTATTATATATACTTTTCCGGGATAAAAAGTACCCAGTGTGATGCCCAGAATATTAAAGAATAATTATACCAAGTTTCATTGTAATTGAACCGGTAGTGTTTGCGTGATGCCTGAATAAACAGACAGACAGTCAAAAAGTTTTTTAATTACATTTTTGGGTTCGGTGTCGGTCTAGTAACACCCCCTGCCATTAATTTTTTTGATATTTTCAATGTACAGAATTTTCACTTCTACAGATTTATTATAATTATAGATAACGTGGTCTACACGTGTGTCAGGTTTCATTTTAATCTTGAAACGTTTGTTTAGAAACTAGAAGTTAAACTTTTTAATATTATAATAATGACATGTCTACATTACAGATTTTTTACACATTTGTATTGTACTTAAAAACTGTACTTCTTTTGATTATTTGTTAATTTTAAATTATTTTAGCTCTTCTTGCCTGAAACACAGGATTTCCTAGTTCAGGCACGTAAGACTCAGAATTAAGATATATATTTAAGACTGTATGTAATTTATGCTTTAAAGAATTTTGAATAAAAATATTATTATTATTATTATTATTATTATTATTATTATTTCAAATAGACCAATAACAGGCACTTTTAAATTGTCAAAATGTCGGTCAGTCAAAAATAAGTGAAGCTAAGTTAGACAAGAAGAAATAACAAACAAACTGACAGAGTTACTTTAGTATGTATATAAATATACTTTAATTGTATAGAGCATTAGGCTAAAATATAATAGAACAAAATCCCCCACAGCGTCTGTATACCTCGTAGACCGCGATAATTTTTATAACTTCTGAAATAATTTACATGCGGTTTTAACTTAAAGACAAAGGTGTTTATTACATGCATATTACAGTAGAGATAAGCTGTGATTTTCAAAGATTTCTAACAGTCGTGCGGAGTTATGGTAGGTCGCTAGTGATATTACAAGGTTTTGTTTGTTTGAACGCGCTGATCTCAAGAACTTCTGGTTCGAATTGAAAACTTATTTTAGTGTTTGACACCTCATTTATTGAGGAACGCTATAGGCTATAACATCACCCTACGGCACAGTAGTAACCAAAGACACGGGTGAAACCGCGGAGGCAGCTAGTTTTGTAATATTTATTTATATGGATACTAGCTGCTCCCAGCGGCTTCGCCCGCGTTACAGCAGAAAAATTATTCCAAAGGAACATAATTCCGGGATAAAAAGTATCCGTATTCCATGTAATATCCGTATTCCATAACATGGTCTATCCGTGTACCAAGTCTCATCAAAATCGGTTTTGCCATTTAGGTGTGAAGACGTAACAAACAAATAAACAAACAAACTCACTTTCGCTTTTATAATATTTTAGTAAGGATGGACGAAACTTGTGCAATATCTGTAAAGTAGTGACTTAAGTCGGTCGTGGCATATCTATACAGATATGCCTGTAAATGCCACAAAGTGTAGCGAGTACTGAGCACGCCGTCTTGCGGGGATCGTCGGTAATGCACGCACGCGACGCGCCCGGTTGGCAGCGCGCCAGACGCACTGTAACAGTGTACTGTGATGCAGGCTAGCTGCGTGCGCGACGATCTGTTCACTTCTCACAACTATCAGCAGAAAAGTACTCACAAATATGCTAGCTGAATGATGCATAACTAAAGTTACGATGGGGGGTCAGCTAGCTGTGGTGCGTTGCGGAGCGATGTCGGTGTGGCGGCCACAAGCTCGTTAAACGCATGCAGCGGTGACACCGCAGCGCCGCGCGCCGTGCTCACTCACGGAGTGCCGTGTGGGTGGGTGTGCGGGACCGATGATGATAACCCATGCAAAGGGCTTTTAAATCCACTGGAAATGACTCCGCCGGTGCACCACATCTTACTTGACAGGCATAAGGCCTACGAGATCTAGTGGTCAGTGGCCCTGACTGCTATGTCGGAGCTCGTGGGTTCGATTCCCACCCAGGACAAATGTGTGTGGGATGAGCATGATCATTTGTTCTGTGTCTGGGTGTAATTTATCTATATTAGAAGAGATTTAAATATTTCGAAGTACATAAGTATTTTTATCAAGTGTCATAGCACAAGCTCTGATTAGTTTGGGACTAGATGGCGTTGTGGGAAAGAAAGATGTAGAATGGTCTTAGTACTGGTCGTGTTAGCGCGTGTACGCGCTCGTGCTGCGACACTGGCGTGACCCCACGCGCTTCCGTATAAAAATACACGCCGCGGATATTAACAGCGTGCGCTAAAAATAGACCAATGTTTGTTTGTGTTTTAAAAATACGCGCTCTTCACGATGCGTTGTCCTTGCGTGATTACGATCAGAACTCGTAAATATAAACACTAGATAATGATTGGAAATCCTTACTATAATAGGTATTATAAAAGCGAAAGTGAGTTTGTTTGTTTGTTACGTCTTCACACCTAAATGGCAAAACCGATTTTGATGAAACTTGGTACACGGATAGACCATGTCATGGAATAGGACATATGATACTTTTTTATCCCGGAAGTATGTTCCCTTGGGATAATTTTCTGCTATAACGCGGGCGAAGCCGCCGGGAGCAGCTAGTAAGTACATAATTCCGCTGCGTGGAGTTTCAGTACAAATTTCATCACAGTTGGTTAAAATTTATTGCAATAATATTTATTCATGTGTTTCGATCAAAACTGTCACACGAAGCTATTTCAGTTGTATGCGAAGTGCGCTTATGATGGTGTTTTGACGGCTGCAATAAAGACGGCGCATCTCATAGCGCTCGTTTTGACGCTTTCTGATAGGTATGGCTGTTCTGGAACTCGGATAGGTGACATTTATCAGAAGCCGGCACTTTCGACAATATATTAGACGTTGATGTTCCAGCTAATGTTCATTGGGCGGTCATTAAACGTAATGTGCAAGTGCATGTATACGTAGGATATGTTATGAACACATGAGGACCGTGGGATAGGTCAGGAAACCGCTAGCATCGTTGGCATGGTGCTCGTCTCTCATCAGAATGCAGCAGCCGACCTCCCTCACTAGTAAACTATATATGTTACGATTTCATGGCTCCTATGATTATTATTAGTAGATACGTAATCTACGCAAATCACCATCATCCATTGCATCACTGCTTACCATCAGGTGGGGTCTTTTTACAAATGTGGCCCTCTAGGCGCAGGTGTACAGTGGCTGCGCGGCGCGGAGTTACTTCGCCAGCTCTTTGTTTCTGTAATGATATTAATATAATAATATTATATAATATTCCACAACTATCACACAACGTCACCTAGTCCCAAGCTAAGCAGAGCTTGTGTTTTGGGTACTAGACAACTGATAAATATACTTATATATTTCTAAATACATACATATTATAGATAAATAACACCCAGACACAGAACAAATGATCATGCTCATCACACAGACATTTGTCCTGGGTGGGAATCAAACGCACGACCTCCGGCATAGCAGTCAGGGCCACTAACCACTAGACCAACAGGCCAGCCAAAACATAGATATTGTAACGACTGTAACCAAACTAACAAACCCTCATTGATGCAATAAAGCGTGGACAGTTCCGCCTCTTGAACAGTTACGAATGTTTGACAGAAGTTTTCATGGAAATAATACTTAGTAATGAGTCTCAGGGTTCCTAGAAACTTGCTGTAAATAAATGCAATACGGTTCTGATGTGCACCGCATCCAGCTTTGTGGGATTTAGTTCCATCTGCGAAGCACTTTGTAGAGTTAGCGAGAAGTGTCCCTATAAGGAAGTGAACTGATAGTTAGCAGGTCTGGCGGATCGCGCAGCATCGCGTCTATTTCTGAATCTATGAAAATATTCGTGTCCCATCTCGTGGACAGCCCACTTGCGTAAAGACGTAAGAGTTAGGTGAACAGCACTCCGATATAGATCTACTGGTGATCGGTGTAATGTTTACATTGGGGTCGGGATGCTCTGCCAGTTTATATCGTAAAGAAATATGTGTGCTGGCGGCGGGCTTAGTATCCCGGTGGGCACTTCCGCGAGTGTGCGTCGCAGCAACGCGACGCGGCGCGCTATCGAGCGAGTTTGATCGGAATTACGCGATCGTGATTATCAGTGTGTCGTGTGTGACGCACTGGAGTGACGAGCGACACAGTGACCTGTTGCTATGTGTTGTTAGACTCGATCAGCTTGTGTAGTGCTGCTCACAGTGCCGCTGGTACGTGTTTCTAGGTACTTCATTTAAAACTTAAGCTCATCAGAGCTTTGTGGAAGTAGCAGTTCTAGTAAAAACAATATTTTGACAAGAAACGTATGTTTGTTTTGAATCTTTAACAAACACGTAGGTATTAGTTCATATCTTTCAGCAAATGATACATTTTAATAAAATATACTATGAAATCCACTGATTCCAACTGTTTCGCTATTTCACCGGGACACACTCTCACATAGCGATAAAAGTGAGTTGTTTTGTTGCGTTGCATTGAGTATAGAATGGGACAACCGGTTCCACAACAAAAATACACGTAGTAAACACGAAATTGTATTACCCAAATGGAGATTAGCTAAGACCAGCAAGTCATTCCTAGTAAACAGCATACGTTTTTACAACAAGCTACCAAAGGCGGTAACTGAACTTAGTGAGGGAAAATTCAAAACGCATATTAAGCGTGTCTTAACCAAAAAAGCATATTACAAGGTTAAAGACTATGTCGAAGACACGCTTGTTTGGCAATGACTACCTCTGCACATGTGGCTCCCTGGTAACTCACCAATATTGTGTCTGTTAACTGCTCCACCTCTGTTTTAATATATATAAATTTTTTATTTGTATTTTTTTTTTTCTATTGGACATTGCTTTTGCAATAAGTACTTTTTTTTTTAATTTTTGAGACTTCAACAACCTTAAACTCGTTGATAATTTATTTTGTTAACAATTTATTGATAGTAGCAATTATCTATATTTCTATTGCTTTTTTTTTATATAGCCTCTTTTTCGTTTTGTAATGTGAATGTGAGAACACTGTATACCTTACAAACCTTTAGATTACTTCCTATTTAAATTACTTTTTTATTTGAATTACTTTTTTTTATTTTTTGCTTTTGTGTACAGTATTGATATACACTGTTCTTACATACTATCATATTGTAACACCTACCACTTTTTTTAAAAAGAGTAACCATGGAGTTTCTTGCCGGTTCTTCTCCATAGGAAACGACCAATTTGGAACCGTGCACTAGCTTCTGACGTTTTATAAGTGCCCATGTAGGCCTATGTGAAATAAAATATTTTGACTTTGACTTTGACTTTGGACAACGATTTGAATGTTGCATAAAATACCATTTCAAGATCTTCAAAAATGTGTCGTATTAACTTGCTTCTGTGTCACAAGCTGTGCGTTTTACCACCACCGTTGGCCACGGCAATGTCTAAATAAACATCTAGTTGCCGTCACAGCAGTCGCTCAGCAGATGCTCTTGTTACAAGTCCTAAACGTTCAGTGACCCAGACTGCATGACTCTATAAAAGTTACTGCTACCTTCCTTCATGTCCACGCGTATTTTCCGAAATGTGTTGTGTTTAGCGTAGGTGAGGTAGTATCTGATCAGCTGCGACGCCGCCCCCCTTGACGCTGCGCTTCTGAGTTCTGCTTTCACGTCGGACATATTGCGGTGTCAGCGCCGTTTGCCGCGGATAGGGAATGCAATCCAACCGGATACGACCGGATTCCCATTAATCCGGCCGGATCCGGCTAGATTGATCAAATCAGGATGATTTTCGCTTTTTACTACAAAATAAGTGAGTTAATCAAGTGTCCCTGCACTTATTACATATAAGTAGTTTATAAAAATTAAATCACAAATATATAAAATCGACTTTATTTCCCAACCAATGTTAAGAGAAATAGACAACAAGAAAACAATTAAAATGTAGTAGTGTGGGTAGTAGTAATGTAGTAGTAATAATTTTACGACGTATAAACGAGTAGCTCAGTCTTTCTAGATTTCACTTTCACAGATAGATCAATTTATAAGTAACAATATTAATTATCAAGTTCATATAATATCTAATAGATACAATTAACCGTACTTATTAACTAAAATGAGATCAAAATCGCATTTAAAGTCATCATCAAAATCTCATGCAACAGCTATATTATTTGCCACAAACTGCTAGCACCGGATCTGATCTTCGGATCCGTTATATTGGTACCGGATCCGGTAACCGTTAAATGGTGCCGGATCCGCCGGATTATCGGATCCGTTTTTTCGGATTGCAATCCCTAACCGCGGGTGACACTCGGCGCGATCTAATAACCCGCGTCCTGTTCGTTGTACACAGGTGCGCGCCTGCAGCGTGTCAGCTCCTGCGGTTCATGCCATGCCAAGTGTCGTGCTTTCAAATGTACTATATTTATTATCTAGTTATTAGTTGTACGGTGTTCTCAATTTCTAAAATTATAACTATATACAGTTAGCACAGGTGAGAGTGGTTGCCCAGCGTTAATTAGCCATTCATTTATTCGTTCAATGGAATATATTAATAAAGGAGAAACTCCACTTTCAATATATTTCGTTTACTCAACAATCCTGATTCGGGGTGCTTCAATAAATAATAATCATTAGATTATAAAGTTGAGTAGTAGAACGAGTCGTACCGGCCTGTGTGTAGGCGCTCGCCTTGGTTCCCCGGGGTTCAGGTGTACCCGCCTCCAGGTCCAAGGTTCCCTGGAGCCGCACCTGTATTGATCGCAAGTGTAACGCTATCGTGCCGCCAGCCGCACGTCTCCGCCGCGAGCGCTAATGTGACTTAACGACGTCATCAAGCGCGCGCCAAACGATATCGTTTCGTACTTTATGCCCTTAATGTCGTGCAGGACGAGTGGTATTCATTCTGAGTTATATCAGTAACGTAAGACATGGCCTGGCTTTGTGATGCTCAGCTGCTAAATTTTTCGCTAAGACCGTTAGGTAAATAATACTTTGGCAACTAAAAACTTGTACTGATCGGAGTATTACGTCTGCCTTTATCGATTTCTTTTAAATATTATGACAAACCCAAATTATTTTACAATAAAATAAAACATAAGCTCTGTAAACTATACGGTAGGTATGGAATTCAGACTACAGAGAGAAACATCTCTCATTTCGTACAGTTCTGTAAATAGCTCGGCCGTACGTAAGTCAACACCATGGAATTAGCTCTTATTCATATGAGCGTACCTACTGGTGGCTTCGTTATATACAGTGAGCTGCTCTTATATGAACGAATATTGCAGCTGAGTGGAAACTATAGTGAAGGAGTGAGTTATGACAAATCAGATCCCACTGTGTAGTAGAGCACACGTTGTTGAATAAAGTGCAGCGCAAGCTCCTGGCGGTGCGCGGCATCCTCGCTGTTTACGGCGTTCAATGTAACGTGTCGTTGAGAGTTGTAGTGATATATAGGTTAGATTTACGCACTCAATGAATTTAGCTAAATATGTAGTCATTGTACGTTCTCTCTCTGACTATTTTACCCATATGTTATGATGCCCGCAGGCCCGCGAGGAAGAGCTGGCCACCAAGCTGAAGGACATGGAGGTGCTGCGCAAGAACAAGCAGCTGCCGCGCGGCGAGCAGCCCGCGCAGCTGCAGGCCGAGCTCGAGAAGGTAACAGCCAAAACCACTTCCCTATAAACAACACTAGTCCCTCACTATCTAGGTGCACAGTATCATTCAGCGACCACTGCAGCAGCACAGGCGTCCTGCTAGCCAGCGGCTTGCTGACCATCCTCCTCTTCATCCACAGACTTTTGACGATCGAGTGTGTTGAATGGGGTTTTTTGTTTTTTTTTTTTTTGGAGATTAAGCCGGTCGAGTGTAAATTGGATTCGCGCATCAAGGATTCCGTAGCATAAACCGAAAAAAAAAATCTTGTATGAGGAGCTCTTTAATGTTTTTTTTCCTCATTTAGCGGTAATAAAAATACAGACTGCGAAAATTTTAGCGGTCTACCTTTTCTTACCGGTTCTTGAGTATGAGTACTCAAGAACCGTAAAACTTGTAGCTCGCTGATAGTCTTAGTAATAATAGGGTTCCCTGAGGTCTGAACCCTAAACATCATTGTAGTAGTAGTAGCAGTATCTTTATTCATAACAACATAAATTGTGTCGAACAGATTGATATTATAAATTATGTCCTTAAAACTTGATTAAACTCTAAAATAAATAAAATCATTACATTGCATTGTCATAATTATCAAATATGTAATTATACAATATTAATAATAAAAGATTCTTATAAATTAAATCATGAATGTCAAAAAATTATTATAAATGCAATTACAAACTCAGAATACATTATACAAATTAGAGATCACTGTCTGAGTATAAACACTTTTTCCAAAAGAAACGCTTTAAAAGTACTACTATACAATTCTTTTTTTAATGAAGTAGGCAATTTGTCATACAATTTTATTGACTGACTACTTTGAGGTGGGGTGGGGTATATTTGAAGACAGATCAAGTCTTCTCGTTTTCTCTCTTTTTATTCTATCCTCAAGTGTTTCGACTTTGTCAATATGTTTTGTTTGTTGTGTGTGACCGACCATTCCTCAAGGTCATTAGCACAGTACCGTCAGCGAGACGTATGACGCCCACGCGGTGTGTGCGTGTGCACCGTGCGTGCGCTGACGTGCTGTTATTACAAATATCATCTGGAACTTTTAACGTTTGAATAGGAGCGACTTTTAACTACAGGCCTGGCACTATTGTGCCATAGAACAAGTCCATAATATTCGCTGGTGCAGGGTAAAGTTGAGCACGTGTGTATCATGAGGCCGCGTCGTCGTGTGGCACACAGGAGAGCTTGGCTAGACGAGCCCTCGAGCCGTGCGGCTGAGGGCTGCCGTGGCGGCGGCACCGCGCCACTCACTACTGAGCACAGAAGGGCCGCTCCGTACGACTAGCAAAACACAAATAGTTGTTCGTGCATTGTTTTATTTTCGAAAAATGTTACAAACCGATTTTTTTGGAAATAACTTTACTAAATATAAAATATGACTGTTATTTTTTTTTATAGTTTTAAAGTATATTTCAATTCACCCATTTACAGACTTATGAATTGTCAAGAATTCGGTCAGTTAGAAAGATGAAGCTACTGGCACATTCCAAAGCGTAAAGGTATGGAGGCAAGCTGTAAAGAAAAACTCGTTTAAATTATTTTATGTATTAAAAACCACTTTATGGTAACCCACACAAAGTTGACGTTCTTTAAAGTGGTCAAGTCTTTTGCAAATAAAAAGTAAAATACACTTAAAATGATTTATAGCGGCCTGAAACTTCGAACTTCAATCTCCAATGTGCTGTACTTCCACGACGCATCCTCCGTCTGCCCTTCTCGTGCCTCGGCCTCCTCTGCGCCGCAGCGGGCGCGCACGCACGCTCCCCGCCCGCGTCACTCGGCCCTCAGCGGCTACGAGGGCTCTAACTCGCTTACTCAACTGAATTTCACTAACGCGGCTCGTTTGCATGTATGTGACGAATTTAGGAATCCGATTATCTGATTTTGTAATTCAATGTCGAAACTCAAAGCTTTAGAATATAGATGGAAGTGCTAAATATAACTAGAAAGCTTTCTTTAATGCTGCATGGCTAAAAAAATAATAGAGTTCATCAATCATGAATCCTAATCGAAATCTGAAGTTTCTGAAGAAAACACTGACAACCTTGCAGGACTGTATTACTAACATCATAAATAACAATTTTTGTTCTATGACTTTTTACATAACATAACACATTTATCAAAAACAAACCTTCAAGATTTCGTTGTTCTATCTAACTAACACATTTCAACTCTGTATCTTCTTACGGCTCCCGCGCACTGCCCTCGTAATAATAGTAAGCAGGCTTCCGAAACACTTCCATCACACCCAGCAAGCATTCGCGTCATTTCCGTGTACTCGACATTAGACTATTGATACACCATAAACACTACCATGTAAAGATAATTACGTCCGAAACGCCGAATCTCGCTACAAGACAAGAATACGTATAACGCGACGCAAGCGCAAAGCAACCGACTGACTAGTGAGGGTCGCCCGTAAGTAGGTCAAGTTCATGTTCAGCTACCCCCTGCTATTGTATTATCGCTGGCTTCGCTTAGACTTCGTATTATTTAGAACTTTCAATTTAAATATTTTTATTTTTGTATAAAAATCTAATACAGTGTCAAGGGAAAAATCGACTTTAACGCGTGTCAGTTAGTGTTGGTTCCTCATGAAACATCAGTCACTTGAACCTAAACTATCAGCCAGACTTGTGTTCATGATAAGAACTGTTCGTTCAAAACAAAAGACACAACCCGTTTCCACTGTTTCACCGTTCACACACACAATGTTTCTACCACGTAGCTGTCTGTCAAATCTGGAATAGGCTTCCTCTAGCTACGAAGTCTTTCCTTAAAGGACAATACTACTAAGGGTCTCCGTATGAACTTACGGAACCCTGAAATCTTGTCGAAAGCACCTTCTTTTGTGTTGTTAGTGAAAATACCTAGGGGTCTTTAAGTCAAGAGTGAATAGATTGCTTCTAGGTAAGCGTGTTCCATCGTCGGCCACATCATCGCTTACCATCAGGTGAGATAGTGGTCAAACGTGAGCCTATACAATATAAAAAAAGGTTGTCTATTGTACCACGTTGTACTCGTGTATTACTACTACTACCAGTACCTTGTAGCGCGTCCACGTCGACGTGCGGCTATAGCCGTGTCTTCATATGAGTAGCACATTTTTCATCCATATTAGTGAATGTCACGTCCATTCCAATTCGCTTAACATCCGGCACTTGATTAGGTGATCTGCAAAATCGCGTCGGTACAATGATCCACCGATTGGAATAGGGTAACATGCGGAAGGTTATATCAGCATTAAGAGGAGCGCGACACTGTCGCGGCAACGTGATTTTGCATTTTCTATCCAGTGTTTCCATTAACATTTTACGTTTCGAAACAAGATCATGTTGCTGCAACAGTACCTATTGCGTGATTATTGTGCACCAAGCGTTCATGACGTCAGCAAGTGATCTTGTAAGATATTGGGTTGAGTCAAGTGGTTCCAGCCTTTAGTACGTTATTTGCGTTAGACAGATTCATGAGTGCACTGAGTCAGTTTGTGCAAGTTTCCACCAAAACTTGTCGTAAACTTGGCAGCGAGTGTGCGCGAACAATACGTAAATGTGCGCGTGTTAAGTAGGACAGGCGCGAAGTTGTGCGGCGCGCGGCGGCCGCTGTCGCCGAGACAAATAAGCCGTCCAGGGCCGACTTGTTACAGAGCAGGCCGCTCTTACTAACTGCCGTGTTTGGACAATTTTGTCAGACAAGAGCTTAACAATATTAAGTTGAATTCTAGATTTATCTTAAATGCGGACTTAACCCTTCAGATACCGTCAATTAGAGACACAATAGTAAGACAATAGATGCGCGGCCACCGGGTGTCGCTTGGGGATTCATGAATTAAGCTGAATATCATTAGGCGTTTCCTTATATTAAGTATCAACATACTTAATGTTCTTTTCGTAACATTTTGAAAATCCTCTCCTTGCCTCTCGTTTGCCTCTGACTATCGCGGCCTATCTCCATCTGTGATTCATCCTGTAAGTATCAAACCAGCTCAATCTGTTGCTTGAGGGTGGAAAATCATCAAATAACTTACCATCAGGTGAGATAGTGGCCAAACTCGAGCCTATCAATGATAATAAAAGAACAAACTCCCACTTTGAGTGGCGCGAGACGGACTAACACGTCTGTTACTGACTAAAACCCACCCAATGCGGTTGCATTCCAGTGTAGCCGCGACTCTTTCATATATTATATGTTGTTGTCCATCGGACTCCACCTTACGTTTTGTTTCATAAATGATTATACATTCATAATAAAACAGATATATAGTAGGTACCTTTAGATGTAAGCGTCTGCAGCTTGTTGAGTACCGAATGTGATGTTTATATTGTAATGCAGCGTTTAAGTGCAGCGAGACAATTTGAATTGAATTTTAAATCAAACTTTGCTCGTCTTCTGTTTATGTTTATTAGATTTGGCCAAGAACTGTACATTGTAATAGACACGTGATGTCTTAATTCTTTCCTTCGGCGGAAAATGTTAGTGTGACCTCGAACGAAAATGATTGCTTAGTAGACTAAGACACTGCATGAATTGCCGCGTTCTAACGATTGTTATATTCATGATAAAAGCTTTTTTGAGTGATCTGTTTTTATTGCTGGCTGCTTTTCCACTCGCTTATCGTTAACATCGAGCATGGTTTAAAAGCATTTGTTGCTTCATCTAACGCAATCCAACGCGATGTTTAACGAAAAGGCAACGCAAAAAAGAGAGAACGCCTGAAAACTCTGTTAGTATTCGGTAATTTCGTGATTTACTCGAGTATTTTACAAAACTTGTTTCAGAAAATACCTGTTTTTTAAACCCTTAAGTTTTTGAAAAACAATTGTCGTCATTTAGAATCTTTATATTTGCAACGCTTTTATAGTTTTACTTTTTTTGACTTTTTAAATTTTTGAGTAAATTATGAAGTGTCAAAGTTCATCCAAAATAGCAGATTTTCAGAGATTTTTACTGGATTAGTGTTACACAAATTTAGAAATTGATTTCAATAGAAGCCAGATAATATCCACAAGATACTGTTTCCAAATATCTAATGAAAAATGTGTAATAACGTGATAATCGGGTAAGAGCGGTTGTGTGTGTCGAGTTGCATCCCTTAAGGTGGTGCATCATGACTCATATTTTCACTGTTTTTCATACGACCGGTCATAACTGATTATGACGTTATTACACATTTTTCATTAGATATTTTGGAAACACAGTATCTTGTGGATATTATCTAGGTTTCTAAAGAAACCAATTTCTAAATTTGTGTAAAACTAATCCAGTAAAAACCTCTGAAAATGTTCTATTTTGTATGAACTTTGACACTTCATAATTTGCTTAAAAATTATTATTATAGCTAGCCCATATTGTCCCACTGCTGGGCAAAGGCCTCCCTCCACTCCTTCCAATGTTCCCGGTTTTGAGCTACTTCTTTCCAATTCCCAAGGAAGACATCCAAGTCTAAAAATTAAAAAAGTCAAAAAAGTAATCCTCTAGAGACCTTGCAAATTTTATTAAGATTCTAAATGACGACAACTTTTTTCAAAAACTTTTGAGGGTTTAAAAAAAACAGCTATTTCCTGGAGCAAGTTTTGTGAAATTTTCGAGTAAATCTCGGAATTACCAAATACTGACAGACTTTTCAGGCGTTATCTCTCTTTTTTTGCGTTGCCTTTTCGTCAAACATCGCGTTGGATTGCATTAGATGAAGTAGCAAGCTTTTAAACCATTTTCGATGTTTACGATAAGCGAGTGGAAATGGACTCTCTTAAGGACAAAGCTTAAGTGATTGTGTGCTGTTTATCAGGCCCAGGCGAGTCTTGCGGCGCACGGCGAGTACATCAACAGCAAGCTGAGCGCGCTCGGCAAGTACAGCGCGCGGCTCGACGCGGCGCTGCAGTGGTGCGCCGGCGCCGCCGCCGCGCTGCTGCGGGCCGCCGAGCTGCGCGACGTCGCGCCGCGCCGGGACGCTGTCGCCGCGGTCGCGGTCAGTACTGCACTCAGTGTTCACACACATTCTCATTGTAGAAAGGTTCATATTTGAATGAAACGCTTAGATACTTAGTAAAGCAATGTAAAAGTATGATCTGTGAACGTAGCTTGAAAATAAATGAAGTTCATTTGTGGCGTTACTAGGCAAGCGTGAAAGACCGCGAGTCGGAGGTGCGCGAGATCTTGGAGAACTACAACAACATGGAGCGCGAGTGCGTGGCCGCCAAGCAGAGCGTGGCGGGCGACGTGCGGGACGGGGCCGCGCGCCTGCGCGACGCCTGGGCCGGCCTGCGCGCGCGCCTCGCCGCCCTGCAGGCCGCGCCCGGGGCCGCCCGGGACGCGCCCGGGGCCGCCCGGGACGCGCCCGGGGCCGCCCGGGACGCGCCCGGGGCCGCCCAGGCCGCGCCCGACGCCGTGCAGGCCGCGCCCGCCCCGGCGCCGCGCCGCGACTCCGACAGCCAGGAGCGCAAGAGCTCCTCGGGGAGCGCCGGCAGCGGTAAGTGGCGGGAGGGGGGAGGTAACGCACCTGTGCTATTGCTTGTGGGGGTCACATGAACATTGTTAGCTCAGGGAAATTCACTGTCTGAAGCTTCAATATTGGCCGCACATCATGAGCGACGACTACATCGTGCAAATTATGGTCAAATGTGAAAGACAGTTAATTTCCTTGATTTTAGTAATCTAAAAGCAAATGATACGATATTGACGACTGCTCAAGTAAAGTCCACAAAGGAACCTTGTTGAATACCTTGTCAGTCACATAAGTCGTGCACATATCGTAACGTTTCCTCACGAACGCGCTATGATTGTGCGAAGATGTCAGCTTGGTGGTGGTATGTACATGTACTGTTTGTTGGCAATAAACGATTGGGATACTAACAGCTCGTTTCATTCACTAATATGTAAAAATAACTTTTAAAATGATAATCTGTTTAACATTCACTTTTAAAGTGCACTAAAACGGCGCTGGGCACAATTTGACATCGAGCGTCGTTTTAGGCACTATGTCGCACGCACGGTTTGTGTTTGGTAGAGATAGCTAACGAACAACTAACACTTAGATACGTAGTTTGTTGAGTAGACAACTGTACTGTCGCATAGTCTAACATACAGATTTAGAGATCATGTCTTCAACTAAAACACGCCACTGATTTAAGGGTACTTGATATGGTATGGAGTATGTTGTTAGCACACGATGAAGCGCACTTGTGTCGCGATATCCGCGGCGTAACGTTTTGGTTGCTTAATTCATGAATCCCCAAGCGACCACCGGTGGTCGCGCATCTATTGTCTTACTATTGTGTCTCTAATTGACGGTATCTGAAGGGTTAAGAGACGAACTGCTTACTCTCTTCTACCTTTTACTTAGAATTAAACATCTGAATCACACCTACAATAAAATATAAATGCCGCAAAATAAGTGAAAGCGCGTGATGTGTCACTAGTGTGTGCACTGCGGCACGTGGGGTGCGGACGCGCGGGGAGGGAACGATTTTTTTTATTTTACTGTTGTGAGGAGTTCTCCGACCACACTGCTCCTGATGCTACGACCTGGGCCACGGGGAAAATGTCCACCTCTCCAGCAGGCATCTAATCTGTTCTGTACTACTAACCACAACAACAACAACCAACTATATCGACTAATTTATATTCATAAAATAAAACCATCAGTAATATTTTCAAAAAAAAACCGCTGATGGATCACTCAGTAAGAAACATTCCGGTAATATGTACGTACTAGGAGCACATAAACATTAAGGTAATCTCCGAGCGCGCCGGCTCCCGCGAGAGTCATACACTCAGCCGATAAGCCATCGGCGAGGTAGCGCTGTAAGTGCCGCCCGCTCATCGAACCGGCCGCGCGGTACCACGACAGGCCTGAATTATTCTCTTTCAGCCGTCTCCGCAGTTAATATTTGACGGTAGCCTCGTCGGGCCCTCCTCACTGCTCACAACTCCAGCCAGTCGCGGCTATCTGAAACTTTATAAACAGCTTAATTTAACCTTCAGTAACTATTAAGGAAGAGAAGTTTTAATATGTGTGCGTTCACAAACTTGGCAATTCGACGCGGCGCACACGTGGTAACAAGCAAATATTAGTTTTAGTTGGGAACAGCGAATAGAGAGCCAACTTATCTAAAACTGCAATCCAAAAAAGTGTTTGGCTGTAGGTAGTGTTAGTTCTGCCAATAATAAAACAAAAAGAGCGTCCGTGAATCATGTGGAGCGCGCGCCCATAAAACGCAGCCGGCTTTACATGAGGCCGCGCGCTGCGGAGCGGAGCGGTGCGGAGCGGCGCACAAATCACACGAGATGAGTGTGAGTGACGTACTCAACCATCAAGCATATCGCGAGGCTCGCCAGTGACGTCACGAACTATTATTGGAATCACCTAGCCTTAAAAAGAAGGATGTTCAATAGACGCATCATCCATTGTTACCTACACAATAATTACATACTTAAACAATACTAATTAGAAACTAAAATTACTTTATTGAACATAATCCTTGTCGATCTCGGCTTGAAAACTATGATGGTTGTAATCTGATTGTATAAAGGATCCACGATTGTTTAACAGACAGGGTTCGTTAAATTGCGTACGTTATCCAAAGTTTAGGATGATAGTGCAGTCAATAACATGTGCGGCGGAATTAATATCGGCCGGCGCTTGTTCTCAAACAGCGGAATAATAGGAAGGCATCTGCATGCCGAGACGTGAGCTCATTTCCACTACAAACAGAGCGCTGCGGTGCCGGGCAGGAGCGACGCGCGGGGTCATGAGCGACGCGCGGGGTCATGAGCGACGTGCGAGGTGATGAGCGATGCGCGGGGTTATGAGCGAGGCGCGGGGTCAAGAGCGACTTGCGGGGGCATGAGTGACGCGTGGGGTCATGAGTGACGTGCGGGGTCATGAGCGACGTGCGGGATTATGAGCGACGCGCGGGGTCATGAGCGACTTACGAGGGCATGTGCGAGGCGCTTGGTCATGAGCGACGCGCGGGGTCATGAGCGACTTGCGAGGGCATGAGCGACTTGTGAGGGCATAAGCGACGCGCGAGGTCATGAGCGACGCGCGAGGGCATGAGCGACGTGCGGGGTCATGAGCGACGCGCGAGGTCACGAGCGAGGCGCTTGGTCATGAGCGACGCGCGGGGTCATGAGCGACTTGCGAGGGCATGAGCGGCGCGCGTGGGCATGAGCGACGCGCGGGGTCATGAGCGACTTGCGGGGGCATGAGCGACGCGCGGGGTTATGAGTGACGTGCGGGGTCATGAGCGACGTGCGGGATCATGAGCGACGCGCGGGGTCATGAGCGACTTGCGAGGGCATGCGCGACGTGCGGGGTCATGAGCGACGCGCGAGGTCATGAGCGAGGCGCTTGGTCATGAGCGACGCGCGGGGTCATGAGCGACTTGCGAGGGCATGAGCGGCGCGCGTGGGCATAAGCGACGCGCGGGGTCATGAGCGACGCGCGAGGTCATGAGCGAGGCGCTTGGTCATGAGCGACGCGCGGGGTCATGAGCGAAGCGCGAGTGCGTGAGCGACGCGCGGGGGCATGACTGACGCGCGGGGTCGCGGGCCGAGGCTGAGCGGTGGGCGAGCACTAACTGTTTTCATCCCAGACCTGACTGGCATTCTGGCAGTTCATTAAAAACCCGTGCCGTCTTCACTGTTCTAGACTATTCACCTAGTATCTTAATTGTCCGGTCGTTTGTACCGGCTGGTTAACTGGCTAGTATCGGCAATCATAGTTCAGTTAGCTTAAATTCTTACAAGTAATTTCAACTATTCAGCCTAAAGGCGTCTTAAAAGTAATAGGAACTCTTATTTGTTTTCAATATCAAGTTATTCTTCTTCTAAATAATAAACTATTAACGTTCGGGCAGGGCAGGCTTTGTTTGGTTCGGAGGTCCGCAGCCGCTCGTCGCTTGCGCCTCAGCAAATATTCTCACAAAGCTTGTAAATTTCCTTATTATTAGCGAGTTTGCGACTAACGTTCAGTTGAGCTGGAATGCGGCGGCGGCGGCGGCGCACTACCCGAGCACACTGCGGCGCTCGGGTTCAAATGCTAAATATTTTCGGAGAATAGCTCGCGACTGTTCCTTTGCTTATTCATTACTAGCGAAGCTTAGAAAGTGGGTCGACTGGAAGAGACACGGCCTACTTATCTGAGAACGTCGCTCGAAGACGAAAAAGCTGGAATAACAAAGAATGGGCGGCTCGGCATTGTGGCGCGAGTACGGGCGGCTCGGCGCGGCCGCGGCGCGCACAAAGCGCGGATCTGGGGCGCGTCGGGAGAGGCGCCGTAATCAGCGCCAACACTCGCTGTTTCATTTGTAACTGCCATACTACTCGCAGAAACGGTCTCTACGGTTTCTTAAGAACGCAGGGTATTACAACCGACTATCACGGTCTAGAGCCGAGATTAATAGGAGTGGCTTCTCGTTAACTGTTAGCTGGCGACGTCGGCCTGAGCCGGGTGTCGGTGGCAGGTAATGAAACGCGTCGTCGGTGGCGTAATGCTTCGGAGAGGTGACCTCCACCTCGACACGATCGTTTACGAATGAAGCCGTGCCTAGGCATGCTCCCTCTCCCAGGACGGGGTGAAATTAATAAATAACCGAATATTTTAGTGTTATTAGAATTGAAGCAAAGGCCTTTTACATGCAATTTCGGTGACACAGCCCCAATCAAGACAAGAAGCGGGAGGATGATAACCTATTATGGATAAATTACTTTTCGATATTTGAGCAGTAATAGAAGATGGAATTCATTGATATTGCGACACTTGAAGGAAGGAAGAGAGTGGGGAACACGTTTATTTAAAATCCTATCCATTTTTCGGACGTAGTTACAAGTATAAGTACTGTGAAATAATCAAATATATTCCGACATGTGAGAAAATTACTACTGATTGCTGCTGAGTTCAGGCACCGGTAGGCCTCGACTGATTCAGTGCTCGCCATGATATACATTAATGTGTTCAAGTAGAATATGCCAATAGCTCGCAGACACACTGATGGAGCTTAGCGCCCGCTTCCGGGTCCGGACAGTCGGCCACAGAACGCAACCGCTGTGTCTCTTTGTTTGATACTGTCTCAAACGCAACGAGTGATAATGTGTTTGATGCAAAAAATGTGTACACCGTTTTGACATAACATGGTTTCGGGTTGCCATGTCTAAAATATAAAATCTGGCAACCAAGACAAAAAAGAATTAATATCCCGGATTTAAGAGCTCAGAACTCAAAAATCGGCCAGCGGTCAAGTCACGTCTCCAGTCAAGAGTGAATAGGTTACTTCTAAGTAAACACGCTCCATCGTCGACCGCATCGTCGCTTTCCATTAGGTGAGATAGCGGTCAAGCGCGAACCTATCAACAATAATGAAAAAAGAAAATACTTCAAATGAGACTCCGCACGGACGCTCCTCGGACGCCCTTCAGAATAATAATAATCCGGGAAAACCGGACAAATGACCTTACTCCTGTGTCTGCTGTTGTTAACTTGTATGGTAAGTTTCAACATGTTGGTTCCACGTCCTGAAGCTGGCGTAGTACACGAGAGAAAGACGGAATACGTGAGTGCGGTGCAATGCAGCGCGGCGACGCTTTGTCACGCCAGCAGCCGCCACGCTATCTTGTGCGGTCAGCGACAACTTAAACACATAGGAATTAATACCAAAATGGCACTTTACTAGACCAGCCATAAATATGTGGCTAAAATCACCATGCACTTGTCATAGTCTTTATGTCTACCACAATAGATGTCAAATTGGAGAATCAGTAAATTGACAATAACTGTGCAGACCGGTAAGAGGAATGTGTCGCGCGGTCGTGTCGCGCGGATGCGAATGGTGTCGGAATGTAAAAGTTTTATATCAGGAGGTGTTTGTTGTTCATTTTTGAATGCGTTCTATGTCGGAATGCCGTGATGAGAGAGGAATTTAATTGTCGGCGGAATCCGGCGGATCCGTGCGAAACGAATGATTGAGTTTAACAACACGCCTGCTAATACAAACTGTTCTAACTGCGTACCTTTTAGCAAAACGTTACTGTTTTGAGTCCAACGGTCCGTGAGTGCGCGTGGAAGTAGGCAGCTGTAGGGTACTATTACTAAACTCGTACCTAAATAAATAAATGATATGATTTGGTGCTAAAACTTAATAACAAACAAGTGACACAGTAATACACACAACACAGTCCTCTCCAGGGCTACACTCACGGGAACACAAGCGCGTGTCGTTCGCAGATGGTTTTTAACCGAGAGGCTCTTGAGACGAGCGGCGCTGGGGGCGGTGCTTGTGCAAGTGTTGGTAGGTACTGGCCACGACTCTACAAATATGTAATAGTCACTAACATGGAATATTACACTACAGTTACACTTCGATTTATATTGGATAGTCTCATGGTTGACAGATTGAGATCGATTAGACGTTGTCGTGCAAAATAAAAAAATACAGTTCTAGGGTTTAATGACATAAAAACACGCATGTTTAGACACAGGGTTCTCAGTACTTAAATTACATTTATTTTAATTCGCTATTTTAAACATGTAACGTATTAACCGAATTAGGATATAACTAGCATTAACTTACCTAAGTACCGAATTTCTGCAGTCTACACCTACTGTACTGTAGACACAGCGGCATAACCAGCTTGTACAGCATCCTCACTAACGCGTTGATTGTCGTACGAGCCGTCCGCTCGTCAGGATATACCCGCTGTCCGCATGAGTCACCGCGCGGGTATACCATGCACTCATACTTGCGCTCGTTATGTTATGCTAATATCGTTCGTGTTACGGCGCGAGGGGCGGCGGGGGGGGGGCAGCTTGCATATGCAACATGCACGGATGTGGTGACGAGGGGAGAGGTGACGACTTACTGGAAACTAATTACCTAATTTTGCCTGAAATATCTGTCGAGTGTGTCGAAGCTAATTTGTGTGGCTTGTGCGGGGTGCGGGGGTGCGGGGTGGTGGTGACAGTAAAGGTAAACTAAATAAAAACCATGTAATTGTTTTGCTTAATTTTTTTTTTTCATTTTATAACTTATATATGTACATATTACACAGAAGAAGAGATAAGTTTTACATTTACGTTTTTTATTTTTGTTATTTCTCTTTCAGGTAAGTACTCCATTGATTCTAACTCTGCCTGGTCCGGTAAGATATCACTTTATATTAGAACTCCGCAACCACTCCTAAACACATGTGTTAAAAATAACAATTATTCGACATGCGCTTGTTGTTGTAGATACTGCACTCCGCAATGAAATAACTTTTATAAATCTACTATCACTATCGTGTGCCAGTGTCCTCGCAAGTACAGCTCGCAACGCGTTCACCAGTTTGTTGAAGAAACTTTAGTTTAACCTAGATTTGTTTATTCTTTGTCTCACTACCACCAGTGTAACTGTGTGCGTGCGGTATTCGAAGAGATACGTCGTACACTGGTACAAAACGGCGCGATGCTGGCGGGCAGTGTCGGCTGCCCGCAGCCAGGCGGGTAGTGTCGGCCACTCGCAGCTAGTCGGCCATGCCTCCGCTAAACGTAAAGCCTCTTAACAAACAGTTAGGTTCTTATCACGTATTCTCAATTAAGCTTTGAGGACAAATCCTCCGGCCGCCCGCCGCCGCCCGCGCCCCTCACCCGCCGGCGTCCGGGGATGTGGTATGCTATCAGAAGGCGCATTGCAATCAACTCGTTATGAAAACAAAAATAATCTAACTATGGTCGAGTGGTCAGATTTGCGTCCTTGGTCAGCTTTCTCAGCCCAGTTTGATGACATATTACTCAAGGTAAGTGAAAATAAATAAACATCGCCAATATGAAAAGTAGAAGAACTTTAATAGCTTCTGTCGGCGGCATTGCACATGTAAAAGTAGAGAATATACTGCCTATATTATTCAGTGGTAAAACAGCATTTTGCTAGTGGCAGAATTTTTAAAATTTGTCCTTTATTTTTAACCGACTGCCAAAGAAAATCATAACCCGTTTTTTTGAGTTTACAAATGAACATACAAAACTTATTGATGAAACAATAATTGATATCAATTGCACAAATATTATGAAGGTGACATTTTTATGTGTGTATGTATGTATGTGTGTTACCAGTTTCTTCGCACCCAAACGGCTGAATAGACTTTGATACATTTGTCATATGAGTAGGATATGACGTAGGATAGAACAGGATATTTTTATTCCGGGAGTATGTTTCCTTGAGAGAACTAATGTTTTCCATTCGGACAGAACTCGGCAGAAGCTCTATATCACGACATTATTAGAAAGGTAAAAGTTTGTGTGTGTCTGTTACTCCTTCACACTTGAACGGGAGAACGGCATTCGATAAAAATTGACGCAGGTGTAACCCATGACCTGGAATAACACATAGGCTACTATTTGTCCCGGGAGGATCTGGATAATTTTCTTCTATCACGCGGGCGTAACCGCTGGCAGTAGCTAGTTATAAATGTGAGTACATAGGAACAGTTGTAGTCAGGTACCGGGTGAGTAGGTTGATATATCTGGCTCGTCGGGCAGGGCTGGCTGCCGAGGCTGGAGTGGGCCTTCTGGCGCGGCGGCCGCCCGCCTCGCTGGGCCGGCTCCATTGTTCTCACGACATGCGCTCACTATCCCCAGATCCAGCGGATAGCCGGCCGAACGTTAAATAAAGCTGGTTTAGATAAGTATTTATGTTAGCACGCTCTTGTTACAATATATACACATTAGTGATCGGAACCCTGATAGGATATGTTGAGCCCATTGTAGCTGCCGAAACACGACATGTTTCGGTAGCTAGTGCGGGAAAACGTAACGTCTGTATTTAATAAACAATTACAGATAATTACGTTCAAGTTTGTAAATTAATATGTTAGTAAAGACTTGATAATATCAACGATAATAACTGATAATAGTTTAATAATACTTACTGAGGTCACAAATCAGACTAAAAGGAGATTAGTAGTCTAGGAAAGTAATTATAAAGTTCGTCGCGAGTTACGTGGCCACTAAGCACGCGTGGGCGCGCGCCGGCGCGTAGGATATCGAGGAAGGTTCATGTAGTCACGGCGCCTAACCCTGACTTATCACCGACCACTTAGTACTGCCGCGCTAATTTAACAAGATATAAGCGTAACAATAACTGCCATCAACATTAATATCGATTTACTCATATTCAAACAAAATCAAATCACTTATTCGTAGAGATTAGTAGATATCTCCCTATTTAACTGTAATCTGATCAGTCAGTCTGACCCCGTCGTGAAGCTGCCCCGGGTTGGTGCGCCCGCCACGCAGACATCAGCTGTGAGCTCATTTAAAGATGAAAGTAACAGCAACACGGCGAGGCCACGAGACGGGGAGGGGAAGGGGGAGGGGCATGTGCTGCCGACACACGGACTGAAGCCGCTTAATTAACAACCAGACGGCGATGTCTGCGTCGGTCGCTACGGACAGCACCACAAGTCCTCTCTGGCGCCTGTCCGAGCTGCCCGCGGACCGTGACGCTTAGGGTCGGCTCGAAAACTTCTCCTGTTCTGTTTTTCCTATCAGCGATAGAAGTCCCAAGCACTGAGGCAAATACCTACTTCGCCAGGCTGGTATCTGCCGCCCTTCAGCGCCTCGGACTCGAACTCGCTACCCTTCGGTTACCTGTCTGTAGCAATTATAACTACAAGTAATACTCTGAAATACTATGTTCGAGATACGGCTCACATTTGTTGATTACGATCAATATTATTGCTTACATATCATATACAAAGATCTACTGGTTTGATAAATGGTACACGTGGCACATGTGTGCCACACACGCCGATCTGGGCGCGTCGGTCTCCATACATTTTATATGTAAACTAGACTTGTAGAGCTACACTTGATACATGCAAATCAGGCGTGTCGCACGTCGGTCTAATGTAGTTCTAGCTTTAAGCTAGTGTTTTGAAAACGCTCTAAAGACCTAACATTAGATGAGCACTGAACGCAGATGAGTTCATTGTGACGTACATACGTGTATATGTTAACAATGTGAGTGAGTGAGAGTGATCGTCACCAGTTAAACGTTTTATTGTCACAGTAATAGCGCCGGAGCCTCCCCGCGGCGGCGGCCGGCTTCCATGGCTTTGATTCGCGGCGAGGGCTATCTATACCACCCGATAGAACGTACATCGCACACATACGACGTATAGCAGTTTGCGCCAGCAATAATGACGTAACGGCGTCACGCTTGTAATCCTCAGAGCACAGTAAGAGGGGTGACTGCGTAATTTATAGCGAGAGCACTTCCAATATGGGGCTGTATAGTGCAGCTAATTTCTTACAGAAAAACTTTGCCAAAGTTTTTCGGTAGTTCTCTCTTCTAAATGCCGTATTACTCGTAGTACTAGTTACAAAAATATCGTGTAGTATGCTTCTTTTATCATGGCGTAGCAAGCGTCATTCAGTTCGTCGGTCGGCGGTCGCGTAGCAAGTTGTCGTAGCTTCGTAGCGCGCGCTACGAATGTGCTACGTATTTATTTACGTAGCAATATTATTTCCTTCATTATTTAATGTTTTTATATTCATGTCGAGAGCTTCATAAAAAAAAAAAAACTAGTTTTGTTAATTCAGAGATAAAAATTAACTGGAGTTTTTGGTGTTTAACAGGTAAAGTGAAAAAAAAAACATTCATATAGTACGTAGCTTACCAACCAAATTACAATGGAAACATATTTCAGTCAAGTTTAGGTGTGTGTAACACGCACCAGTAGAAAATCCCAACAATAAAACACTTTAATATTTCACATTCCACACAAAGTGAGTGACTTGCAGTAGCGCGGCGCGCCGGCCGACGCCTGGCACTGACGTATGAACACCGCCAGCCCACCGCGACGCCGCGCGCCCTCAAAGGGAAATTAATATCTCACAAATCGTATTACTTTAATCCTATCAATCGACAATTTTTACCTGAAATGTATAAAAGTAGCGCAACCTCTTTAGCATGAATCGTGAGCATTCCGTGCGCGGGTGAGCGCTCTCAGTCAGCCCCTAGCCAGGTGGAGAGATTGATGCGTGGCGTGCGCGTGGCGGGTGCGTGGCGGCTGCGGGGCGGGTGCGGGCCGCACGCGGCTCACTCACGGGACATTTTTTACAATGCGCATTGATTTATCGCCGGCAGTCGTATGTATGACAGCTGGATTCGCTCAGCTGATCTAGTCGACTGCCCCTCTGCGCGTGTGATAGTGTACTTGTTAATGAATATTAATTAGCTTAGAGCTGTGTGTGACACTTGGGGGACGTGCTGTGCGGGGAGGCTCTCGCGGGGCTCGTTACCTGTGCACACAGCTGATGACAGACGATCACCTCTTCAGCGATGGGTTCTTACATGACGTGTTAACTGTTTCTATAGACCGGTAGACGTTGATGACATCGCCCTTGTGCCTGTTTGATCATTATTGGATTAGCTACTCTAGATTCACAGATAGGTATAATCTTTCAAATAATAATGGGCTCATTGAACAGTTTACAAATATTCATCACTGCAGCTCTATTATTGTCATTAAACAAACCGTGCGCTGAAACAAATGTTAGTAAACGCGAGCAGTTGTGAGCCGCGCGAAAGTTAGCACGAGAGAACAAACACGCCGCGCAAACATGCACCGGCGTCACACGACCGTTTACTAACAGCCTGCAGCGTGAGTCACGCCGCGCACTGGACGAGCCATCGAGCAAACATATTTTTACAGTAGTTTGATTGAATCAGCTGTTGCTACCAGACGCTGATCTCCCGCCATGCGAGCGCCGCGCTCCGACTCCACCACAACTAGTGGCACAGCCTCCACACTTACCCGCAGTTACCTCAACATCTCAACCCACGCACCGGCAACATTACTCCACCGCCATCGAAAAAACTCGCATTGCAAGCGTGAAAAAACATCCGTTCGGCTGGCATCGCGCGGGCGTCAATGAAACAAGGCGACATTCACTACGCGCCGGGAAAAGTCACCCGAGACGGAGATACGCTTTCTTACGTGTGGGAGAGGGAGATAGGGTAGTAGGGGATGATTTCCCTCTCGTTTGGGCGGGCGGCAATCGGCACGACAGTGTGACTGGGGCGGGCGCGCGTGTCGCACGCGGCCGACGTGACGTGACGCGCGAGTGTCACGCCGCGAGTGAGTGAGTGATGTGACGTGCCGGCAGCGGGCACCATCAACACGAGCACGCTGCGGACGGGAGAGCGGCGTGGTGCGAGTGCGTGTTGTGGACGCGAGCGCGGCCGGGCCTCGGTCCAGCACCAGGTGTACGTATGCCGGCTATTACTTATTGATTTACATGCACAACAACAACATAAACATTGCCAACACCACATGACTCTATCAACAAACTCCCGCTGTTGTTGTCACACGAAACTTCAGCTCACAAGTGACACAAACTATGTTTTGTTGGCACAAAGTTTCATGTATTCACAGTAACTTTACGTTTGGTTAAATCCACACTGGACAGTACAATATAGTCATACAACGACTGATTAGTTTGCAATGAGCCGCTAGCGTATGTAATCATGTGTTTGTAATTGACTAGCCATAGGTGCAGCATTTAGTGATAATTATGGAACACTGAGTTAGATAATCTATTGAATTGTAAATGAGCTTGAACTAAGCTCATTTACTAATACTGACGGCTGTTTTTTTTTATATGAGACTATGTTATTGAAAAGAGTTTAATCAAAGCATCACTAGAACATAACGTCAACATTCACCAGCCTGCCCTAGTATATGTCGTCAGCTTTTACAAATATTTAAGCGTACTAACTAGTAAAAGTCAGCGCAACACGTCGCCCGCCACAGACGCTGCAAGTGCGAAGCTCGCAGGTACACACGTATCAGCAAATATTAGAGAAAGCGTTGAACTGTTCAATAATTTGATGATATCGGTACCTCGCACACGGGCCCGCGAGGGATGAGCGCCCTTATCTTATTATTTATGACGTCTTGCTACCCCTTGCACTTGAGAGTATCTCCGCGGAGTCCCCTACAATGGCCCAATCATTTCATATTACTGCCGACTTTCGAGACTTTGAAAACTGCATAAAGTTTAATCTTTTAAAGGAAACCGAGTGTGGCGGATATATTTAGCTTACGTTACGTTCGATAGTTCGGTAGAATCGCCTGTGGGTTTATGGGCCTATGGATGCTATTTATTCGTACCCATTCCGCCGATTAAAGGCAAATCCAAGTTTTACCTTGGTATACCTACGAACAACGATATTTTACTCAACTATATGGCATTAGACCCCGCTGTGCCCACGATTTCGCCAGCGTGTAATATTTACAGACCAAAGCTTTTAACTCAAATCTTTAGTTAATTCAATTCATAAACATCCCTCAGCTGGTCCTCCACAGATAGTGGATGCCAATAAGTTCAATACATCACGCCGGCCCGCCGCGGTGTTATGTTTCTATATATATGGTTTTGTTTCAATTTTTCGAAATTTAAAAATGCTCAACTTTAGCACCTAAGTCGCATATGACGACCCATGGGTTGAAATGTTGTGATGACATTAGTCTTATCTGTAGGATATATAAAACCTTTGCAATAGTCATTACTTACCGACAACTACACAGCAAGCAAATTATCTCATAAGTACCTCTTGACAAAATACCCCCAAACACCCAATCAATCAAATGATCAAATCAAATAAAAAAGTGTAGGTAAGTTAAGTACTTTACTGCCGCCTACCGCGATGTTATATTTATAACTGAACACATAAATAATATATCTCATCATCAAGATCGGTCAATAAACTAAAAAGTTATGCCCGGATCGATATTTATTTTTTATTTATTTATTTCATCAACAAATTTACATTTGAATCGAACAGTTTAAAAAAATGACAATAATTACGTAGCATAACATTAAAAAAAAACTACTACATATATAACCCCAATAACGGGGAATTTGAACAGAATTGATGAAATAAGCGTTTACCAGCGTGAACATTATACGTCTGCGTATCCTTTCAGACCTACAGGCGTCATGTTATGTTATGAATGCAGAAATTCTGAAAAATTCACTATTTTTAATTGAAGAATTCCATTTGTCTCCAAAATTCGCAGATCATTATCAGAGAGAGACTAACATAATCAACTAACCTATATTGCGACCAATGCTATAAAATTATTCAACATAATACAGTTCATACTATTATGGGGAACCGGATGAATCAGTTCTGTGTAAACTGTAATTTATAGCACTCAGGAATGATGTAGCTTGCTAACAGTGAAATGTTGCTAGAGTAGAGAAAGATCATTAGTTTTAGTATCGAAACTCGAATAGGTATGATCCACTCGTCTGTTGTCACAACTGCGTTCGGTTCTGTGTGTGTGTGTGTGAGCTCCTCTGAGTCAGTAATTGAATATTCAGTTGTGGATCCAATACTCAGTAATTCAATTTATGAAGATATAAATTATCGGTAGAAGAGACGCGTTTTGGGAATTCCAATTGGTTCCAAAGTTTTCATACAAAAAGAAAGTGAAACACGCGTGTATGGATTATCTGATAAGTAGGGTAGCTTTCAGACATGTTTTATTCAGCGCGGCCATGCGGCTTCGGTTTTATTCAATAACGAATATCACAAAAAACATTGCGCCGCCGATCCGGGAATTAAACAAAAACATTCGCGACTCACGTAAGCCTCTTATCTTGCTGCCATTGTAAGAAGTGAAGGAAAGGGTTGCGGGGGCCGTGGAGCCTTCACTACCCATTAATACTACCTTTGTTTGTAATCGCTACAACGCTTCGGATTTTAATCTTACTTCGCTTTGAATATTTTTTATACTTTCCCCCGATCTCTTGAAAGTAAACGTTTGCAGCAATCACAAGGCACGGCATGTCAGAGGCGAGCGCGACCACGATCTGTCGGCTCGTTTAGGAATGTCTATTTGCCGATAGTATTGTGTGTGTCCGACGCGGGGCTGAGCAAACTGTGCTCGGCGGAGAACAGTTACACAGTCACGTCTCGCTAGTGATGCCGCGGGAGACACCTCAGGTCAACTGCAGTCCTTGTATATGGAGACAAAAATAAATCCTCAAACAATAATTGCTCAAACATCTTTAAAAAAGCAGTCAGCTATTAATCTTTATTTTTAACCGACTTCGAAAAGGAGGAGGTAGAACCTACTCCTTTTCGAAGTCGGTTAAATGTTCGGCTGAATGTATGTTTCTTTTTTAAATTTTGAAATCGTTATTAAAACGGTTATGTATCTTTTTCATCAAAATAATCCTCTCTGGACACTGCGTGAAAGGTGCACCCGATTCTAATCAGAGTCGAATACTGTACATGACGGATATGGTCGACAGACAGACTCCGCCGATCTAAACTGATCGACAGACGAAATAAAACTTGCTGCCTCGTAATAGTTCAGGCTTGCAGCTGATGGCCGCGCCGGGAGGCGTTGCCCTGGCGCAATATTTAAAGTGGTCGCCTTATTGCTGGGGGAGTGCGAGCGCTGCTTGAATGTGAATCGTGTAGTTACTACACAATGACAACTATACGGCAGACATATTTTCCTTATTATTTCCTTTTCATAAATAAGGAAACGGGAACAATAGCTGCTGTTCTTCTGAACGACTACCTATTCCTAAGACATTGAGGTCGAGGTCAGTGGACCCATGCTTTTAATCCAGTCGTTACGCCACGCCCGGCCGACGTATCTCCAGGAACACTCGAGCTGCTTGCATTAAGTGCCACTTCCATACTATTGCTATGTAAGGTCGTAAACTGAGCTTCAAGGTCAAGGGCAACGCGATTACTCGTCTCGTTAACCCGGGAGAGAGCAACAAGACGCGTTTAATGTGCTTCAACGCGTTTAACATTCCTGTGTCGAACAGATGAACTGAACTTACTCTCATACGTCAGGAATATTTCAACATGTTAGCCGGCAACGTTTACTGCTGCCTGTGCCTCGGGACTGAAGGTATTAGCGATATTGTCACTTGCGTTATGTTGGCATATTAATTGGATTCTAGTGAGTTGCAATTTGCAATAAAGGAGAGTTAAAGTGTGACAGGTCCTGTCAACACTGTTCTTCTTTTATCACCGAGGAATCAGGACTAAGATGGGGAGAATGTTCTACGCGTACATACTGTACGCTATCAAGTGAATGCCTCCATACTCCGCTAGCAACAGTCGTTTTGTTACCGTCGCATCGACATCTCACGAACACAAACTAGCATAAAGACATTGCTAGCTTTGTGCATCGTATTGTATTGAAGATATGTTCCCATGATCGTGTGCTCATTGTATGTGCTCATGATCAGGTTGCGGGGCACTCAACGCCTCACATTCGATTGATTTATTAGGACTTCTTTCATATTTATTAGTTAAATTATACCCGTGTTTCACTATAGTTTAACATAGGTACATGATTAGAACCATAGCGGTCCTTGGGGTAGCTTATTTTTTAAGTTAAATTAATTGAGTCACCGGCGGATGATAAGTATTGTATTGATATTCGTACTGAAACACCATAAAAACCAGAAATCTGAGATGACAGCAGCGCTGACAGCCCAGTCCTCCGATCATACATTTCAATATTAACCAAAGACATTAAACATATCCTACCAATAGACAGGACATAGCGAACAAAATTCTAATCCTTGTTACTAAAGTAGTAACAAGTCGCTGTCACTTGTACCTGTCAAGTCGCGTTTGTGTCCGCTATACGCACCAAAAGAAAATATTTTTTGGAGAAATATGAGTGTTGCACATTGCACCATTGTAAATGGCAAAACGACTGGACCTAACTCCAGTTTCTTTTCGTAAATATTTTTCGTCTTCACTGAAGGATAGGATGGCAGTTTTTTTACACATTTCTTCTGATGGCCGCTCTATTGTATCTATTAATCTCTTTGATATTAACCAAAGATTTTATATATCCTACGGATAAACGAGATTCTGCATTTCAACACTGCAATAGTGGTTATTTAAATTAATACTTAGGTACTTATTCTTTGTTAAAATTCTGACATTAAAAATAATAATTACAATGACACAGCACCACTATTGGCGCCCAACAGACCATTGTCTGCGGCCAACTGCCCCACGCTGGCGCTCAACAAGCGCTCCCCGTCAGTTCTCAGCTAAGTGTGTATTGTGAGGAGGAGGTCAAGGTTGCATCCCGCGCGCCCTCCAATCGTTATCTGCCATTTTCTTTGAACTGATACTACTGATTGTACAACCTCGTTCAATGGACTTCGCTCGTGTTTTCATTAGTTCGTAATTTCGCTAAATGGATGTTGGTTGATTGGTTTTTTATCCTTAATAAAAACTAAATCAATAAAAGTATATGGAAGCCCGTGCGGATAATGGCGGTATTCAATAAAGTTGCCGTACAGCCATTCGAGCAGTTCGGTACATTACGCATGTGGCGGCGGGATTCTATTAGTGCTTGTTTATCGTTCGCCGCGTGGAGCACGCCGGTACCGCGGGCTTTCATTTACGCGTGACTCTGCTTTAGTGACACTCAAACTGTTTATTATTCACCATAATGTAGTTACTCTGTCACATCACGAGAGGTGAAACACATATATTTTATTCAATCATTTTGAAAAAAGTTTTCATTGTATTTGTGGGGAGACTGTTCCTGTACCGGTGAAAACATCTTTAGCTTTCCTTATTAGCTACTGACTATCTCATCATCATTATCATTTCAGTCGAAATACGTCCATGTGCCAACAAACGGTCTTATGCGTCTCGCATCCATCGGATTCCCGCTTTTTGATCCACTTTGTGGGGAATCCTTCTAAAACTGTGTCTTCTGGTGCGCGGTCTCCGCTCCAAAACCTTTCGGCCCTATTGAAAATATGTTCTGCGAGCAATATTCCCACTGTCACTTAAGTTTGGCGATTCTTCGGGCTATGTCGGCGACCTTGGTTCTCCTGTGAATATCTTCATTCCTGATGCGATCAGGCAAGGAAACTCCCTTCCCATTGCCTTTTGGGTGTCTGTAAGCCTTCTGATGAGGACCATGGACTACTGTCAGTCCGAGTGTTTTAGTATCGAACTAGTGGCGTGCCCCGGTTTCGCACGTGTGCAAATTACATACATAAACCTGTTTTTCATGCGTCAAAGTCCGTTGTGTGCTTTAAGAAAAGTTAGAGGAAAAGACGCGGATAACGACTTAAATTGTGTAAAAGTTTATATTGTATAAAGAAGATGCTGAGATCTCCTATACTTACCTATTCAAAGATTTATATGACTAGATTCTTCCTAACAGTTTTTGACACTGGAGCATATTACAAGTAGATATTACAACATATACGCGAATGATTCACTTACACCATTTCTTATCATAGTTAATTTTTCCGTGTCGTCATCTTTCAAAATCTCAATATCTAGAGAGGGTGAGTGCCTCGTGAGTGACGTCACGCCGGGCCTCGTTTGCTAAAGAGTCAATTGTTGTTCACCAAATCTCGTTAAGATTTGGTGAACATTGGCGACGTAAAGCCGCCGAGCTGACGCGACGAGCTCGCGGGATTAGCGCGGAGGCTGGCGGGCTGTAGCGCGGCTGCACCTAGTAGTCTACGGGTAGCTTGGGAATGCAATAACAGTATGTCATCGTTACTTTTGAAACATTTTGTTTTCAAGAAAGATATTTTAAAATTTTGCCGAAGCGTTATGCTTTTGTTTCGCTAGACATTTTCGTATGATTCATTCTTGACTTTTCTTAAGATTTTCAGTCGTATTTGAACAATATGAATTGGTCGTCTTCAAGATCGCCGACGAACCTATGCCCTACAACATAATCCGACGCAGTCACACAGTAAACCTCCATTTCCAAAATCATGAGCACATCGCTTACTCCCCGCGTGACGTATATTTCCACTACAAAATGTAAGCTTGTCACGGAGAAGCGCGCGTCGAGACGCTGGCGTGAGAGTGTCGACGTGAGGCGCGGCGCCCGCGCGCCACACGAGCTCCTCGTTCACAGTTGATGTTCCTTCAACTTGAGCCGAACATAATATATCTAATGAATCGTGTCTCAGCAGGCTGACATCACAACGATATTGCTTGCGGTGACAGTACTGGGGCGATATTGCTCTGTAGGCAACGATTTGGCGCAGTGGCTAACCGGAGCAAATGAGTTGACGAACTGGAGACGTAGTAGGGAAAACTTGTGATTGTAACTAGCCGGGCGTGGTACTGTATACTTTTTCGTGTTACCTGTTTTTCAGCTAACTAACATCGATCTCTAATACAGAATCGACGCTAACTAAGCAATAATCGTAGGTAACTGAGAGCAGGGACATAAAAACACCTTCATAAAGTTTACAGAATTATAAGTGTTACATATTGAATTGGTAACAGAATCAAATGTGTAACACTTATAAATGTGTTTTCAATGTGTTAACCCAAAACACTTACAAAAGTGTAACCGTAACGTATCTGTAACAGATATAAAAGTGTTAACAGTGTTAATAAGTGTAACAGGTAAACGCAGCGCTGCCAATTTTAATATATACTTATTTATGGTTATAATAAGCACTAAATAGCCGAAATCCAATTGCAGTTTGTTGTATTCGTGCAAAACACGTGAGCCGAAGTATTGAAAATATCCGTGATTTAAAATTTTAAACATATCCGTGAGTTACTTATACCTAAAGCTATACTAAAACTTATTATTTCAGTTACACATATTAACACTTATTAACAGATATAAAAGGTTACAGCTTGATTCGGTAACATTATTGTATTTGTTATATTTAAATGTGTCTTTCTGTTAAAACTGTTTTAAAAAACAGTGTTAAAACACATTATTATGGATACAGTTTGAGTCCCTGACTGAGAGTGTTTAGTTCAAGTCTATAAGCAAAAAAAAAAAAGATTGCCCAAAACGTCAGATCAACAAAACCTACGAATAAAATAGCGTTTTCATACTTCCATCTTCACCAAAATGTCTTGAAGCTTTGGATAGATATATTGAATACTGTATAAGCATTTGGTCTGCGATTTTCCCTTATTCGGTAGTTTAGCTGTGGCTCGGCTGTCCGCTGTCGACCACATATTTATGTTATGAGTATCGGTCGCCGGTCGGCGCGGCGGCGCGGGCTTGGGTCGCATTGACTTAGTTTGCGACTTGCTGCCTGTGTCCAACGGCCCCACATTTGGGCGTCGTGAATCTGTGATCGTGTTCCACAGTTCCGGCGCGTTATTGAAACGTTGCTCGTGAATGATTTTGGTTTATCGGGCTTGAGTATGCGACCGGTAATATAATAAACCAATATCCTTGCACAAACATACTCATTGTCATTCACAGTTAGGTATATCCGGTTTTTTTAAACCATCTATGACACCGTTATTTGACCTCAAAAACAATAATGATCTCATAATACCACCACCCTTGACGCATTTTTCGTGATTCTTGTTTTACAACTCGTTATATCTTGGAATATGCGATAGTTTTCATTCTTAATTTGTGAAATTGAATGCTATAAAAGCATTTGACGCTTGTCTATCACATCAAGTACTTTCATCGTATCTTTACATACACTAAACTGTTTGGTCGCTTGATAGGAGCCTTAATTCTCTTTTGACAACATACCTAAACATCTATTTGTCCCGATACAAGGCTGTATATCGGTCGGCAGTCTCGCACGACTCACGCTCCTCCTGCGCCATTCGGTGGTCATTATTAAAGTTAAGCACATTTGTTTCGTCTAGACCGTCCCTAGAATAGTACTAACATTTTGTCCCATAATTCGTCCCCGGCGTTATCCTGGCTCTCTGCCAGACACTCGTTTTTCGCAGCGCGATATAATCGCAGCACTTAACTTCTTTTGTTTATACTTTGTTTAAACACTGTCGTCTAGGCAATTTGTTTATTCTGAAGAAGAAAGAATGTGGTCCGAAAATGTTCAATGATTGATTGCTTCAATAAAGTTTTGTTGTGTAAACGATTCTGTATTAGAGTTACTCTAGCTGGCTTTATTAATTATTACCACAGATCATTTTAATACGCTGCTCTTATACGGACCATATAACAACTCAACTTTGTAAAGTGCATGGTTTCTTTGACAAACTACAATGAGCTTCCCAAAGCGTCGAATGTCTCAACTAGCTGTACAAACAATGCAGCGAGTGTCGCGTGTCGGCGGGTGATGAAGGCGGTCGTTACGTCCTCGTAAATTAGCCACCGCGGCTGCCCACCCTCGGCAGATAACTGGCGCAGTAGGCGCGCCGAGGGGACTATTGATGATATTGGCAGACGATGCTAATACGGGGGCCCTTTGTCACTAGTGAGTAAAGTTGTCTACAATGAAATGAGACCAGCACATTATTGTCTAGGAAACAACCGGAAGAACTGTTAGACCTCTTCCAAAAGTCGCGTCGCTGTGGAGCAAACCACAACGTGGCTCTTTAAATCCTAGTAGATACCATCGCACAAGAACTACTACAAATATCTCAGCTAAGTTTTCGTATAATCCATGATCAGGCGGCGCGCAACGAGCGTCTGCAATAATATCCATTAGTCGCGTGGGGGTTGCGACCCGGCCCGGCGCGGCGCGGCGCGGTGCGGCCTGCTGCGGCCTGCTACGGCCTGCTGGGAATGCATTTGCTAAATGCCGGCGCGTCGCCCTCGTACTGTGTAATTGCTTACCTGCCGCGCTTTTGTTCATCGTGTTTTATTTGTGCCACCGAACCCAACGGGTGCTAATTTTATTAAAAAATAAATGGAGAATAATTGGCTATATTCTGAAAATATAATACAACAGAATGCCAGCTCTCTCTGGTATGACTACTAACACCTGCTTACAACAACAGCCAAATTCACGCAATATTTTACGTACGTCATGACTGAAGTCATGATACTGGCAGCGAACAGACAGACGTCAAACATTGTTGCAGTTTTATTATAAAGGGAGGTTTATTACTTGTTGAGGAGGGACTGTCTGTCCGCAATAAACTCCACAATACATCTCTTGTTCGTACAGTTTACGACGAATTAAATGCTCAGCGCAGCGGTTGAGAGTCTATTCTCGATGTCAGAGAGCGCGAGCTCTGTGGACCCGTGGTTAAGAAAATATATATTGTACGGATTTAGTAGTCTCCCCGAGATTGTATGTATATAGTTAATAAATAATTATTTTCTTCAGTAATGCGCTCCTCTTGTCTTTAGTATTTCTTTGAGTACTTAATACCGAAACTAAAACGCAACCTTCAATCCAAAATATCTCTTCCATGAAACGATTAAACAGTGTTAAGGATCGCTGTTAACTTGATTATGCTCTTCCTCCGCTGAACTCCTGCGGGACGCGTGACGTACCGCCCGGGGGGGTGCGACGGGGGAGGGGGGGGGGAGCAGGTGCTTCGGCCGTGATCTATGGTCGCACACGACTTGATTACTGTTGTTACGTGATTATTGCGATATCTTGCATCGGGTAGGGAGGGTGTTAGTGGGTCGTCAAGTAAGCTTGGTGCTTTATCAGCGACTACGTTTTATAAAAAAGAAAAGCAGGTTTACTAATGCATACTCTTTATTTAGTATTTATCTATAAAAATCTTCCATTTTACAATTACCTCCTCCAAAAGTAACAACGCTGTTTTCTATTTCACTTCTCCCAGATATTTAATTCGTCCATTTTCACGGGTGTCGACGTGTGATCCCTCTTGTGATGCTAGGTCAGTTCCTCTCCTGCAGTAGAGGAGGTGCTACAGGGTATCAGTGTCTGCACTCTACGTAGCGTACCTATTTGAGACACTCCGATTCCTGTTTCGGTTCTGTGGACACTAGCGCGCCGCGACACAAAATTGTGTTACAAGTGTTGTTGTGGTTGTGGAAGTACTCGTGTGTTTAGTACTGACTAGTTTTTGGCCACGGCCACGGCTTCGCCCATTTACATCAAATATAGCCTAAGTCACTCAGGAATAAAGCAGCTGGCTATCGGTAAAAAAAAATAACAATCGCAGATTAGGTACCTCTCACAAACCAACAAACAAACTTTACCTCTTTATAATATTAGTTGATGAGGCGTGTAAATAGCCTCATCTGAAAGCTGTGGGGGTTTTAAGACCTCCCGAAAATATGCGGGTGTATGTAGAATTAATTTTACAAAAATCAAATCTCTGTTGAAGATCCTTCTGAAACCAATATCCTCTACATCTATTGCAACAAGAGAGCCCACGTACCTTGCGAATCCAGAGAGACGGGAGATCACCTTATTCACGGGTTTGTCGTCGTTGCGTGTGATGCCGGCCGGCGAAATATCAGCATTCATCCACCGGTGGACTGGTCAGAACTCGTGAAAAACACACTGCACTCGAAGTTTATGATGTCTCACGGTAGCAGATGCACTTATTTCACGAAAATTGTCCGGTTTTCAACAGATATGGGATTTTTATTGCGGAGCGGGTGAACATACGTATTGAAGATGGCGCGGAGCGGAAAAGAAAGGGGCGCCCTCTGTCGGTCGTTCGCAAGCATCTCAAGGAAACGTTCGATTCCGACCAATGGGCTCCTGCGGTAGTGAATATTTGGTTTGCGGAATTCAACAGAGACTCAATTGTCTTACCTTTAAACGAAATAATGTTTTTGGAATGCGGGAAAGTAACTAAGATATTATATAAATCCTTTTAAAAAATATATCGGTAATTATAAGAGGCATTGACGCTTCACCATGCTCCCCCCCTTGGAAGGACGCAAGTGCTTTCAAAGGGAAAGGTGAAAATTATGAAGATTCACTGACCTAAATCATGATCAGAAAAGTCTAAACTTTATGACTGAATGCGGAAAATAAAATTATTTAATAAACTAATCCTAAACCTTAAAAAACTAAGAGTATAGTTAAAAATGAAATTTTATTGCGTTGGGATAGGATATAGTTTTGTTACAGAGCGTTTAAAATTACCGAACTTTGTCCTCACCATAGCAACGCGAGCTACATTGTCGGTCCCTTTATAAACCTCAGTTATAACTCCTAATGGCCAACACAGAGGAGGCGAGTTGTCCTGTCCCACGAGTACGACAGTTCCAACTTCTACAGGCTTGTCCGGAGTTGCCCATTTTTGCCTAACTTGCAGCGTATGCAGGTACTCTAAGTGCCATTTCTTCCAGAAGGATTGCACCATACTATCTAACAACTGTTTACGTTGGGACAGATTTAAGCGCTGACCAGACAAACCGGCTGCCGGCAAGTACTGTAATGGAGTCGACATCAAAAAATGAGCGGGAGTGATAACTTCAGGATGCGGATCAGAAGACAACACACTCAGAGGGCGTGAGTTCATAATGCACTCTATTTGAATGAGTACAGTTTGGAACTCTTCATAAGTGAGAAGTTGATTTCCAATCACGCGATAAAGATGCGTTTTTAATGTTTTTATATTAGCTTCCCACATGGCGCCAAAATGTGGGGAGCGAGGTGGAATCATTTTCCACTTAATGCGGCGAGTTGATAACTCATTTATAAGAGAAGAATTGAGGTTTGACCTCATTAAGAAATTATAAAGTTCATTTAGTTGAGCTTTAGCCCCAACGAAATTAGTAGCGTTATCCGAATAAAGACAGGATACTGGCCCTCGACGCGAGATAAAACGTTTAAACGCGGCTAAAAAGGCGTCGGTAGTAAGTTCAGAGACTAATTCTACATGGACAGCCTTGGTTACCAAGCATACAAAGAGGCAGATGTAAGCCTTCTGAGCGTGTTGACCTCTGCGACGAGTGAGAGTTATGCGTATGGGACCAGCATAATCCACTCCAGTATGGACAAATGCCTTTGATTCCGACACACGGTATTCAGGGAGGTCCGCCATCATTGGAGTGGGATGCGTCGGATTAACTCTAAAGCATGTGTTGCATTGTCGCAACTTGGACCTAATGACAGTCCTGGCATCTAGTATCCAAAATCGCTGTCGTAAAATAGACATAAGTAGCCCTGGTCCAGTGTGACAATTCATCACATGGTAATGACGAATTATCAGATCCACGACAGGATCATGTTTGGGAAGTAAAAGGGGATGCTTAGCATCAAAAGGAAGGTATGACTTTGAAAGTCTTCCCCCAATGCGTAATATGCCCTCTTCATCTAGAAAGACAGACAGGCTTCTAAGTTTCTTTGGTAACAATTTACCACATTTGATGAGCTTAATGTCATCTGCGAAATGGACAGATTGCACAGCACGGATCATAACTCGTTCCGCCGCTGACAATCCCTGCGGAGACCGGGGTTCACAATGAACCTTTGGTCTAACGAATTTAAGTATATATGAAACGATGCGCAACAGCTTATCCCATGATGAGGTGCGTTGCGCAAGTTGACAAAGAAGAGGAAATTCTACTTGCGTGGTCACAGTTAAGACATTTGCCTTGTGCTCGGGGAGTTCCCCACAGTCGGTGGGACAGAACGGTTTGACAGGCCAATCTTCCGGAAGACAACGAAGCCAAGAAGGGCCGCTCCACCAAAGCTCATGTGACACCAACTGTGAAGGAAGTATGCCACGAGATAGGCAGTCGCTTGGATTCTCAACACCTGCTACATGGTAAAAATGTTGAGAGCCCAAGTTCTCCTGACATTGAGCTACTCTATTGCTGACGAAGACTGACCAGCGGTGTGGAGAAGAATGAATCCACGATAAAGCTATCGTAGAGTCTGAAAAGGCGTAAATCCCTGCAATAGGAACACGTGAAGAGTAAGTATCGCGAACAGTCTTCACCAACTTTGACATGAGCACAGCTGCGCACAGCTCCAGACGTGCGAGAGTTGTGACCTTGGTAGGTGAAACCTTTGACTTCGCACAAAGTAAACGAACTACGACGCCGGACGGACTCGTCGAGTGTATATAAATGACACAACCGTACCCACCCATACTGGCATCGGCGAATGCGACTATGCGAACACTACCGTCTTCGGTAACACCCACATGACGTGGTATTCGTAAGGAATCCAGCAAAGGAAACTCTTGCATGAGAAGCGAAAAACTTTTGACGATTTCGTCAGGAGCGACATCATCCCATCCGATATTGCTCAGCCATAACTCTTTGATGAGCAACTTGGCATAAAAGATCACTGGAGCGACGAGACCGAGAACATCAAATAAGCGGGCAACTATCGACAGTATATTTCTTTTAGTACATTTCTCGGCTACTTGAGTGGAAGTGAAGAAGAACTTATCCTGAGAAGGCTCCCATGAAAGACCTAGAACCCTGGACACATCATTGCCCTCGTGGAAATCGAGTGACTTACGATGTGAATCAGGTAGGCTGTTTAAAATCGCGGGTGAATTACTACACCATTTTATAAGGTCAAAATCGCCCGACTTAAACATTTTTATGAGATCATGCGACAACTGTATAGCGTTCTCTTCGTTATTCACCGAATAGACCAGATCATCCATATACAAGCTGGTCTCTGCTACTTTAGCAGCTTCGGGATAATGCGGACTGTCCGAGGCCAGCTGTCGCACAGTGCGCATAGCTATGTAAGGACTCGACTTCAGTCCGAAAGGTAAGCGGTTAAAAGCGAATGTCAACACAGGATCGTTCTCACTGAATCGAAACAAAATGCGTAGGTACTTACGCTGCTCAACAGGTATGCAAATTCGTAAGTACATCTGCTTAATATCAGAATTTATAGCGATAGGAAATAATCTAAAATTGATTAAAAGAAGAAACAAATCTGTTTGTAAATTTGGACCACTATGGAGTACATCATTTAAAGATAAACCGGTATGAGTCCTAGCACTTGCATCCAATACAATGCGCGGCATCGGTTTGTCCGGTCGAACGACAGCGTGATGAGGGATGTAGTACCCGTCATCTGAAATGGCGGATTCGTCGACTTGACTTAAGTAACCATTATCTATGTACTCCCGAATCACTGCGTTATAATTCTCACGCAACGTCAGCGATTGGCGGAGTTTTCTCTCCAGCGCAACCAGTCGACGGTACGCGGCGGTGCGGGAATTACCTAACTCGGCGGGATTCTTATTGAAAGGTAACGCGACAGTATAACGTCCCGCATCGTCGCGTGACACGGTCGAGGAAAAAATATTCTCACATTCGGTCTCCTCGGGAGATAAAAAACGTTTATTTTCAACTTCTTCCAATTCCCAGAACTTTTGCAATAAATCATTAAGGGCGAGTGCTGTGAAAGAAGAGCTAGATAAATTCAAATTATCTTTACTATGCGGAAAATCACCCATAAGGACATATCCGAATGTGGTTAATAATGCGGGTGGCGCATGTGAACCTAAGTCTACCCTATTTCCCAAATAAATATACGGAAACAGTTGAGCGCCTAACACTAAGTCAATATCACCTGGAATATTCCAGCTTAAATCAGCGAGCGGAAGCGAGTGGAAGTCTACATGACAATCCCACTTAATATGGTGCGAAGGTAGCTGATCCGTAATGCACTCAACTACTAACGCGTGAATAGTATATTTCTGATGCGAGTATACGCGAGACTCGATATCTAAGTTTACATAACCTATTATCGGTCGCGAGACAGAACCAACTCCTTTGACAAAAGAATTACTCAAAGGAATTATTACTAAGTTGAGTTTTCGACAACAAGCTGTAGTTATTAAATTATTTTGCGAACCATTATCAATTAAACACCTGACTATTGTTTTATGGCCCGAACTATTATTATTAGCGCGCGCATAGACCTGAGCGGTTGATAACAGAATTGCCGACTTAGTCTTCGTATCTGCAGCTAATAACACGGCCGTGTTATGTGTCGGAAACGTTTGAGAAACATTATCCGAACAACACACGGACACCGGTGCGGGAATATCGACCTTATGGCCATGAGAATAAGAGCGCGGCATAAGCGAAGACGCCGCGCGGGGCGGGGGATGAGCGAGAGGCGCAGCGGACGGTGTCACCGCCAGGCTAGCCGCGACGGCGACATTGCAATTCGTCGGTTTAACAACAGTTGTATGTGGTTGTTTATTATAGTTATTAAAATGTAATAAGGTATGATGGCGTTTTTTACACACGTTACAAACTGAGGTCGACCTACAATTACTCAAACCGTGCGAAGTGCTCAGACAATTTACGCAGCCATGCTTGGATCTAATAAACTCAAACCTAGTTCTAGGAGTCAACGCGGATTGAAACTTAGCGCAGTTATACAACTGAACATGAGCGCCGTCATTACAATACGCGCAGCTCCTGACCGAAGTCGCGGTAGAAGCGGATAAGTTAGGGGACTCACTCACAACAAACGCTCTCGTCTGCGTGCTAGGGTCACGCGGTGTGGAACCATGAGGTTTGTTATAATTACATTTCGCGTTCGAATGAGATAAATTCGAGCGTGCCAATATCTTAGCCTGATCTTGAACAAAACTAATCAACAACTTAGTTGTAGGAATTTCAACATCACGAACGGAAAGTTCAAATGATTGACCAGTCTGTGAATCTATTTTTCTCATAGCACAATGTAAAAGAATAAAATCCGCCAGATCGGGAATCCCAAGCTGTTTCAAGGCAGAAATACTCGCACTAAATGTTTCAATGAAAGAATCGAGACCATTTGCGTTACATAAACAACTTTTTAAATCTAATATATTATTTAAATAGTGTATACCTAATGTGCGTTTATCCTGGTATTTATTAACTAAGCTGTCCCATAGAAAACAGTAGGTATCAGCCGTCGGCACAATACCGGCTGTAATCTTTAACGCGTTATGTGTAAGCCTACCTACTAAGTACTGCACGCGCTGCGAGTCAGTCAGCTGATCGTTGTTATGAATATTCGACTTAAATGACTCGTAGAAAACAGGCCAATTCTCGGGTTTCCCGTCGAAAGATGGCAGTGCGATAGGCGGCAACTTTATTTTTAGCGGTTCAAACAGCGTCTTCGAATTACTACTTTGTGATAACAGAGATTGACTACTACTGATTTTATTCCTAATACGCTTAACATGAATAAACAAATCTTCAAAGGATTCTAAACAAGCATAGTCGGGACTCGAACCAGGTTTCAGATTAATGTTTATGTGGTTAATTTGATCGACATAAGATTCAAATTTGACACGAATGTCGTCAATAGTTTCCGATTCAGTCATAAAACTCTCATTATTTCTCGAATCGAACGACGAAATATTTTTCGATAAATCATATAATCGATTAAGGCGTTTGAATAACAATCCTTTCTTTTCATGAAGGATCGTCAGTAAATCTTCCGGCCTTAATTGTTTATCAGTCATTTTGTTAAGTTAATATCTAGAACAATATTTAAAAATATGCGGTAAACTTATCAGGCGGTTTACAATAATAATGCACCTACCAACTATGTGGAGGTATCTGAATAAAAATGACTAATACGCACAAAGCCGAAGTGATGGGTAACTACCTCCTTATTGAACGTGCTACCAAAGTGAAATATTAAATTATGTATACCTACATAGAATGAACTTTACCAATTATTACGTAATACATTCAATTCTATGAAACAATATTGACAGATTTACCAAAACCTACGTAGAATCTATTGTCAATTATGTTTATGTTATTAGCGGAGCGGTTTGTAAGTAAGTAGGTAAGATTAGTTTACCAAAAGTTTACGTAAACATCTATAACCTATACCTATTATGCGGTACTGAATTTATGATTTTCACCAAATATTACGTGAAATCTAACTAGGGAGCGGTTGCCTATGCGGCTCGAAAGGACCAAAATAATTATGATGAGGCGTGTAAATAGCCTCATCTGAAAGCTGTGGGGGTTTTAAGACCTCCCGAAAATATGCGGGTGTATGTAGAATTAATTTTACAAAAATCAAATCTCTGTTGAAGATCCTTCTGAAACCAATATCCTCTACATCTATTGCAACAAGAGAGCCCACGTACCTTGCGAATCCAGAGAGACGGGAGATCACCTTATTCACGGGTTTGTCGTCGTTGCGTGTGATGCCGGCCGGCGAAATATCAGCATTCATCCACCGGTGGACTGGTCAGAACTCGTGAAAAACACACTGCACTCGAAGTTTATGATGTCTCACGGTAGCAGATGCACTTATTTCACGAAAATTGTCCGGTTTTCAACAGATATGGGATTTTTATTGCGGAGCGGGTGAACATACGTATTGAAGATGGCGCGGAGCGGAAAAGAAAGGGGCGCCCTCTGTCGGTCGTTCGCAAGCATCTCAAGGAAACGTTCGATTCCGACCAATGGGCTCCTGCGGTAGTGAATATTTGGTTTGCGGAATTCAACAGAGACTCAATTGTCTTACCTTTAAACGAAATAATGTTTTTGGAATGCGGGAAAGTAACTAAGATATTATATAAATCCTTTTAAAAAATATATCGGTAATTATAAGAGGCATTGACGCTTCACCATTAGTGTAGATGATACTGTGTTACGTAAGAGTTAAAATTAAAATATTCATAATACAGGGATTCACCTCAGGAAATTAATTAAAGTACTGCGAGTGTAAACATAACCCATATTTTAGCAGATAATTCTCAGGTAGGCCTTAACTATAATGTAGTCGCGACAGGTGGAGTAGGGTGCGCTACACGGCTATATTAATTGAGGAGGATCATGGTCGCGGGCCGGTCCCCGCGTCGCCGGGCCCCGAGCTGCCGGACGGATACCGATGGGACCCGGGAGACTGCGCGGATTACCGCACCTACCTGTCATTATGACTTAGTAACAAAAACCTATTACAGAAAGTTCGCTAAAAATCCGCAAGAAACCTGGTGTGCGTAAACAGCTCTGCGGTTTGTGCAGAAATATAATGTCATTGAGAAGTTCGTTGCTGTGTATCATAGCATTGTGGTCTGGTTTCCGCACTTAGTCCTTGGTGGGCCATTGTGCGTGTAGCCATTTGTGAAGGTTTTCAGTCAGTCTTTGGGATAAATGTGTAACACAAAAGTATGTAACAATGCTTAAACATAGTGTTGGACCTACACTAAGTAATTACTGTGTTTCCGAAGTAGCTCTAAGGATTCTGTATTTGACCTTCAGTTTCCGTTTACTTCGTAGCGGTAGCCCTAGTGGACGTGTTCACAACTCATGTACATATAGCTATGTTAGTACTCGTATAGGGCTCGTGCTAGTTATGACGGTTGTGGTCCGCGGTGTCGAAATCGAACATTGGAAATATTGACCTACGTGACATATCCAAAAAATTGCGAGCACTTAGCGGCTTTAGGGGCGTTAGGTAATTGATTGTTGACGCTGAATTTTAAGTTGTCCATATTGTATTTTGCCAATCCGCACCGGGCCTGCGTGGTGAATTGCGGCCCATTCCCTCTCCTAGAGAGGAGGCCTGGGTCCCAGCGGTGGGAACATTAAAAAGGCTGATGATGATTGTATTTTGTATCCACCATACGATTACTTTTATACTTTTCAAAATATAGGTAGGTACTCCTGGAAAAATACAAACTCCAGGATCTATCTGATCTTGAGCAGTGAGCATAATTTTTCCCATGTACAGCACCCATGAGGACCAACTAGACTGGTACAACACTACCTACCGAGCCAAACACCTCTCCTAAATCTTTATTATGACATTATTTTCGAGAATTCCCAGTTTGGGGCTCGAGATAAATCTGAGAAGGGTTTGTGAGGAAATGAACACTTTAGTTAACGCAAAATGGCCGTGAATTATTTCTCATCTGAAAGAGAATGAATAAAAAGGAGCTCACAATGTATTAATGTCACCTCGTGTAATGTAGTGTGGGTGTAGTCGTGCAGGCGACGCCGCGGGGCGGAGGCACGTCGATGGGTCACGTCACGGTGACAGGTGACAGGTGACAGGTGTGCTGCTCACATTGCACACATACTGCTTGTTCTAATGTGTTGACTTCAGTTACTCTTTTCCTGAACTATTTAAATTGTCATGAAGCTACGAGCTGTAGCAAACATTTGCTCGGAATGAATTAGATTATAACTTTATAGATTTGTGACTAAATGTTTGCTTTAAAAGCCAACTAGAAATATACAACCATTTCTGTTATAAATTCATTTCTTGACTGATGCCTCTTATGACCCGCGGAGACAGTTCACATCAACTGTCACCACTTTGGTGGGTTAACATTTATGCAACGATATTCTACATTTTTGGTCATCTGCCAAAACTATAAAAATCTAACCATAAATCAGCTTATTGTCAAGTTTATTAGTGGCTCTCGGAATTAAATGCACTAAGGAGTGAACGGTCCTGAGATAAATGAAATTTAAAATAATGAACTAAAGTATTAAATTGATATCCGTGTGTGTATAATTCACCGAGCGGCGGTTGTGTCGCTACTCGCCATGTCGCGCTAATTGATGCCGGGGAAATAATGCAGCTACTGTGTGTGAATTGGCGACGCGCTGCTGGGTGGCGAGATCCGATTTACAATAATGATCAATTTGATATAGTAGTAAAGACTGATGGTTTAAAATCCCTGTAGACCGGTTATTTCAGAATCTCAGTGATATTAATTTAGATGTCTATTTTATCTTTTGAAGCCCTTACTTACCTCTCAACTTTGATTTCAATCACTTCAATTGGCACTTTCTAAAAACAAAATACTACCCCTCAAGTTGGTACTCGAGCGCCGACCTAACTTCCTATCAAAACATGGAAGTGTACTCACAAAGCCACCGGCGGCGTGTGATCGCGACGTCTGCGCCTAATCGTAGGACAAGGAGCCTAAACAATAAACATAAACAAGTCGCCCCCTCGCCGCTGGCCCCCGCGACTGCCCCCGCCAGCTCGCCCCCACGCGAGGGCGGCTCAAGGACCGGCTGCAGCACTGCATCGAGGACTCACAATGATATTTGTTCGCAAGTTTCGAGTAGTATTTTCCATATTGCTTCGGTATGGGAATGCGATGTTGTGGCCGGATTGGATTAGGGCTGTGATGATGTCTGCATTTTAACTCTTGAATTTGTGTTGTGTTAAGATATTCTACAACAGAACCAAGTTTTATAATTCAATTAATTAAATGGTATCTTACAAGTATATTATCTAAAAAAATAATCGCTAAAGTTACGTAGGCTGCATTAATTTTAAAGTAGGCAATCCAGACGCTACGATGTTCCAAACAAAATAGTTTTCTGTGCCTGAGTAGTTTCAACACTTTCAACGTTTAACACGCATGACAGATCTTTTACGCAAACAAGTCAAAAGCTATTCAAAGATCTGATTCAATTCACTTAACAATCGTACGTGCACAAGTGCACAGACACATGCCGATATGCTGACTCGCGACTTTGAACATCAGTGCATTCAGCTCCACCTGAGGGTGTCACACACCCGGGGTGGGCAGAGAGCACCCTTCGAACGATGCGAGCGGAAAACAAGCGCACTGAGCGCTGAGTACACGAGTGTGATTTGAAAAAGCTGAGGGGAACCGGGCTCTAAATAATAACAGAAAAAAACTGGTCCGGTTTCGGTGTTAACGGTTCAATCAACCAATCAGTCTGGTATTTATCAGTTGTTGAAAATGCTCCGCGTCGGTAAAGATCCTTAAAAATGGTTCGCATCGGCAAAATTCATTGATTTCCAGCCTCTTGTTTAAACGCTGTTTTACATAAGTTGTGCGCACAAAATCAATAATTCGAAGCTGTTGTGTTTAAATAGTAGGTTGTATGTAACAGCTTGTTTAGCCGCAAACAGCTTGCATGTTAATGATGTTGTAATAACAGCTGGTATTAACGTAACACGGAACGCGGACAACGTCCCGACTTGTGGTTACACCGCTATCACGTCGATTACAGTCCTTCACTAATCCGAACTTTGTCTAATAGTATATTGGCTGTTTCTCTCGTCTTCGCTTCGTGATATATCGATGAAGGAATTTTGGCAATCCAATCAGTAGAAGTACCTACAAATAGTTTAGATACTCCTTGCTTATACCTATTAGGTAATTTACTAGTAGTAGGTACCCCGCTCCACGCGGCTGCACTTTATATACCTAAACGTATTACATTTATTGCTGTTTCTATTAGTGAAAACCGCATTGAAATCTGTTGCGTGGTTTAGGAGATGTTAGAGTATAAACGCGGGAAGCGACTTTGTTTTAATTCGTAGATTCCATGTTTTATTTTTGTTCTCACAATACAGGGAAACTTATTGAGTATTTTTCTTCGTTGTTGTCATCGCCGCGAGTGTAAGAACATTTCTAAGGCAACAGCTCCGTTTCTATGGCGATAACACGATTGTATCGAACGATTCGCCAAACTAATGGAAATTAATGATACACGAACTGACTCGGGTTTCAGCGTCATCCATTTCGGTTGGAAGGAAACTTGTTGTTTACGCCTTTGAAGCTGATTGATCAATCAATAAACTATGTACGAATGAATAATGTTGAGGCAGTGTATCTTCTCGTACATTTGATATTTAAATTTCCTGGGAATTTTAGCATCGCCAAGTTTAACCAACCTAACGTTAATAATTCGGTACTATCACTACATAGTATAAAACAAAGTCGCTTTTTCTGTCCCTATATCCCCATGTACGCTTAAATCTTTAAAACTACGCAACGGATTTTGATGCGGTTTTTTTTAATAGATAGAGTGATTCAAGAGGAAGGTTTATAATAACGTCCATTAAATAGTGGAGAAACACCCGAGCGAAGCCGGGGCGGGTCGCTAGTTATACACATAAATCGGTAATTTTGGTGACGTAACCTTTCTTATTAGACAAAAAATCTTGTATGGATTTTATCTGACGCCGAGAACTACAATTCATATTTAGGATATTAAACAAAGTCGTGACATGATTGAGAGATGTCACTCGAATAGGAAATTAATTAGTCAGATTATTAATTTACCACATAAGTATAGAGATTCAATCGTGATTTAAATAGTCCCCATCTGTAGCACAAGGGTAATGAAGCCACCGTGACGTCATATTAATAAACGCGAACATTCTCTCGTCACACATATTTGTCGAGCACACACGCCGCTAAGGCCGGCCACACACGGGGTGAGTCGTAAAGCGAGTCATTACTGGTTTATTAGCGGATCTCGCCCCAATGTTGTTGATACGGTTTCACACAGTCATTTTCGCGATACTGCGATAACTAGGTCTTATATTTACACTATAAGATAAGATTTGAATTGGAAACAAAACTCTCTCAGTTAAGTCCGGACATAAGTACTGTTAAGTAAATATTAATTCCAATTATCAAAGTATTTTCATTATATTATACGTCTTATACATTATACGTCTTCTCACACATTTGAATACACATGCTTCTAAATCTGAATTTAATTAATGCTGCGGTTTCGTTAGCAGTTCTGATTAAGACGCAGGGGAAACCACATTGTCATGTAAATTGCTTAGTCGTCTTAATAGAAAATAGACTCAGATCGTCTAGCTGTACCGTGTTGTTTTTCATATAACTACTAGTTTGGTGTGAAGCTGACTTAACGCAGCCGTCAGAATCTCATAAGTTCTAATGTTAGTGAACAATTAGTAGTGGAGTTAGAGGACAAGTTTAGTGCTGTCGATGTAGACGAGCACTAATACCGTATGTACGCACCATAATTACGTAGACTTTAGTTGACGGGTGAAACTTGACAATTTGTCGGATTTAATTGCAAATGAGTATTTACTTATCTAATTTTAAAGTAATATGATGATTTTGTAAGTGTCACAAATTGTAAATTCCTCGTCAACAAAAAAGAAGGAACAGCCACAACAGAAAAGCTATCAAAATTCAAGTGAGCATGAGATCCTTTCAGTGCAACTCCCCACAGTCTCACGTCGATAAGACGGTAACATATACTGGCCCCCGGGACCGCCTGCGCCCCGCGGCGGGCAGGTGTATGCGCTACCTTTAATTAAAACTTTTTTAAGGGAAAATGTGATGAATTCCCTTAAAAGTTGAGTGTGTTGGCAGGCAGAAAATTAAACACTACCATTGGTAGAAAGCTTGAGCTATTTTTAGCTACAATCGCGCCAGAGATAGGCGGCTGTATCCTTATTAAAACAAGGATCTTTGTTGCCCAATCAAAGAGCTTCAAAAGCAGTGGCTTTTGATTGACTTGTGATAATTAGAAAGACGAGTCTCGATTCTAAAGACGTGGTCTCAACGAGTCCTCAAACAGTAATAACTTACGACGTTATGTCAGCGAACTTAGCGCTAACTCAGATCTGTGCTAGGTCGCCCTAATGACCTGAACTTGTAACATTAGAGGTTATTGCGTTAGTCATGATAACTAATGTAGAACATAAGTTTTAGCATTAAGCTCAAGTTTGACGAACGCATTGGAAGATAGTACTTGTGTTAGATTCTTTTGAAGTATCTGATCGACTCTTATACTTATAAACGATGACTATTTGCCATACAAAACAAAGCGTAGCAGCTTTCTTATGTTTTGCAAAAAATGGAGAATGTAGTCTGGTGTCTGTCCATCGTAGATATCCCCTAATGCCCAATTTCAGAATCGACGATCGATCTGAGACGTTATCCAAGAACTCACTTTCTGACTGTTTATCGCTCTCATCTCCACTTGACACGCACCAGGAAAAACAACTATGAGGTAATTAATCCCTATAATCAAGATTGATGCAAACCTCGAAGGTATCAAATCGATGGCTCGTTATTTATCCTCACGTCAATCAGAGGACGTTCATACGTCTCCCGCAGACACACGTGAGGCGGGCAGGTCAGTGATCAAGACAGATGGGTGTTCTATACCCACCGGCGCCCGCAGTGCTCATCATGGCTGCCCGTGATCTGTGCGGGCGCGTTGATTCCGGGATTACGCGCGACCAGGCGACGCGGATTATATGGGATTCTGCTGGAAAATACGGACTCGCGAAAAATAATGTGCTGCTCTTTAATAATAATGTTTCGTTTTTAGAGATCTCTGCTGTTCTGTTATCTGTTTTTTTTATTCCGTGGTTTACATTTTTGGAGCATCGGGCTGATTCAACGTTTAAAGATTTGAAAAACACAGAGGTGCAAGATATGTGATCGAGTAAGTCGTGTTGTCACTAAACAATGGCTTATCATGTTTTGGTGTGATCTTATTTTTGTTCTGACCGAGGTTCAAATACAATTCGATTCTAATATCCCTCAAATCGCTTATCATTAGTTCCGCCTGATCTACCTAATGAAGTACCTACGAGTGTCACTGAGTACTTACGTGTGCATGCATTCCGGCAATTGATACTGATCCGGTCCTTCTGACAAAAAGGTGCAGTGTGCCATGAGTTGAAAGAGAACTCCACGCTACAGTCACTAAGCCATGTGGGATTGGTGTCAACGACGAGCTCTAGGAGGCATCTTTACTCGTACGGCATCTTTACGTCGTTCATTTTATATCAATCCGAGTCGCGATTTGCTCGTCTTACTGCACTCGGTATGACATATCATGTCTGCGAGGTGGCAACATGGCAGCCGAACTGTTTACAAGGATTGAAGACGTGGGTGCAAACAATGTTTCAATTTATTCGGTATCTTTACAGACATCTTTAATGTATATTAAAATAACAAAGAGATTGTGGTACGAAGAATATGATAAAGTATCAATTTCATACACAGTAATACGAGTATAATTATTTGGTAACGAACCGGGCGACTCCATTTTGAATGTGGACCACATATTCATATTATTTTAGTTACTCCTTAAGTTATATATCAGACCACTTTTTTTTTTGGTGTGTAAAAATCTTCCAAATGACATCCCCCGCCCTTGGGCGGAGCGGGAGATAGTGTCAGACTCTTACTGACTAAAATACCCACCCTGTTCCTTCTTGCCTTTCATACCGGGGCCGAGCTTCCCTTTTTGATAACTTTGGGCCCAGTAGGCTTCGACCCGGCTGGGCCCCTGCTGCTGCTGACAACTCCTTGAGGTGCGCGGGAACATTGTGCGCCGTCGACGACTTGGGCTCGGTCCGGACAGTTACCGGACGGTCGGACAGCGAGCTACCTATTGCTCGCCGTCCGAAAGCCCACGCCTCCGATGGCCGGAAATCGTGATCGGAATCCCGGTTGCGGCTGGGGCGACACCCGGGCGTCACTTCCGCACGAATCCGGTGCAGGAACCTCCCGAACTTACCATGTCCGGTGAGATCCTGCGTCATGCGGAAAGTGAGGACGCCGCGCGCCGTGAAGTCTTTCCAGCCACGCCTCAAAGAGAGGATTTACAAGTCTTACAACCATAGGCCTACTTGTGGCGTGCCCAAAATCAGACCACTTTAATTTTTTTGTGAAACAAACGTTACTAAAGTACACGAAGCACCAAAAAAAAATAGCTTACAACCTTCGAGCCAAGCTTCAATAGATTAATTTATTTTGAAAATAGATATATAATTCAGTTGTACCTAAGTTTTACATCGATGAATTGTCTTGTGAGATTCTACGCAATACGCCAACTTATCTGTTTATATCATGACTTACACTTTCAATTCTGTATTTTTTGTTATAAAATAAATTCAAACATTTTGGAATAAAACTCAAATTCAAGGAAAGCTCAATACTTTTTACAAGTCGATATTTGAACCCTTAACTGGAAAGCATTTCAATAAGCTGCGCCAGAATGTTGACATGGAAATGATCAAGCAAGAGTTTTAGATCTCAACCCGTGAGCGCGAGCGATTTTAATATCGCCCCTTATTTAAGGATTTAGCGGGATGAGTCGGGGCGAGCGGGGCGAGTGGGTCCACCTCGTCGGTACGTGTGGCGGCTTCATCCCTACCCACTTAATTATGTGGTAATATATGAATTTTAATTATGGGAACTCATTTTGTGACAGGGACGACGGCTTTTTGGCATTTTATTGGATATTGAGGCTCGGCATTTGCCCCCGGGCTCGAATATGTTTTGGGGATTGTACGAGTATTTCAGTGAACGGGTTTAATTGAGGATTTAGTCTAATTAATTGCTTTTTATGTGAAATATTTATCTGAATTTTGATAATTTTTACAAAGCCTTGAGGTTATATTGAATCAACGTTTCCAAAAGAAACGTATACCCTACCCTGACACAAATGAGGCCAGTTTAGTAAAAATATTATGATAAACTGGAAGAAAGAAAAACTTGTCATTTATCGCTGTACGTGGCTTTCACCAGCGGTGGTTCGTGTGGCGGCACTCGGTGGCACTACCTACTCGGGCAGGCTCGGCACCAGCTCGCCGCAGTGCCGAGGTGTTGGCATTCGACGAGTTGTCACGTCGCAGAGACGTGATGCGTGCTTGAGGGATCGCTATTTAATTGGGGCTTTTAGAGGTCGATGAGAACTTTGTTCTTTTTTTTTCGGTGGAAAAAATCATCCAACCCCCTCTCTTGGGTGAAGCGGGAGATAGTGTCAGGCTCTTACTGAATAAAAACCCACACCGTTCCTTCTAGCCTCTTCATACCGGGGCTCGAGCTTCCTTTCGGATAACCCTGGCCCCAGTAGGCTTCAACCCAGCTAGGCCCCTCCTGTTGCTGACAACTCCTTGAGAACTTTGATCTCTTTATTTCAGAAAAGTATCATATAAAATGTGCACAGTTAGACGGCGCTAATCTCGGGCTATCTAAATTGAAATCTTTGCGCTAAATTAAAGAAGTGTTTTCCTTGTTTTAATCCTCGGCGCTGCGGCGCTGCGGTGGCTGTGGGGGCTACCTATCTATAAAACAAAATACCTACAATGATTATTTTCTTCGTTTCGATGTTGTTTTCACGTTTGTAGCTTACTGAAGCTATTATTTAGACATCTATTTCAATAATATTGTCTTAATTAAATTAAGTAAACGGAAGCCTTAGTAGGGTCACGTGCGTGGGCGCCGCGTCCGCCATAGTGATGACGTCACGTACCTAATGACGGAGATCTTGCGCTCACAGTGGCAGGCTAAACAGAAGGTTCACTTCAAACGACTCGCGTAGTTAACCATCAATGTGTAAAAAGAGAAAAAAACACTAATGAGAGGACGTGCTGTAGATGTAGTGACAAGTTTTCTTATTTCGTGTCTGTGTAGGTACGTGAGCTTTTTGTAAATCGCAATCCGTCTGGCTTCGTCTTCTGTAATCGATTGAACACGATATGAGAAGGGTCTTTAGACGTAGACTTTAAAACAGTAATAGGAGCTTCTTTGTCGGGATAGATAGCTTCGCGAATATGCATAATGTGCGATACTCATTTTATAAATGTCACCAGACAATTGCAAACGCCGTAAGATTATAAAATATCGCGACAAACTGTAATAAATTTTTTTTCAAAATAAGAACCGATTTTATTGGACAATAATGAATTTAGGTGTGATTTATAGTATACAAAACGATTTTTCCATTAGATATCGAAAAATTTAATCTAATAAAGATTTATCACAATGTCAATTGCAATTTTAGTAAAACAACTAAACAGGTGACATAATCTCAACTTAACGTTATGTTCAACAGGCTAAACCGATGCTTAAATCATGAATTAAGGACTGTATCTTTTTTCGCGTTTGTGTTGTAGTTTGGCTCGCATTAACTGTTTGTTATAGTGAGGTCGGCGGCGGCGCGGCGTGGGTCGGATCGCTCGCAGTCGTTAGCTTTGTCCCGCATCACGTGAACACGCCATCCGTTGCTGTTTGTCTGACAGCTGGCTATAGCTTTGGTAAATTATTGGTGTTAGAAAAATATGACATTAGGAAAGAAAGGTGTGTCATAGAAACTTGGTTGTGTTTGGAGCGGATTAATTTTTTGTTATACGATTATTCATTTATTAGTAGTCCGTCGCCGCACGCTGCGGTGCCGGGAACAGAATCCAAGCTACCGGTGCTTAGGGCTTCAGAGACTAAAAACTCCTCATAATATGAGCAGTGTCTCAGAGTACTGCCTTCTGCATCAGGCCCTTGGTCCAACTGCGCAACGACAGTTTCGACAGATAGTCGTCAAGGCTTTTTATTATCGGGCCGCTAGCAATCACGACAATCGCCACAATGACAGCCATGTCGAAAACCGCGTGCGCTAAGTCGGATATTTAATTTGTTTCTCTTTCGCAGCTGTCAAAAGATTCTCGACATGTGGGATCACCACGTCGACTAGATGTCATTGCACGGCGCGCATTCCCTGTCCAGATGTTAAGAATTGCTATTTAACGAAGTAATAACTCCACCATGTATAGGTACACCGATACGAGAGTTTTGTTTTAGCTATAGGCAATGGGCACCGGCACTCTGGTTTGTTGTGGTTGCGCTGTATGCAAATAAACATTTTAGCTTCGAAAATAAACCTCACCAATCGAAGCGTATTTTTACGTTTCGAATAAAAGGTTTTTCTTTTTCACCGGTTTATATTTATAACCACAAATAGCTTTTGTTGTTTAATATGAACTAGCTTTTGCCAGCGGCTTTGCCCGCGTCATAGTAGAACATTGTTCTAAGGGAACGTGTCTCACCGTAAACGTAAAATGACTGGTAGAGAATGCCTAAGGCATTAAGTCCGCCTTTGTACTTTTATGTTGCATGAAGTTTTAATAAATAAATAAAATGTAAGTAGGTACCCGTATGTCAGTACCTACCCCTAGCCAAGTTGCTATTCTGCAAAAGTTAACGCTTATAGAAAGCGGCAAATGTACCAGAATTACGTCGTCTCAACGCTCAGTCACGTTGTCAGAACAAAAGAATTGGCGGCAAGTTCAACTCGAAGCGTTCGACGCAAGCGAAACGGTTGTAACTTGGCTAGGGGGGCAGATCCGTTCAAACGTTTGAACGTCTATGAGTAAGAAATATACACACAACACTACATGTCCAAAAACTAATATAAGTGTTATGTTGAAGATATCCGTAGCAATCAAAATATAAAGTTTAATACTACAATAGCACATTAACTTTGTTATATTTTGTACTTAACTTGTTCATATTAAAGAGGTAAAAACCTTTCCGGGACTGCGGTTTACTTCTGAAGCGAAAAGCGATTTAAGCACAACCGTGGTAAAACAAAAGTGGGACAAAAAAGGGTAATTAGATGATGTACTGTAAGCGGGACCTTTCAGCTGGGTTTTGTAGTTCTACCCTCACACGTGGCGAATTAGGGTCGTGGAAATTAGGCGCTTCGGTAATGGTTTTTGCTGACCGAAAATGCGAGCAAAATATATTACTTTAACACCTAGGTGTTTTTTTAAATCATGATTCTGATGTCTTTCTGTACTTAAGTAGATACCTAACGTGGTTTTAATCAACTGGTAATGATAATATTAAGCCTTCATCAACAAATCCCTGACCGCTAAATAAAATAAAAACATTTTTGTTCACCAAAATTACATTATTTTCACACAATTACGCCTTCCAAATCTCTATTTACTGTATTATACTTTGTGGATAAACGGTCATTTAATTTCAATTTAATTTAGACTTTATTAAATGGTAGGAAGGCCTTAAATCGCTTGAGTCACCTTTGGTGTTGTAAATGCAATTCGGGCACACTGTAATGGTTCGGGTAGACGCCATTAGGCCGGTGACGTCACGGGCCCTTTGCGAAGACAGAATAAAGAGATAGCAGTAGGCACGTTTTCAAACAGGATTTGACATAGGTAAAAGCTGAATTAAAACACCTTTATTTCATACCAATAACTTAGTTCAAGTTTTAATAATATTAATATTTATTTCACAAAAACTTTTACTACTACATACATGTTTAATGAAACAAAAAAAGGTTCTTCGTGACCGAACAAAACATTTTACTCTCACACATTTTTTGTCTTTATTTTGCCTAATTAAGTGGCTGTCGTTGTCGCCAGGTGGGCACCGACTCGGCCTACTGCGCGGCCCGCGCTGTGCGCTCGCTGGTGGTGACGTGCCCTCACCGCCAGGAGGTACCTCCAGCGCGGACATCAACACCTCCATTATTGTGTCGCGTCAGCTAATGGCCCGGATTCACGTCGCGCCGCTATCTCTCCCTTATTTATATTTATGCGTTTATCATGCTGTTTCTGGGGCAAACAGATTGTATCGTCAAAGTAAAACTGTTTCGAGCAGTAGAACGATGGTGTATGTTTTTGAGAAGTACAGGGAAGCTCAGGCTTTTACTGAATTGCCCTTAGCGCTCCACGCCCTGCAGTAATTCTTTTGAAAATCCAGGTGGCATTGTTGGTTCTGGTAGTACTTACACATATATTTTGAAGAAAGCAATAAAAACTCAAATGCTGCTTTAGTTTCCTTGGTATACCCATCTCGCGTGTACTCCATCATAATAATATAGGTGTCGGTCCCTATTTACAAACACTTCTGACAAAAAACTCTAGCAGTATCAGAAGAACTGGCAAACAGAGCAATAACGCAAATTAAACATCCACCGTCTGAAGGGGACACATGTAACAATAAAATACGCTCAACGACTATAATAGTGCCGCGGCGGCCTGGGGGCCGGGGGGCCCGGGTACCTGCAGGGGGACGTAATGGCACCCAGGGTGACTGCGACTAAAGAGCCAGTGATTCATATTAAAATTACATTTGGGGGCAACGCTACCGCGTTCGGCGTTTTTGTGACCGAATTTTTTTTGATCGGCAGGTGGGCGCAACCCGCGCCCGCTACTGATTGTTAAGCGATTGCAGGATAGTTGCCGGGAGACGGTGGTAGGTGATCGTTTAGGGGGGTCTGTAGGTACATAGGTGTGACGATGATTGCGGTAGATGGTAGATAAGCTCGAGTATTTAATTTACTTATACTCCTTGAAAGAAATATTGCTAAAAGGCCGAAGCAATCAGTTGCCGCCAGCCTTTCTATAATAAAACGCCAGATTTACGATTTTAGTGTTTTATTCAACGTCTTGATAGGGGTCGGAGGATAAACTGAGGTGCATTCAATTTGGAACTTTATGCTCTGTGATAAAAGTTTCATGTTCGTTTAACTTGAGTAGCGCCCCTGTTTCTTGCAAAGTACGCACGTGATCTGAAGTTTTAAAATGCGTCCAATTTCCAAGTTCCCCTGTATCTTGAATAACATAAATTATTGTAAAAAACATCTGAAATTTATAAGTTTAATTCTCAAATTGTATATCTCCGGAACTACAGCGCCGCGAACGAGAAGACTATTGTCGTGATTACTTACATTTTTCTTAAATCATAATGAATATAATGAAACTAATAATTACAGTGACGTCACAGAGATTTAAGAAGAACGCAAATATAAAGTTCTTGCGGTATTGAATTCAAAGGTCAGATAAGTAAAGAAAATATTGTATAAAATCAGTTTCAGTCACTTTCTTTAGAAGAGTAACCGTGAAGTTTGTTGCCGGTTCGGCTCCATATAAATTCCCCAATTCGAATAGTACATAGGCCTTACCTATGTGAGGTAAATTATTTTGGATTGAATAGTATTTATGACATTCATTATCTCTATTCGCTCCATTGCGCAGGCTGTAACAATGTCAGATATGCCGCACATTATTTCGTTTGCCCAACCACCATTCGACCTGTCGTATAGGCCATTGGGAGAATCCAGAATAAAATAAAAGCCGGCACATTACAAGTGGCACAGAGCCACATGAAGTTGTGCACATAAAGGGTGTGTGCGCGCCAGTGACACGTGCTACAAGTTAGCGGAGCGTGATCGTACGCGCACCTGAGCACGCCCTGTATGCCGACCGCACGGGTGCCGCAGAAGTCACTCTGTGCACCATGTCACGACCTCAAAAAAAGCTATAGATAAATGCATATCGTCGCGGGCATTTATTCTACTTTGATTTTAGCCCTTTTTTATTTTACTCTGCCACTTCTGTGTTGATTGCAACCAGAACTCCTAGTTTTAGTTCTTCTTGTTTTGCTCTGTTGTGAAAACTGATCAAAGTTTAGAAATAACTGTTTTCGCTCGTTGTATGTAAGTAGTTGGTCTTCTGTACTTTTCTATCGGTGTCACTTCCCCCCACTCGCGTCCGCACACGCAGTACGCACAGAAATAACAGAGCTGCCCTTTACAAGCTATTTTTATGGAATCAAGTCTGAATAGAAGGTTATTATGGTTGTCCTACATAAGGTTCTAATATAAAGGATACACTATAGATATTCCTGTCTGCTTGCTAAATGTCAACTTTGTTGCGTTGCGCATGTAGGCCGCTAAAAGATTGCCTAGTTATTTATTTATTTTTATACCGGGTCATAAGAGTGCCTAGGAGAGGCGTCCCAAGACGAAATGGTAAGGCATGGTACTAAACTAAATGTATCGTACGTACGACCTATGCGTCCTCAAATCGGACAGACTTATTTTTATTTATAAAATAAGTAAGTTCTATTAGTAGGAGAGGCTCTCGGATACAAACATTAAATTAAACAATATAATTGACTGCGTGTAGTCTAGCTGACAGTAAAGGTGCGCTCGCAGATCCCGGCGTTAGAGTCGCCCGCGGGCACGGGACCCGTCTCCCGGGTCCCGGTTCCCGGAGTCCGGGATAATTGGTATTAAAGCGTTACTCTGTAAGTCACACGACTGAGGCGAGATTAAATGATTGAACTAACAAAAAGTTACTTAGAAGGCTTCGCTGAACCAACTGTAACGTTAATCGTGGAAAGTTTTAGTTTAGGTACAGCTTTTAGAATGTTATAAAACCTGAGATATTTTTAGAATTATTGCTTTGAAGGTAAAACAGTCTAGACAAGTCCAATATGAAAAGGTGTACATATTTACACGTGTCTCGGCTCTAGTTGAGTGCACACCGGCTGCTCAAATTAAGTAAATCGTGATACGTGAAGTCAAAGTGATATTTTTGGTTGTAGGTAGATTTACTCTCTCTACAAGTACTCTCGAAAGCTACGAGTACTGAAGTGGTTTTATGAAAGTCAAGTCTAATAAAGAGACATCTAAAATAACGAGAAAGTAGAAGCACAAGGATCCATTCTTCCTGCTCTAGTTATGATGTTATACACAGAATCGCAAAGTAGGTACACCAAAATATGTTTAATACATAATACAAATATTGTATTTTATCAGTTAACCAGTTTCATTTGTATATTATCTCTCCACATTACTTAAGCAAAAACAAAATGATAAAAATTGACAATGATATTCCGCACTTCTAGTGTTAATCATCTCAAGCTCTTTGAGAGCACCTGAGAGTGGCTCGTGCACATCACATGCGAGGCTGCACCACAGTGTGCCCGCAAGCTGCCATGAGATAATAGGAGGCTCAGATTACTCTGTACGTCGACGTCGTCGTGAGCAAACCGAAATCGTTCTCCTGTGTCGTCTATATAGACGATGTTAGTTGAAGTCGAGCGTTAGGGGGGATCGTTGGCACTGACTGCAGCAGTAAATACACAATGGCTGAATTAACAAACGAAGAGCGCTTCTCGATCTGCTCAAAGCTAAGCCTCATGCTATTATTCCCAAAATCATTTTACTAAAAGGGTCTTTTTCTACTCGCCTATCGTCAACATCGAGCATGGTATAAAAGCTTGCTGCTTCATCTAATGCAATCCACTGCGATGTTTGATGATGAAGCAATGCAAAAAAAGACAGATAACCCCTGAAAATTCGGTTGGCATTCGGTAATGCCGTGATTTACCTATTCGAATATTTCACAGAACAGGTTCCGAGAAAGAAGTGTTTTTGTTAAACATTTAAGTAAATTGTCGTCAAAAAAGCGGTTGTATAAAAATTTACCTTGAAAAGGACGTCCTTAAAGCGTTTCTCTCCCGTCCATTAAGAACTTACATAATATCCGTATTACTAATGTGATGTTTGGACATTGGCTTTCTATTCGTATAATTAGACGATTCCTTAGTTCTAAACTCGTCTAAAATAATCACTTAGTGCAATAACTGCCGCCACGTTAGATGCACCGACCGCTGGCACAGCACTAGACGTCCGAAGGTCGGCTTATGAACCGAATGCTCTAGGTATAGTTTAGTGCCCGGATTCGCTGTAAATACCCGCATTAAAGTCGCACTAGTGCTGCGCGTCCGATGTCCGGTGCCCGGTTATGTCCGAGTGTCCGGGCGGGCACGGCGGCTAATAGCCTCCTTAATAAGCACATAATGAGCGATATTCAAACGTGAGCTCGATTGTGCGTGGCTTCGTTACACAAGCGTGGTCGGAGTCTGTTAGATCGGGATTAGTGGATTATCTGATAGCTGAGCAGCGGATTACAACAGCTAATCAAAGTTGTAGCGATGAACCATGTTTAGTTCGTTATTAGTGGCGTGGCTTTGGGCTAAATAGCATTACTACTGTAAGGATGGGTGTTAAACTAGCTACATAGCTCATAGCTGTGCAGCTAATGAGTACATAGTTCACATATTACACCACACTATAATACGTTTACTTAGCTGTTTCTGTGAGTAACTAGCGTCTGCCAACGGCTTCACCCGTGTAGAAATAGAAAATAATTATGCCTGTGTCATTCAGTGATAAAGTAGCATTCAACTGGTGAACATTTTCATTAAATCGGTCGGAAAAATACAATATTTCGTTTTTATAATATTAGTGTGATAAATATATTTATTTATTAACTGTCCAACCAGTCTGACAGTAAGTTCAATATAAATACAGGCGTTATAAACAAAGTAGATGAGACAATCTAATATAGACACATTTTTCGCTTTAATAATATTAGTGTGAAAGATTTTCATCAAAACAGATTTTCGAGGAATTGGCATTAAGCAGAACTTATAAATGGTGGCTGGTGGCGTGAGCCCCTCGGCGTTATGGGCCCCAGGGGGCACACGGGGAAACTATAGCCTGAGTAGCTACAAACAGACTACTAAATGGCAGGAGACATTAAATCGTACTGTTTATATAAATAAGTAATGAAAAATCTTTACTTTCCCCTATTTTGACAAAATTTTTCGTAAATCAAAACATGTGTTTTCATCAATCTAATATGGTTTTTAACACACAAAAATGTTTATTAAAAAACTTCGTTCTGTAGAAGATCGCGGAATCGAAAATTGAGAAGAAACCATCAGCCGCAGGGAGCGGGGAAAGTATCGATATCTAAAGTTTCCAACTTGCCGATATAAGTAACAGCACTCCGCCAAGTTCCCAGTTTCACTTACAGGCAATACACCAAATATTGCCAAGTGAGAAATAGTTTGTGAGGCGGCGGCGGAGGTGCGCGCTACCTTTAGTATTCCTAAATTGAGTTGGAAGTTAGGTTTCTTTGTGAGCCGGGGATCGTGTAGCTCTCTGTTGTTGTACACGTAACGTTACTTATAGTACCTAAGTTGTAAGTGATACGATCTGTCATCGGTGTGTTCCGTTGTTCCTTAGTTTCTATTCGTATTTTAACTTATTCTCTTGTTTCACGCTCCGAATTCTAGCCTGGGACGTGTGCGTAGGTAAATTAGCGGGGGGTAAAAAGCATGAAAGCAAAGTACATTGAATTTCTTACTTGGGGGGTTTACTTGGTACCCAGTAAACTGCCCTACGTAGGTAACACATGGTTGTAGTTTGCGCCCAGGCGAACCTGCGGCTCATGACTTATGCACCTCACCTCGTGCGCCGCCCGCGCTTGCCCTGCTGCACAAAATCGTGAACATATTAACATTGTACTCTAACTGGTTACAAAAGCTGTTAGTAGCATAACAGCTGCTTCTATAAGTTTCACATAAAATGAACGTGAGTTCAATTAAATAAAGAAAATAATGACCCATGACCCTGAACACAGTCGTAGAACAAATAACAAGAGCACTCACAAGAAGTATGAAAGAATATCTTACTCAGTGTAAGTCCCTAGTTCAGACTGATAAAGTAAGGAAACTGTTAGTTGTGTTGGTTTCCCTACGTTACAAACAGAATAAAAATGAAACAAATGTTTCAGCTAATCCAATTATCTGTTGACCCAGGAGGACAGCCACAACGGAATCCTTACAAAACAATGAGCATTACTAAAAATAAACCACAATCCTCCTTACATTACTGACATTTAGGGAATCTCTCAACAATACGACTCTTGCCGAAGCTAATAATGGCGCTTTTTCCGAATATCCGACACAAAGGGTTGGCATCCATTGTTGTACGACATTCGGGCGGCATCCGGGGTGCACTGCCGGGCCCCTGGGCCGCATGGCCGGGCAGGCTTGCCATAGATTGGTTTCGAGTAAAGCGGGCCACGCGCGCTACGATGTTCTTGAATCCCGGAGTAAATGTTACAGGTATACATAAGTGCCTGTTTTTAGCTACTCAAGTTCGATATTGAAATTATCGCGTGTAATTTAGGAATATTTAAAACCATTGTTTTTGTGAAAGTAATGGAATTAGTTACAGTCCAAAAACCATCATCGACCTTTCAACATACCTGTGCCGGCCTCACATGATTAGCTGAATACGTCCCATAACTTCGCTCTGATAATGTTCGTTTATCTAGAAGGTCTGCAGAAGCTGTGCAGACTGTATTGACAGCTCTTATTGTGTGGTCCGTATAGTCTCTACAGCGCACTGCCGTATAATGGCTGTATAGCTCTCTGCCTCGTCTCCGTATGTATTGTTATCTAAAGAATGTATTTAAAGTATCCGGAGCAGCTGATGGAGGAGCCATTTTGACGTTATGACAATACAATTTGTTGCATATTCCTAGATGTGGATTTCATCCATGTGCGCATGTATTCATCGTTCATGCAATATAGTCATGTTTACTTAGCATTAGTGTCCGACACACGTCGCGTCCGAGGCAGCTATATTGTCAATCAATCTGCTGGGAAGTCTCTACATATTGAATGCTTGTGAATTATTAGATGTCTATGATGGGTCAATTAATCTGTTTAAAAAAAATTACTGTCAAAGTACTGTATTACTAATATTATAAAGGCGAAAAGTTTGTGAGTTGGTCTCTCTTTGAATTGTATGTTTCTTACTTCACACTCGAATGACTGAACGTATTTGGATGAAAGAAACAAGGGTAGACCATATGGGCTATGTATCATATCTATATCTTATACCCTACTACTCGTAGGATATCCTACATAGGATACTTTTTTTATACCGGGAGTATGCTTACTTGGAAGAATTTTCTAATGTGACGCAAGTCCTATTATCTTCAGCTTTTACAACTTCACAGATGCCCGCACATTTCTCCAACTCTACAATCCCATCATCTTCGGCTTTCCAACCAGCTACTACTAGATTCCAACTAGATATCATCTACATATCTATGATGTATATAGTCTTGTCTAGAGAAAAATCTGGCCAACATTTTGCATTTTCCTAGTTTGAAAGCTAGGTACTTTCGGGCGTGTTTCCACAGCTCTAGTAGTTGGTATCAGTAACGTCACGGTTCATTTGTTCTATCAATTTGTCGTCCGGCCGCGCAGTTCACTGGATCCTGCCCTCGATAGTATAATGAAGTGAATTTTGGATTTCGCGTAACAACGGGATACCATTATCTATCGAGGCTAGAATGTACCTAGGTATATAAAACCACCTATTGTTTTATTGGGAACTAAAGGCAATAGAAACGTGGGTTATGACAACACTTTTGTTATGGACACGCCTAGCAGTAAGTGCAATCGTCAGGCTGATAATGATAAAAACGCAAAAGAATAGCGCACCTTAAATTCTCAGAGACTAGTCTTATTCTCAAACAAAAATAAACCTAAACTAAGAACTTTACTTTCAAACAGTATCAGAATTAGCCAGACAAACTAACCCAGTGGTGCCTACTCCAAGTTTACAAAAGTTACCGTGTGGGCTGGACCACAGATAACTTGTGCCGGCGGCCGTGTGGGCGGCGTGTTGCTCTGTGGCCGGCGTGGTTGAAGTGCGGCTCTGTGGCCAGGCGTGACCGTACACGCGCCGTGGTAATGACCCTCATAGCTGTTGACGGACATTATCTGGACCGGCCTATGAATATTCAGTCTGGATACGTTTAAACTGAATTTGATACTGGATAACTAACCAAATAATGATGCAGGCATGAAATAGGTGTTTGTTAGCTGCAAGGCGACTAGGTTTCCAAATTTTAGTGTCCGTTTAATAGATCACTGTAATTATTTGAGTACTAGTTGGTTTAGCCTGTGATGACGTGAAATCGTGAATTATAAAAGTGAATACACCTGTAATATTATAATCGGTATTCTATAGGATGCACTTTGGGGAATGTGCGTGGGTGAGAATTATATAATTTGATTCCTCCGTCACATTTCTACCATCAGGTATATTATATCGCATACGTCAAGGGACCGGAACAATTTGCCTGCAGTGGTCTTTCAGTCCGATTATAATTTGGGTGTCACAATTATAGATGAACGATAAGATACTGTGCCGTGATATACCTATAGATATATGACGACGCGATGACAACGGCGGTCCTCTCGCGCTCTCAACAAACAGTCCTTCAAACTGTGACAGTAACAAATGGTCCGGCGCCGGACGACTATCGCTCATGCTCCGCCTCCAGGAGCTTATGAAGAGATGAACAGAGAATATATTATTATTATGAGAATAGTTTGTAGTTGGGAACATAAAAGTTTCTTTTTAAAACACTAAGCACAACTCTGCCTCAAAGTTTGCACTCTCGTGTTGCATCTAAACTCATAACCCTATTAAAACGGTAGCGAAACTCTTCGTTGAATTCACGAAAAACTATTAGGTATTTCTCCATCGGTTAATTGACCATACCATGATCTAGTTTTTTTTTGGTGGGTAAAAATCATCCAAATGACAGCCCCCCGCCCTTGGGCGGAACGGGAGATAGTGTCAGACTCTTACTGAATAAAAAACCCACCCCGTTCCTTCTTGCCTTTCATAATGGGCCGAGCTACCTTTCGGAGCTAACCCTGGCCCCAGTAGGCTTTGACCCAGCTGGGCCCCTACTGTTGCTGACAGTTCCTTGAGGCGCGCGTTAACGACTTATCTTGGTTCGGACAGTTACCGAACGGTCGGAGAGCGAGCTACACATTGCTCTCCGTCCGCAAGCCCGCGCCTACGGTAGACGTGGCCTAGTCACTAAATTAACTATGTAGGTTGGAGTCATTTTACGCCAAGACAAACCTCAACTCGTCAGCCGTCTCCAAGTAAGCCCCAACTCTGACAGAACAACACAATCAGTACCTGCACATCAGTATTCTGATCAGCGCCGTTTAAATATTAATCCACAATAATCCAGCGGCGGCCGCGCCCGAGCCTCCTCCGCCGCAGCGGGGAATATTAACGATGGTCGCGTCGTAATAACATGCTAGACGCACTAATGCCAGTTATTATCTCCAGGCTGTGAGCTGCCGTGATTAGAGGTAGTTGAGCCTATTGTGGGCGTGATAGTACGGGGCAGTGGACAAACTGAACTACGACTTGCAACTACAGCGTTCACACATCTTTTCAACTAATCGTAACAAGGATCTTTATACTTTCGAAGCTTATTTTACTTTCAAATTCACTTAAGTTCGTCATTACGTCCTCACGACACGCCCAAGTAGATCTATTCATTAACAGCGTCTAGCTTATCCCCCTAAAGACTATCAAACAGGCCGACGACCGGCCGCCTACAAACGAAGTACCCCAAGAAACTCTAAACTAATTTGACAGGATTAGAGCGTTGAGTCGTAAGCAACCGGCCTAATGCCGCCGATCTATTGCGAACCAGCTCAGGTCCGCTCATCGGTATTCACAAGTGGAGCTAGCTAATTTTATTGAGTTTATTTCACATTTATTTGCATTATCTTTATTGTCAGGCTCTTTATTGGTGAGACTAAATAATGGAGCAGCCTAGTCTAAATGAAATGGAACATTTGTATGGATTTACCGACGACCGCCTCGAGTTAGTAGGCGGACAAAATAATACCTTTAATTGTACCGACAAAGAAAATCAAAAAGCCAAGCTTTCCAGTGTATTGAAACTATTTCTGGAACAAAATACCTATTTTTTGTCTTGTATTTTATATGTCAGGAAGCCGTAGAAATATTTGTAAAGGGAAATCCGGGAGCCAAGTCAATCAATTCTGTAGACCGGTATCTTTTCATGGGGTTTGTATAAATCTCCATCTTCTATCCCGTCTCGGGTGCTACATAAATAAGGAAGGCATTTATCTGAAGCGTGTAGGCGGTGCAAGCATCTGTATCATTTATCTCGGCAGTAACATCTACGCGACCACTAATTGGCACTAATCCCGCAAGCTCGGCCATTATAGCTCAAAGATCGATCTCGTAGCGATCTATAGCTTGGCATTTAACCGTCACGATATACTCATGTATACGACGAGTGCTACCAAGTTGGTTAATTGTTGCTGGTTTTAAGCTCGTCTGCTGAACAGATGGTCCAGGGTTTTTATCCCCAGGATTTTGGAGAGTCATCACTATACATTCTTTAGAAGCAGTTGTCTGGATGATAGCTATCTATAGGCTGGCAGCAACAAGCGTGAAACTAGAAAACTGGTTCCAAGAGAACGAACTCCCAGTATAAAAAGTATCCTATATGGCTATTCCAGGATATTGTTTAGCTGTGTACCAAATTTCATACAAATTCGTTCAACCACTCGAACGGTGAAGAAAGAACAGATATTCATAAACTTAAGTGTGATTCACTGGCTCATGATTCGCCTCTATCCCACAGTAATGATGTGGTCGTCGATGAAACATGTCACCTAGAGCTAACCTATAAAAATAAAGAAGCGCTTCCCTTTAGTCTAGTGTGTGCTAGTTAATCTGTTGATCCGTTTACGTGCTGTGAGTGAACTGTAATCAGTCGGCAAAGGCTTCGCTGCCGACGAGCCGATAGTATCGCGACACGCACACTAGCTTGTTTGCAAGGAAATACTCGAGGGATAAGAGATAAGAACAAGTAGTTGAAGACTACCTGTGGAACACAGAGTAGATGGCTATCACGAATTGTTTAGCTTATTTACAAACTAGTATTAGGCCAAATTTTATATGACATCAGATAAATAAACCCAATACCGAAAATGCCCATTCCTCCAAGCCCATTGTACAGTCGACCCCTAGCCCTCCAAATAAAGACAAGTCCGTAGTTTCATTCTGCACAGTGATTGTTTGTATTCAGATGTCCAATATCTTGCTGTAGTTACAGGTTACGACAATCAGCACGAAGGGTGACCGCCCCACAGCGGCCCTGTACCCTCGCGGAGGGGACAGCTGAGTAACAAGATTGGATTGTCCAAATTGTACCATAGCTTGTATTGTTGTTGCGTTCTCAATACTGTAGCCGGCTGATCAATATTTTATGTTCAAAATGATGAAACGACGAGAGAAAAGTTCTACGATAAATGGATCATATGTTCTGAATAGAATCTGAAAACTTAATGATAAAAGAAAACATTAGGAGCCCGAGGCGGGAGTTTCTAAACCCCATTAAAGTCCAATCAATTTGAATTGAAGTTTTTGTGTACATATCTAAAGACACAAACTTTGGAAGCTCACATTAAAGGTAAGAGCAGAAGCACCAGTTCATGAACTGGTCAAGTATTTAAAATACGTGAGATTCCAAAAATACAGGCACCAGTTTAGCCTTAAATCCACCGAAAACTTTAAAAGCAACTCCGTGGAGCTACCAAATGGACAGTTTCAGACAATAGACTGTCGGAGAAGAACTGTCGAGTTTGTGCTTCCCAAAAATTGTCCCAAGACTGAACAGCTTCAGCTCAGATATGTCGTGGTACGAAGACTCAAGTCTATTTATAATGTGTTCATTTCGAGTTTTCATTTTTTCTTCACAGTGACCTTCTGGTCCATGTTTTGTAAATGAAATGACCAACTTGATGTTTTTTCAAACATTTCAGTGGAGTTAGGAGGGTGACGAGCGACCTCGAGCGCTCACAAATAAAACGACTTCAGACGACTTTCGCGAACTTTTACAAAATATCTCCGAAGGGACTGTGTTGTCGGCCCATTGCTAACTTCGGTTAATTAATATTAATTCCCTGCGACTGCTAGCGCTAGATATTTAATGATGAGGCGCTACCGAGGAAGTTGCAAAGTTTGCAGGAACTCCGTTTTTAAGTACATTGAGGGTGCAATGTTTGTAACAAACCAAGTGAAATAAATAAAACAAGTTGATTATGACAATGTTTCCTTCTTATCTTCCAGTGCTCAGAGGAGCAATATTCAAGAAAAATATATAAATGTAGGTAGTACAGAAGAACATTTCAATCAGATTCATGAGACCGATCTGTTTCGAAAAGAGAAAATACGAAACATCCATCTCTAAAATGAAAACAATCAATCCCTTCAGAAGAAAAACCCCTTTCGCCTAAATATAACATCAGGTTCGCTAATTACTCAAATCTGTAGCAAAACACGGGTTCTTAAGTAAATGATGAATGGCTGTACTTAGTAAATTAATCAGCAGCAGTGGCGGCCACTGCTGCTGCCACTGCTGCTAGTTGCTGCAAAAAGTCCGCAACTCGGTGAGTTATTGCCACTAGAGCTGCCACGAGACCGCTTACTGCGCACAACACGCCGCTGTTTGCTTTTAGTTACTGTAATTGGAGCAAGCCTATAGGCTGCTGGAAAAGTCAGGGAAATCGGTATCGGCGATAAAATATATGAGTTACAATACTGACCAGACTAATCTTGCTTGGGTCGGTCGTCTCTTCGTATAAATGCAATTTAATGTAATAACATACTTATCTGTTTTGAGATTATCGTTAATCTGTTTTTGGTCTGTCGATCTCCCGTGGCCTTGGTCGATCGTATTACTTACAGTAAACGTCAATTTGTACTGAACTGTTTAAGCGCCGTCACAATAACGGAAACCTCTTTTTTCCGATACTGTTTGACAAAAGCGAACGTTTTAATATGTTCACCTAGTAGGATATATACAATCTTTGATGTTCACTCGCTCAGGGTCCTCTGTAGATTGACAGTATTTCAACAGTTAATGTTAAATCTGCATTGTTTTATTTTCTACTAATCTCAAAGCAAAATTAAACACTTTTTGGACTATCCAAACTATTAAATCAAAACGAACGTCACTATGAAAGCATAGGATTAAAAATGAATGCACTTGGAAAGTCAAAGCACCGCGCTGTCAGGAAAACATCGCAAAAGGAAACTAGCAAGGAAACTGTCCAGTGCGACATGTTACCGTTTCAAATCTCCAGCAGACGTGAGATCATCTGCACGGAAAATATGAATGCAGTCCGTTTGTGTGCAGACTGTAGAGGAGACTGTCGCCGGGGCGTGTGTGTTCCACCGCGGGTTCGTTTCCTGTCGCCGGCCCGGCCCGGAGCGCCGGAAGCGCCTGTTTACTTGTTTATTTTCCACTGCAGAACGGTTCAGGCTTTTTAAATGTTGACCCGCAGTTTGTATTTTCGGGTAAAGCTTGGTTTTTGTGTTTGAGTGGTGCTGGCTGTTGGTTGGAGCTGAGATTTGAATTGAGCTTTGATTTACCAGTTTTGTACTATAGTTTATAAGTATTTAAATGTTTCGTCACCAAAACTATAAATGATGGCCTCAAACAGATCCTCGTGATCGTTGAGATTTCTGTTATTCTTATTATTAGATAGGCTCGTCGTCGACGACTGAACACGCTTGTCCAAAACTAACTTATTTACTCTGGACTTAAATAGTCTGATAGTAACAACCCCTGGGTTATAGCTATCAGGAAACACAGACTCTGGTAGTGCCACTCCTAAGGTGTACGTGATACCAAAACGTTTACAAAGGCGTTTTAAGTTGCCCGTTCTACAGTCCTCATTAATTAACATAAAAATATTGTAGAACCAATATTTTTTTAAAGAATCACCATGAGGTTTTTTTCCATTTCTTCTCCATAAGAAACGACCAATTGGAACAGTGTGCTAACTTCTGTCGTTTTTTATGTGCATGTAGGCCTATGTAATATAAAATAATGTAGAATTTGAATTTGCGGGTGGGACGTACACCCTGTTTCCTATCATCTTGTACGATGTCACTCTGAGTCCTCATGAGCTGGTGTCGCTAATGTAGCCGTGCTTGTTGCAGATTGGAGCGCGCGGCTGTCGGGGCGGCGCCGCTCGTCGCAGCAGTCGCCCGCCGCGCTGCTGGCACACTTCGACACCACCGTGCTGCAGGTAACCTATATGTTAACTATATTACAGCATTTCCAGAACAAAAATACCTTTAAGAAAACTAAAATAATATATACTATTTGGGTTCGCCACCATCATTGATATAGTACGAGGGGGCTCCGACCAGACGCAACACGCGTGTCTTATGAGCAGAAGGCCTAAAGATGATGTCAGGATGCGTATCTGTTCAAATCACGCGAAGAGCTATAATATCGGGATGTAGGAATTATGTAACGTCAGGTATCTTTTGTTTGTATGTGTCAGTGTAGGTGCTGTATGGGGTACACTGCAAAAATACGAAACACTTTACCCAGACGATGAAGAAGTGTTGAAAATCTGAAACTTGTTTTTTGATCTGAGAAGCCATAGCGAAATCCTGAAATCAAATAACTTACGAGTTATTAATATTAAGACTGCTAAATGTAGCGACGGGTTAACAACTACACAATCATACTATGACTTACGAATATCATTAGTCATTCAATTATCAATAGGCTAATGTCTTCGTCTGAAGTTGAGCGAGTGCCTTACCCACTACGATGCTATAATTGGATAAAACAACCATTCAGCACGGCGCTGGAGCACTCGTGGACCGCTGATGATCACGAGTCAGCCGGTGTGAATATAATCTGAAGTCGCACGACGACTACCCTCGGGGACCGACCGTCGCACGCGCCAAGGAAGGCAGAAGATCAACGTGAAGCAGCTACTGGGAAACAGGAACACCAAAACAAATGAATAAACAGCAGTTTTGGAAAGTGTTGCTATTATAAGTCTATTACTACCTAGGTTACTTCTTTTTTGTTTTCGTGCGAAAACTTTTAAAAGTTAGCCGAACTTTAGATGAATTGTAAGATTCTTACGTCACTAAAACCATTCCACACCAATCAGTACATAGAATACTGTTCCCGCGCCCCTCAAGGAGTTGTCAGCAATTACTGTAGAGGCCCAGCAGGGTCGATACCTACTGGGGCCAAGGGTCAAGTTCTGAAAGGGAGATTTGGTCCCGGTATGAAAGGTAATGCAGGAACGGGGTCGGGTTTTTAGTCAGTAAGAATCTGAACTATCTCCCGCTCCGCCCAAGGGCGGGAGATGTCATCTGGATGAATTTTGCCACCGAAAAAAACAAATCAGTACACAGAAGTGGCCCCTCTTGAATGTCTATCCCGTAGCCACTACATTTGTAGTAACCCTTAGGTCCTACATACAGAACGGTTAGCCCTTAAACTTACTGTGATCCATATAATGTGTTATTTATTTATTTTATAATTATATACATCTTAACTATTAAATATTATAAATTAATAGGTATATACAAACTTAAAATAATAATATGTACAAATGAGTAAAAAAGGCACAAAAACGGGGAAATGTGTTATGATATTTATATAAGAAGTATAGTTTCTCGGTTACCAGTAGTAAAACCAGTTGTCAGCAGTAGGACCCCGAGTAATAAATTATTTTTTGATAAATCTAGGCGACTGATGTACCTAAAGATTGCAAGTGTATGTTGTTAAGGCTTAGTTACTTGAAAATAAATATATCCACATATCAACAGATGTGGTAAAGACGTTGAGTTTAAATAGCTGCATGGAAGAGTGGAACTTCTGACCTTGCCCTTCTCATGTCTGGGTCTAGGCACTGCTCTGGTTTAGCGGACACGACCCGATTGAAGCGCCGCCAGACTAACGCTATATCGTGGAGATATTAAACTGAACAGTCGCTTCAGATGCAGTACTAATGCCGCAGTGACTCAAATTGGTATCAAATAATCGAGATCGAATTTAATTATTACATGAAAGCGTAACTTCGTAACTTCTTACGTTCATAGGTAACTTTCCTTACCTATGAAAGGAATCTCAAATTTCGTACTTATAATAATGATGATGATGAAACATTCTCCTTTTACCGTAAGTACCCAAACAATACACGAGTAAAATACAGTAGCAAAAATTCGAGGCTCCTTGAAAAAAGACAAAAGCCAAGCAATTTACCTGAGCTGCTCAAAATAACGAGCGAATGTCACAAAATAAAATCCATTGCCTGCTCGCCATCCGCACTGCGATTCAATTTCACAATGAAGTCGACAATGTAATCGGTAACATTTTTCTTCGTGAAACAACGTGATTGCATTGAGTTCTTTGTTGCGGCTTCTATCAAATGTTGGCGGTCGCCGTGTGACATATACACGTCAGAAGTTTCACTCAATAAGTGGCCTCCGACAGGGTGAGAGAGCAATGGATAAGAGTTTACTTTTAGAGATTTATTTTTTCAGTAGATTATGGAACCATTGTCAAAAATTTAAGAATTTAAACAAAGGTTTAGATTGTTATGCTAGTCTTTCTATCGTAAAAATCTAGGAGAAAGCACGTTCCAGGTTTTTATAGTAGAAAAAGCGAAGAAAGATACTACACTACACCGCGGTGCTATGAGAAGGAATTAAAGAAATCAGTTTCTCAATGTTAATAGTCGTTTTAAATAATCAGGAGCACAAGTTATTTCGTATTGGTCCTTCTGCACGTTTTCATTCATTGACGACGGTAAGTTTATCTCTTCCGCACAATTTGACGCGGGGTAGCGCGCTGGCGGAGGTACTCGCGCTGTGTGCTGGAGGCAGCGGGGCGGAGGGATTGCTTTGACAACAGCGCGGTTTTTTGAGGAACATTCGCGGTCGTCCCTAGAAAAATAGTGTAGGTAGTGTAGTGCACCATAAATATATACAATAGCAATATCATTAAGGCTATATTTTAACTGGTAGCATTTCACCTATAGGATAGGACTGACTCAATATACACTCAGTAGACACACAATGCACTCTCAAGAGCCACATGACACTGTTCGTTGAACTTGTTTATAAAAGTGCGTTCATAACGTTGAGCTGGTTGTATCATCAAGCAAACATCCGACAGTTCACTGGAATAAAAACAAAAGTTCCAAGTGTGTCCTTGACTTTCTGCCTGAATATTTTCCATGCATAGCTTTCAAACCAGTAGAAGGACCACTTAATTTACTTTGATTGGCAGTTAGTGTATGCGACAAACCTTGAACTTTGATCGCCGAACAGAAATAAATACTTTCGTAACTCCGTAATTTCCTCAAGCGAAGTCAATTACCGTTAGTTAATTTACGAAAATAATAGTTTTCACGATACAATCGTAATATAAAGCCAAATATTTTTTATTAACCCTAGAAAGATAACCTACGTCGAAACGACGTATTCGATTTTGTAAAAATGTTGTAACTCGTTTGTTTTTTGTATCACCAAATTGCCCTTTCTTGCCAACTCAGTCGGCTATCGAAGCTTGCAGGACACACCCTTAACACTCGGGTAAGTTTAATACTTTCGTCAATATTTAGCTGCCGTACGTCGAAGCGACGTATGGTTATCTTTAGTGTCAGTTTTTAGACTATTGGGAAAATGTGTTATTTTATTTTTTGAGAATAAGTATACGTCTCTTTTATTTGTTTTTTACTTATGTTATTAATAACATAATGATGTCACTAAATCATATAGATGGTTCAGAAAACAGTCTGTTGTTGCATGAAATGAGCGATGACGAGATTCAGGGGTCGGACATTGAAACTGAAGGCAATTTATTAGAAGATAAAGTACAAAGTGATACCGAAGACTGAAGTGAGTGCTCCCCCAGTGGTATACCCATTCGATATTGAAAATATGTCTGAAAATGATCATGAAACTCCTGAAATTGCTTCGCCAAGTATGCTGAGTTGTACTATTATGCCACAGTGACAAATTCTTAGAGTAAATCATTGTACAGCTACTAAAGGTAGAACAAGTGGCCAATATTATGTCCTTACATATGAAATTAGCATTTTGTCTACAATTGCAATGTCTGCGACATCCACCGTACTCCCCGGACCTTGCTTCAACAAAGTACAATTTTTTCCGGAATTTGGACAACTTGTTACAAGGACAAAAATTCAACTCCGATGCGGCAGTCCAATTTGCGTTCAAAGAGTTTATTGATACTCGCCCCCATGATTTTTTTTAGTAAAGTGATCAATGAACTACCTATGAGATGGCAAAAGTGCATAGATAACAACGGTCCATACTTTGAATAATTGAAAATATATTTTACAAAAAAAAAAAAAAAACTTTAGATTCCTCCCGTACACAACGTTAATTTTATGAGTAAGGACCTAATATTATACGGACATGATGAAATCCATAAAGAAACTCAGTAGATAATACCTTGATAACCCCATGAATGGAGACAAGGTAGCAAATGCTTAGTTAACAGATGAATATAAAAGATTTTTTTTATATTATTGCCAAAAATACAAGCAGAACCTCCCACACAACATAAAGGTATCCTTTAGGCAAAGAAAAGAAAATAGTATGCTTTTTTCCATAAAAAATTAGAAAAATGACAAAAACAAAGTGTGACGGCTGCAAAAAATCCCTTTTGTGAAAAGCACAAGTCCAGCGCCTGATCTAAGTGCCGTTGAGGCTAAAATGAATAAAAATGGTTATTTTCTCATGTGTTTTATATTATAGAGATTGTAAAAAGTTAATTTTGAAAAGCTTACTTAATAAGTTATACGACTGACGGAGAATTTCCGAAAAGTTTAAGATTGGTAATGTAAGAAGTACTTTGTTCTGTTAATTTTTTTTTTTTTCTATGAAAAATATAAATAAACTCTAATGTTTTTCATTTATTCACAGTACAATTATAGTACATAATACATTATATCACATTTATAAACCTATTATATACATAATTCAATATATGCTCACTCAAACATTCGTACGTCGAGTCGACGTATGGTTATCTTTAGTGTACAGTGAAATATGGTTATCTATCTAGGGTTAAAAACATAGCCTCCGAAAATTCCGATTTAGTCGACAAAGTTCCTTAATCGAACAAAATGGCTGTCGTTAGGAATTCATTACGTCAGCAGAGGACGAAAAAAGGTGAAAATAGTGAGAAAAGCTATTCAATTGAGCACTTAACGAAGTAGTAAGTGAAATTAATTCAGGAAGTAACGCTGGCACTTAGGGTGTGTTCACATCTAGGACATAAACCTCAAACGGTGGCAATTTGCAGGGAGGCCGCAGCGCTCCGTCGCCCGCACTCGATAATCTCCATACAAATGAAATTCTCGCTCGGAGAACATTCGCAGTTGTGTGTGAACCCTAACAGCACTGAGTAGTTCACTTTGAAAGTTAGCTCTAAGTTAGAAAGATCCGAAACTTGTACTAAGTACAGAGAGGTTAATCTTTTGTTTGTAGAGTACAAGTTGGGAGCAGGCGGCGGCTAGTGGGCTGCTGTGCGCTTTGTTTTGTAAGCTGGACGAGCAGACAGCAGTGCAGACGATAGATTACCTATTAGTTTGAACTTTCTAGCAGAGGCAGGCACTACATCTTTTGTAGTGAAAAGTTGTAATTAAACTTCAAACGAGTCGGGAAAGAAAAAAAACACTTTAATTTTGGAAGGTATTTCGATGCAAATAGACTGATCCGAAAGAAATCCTCGCTGAGATAGAATTACTGTAACTAGGTCAACTGTTGACAAACTGAAGCACTAAAAGTGCTTGAACCTAAAAGATTATGTCTATTGAAAACTATTACTCAGTTTCAAACGAACACTAACCTACTGACCTGACTGTCATCACATCTTGAGCCGCTTGCTTGACATTCCGTAATTCGGAATGGCAGCATTTGATCCGGCAGGCGACGCCGGGAGGCCACCGAAGCGGCTGAGTCGAACCATTCCGGCAAGTGCCGCTTACCATGTTATATTTCTTAGACGAAACGTGTAAACATAGGGCGGAAGATTGCAGACGTGCACGCTAACGTAATTTGTTTGATTTGATCGCGAGTTTAACAGAAGGCTAGTCGGGTAATTAACTAAAGTTTGCATTAGAGAGTGCAGTAGTTTATCTAATAGATATCTAGAACAATGCAAACATATAAAACGTAACTTGTATGAATTTAATAGCTTACTGATGTCATGAATCCGATCGAAGGTGTATTGATAGCGAGCTGCAGAGCGCATTTTATTGCATTTATAGTGCTCTGCGCACTTTAGTGTGCACTATCAGACGACAGCCAGGTTTACGACTACATGCACATAACCGATTTATTGAGGAAATATACGAGTGCGGTGCAGACAGGCACACGTGCTCGTGCAGACACAAATAGACTGCACTAGGTAGTTACTTCTTTTTTTGTAAATGCTGCCCCACTAACTCTTGTGTCGTGGATGCTTTTACGAACATGTGAACTGATCACATGCACAAGACACCTAGACGCGGAACACCTACCTGTAGGCTATACAAATATTTATTCCTCTATTAATAATGAAAATTTTAATAATAATCTGATCGATAAAGTAGTTGTTGTATCGTGGAGCCCCATTGTTATGGAAAAAAAACAAATGGCAATTAAAGAACCAATAAGACGTATCAGAAATAAAATGTAGTATTCAGTTTACAAAAACAACAAGCATTCGTTAAAATAATTTGTAAACATTTATAAAACTAATAAGTTAACACAAAATACTCGTAAAAGGCAAGGCATGACTAGGTCGGTATGTTTCGAAAAAGGTCGCAGAAGGCCTCAGTAAATCAGAATTGGGTGTTCGGCGTTACAGCGGCGGCCGCAGATGACCTCAGGCCTTTATATCCAAAGAGAAATGGAAAAAATGCGCCGTCTTCGCTCTGATTCCTATAAAATTCCTCGCTCACCCATCCGTGGGCAATGTACTAAAAGTATATAGGTTTCTACCGCTCCAGGCCTTTCTCTAAAGGACAGTATTGGAATAAAATGTTATTTTTATCGGTCAGGTCGCGAGGTCGGCTGCATTGGTTTTTATAGCAGAATTATGTTAAGAGGGGACCGCCCCTTATAATCTTGTATTGACATTTATTGTTACATTTTTCTGTTCCTGAAGTTGAACGCTGAAAGGAAATGTTTTCAAATGTAAGGATATTATTATTAAATGGAGGAAGTTTTGATATGTGTGTGCGGTGTTTCCGTAAACAATATTGTTGAGGAAATGACGAGAGGCTTCGGCTGAGTGTAATTGATACAATAAGTCATGTACTGTTTGTGTAGCACGAGGTATTGTGTTCGGAGATATATTGATGTGATGATATGTCTTCCGTTTATGTAGCGAAGTAGACTAAGTGCGTTGACGCATCCTCTGATAACAAGATCTCTGACTTAGTTCTTCTAGAGCGCATCTTCAGCCCTTTTAGAATCAGACTTGAAAGTAACCATGGCAGCGTCAGTAAGCAAGATAGTGTTAACCGGAGCTGACTAGCCGGCTGATTACCACTGGAGATAGCATCCAGCATACTACTAAATGCCTTAGTAACCACGCTTGACTGACGGAATCCTGATCCCAAGTTTTTTCTCTAATAAGATTCAGAATAACTACTCGTTAAGTTGTAAGCAAAAAATGGAGACATTTTTCATCAAAAGAAAAACGTTTGGATTTTCTGTTAAATTATTCTTCATGCTTAGGCGTTAAGCCATTGCTCCAGGCTATTATTTGCAGACTTTTGACATTCGTTGCGAATAGTCAGCCAGAAAATTTGACAGTCTTGGGTAACATGTTATACGATTTCTGGTAGATGTGGGTGTGCCTGTTTACGCACAGGCACACACACATCGGTATCGTCCGGTACTGTTATTCGGTTACATCCAGAGCTGAAATTTGACTCCAAATCGAACTCATGTGGCTAGACTGATGAATAGTGTAGTATATTTATGATCTGTATAAACTGACCGCCCGAAATCTATCTCCTTTCGGTCAGTCCATCCTAAGGTTGTATGTAAAGTTGTCTACACCCCGAAGCCACACGAACGCACCGCCGGCACGAACCCGGCGCGACCTAGCGGCCCAATCCGCGCGCTCCATTATGCAGTGGAGCGTTCGTGCGGCGGCTTCGGTGTGTAGACACCTTAAGAGATTGCCCTTTGTAAACCGCTTAATGTACATTTCGCTTTTGCAAATGTTTATCCTGTCCACATTATGAGGTGTACAATAAAATACTTAGTTGCTAGTAACGTGTGATGTTTGTCGGTTCAGATCCGCGACTGGGTGTCGGTGGAGGTGGACATGCTGCGCACGCAGGCGGTCGCCGTGGGCGATGTGGACGACATCCTGCAGCAGCTCGACAAGCAGAAGGTACGTACCCATAGCGTTGTGGCTCTCTTACAGAACACTGGAAACCTTTCGGTGTTCCAGTTCGCTGCGTTTCTGTCGCCGGATCCGCTGATTAGAACTTTTTCTAGTCCACCTTTAGTGATGTTATTTCACAGTGAAGTACTATGGAAAGGTGTGATGCATATGTGTGTTTAGCGGAGCCGAAATATGTAAACGTGACTTGGTAACTGTTTATTATCTTGAATAGGTTTAGGTCGTTTATATTCATCACGACAAAGGTCAGGTCACACAGATCCCGTTCAAATTCTTCGTGTTTTAGACATTGGACTAAAATTCTACTTTGATGTTTTTAGAAACTGAAATAAACTTTATGGTCTAATGTTGTTAAAATAACTCTACAGTTGTTGTTGTAATAACTCTTCACAATTTGTTTCTACGAAACACAACACTCTCATATTACGAGGAAATTGAAATTCCCCAATATATCTTCGACATCCAAAATATGCAATAAACCTAACGAATGGTTTTCCACAGACAACAGACTACTATTGGAGTAATTTAAAACATAACATAGATCATTCTACGAACATTAGACAAAAGATTAAATTTATTACTACCCCCCAATTGTAGCAAAGTAATTTAAACTTTATTACTTGTCAGTGAGAGCTCATTTCCGGGCGTCATTGTGGCGTAGCCCCGCGCGAGGGCGTGAGGTAGGTTCCTTTATGGCACCTTCACACTACCCGACGCGAATTGACGGCGGGTGAGTCTGCGGTGTGCACATCATGTAACACACACGCTATCAATAAGAATCTTTAGTTTACCTAATCTCGATTGTTTAGAAAAAACTTATGTTAAAGTAAATTAAAAATGTTTTGTAGGTCTTATACCACATGAACCAATTTGTGACAGACTTTATGTTCACTTAACCCATCGAGCGCTGATTGTACTTATATACGTCTGTACAACTTGAATGACCTTGAAAAACGCTTGATTGCTGTTTTAACACACGTTTGTATGAAATATATTTGGCAGAAAATTTTGGTTTCTATATCTTGGCTTTTCCTAGAAAAATGCAGAAAAAGTTATTTTTTGTTATTTTTTTTTTTTTGTAATTTACATAAAAACGCGCAACTACGTAATAATAATACCCCTCGCGCTTGGTAAATTTATTAGCTTTCCTTCAAATAGAAATCTATTATATTGAAATAGATCATTCAATTACAATAGATACTCAATTATTTTCTGCATTCTAAAAGTCTGTCCAGAAACTGCCGTTAGGTGTAACAAAATCCTAGTAATGTTAAAAAAGGTCAGTCTGTGTGTCAGTCATTACACTCGTCTGTGTGTCAGTCATTACACTCTTTTTAACATAACACAAGATTTTTCCAACTTTACGCATAGGTCCCGCCAGCTCGAGCGCGGCCCTTTGAGGCGGCTTCTTGTGCGTTCAACAATGCCTCGTGATTGTGTCTCATACTGCTCTATATACTATACTTGTATACTTGAGTACTACACTCGCGCACGAGTACTCACTTTAGCATTCGAGTCAATTTCACCGTAATGGAGAAGACTTTAACCTTGGAACGGGTTCATAATTGTTTGAATATTGGGGGCGTAGTAGGTACTACTTAGTCTTGCATAGTAATGTTTAACACTGACAACACATCGAGCCGAACCTGGTTCCTTCGGTGGTAGGAACCACGAGCTATCGCGATCTAGTCGACGACGGCCTAAAGTGAATTTGTAAAGAATCTATGTACAAAATTTTATAACTGCATTACAAAGTTATAAGCTTGATATGTTACCTGGTTGTTCGAACAAATATATGGTTACCGGGACATCCGGGTGACTGAGGGGTTGTTTTGCTCCCGCGCCCAGCTGTCCGCTGTGTCCCAATGCCCGTCACATGCTGTGACCTTTGTTGTACTAAGTATCTGTGGTGTCCAAATTATTATTGGTGTGAACATTTTTGGAATCAATTCAGTTACTGCCTCTGAATAAACGATAATCAAGTTTTACATATACTAAAAATGTTGTATAAGGTGTACCTATAGCTCATGGAGAGCAGTGGTGCCCGAATGGTAATGGGTCCGACTTACGAGTTGTAGGTCGTGGGTTCAAACCCTGTCAGGCGCATTACTTTGTGCAAATAACAGAACAGAAAATATAGGTAGAAGTGCCCCTAACGTGGCTAAGCATGGGAACCAGTGTCGGCAAACTCACACATTTGCGTATCAAATTGTACATTACACACATAAAAAACAGTAATATGATTGGCTACGAAGCTACGAATTACAAACTTAACTTTTACAAATCATATTCTTATTGCTTTCATAAATTAGGTCTTATTACAACGTAAGAAAGTTGTTATTATTTGACATGACACAAACAATAAAGAAGTTTTTCGTCTAAAAACCAATTTACAACGAGTTCGGCTACAACAACGCTAGATGGCGCTGTAACCAATTTATTCTATTCAGAACGCCTTTGAAATAGATGCCATATTCACCTGCACATGTAATCTGCTAATCTCGCTTGATGTTGACACGTGCGCGATATCTAAGGGGCACTTCCTCTACTTTTCTTTACTCCGTGGTGCAAATCAACTGTACATTACCTCTGCTGTCAAAACATGAAAAAAACATCATGAGGAAACCGGCATGTTCTGGAACCAAAAAATTCAAAAACATGTGACATTCACCTACTCGCACTGGGCCCGCGGTGGATTACAGCCCATTCCCTCTTCTTGAGAGGAGGCCTGAGTCCCAGCAGTAGGAACATTAAAAAGGCCTGATGATGTTATCTCCATCCCTCTTTTCGCTTGCACGCCTGACATTTTAACACATTATGGTGAGGTCGCTAAACGAGTCTAAGCGACTAGCTAATACACCTCGATGTTCAGTGTCGTCTCTCTACCATATAATAACTAGAGCGACGTTCGTCGATAAATAACTGGGTTTGTCAAACAGAAAAGGTTGACCTTTGAACAACTTTTGTGTTACCCCTAATTCTATGTATTGAATAGAAAAACCTTTGAAAGGCGAGGGGATTGGGCCAGGCATAGAGAAACCTGAAAGCAACGCCTATACAATGCTGTAGGTTCGTGTGTGTGTCTGTGTGTGTGTGTGTGTGACAGGTGAACGTGTTGGAAGGCAAGCAGGAAAATACAGAGATAAGCTCGATCCTTAATAATATTTTTAATTTGGCCGCAAAATGAAACGTTATTAAAATATCAGTTGTTGAATATCGGCTGTCGCGGCTCGTCGCCGACGGGCCGCGAAGGGCGCGAATATTGACAATATCGACACGTTTTTTGCTACCGTGGGCACCGACGGCTTTACCCTTAAGTACGTACCTATAAATATACAACATTAATTTTAGTATATGCGAAACCCGAACCACGTGTCTAGTATTTTTATGTAAAGAATCGCATGTATATTTAATAACTGTATCATGAAAAATCACAAAGTTTTAAGAAAAAAAGTAAAGAAGAAGAGGAGAGGAGGAGAGGAGGAGGGGGGAGGAGGAGGGGGGAGGAGGAGGAGGAGGGTGAGAAAGTTGTAAGAATATAATAAATAAATACAATAACATACTCCTGGAATAAAAATAACCTTTCTAAGTGCTATTTTAGGACATAATCTATCCGTATGCGAAATTTCATCCAAATCCGTTGAGCTGTTCTAGCGTGAAGCAGTAACAAATATACACACTCACCTGCTTTCATACTATTACTGTGATCTCTATTAAATAAAGCCCAGAATATTTTTGCAACAAAAATCCACTTTAAGTTACATTTGTAAGCTATAAATTCTCTGTACTATCATCCAGAACTTGCTACCTACCGGGCACCCACATTCTTTTCGTGCGACAGACAGCTCGAAAGTATGCGCCGTGCAAATCTCTCCGGAGATTGCTATCCTACGCGTTTCTACTACCGTCCCGGGACACAGGCCAAAAAAAAAACCACAGACAAAATTACATTGAATTTTTATTCTTTTATCTAATGTTACATTAGGAATTACTTCTGCATTATAGATGCGTTCACAAACATATAAAATCACATACACAAGACACCCAGACCATACTCGGAACAGTTATCTGTAGGTCATACAAATATTGTTCTGTGCGGGAATAGTACCGGCCTAAAAAGTAAATGGCAATTGGAGTAATACCGATGGGTTTTAATCAGCAAAAGTCTGACACCCCTGAAAATAATTTTCAAGAAGGATTTTGAGGGTTCATATTTGTAGCGACATCTATGACGCCACATAAGAACCTGCATCGCGCAATCAAAGTTCTCCGCGTTATTTGAACATATACGACAACCCGACATCAACTATCGGGCAGTCGCCCACCAGACTATAACACCCGTCTGGCCGGAGGATCCTCCCTTTTCAACGGAGGTTTGTGGGACTTTACTGTCTGTTCCGCTTACCTCCAAAAATTCCTTTATTTGCTTCCACAATGTTGCTATAATGGTAACAAACAGGCTTAGAGCTATGCATCGTTGTAGATGTAGACCCTGTCCGGGCACAGCAACACACTCCTTGTTGATAGGGGTTCTGGTATTTAGCACCAGGTTTGGAAAACCTTTACATTTTGTATATATACATACAAAAGTTTGTGCCCTTATTTTTTTAATAATCTTTTATTTTTTTATGCACCTGCCAAGATTTCTCTTCACCACCCTTGGTTGACTCATTGACTGGTACAGCATGCCTAAGGCATTAAGTCCGCCTTTGTACTGGCACCTGGCTCTCTGAGGATATAGCTGCTAGGAGAAGTTTGGTACAATCCTTCCAAGCACGAGGTATACTTGTTTGTCCATCTTGCTTACAATTACTCAGTTCGTACGGATCGTTGCTCAGACCAACGTATTTAAACAAGTAAAAGCTAAAAAATCTTTGTTTTACTAAGTCAAGAATGTTCCTGAGATGGGTTCTTTCACGTCGTAAAGCCGAGAGCATTCTTTGTGTAGTTTTTTCAAAGACTCGGATATGATTATGAGATGCCAGTAGCTACAAACAAGGTATTTGGACCGGAATGTCTTTATTGCCTGCACAACGCTGAGCAGGTTGCTGAATCTTTGAAGATGAATCCGAGCACACAGGTACCTACATGTTTTTAAAAGAAGCGGCAAGAAAATAATATTAAAGTAAGTAAATAAAAACCATAATTATTAAAGTTTAAAATCAGCGTTAGAGTTAACTCTTTTAAACGCCACGTTCTGTTAAAAGTATTGGATATATAAATGGGTTGAAAGAAACTTCGTGTTTTATGTCAGCATACCCCACTATTGTTTAATTAGTACAAAAAAAGTTGGGCTCGATCCGTACTCGTTACTGATCATATTGGTTTAGTCGAAAGTAAAAAAACGAATTCTCTAAATTGTCCACAAAAATTTGTAATAATTGGTAAATTCATAATTGAATCAATCGTTCAATTGTAAAAAATACTACGCGCAGTGATTTATTTAGCGCTATTTTGATCGTCATTCATAATTAGTCTGTACAGTGTACATCATTTCCATAAATTGAGTGAAGTTTTGGGATACTAACAAACTCTAATAACTTTACTGTTTATGAATATTATTTATTGAGACTTTACTTAAATAATAACAAGACCTTTTCTAATAAGCCCTTTAAGTATTTGTACTAAAACTCGACCGATCGAGTCTCGAACATCCCTAGCTATCCGTCTACTGGTTTTATTAAGCTGTGGTCCGAAACAGCGGATACTGTCAGACATGTGACCAGAACTGCAATCACCAACACAACTCGAGGTCGGTGTTACGACTATCCCTTTTCTCCGATTGATCCAGAGACGAGAGTAAAGGTTTTATTAAATAAGTAAGTTTTCTTTTGAAAGTGTATTTTACGCGTCCCTCTACCTATAGAGATGCTTACTTCCCTACTGATTTTAAAAGCGTTCGCTTTCATTGAGTTACCTACCTCAATGAAAGTGAGTTGCGTGAAAAAAAAGGATTTTGTAAAGAAGCATTGCCGTCGTCTTTGTGTTGTTAACTAAATAAAAGCTTCCATCCACGACTCGGCCGGCTTAGTATATTATTAAAAAGTAAAAAAAATCTCATGTCTTTTTCTACATAAAATTCATTTATGTAGAATTTCGCGAGCGGTTTACGCGTGAACATGTAACCGAGTTACCTTCGCATCTATAACGTACCTTACATACTATTGTTTTTTTTTTTCGATATTTCAATAATGATACGGTAAGTATTTCCGAATAACCCTTGTTGTAGCTGTCTCTTGAGAGTTGCTTTTGTTTTTAACGTACTGCATCTTTTTAGAAAACCCGATGAAAAAACAAAAACGCTGTTTTGTAGATAATAGAGAATTAGAGATACCGCTTCATGGCTTAGCTAGACACTGGTGACTCAGTGGTAACTGCCTCGACTTACAAGTTGTAAGTCGCTCTTTCAATCCCAGCCAGCCGCATTACTTTGTGTAATTTATTTAATCTCCATTACTCTCAAAACGATGAAGGAAAACATAGTGAGGAAACAGTTATGTCCAACGACAAAAATTCGGAGACGTGTGACATCCACCATCGACTACAGCCCATTCTCTCTCCTAGAGAGGAGGCCTAAGTCTCAGCAGTGTGGACATTACAAGGCCGATTACATACGCTTTATTATAAATAATAGCTTTTGCCCGCGGCTTCGCTCACGTTAAGTTCGTTAAATTTCCCCATTTTAGGGAAGTGGAGGGTTAGAAAGAGACAAAAAGTAGCCTATGTCACTCTCCATCCTTTCAACTATCTCCACTTAAAAAATCACGTCAATTCGACGCTCCGTTTTACCGTGAAAGAGGGACAAACAGACACACTTTCCCATTTATAATATTAGTATGGATTTTGGCTTAGTAAAGAATAATAGCGATCCTGTTCAATTAACATAATATAATAATAATAATATTCCACAACTATGACACAACATCGTCTAGTCCCAAGCTAAGCAGAGCTTGTGTTATGGGTACTAGACAACTGATAAACATACTTATATATTTCTAAATACATACATAATATAGATAAATTACACTCAGACACAGAACAAATGATCATGCTTATTACATAAACATTTGTCCTGGATGGGAATCGAACCCACGACCTCCGGCATAGAAGTCAGGGCCACTAACCACTAGACCAACAAGGCTGTCAAAAACATGACACCTTGTCACTGCGTACTTCTGGTTGCTGGTCTAGTGTCGCAGCGTCTGGCCGTCAGTCGCGCCGACAGCCCTGACCGTGACCCACACATTACTTATTTAGCTAAGGGTTACCGCAGACCTGCCAACTGCGACCGTCCGCCATGTGTAGCCAGCCTCCTCCACGTTCACCGACTGAGTGACTGCAACTCTAGCTGTATGCATAGTTTTAGGATCATGTATTCATGTACATTGTATGTATTGGCTTCAGTCAATCGCATGTTTAAGTTTTGGGGCTAAATTGTTTGTTTACATACATACTTACACTGTAAAAAGAAGCTGTTGGAAAGCTTATCGACACGGTTGAAACAGGCTGAGCAATTGGTTGCTGCGCTACGTATCGCGGGTTCGGTTTCCACATTTAACAAATATATGTTTAGCCTACAGATATTTGTTCGGGATCTAACTGTCTGTGGATATAAATGTTTGTAAATGCACCCACGTTTCAGGAGTAAGTTGCTATTAGTACCTATATTTTTTATAAGTGACTTGAACTTTCCGTGATAAAAATCGGCCAAGTGAGAGCTTTACGTCTGCTGTGTTGTTCGACGTTTGTTGTGTAAGAGCCACTTTAGATATTTATTTTATTCTGTTTTTTAGTATTAGCCGTTATAGCGGCAACAAAAATACATCATCCGTGAGAATTTCAAATGCCTAATGATCACAGTTCATGAGATACAGCCTGGTGACAGACGGACGTTTTACCCTTTGGATACGGAATCCTAAAAATAGAACACAAACTAGTAACAGTGTCTATGAGTGTAATCACCCCTTCATAAAGTGGCACAGCAACGATTCAACAAATATAGTATCTCCCGCTCGTCGCCTGTAAGCATGTAATCCTCATTACAGAAACAGTCAGGCTTTTAGCGATCACAATTAAAACCAAATTAAAAACGCCTCCGGCATCAAGTTGTGCACGCCAACAATAAATTCATGTGTACTGTTTTAAATCACTGCTGTTTCACTGTGTGTGTAAATGAATCGAGACGTGTCTAATGAAGCCTAGAACTACGTTTTATTTAAAGTATAGATGATTTGTTATTTTCATAATATCTTTACCTGTTCACACACGCTCCTCAGTCGTGCAATCTCTTCGCTTGCTGAAACGCGACTGCCTCGTTCACCCTCGCTGCTCCGTTTATATAGACTGAGTATTTTACACTGCGCATGCGCGAGAACTAGTGATGGGAACGTGTCGATAGGTAATTTTTTTCTTTTTGAAATTCACATTTATATTAATAGATGGCGTTGTAAACCACTTATCTATTAAATAGAAGCAGTATTAGGTAAATTTTAGTTCCAATTATTCCGTCAATTGAACGACCAATCATAATAATGTAGGGACAAGTAATATGACAATTATCATTGAATTTGATTAGCTAATCCATCAGTCAGATATTTATTTATCTAAAAAGGCTTAGCTAGGGTTTGCTATATAATTTTCCCAAATAAAATCAAATTATTTCAATCTATATTAATATTATTAATAAAAACGAAAGTAACTCCAGTTTTCTGTTTGATAGCTCAATCATCACGTCTTAACAACTGAATGGATTTGATTCAAACTTGGCCTACTTTTAGACTATTTCTTATGATATAAACTTTTTATCCGGGGTTTCTTTACAATGATCTACGATATTCATGGTGGCAAAACTGCTGCGAAGAAGCTTGTATAAAATATTGTCATTTCTTCAGACACCGGGTACATCACAAACAATCTAATTTCAACAAAAAACAAGTGAAATTTATCAGGCAGTATAAAATTACTTCTGTATGTATCTGTGTGTAGTTCTGTATTTTTGCAGAACGCGCTTTTCAAGGAAAATAAGAAGAGTTGTACATTACATTCTTCCGTTCTTCGATGGTATTGTTATTATTGAACGTGCAATTTAGCTTCACTTGTTTGTTTGACTGACCGACATTTTGACAATTCAAAAGTGCCTGTAATTGGTCTATTTGAAATAAACGTTTTTGATTTTGATGTGGAGAAAGGTTGTAATTTTGGACAAAAATATAATTATTGACGAGTGTTTTCTTTAAAGCTAGAAGATTGTTATTGCTATCGCATACTTTGTTTATAGTATGAAAAATAGTCAGCATTGAACGGATCTTAAACACAACTATTAAGTCAATTAATTGTCTTTGTTAGCAAATATCTCAATCATACAAAATTTTGTTAATTCAGAACCTTCTTCTTCTTCCGTCCCTGTTCCCGTTACCTGGGGTCGGGTCCCCTCAATCTACGGCGCCAGGTTGATCTGTCCTGGGTTGTCGGTTTTGGCAATTGGGGTTTCTTAAGGTCTCTTTCGATGTTTGACCACCAGTTCTTGAATTATTAATATGTATCTCTCCGGTACTTTTTGCGCTCTAAGGGCCTGCCACACGAGTTTGCGGGGCACTCTGTCAAAGGCTTTTTCGAGGTTGATAAAGCCTTCTTGTTGATTCAGAACCTAAAACTGAGTTAAGTTTGCTTGTGTATTTGAACTGTACTTACTAATATAAAAATAAAGTATATACGTAGTCAACTATATAAATAAATCGAAAGATTTCATCGATAACAGAAACCATCGACATCTCGCCTATCGATACGCTTCACATCTCTCTCACCCACCCCACGCTACGGTACGGCGGCGTTGCTAGGCGACGCGGCCGGCACGCCGCACGTGCTCCCGGGTGCGTCGCGCCGCCGTACTCTACAGCCGGCAGTATGGCCGTGACCACCGGCCGCACCACACGTCTCATTGGGAACTTTAATGACTTCTTATAGGTTAGCAACGCTTGCCAAGGCCGGTTCGTAGTTCTTTTTTTTTATTGGTAGAAACTAGCACCTACTTGATTACGATCCCACCTGAAGCAGTGGTGCAATCGTTGATGGTGAGGCGAACTAGTTTATTAGGAGGCTATTCACTCCAACCTTGAAGATGCCTAAATTATAATCGGTCGAGAAGACTGCAGTAGGCAAATTGTTCCAGTACTTCGATGTTCGCAGTATAAACGACGAGGTGAAACGCATAGTCCGGACTGCTTAGTTAGTTTTGAACGCCGGAAGAGAAACCTCTACGGTAACATGTTTGACAGTCATTACGAGTACCTACATGATCAGAAGCCATGAAACCTGACACTATCCGGTTACTGGGTTGTGTAGATTAGATTAGCAGTTGCTCCTTTTTGCTGCTCATTGTATCCGGTTAGTGTATATAGGGTGTAGCTATATAGGGTGTATAGCTCCATCCCTCTTTTTCGCTCGCACGCCTGACATTTTGACATGACTTGGTAAGGTCCCTTATCTAGGACTTCAACATAAACCGTTGATTATATACTCCCAGGAGAAGCTCCACAAGCACACAGGTATTCCAAGCACATGAGACGCTACTGAGAACCTAAGGTCTCATCCATGTGAAAGTAAGTTGCTTTATTACTAACTTTTATCAGACTATGCACTTAATATCGGCAAATGACTTGCCTCCGTGAACAAATGCCTGCTGGCATGGAGCCAGGTGATGGACGCGAAGCATAAACACTTCTTCTTGGATTGTTAATGGTCACTATCTCGGCAGATTGCAGTAGCATTGCAAACATGGGGTGCAACTAGTTGTACCAGAAACTGAAGAAGCAAATATTAGCTTGTGGTGGTGACATGTGACATCGATATCGCCAGAGTATTTTTTTGTGATATCCTTTTGTTATTGGCAATAATAATTATCAGGGCTTTTCTCTGAGCGTGAGTTCCATAGAGAGAGATCAAGAGTATCGTTATCTGTGGTTCTCTCTTCTAATATCGATACAAATCTTGAATATTAAAGCCATGTTTTTGAATATGTTGTCACAATGCGTATATTTTTCTGTTGCTTTACAGTGCTCTATTAATCTTACAACCATCTCTTATCTTATAGCACTTTTTAAGTTCCTTTATGAGACACATTCTACACTTTTGAGATCTTCGAAGAAGCCCAGTGACTAGATTCTTATAAAAATCTGGATTCCTATTCTGGTTCTATTTAATTTGATTTCTTCCACTAACTCACCTTCATTAATTTTTTAATGAGCTTCCTTCTATGAAATTGTGTACTAAATAATCTAATGCTTAAAAATGTCCCAGTATCAGTTTTGCCTTTTATTTCCCAGACAGTACCTACAATCATACGTTGTGTTTTAGTAGAACCCTTGACAGCGGTATCTATCCGAGCATAAACACAGATTCGTAATAATCCACCGAATGGCCCATTAGGATGCTCTGCGTAATTTATGAACTCGCTTACACAACGACAAGACTTCAAAAGATGTCGACATAAATTAAATGAGAATTTTTATTTTCTTTTGTAATAAAAACATTTGAACAACATTTTGTCTCTGCCTTACCCAGTGTTATGGAGGACAGAATGGCAGTCCGTGTTTCTATGTAGTCAAGTACTGGTATGCAGAGGCTTCACTTTGGTATGGAAACCAACTTCAACTTGATAGGAAAGGGGATCGACAGATATTACTCAATAGCTTGCCTAAATTATCACAGATCCATATAAGAGGGTCTTTTTTTAGGTGGGAAATCATCTAATATCATCCGCCCGCGAGGGCTTGTCAGACTTTTACTGACTTAAACCCACTCCTGTTCCTTCTTTGTCTTCGTTCCTGGGCCCCGGGGTTTATTTTCGCACAACCCACATAATAAGGGCTGCGATAATTGCGGATTGAATTCTAACAAACTTTAAAGGCCCCATCATGAAAGCTGGTTTTACAGTTGATGGTAATTTGAATAACACCAAATCGAGCATCATTATGCCGTATCTGCACCTATACCCTCAGCTACTGATCGCAGTTAATACCACCGGCGCGCGTGGTCGTCACGCGCCGTCAAACATGCCAATACGCCGCATTATCCCGCCTGTGACATGTGTTCCGAGCGCTGCCGCCGCCGCCGCCGCCTCGCACGGCCGCGCTGTACGCGCGTATTGTGCCACGTTTTACTTACTACATTAATGGCAAGGTAAACGGGCTGTAAACACCTGTTAAATCCGGTGTAAATACTAATATGATTTGAATACACTGCCTGTTATGTGACTTATCAACATGGCTCACAGAAAGTAATACTGAAGGTAAAATCGCCAGTTATTTACCTAACCATAATTTTGAAAAGTAGGACACAACTTATTCCACGAATTCTAAACCCATCAATATAGCAGTGAAATGTAACAAGCGAAGCTAAGAGTTTGATGAACCAACAGTTTATTTAGTAACAGAGTAACAGCACTCTCATCTACTACTGCGCTACCGGAATGCGAAATAAACAACCAGCCCCGGCGCGCCTCAACAAACAAACAGGCGCCTGTTGATGTTACATCCGCAGTAACATCCTCGTTTACGTCACAATACCAGCGAATGGCCAAGTTTTAATAATGTCAATATTTGTGCAAATTATTAAGATCGAAGCTGGAGGAACCGCCTTAGCTCTCGTTATAAAAATGATAATATTACCTGGGCCTATCTGCCATTATAATTTGAGCTCTTAATATGTAAGGCAATTATCCTAAACCGTCTTGTGAAGCACTCTACGCGAGGAGGGAAGTAGTTCTTATTAAGTTGGTTAGTTGTTACTCAGTGGAGCGGCGGGAGGGGATCAATAAGGGGTGTCGCGGGGGGAGGAGGGGTGCGCCGGCCGGCCTGGCAGTCGAGCCCCCGCCGGCAAGCGAGGCGGACGTAAGGACGAGGCACTTTTAGTTCTAATTGAATGAAATTGATCGTAATATTCATGACTATAAATGTATGATTTATTGCTGGAGCTTTGTTTAACTGATTGGTACACTTGTTTAAGAAGAAGGCCTACATGATATCAGTTAAGAGAAAGTTGCTTTGCAATCTGGCAACCAAGTTGGCCAAGCTCATTTCATTAATTTTGTACTGTAATTGTGAGTTTTTGACGTGTTCACATACGTCAAAAACTCGCAGATCAAGCAAACCATAGCGTGTTCACACACGCTATGAATTGTTTTGGTCAGACAGATCTTAAAGTAGCTTGGACTTTGTACGCTGCCATCAAATACTTTTCTTCTGATGTGGGCATCACCACAAACAATTTACTGCTGAAATATCATTTAAAAGCAGTGGCGCGCGAGAAATACCTGACTATTCAGGCGTAGCGGATTCAAAACTCACTGTACCTATTGTAGAGTTAGTCACAGATACGAGTGAACCTGGTCGGTATGCTCGCGTGTGTCGGAGTAGGGGCGAGGGTTGTTAGAACTTGCAGTTCTCTGCCCAGCCAACTTGCTAACTTATTCATATTTTCCGTATGAACTCGTATGATTCTACATTTCGAACTATATACAGTGAAATGATGCTCGTTGAAGGAGTTCTTGGAGTTGTAGGAGTGAAATAAAATAACGAATAGGAAGTTGTTTAGTTACTGTTTCTACTGCGTTCATACTTCTTTGAAACTCTTATCGTAGTATGTCCGTCTCTGGTGACCAAGAGACGACCAAGACACACAGACGAACAAACTGTTGTCACGCTTTATTGGTTCCACACAAAAGTTGGATGCGATGTGCTGCTGTATTTTTATGTACCATCGAGGTCGTTTCTGCTTGATCACTTAACAAAATTTTCGCTTGAATCCTGCGGCGCGGTGCCAAGCCAAAACGTTACGCAAAAGTTTTCGTTTAGAGTGCAAGCAAAAATTAACTGAGCGGTGGTCAGGCGAAAGTGACTTTGATGGTACACGGTCTTAGTGAATGTGACCGTGGTTCCACCGTCACCTACGGTGAACTTACACTGGCTACAGTTCCAGGAAACACGGTTTGTTGACTTTAAAGATATAAACAAAACAGACGGGACCAAGAAGCAAACAAATAATCGTTTAGAGCCACAAATATATTGTGGGGAAAATATTAAAAAGATTTAGATCTCTCTAGATTCTAACTTTTTAATCTCAAAATCTTGATTAATTCGTAAGTCGTTTAAGTTAACTAGTTGTTATTAAAATAGCGTAGTAACGCAAATTGTCGAAACTTGGAAGAGCTCACAGTTCCCGGCAGCCGAAAACTTATCGTTGAGAACTAGATAATATCAGTTTAACACACTTTTACTTTGTAGATATTTGACAAGTTTTAGAGTCAAAAACTCCTAAGTATTCATTAAGTTTGTATTTTAAGTAAATATCATCATAATCAGCCTTTTTAATGTTCCCACTGCTGAGACTCAGGTATCCTCTCTAGAATGGGCCGTAATCCACCATGCGAGCCCAGTGCAGGTTGGTGAATGTTACATGTCTACGAATTTTTGGTTCTAGGACATGCTAGTTTCTTCACGATGTTTTCTTTCGCCGATTTTAAAGCAATGGTGATGAAATAAATTACACAAAGTAATGCGCCTGACAGGGTTCAAACCCGCGACTTACAACTCTTAAATCGGGGCCATTACCATGCGGCCACCACTGATCTGGCTTCTTTTAAGTAAATGCTGTAACGTTTTTTTATATATTTCGTAAAGCAAGCAAGCACAGTTGTTAAGCAACTATTCGCTGCTCTCAAAACTTGTGCTCAACTTGAAGCAAAGTAAGTCTGTGCTCAAATTGACTTCAGTAACTTGTGCCTGAAGGAAAGCTTTTTCTTGGCGTGCTTCAGTGAGGAAATAAATAAATCGGTTTAGGTTAGATTAGATCTAGGGTCGCTCACCGCCGGGGAAAGGTACAGTGAGAGCGAGGTAATTTTGGTTTAGAGCTAGTTTGGTAACGTTGGCTGATGTGTGTCGGGGTAATGTGTGCGTGTGATGAATAGTGGCCAGGAAGATCACTTAGTAAAGATTCTATTTTCGAGAAATGAAAGTCACTGTAACAGTCTGTCAACAGCAAGGTCTTGCAACGACTATCGTAGCTGAGCAATCTGGTGCAACGCCACGCTTAATTATTTGACACATAGCCACTCAATCAATCAAAATCAAAAAGTGTATATTTATCTCCACAAATTACACTTCAAACATCCAATTGTGTTATTTGGCAAAAAAACATAAGCACTTCAAACAGATGATATTGTAATTTGTGGGAGATTTGGAGTCTAAACTAGTCCTAGGCCTGTATCTTAAAACTCCATCCTCCCATCCAGCCACTAATGCAGTTTATTTTCTAGTTAATTAATTAATTATATATTTATTTTCTAGTTAATTAATTAATTATATATTAATCAACAATTAATTCAACAGCTAGCAAAAAAAGTACTAGAATTTTTTTTTGGTTACAAGCGGAATTGTGTTATAAATGCATCACAATCAACCAAACCACATTACCTATGGCTGATTTAAATGATCGATAGCGACACAAAGCAATGACCTGTGCGTTTCAAACAGATTTCCAAATGGACGTAGCATTCCCGTAATTGTAGTAACTATTTTATTTAAAATTGAATAACATCGTGATAAAACAAAGTTAATAACCGTATAAATTGGGATCGATCGATCGAAAACAAATTAAGCCCGTGACAGTCACAACAGGACCGATGATGTATGAGAACAGATAACAATAACTTTTATTATTTTCGAGAAGCTCAGAAACGTTCATCATATATTCAGGTCTTAAACTAATATTGTAACAATCAATAGGTATCTTAAACTGTAACTCCAACACCATCGAAAATATTACATTTAGACTTGTTTTTAAAGATATCAAACGCATGAATATATGATCCCGCTACATTCCCCCCGGGACTCGTCGCGTCTCCCGGGGCTACCCGGGATGTGAACGAGGTGTGTTCGCTACATAACGCAACAATACATACTGATAAGATCGTCGGATTATTTGCGAATATCGTGCAGTTTTGAGGAAGAAATATATATCAACGTTTGATCCTAAAGAAGAATAGACAGACCCTATTATTTTAATGAAAACTGAATCACTAATTATTATATTAATTATATAATAACGAACAATAATACGAGGCCGATTTTTTTTTTCGTTTCCTTAAAAATATCTAGTGGAATGTTATTCGGTTTCGTCTATTGAACAAGCCCTTAAAGTTTGCGGAGGGCTGTCCCTTATACCTTGTATACTGCAGTACATTATAAAACTATTGCTTTGAATCGAGTGCTTTTCTAAATATGTTGTAAACTTTTCGTGGCGAGTTCAGAATATATATTTTTTTTAGCTGTATGGCTTTCTTATAAACCTACATATAAAAAGTGTATCTTGCGTACTTTATTATCATAAATTATTATTATGACCCCGTTGTGTCCCACTGCAGGGCAAAGACCTCCCTTCCGTTAGTCCACTCTTTTTTGTCCTTAGCTACTTGAGGCCAATCCTTCAGTCCAAATCTTGTTCATATTTCTTTAGAATGCATTCCATAAACCACCAGTATTTTTGCAGCTTTTTGCGACTAAAAAATAAATCCTCCGTCACGTCCGCTGTTCTTTGTCCCGCGCGATACAAAGCGTATTTCCGCCAATATTTTCAAAACTGATCCGGCGCCATGTTGCGCGGAAGTCGCCACAGGTGAACGGTTCCTATGAATTTTAAGGCTTCATGCATTTTTGCGAACAAAGCCCGTGTAGGTGCAAGTAGGCCAATGTTAATTTTAATGTTATATGCGTCATAGACACGTGCCTACATACATGGTGGAAATGCCTATCTTTTTTAGGGTTCCATAATAGGAATGACTAAGACTCCATTGTCTGTCCGCCTGTCTGTCAGTCTGTTACCGGCTGTATCTCATGAACCGTGATAGATATACAGATGATTTTTTTTACAGATAATATTTTTCTGTAGCCGTTATAACAACAAATATGTATACACACAACGGAATAAAATTAATATTTAAAGGCAATAAAACCTTTAAGGCTATATAATAAATGTGTTTTTTTGCCGCTTTTTGCTACAGACGGTAGGAGCCCGTTGTCAGCGAATCCGATTCGCACTTAGCCGGTCTTTTTTGTTATGCTTTATCGTCACAAGATACATGATTTTTATTTGAGGTCGACAATTATTAAATTATTTCCTCCAAAGCGGAACGAGAGGGCAGGTGACGTGTTTATTTATTTATATATTCTTTATTGCACATCAAGAATAAAAATTTACAAAAAGAAACCGTACAATAGAAAACACACAATTGGCGGCGTGTTTTTACTAACTAAAACCCACCGGCTTCTTAGTTGCTCTTTGTGTTGTATCTAGAGCCAGGGTCACTCTTTCAAACGTTCTCACATGCACAGAGTAGGAGCACGGTGAAAATACCTATTCTTTTACTTTGCTTTTTATTATCATGTTTTCATAACGAAGATATAGGTACAGACACGTGTTGTAAAAGTAAAAGCTTGAAGTCTATACGAGTCTTAAAACATCAGTTAACAGCGTCAATCAAACAGATTCGGGCGCCGTCATATTGTAAACACGTTCAGTGCGCGTGTAGGTGGTGGCCCGCTGAGGAATGCACTCGGTAATGGAATTTGCCAAACACTCGCACAACAGACCGGCACACTTAATTCCCGTGAGTGGTTCTTTCATGACGTCGACAAGGCAGGCGCTGCCGAAGAATTGTCGAAGCTTTGGCGCTTTTGCTTACTAATGCACCCACTCAGGTAGGGACGGTGGAGCTCTCTTCACTGGCTGGATAATTAATTGACTTATGTAGTTACTATGTGATGTGACAGTCATTCGATGTATGAACTCCATGAACTGTGTCTAAATATAATCATTTTTGCCCCAGCTTCTCGCTATGAAAAAGAGTTCAGAGTAAACGAAAGAACTGGTTGCCAAGGAAGCGTTTACTAAGTTTAAAAATATAGTATTAAAATCGCTCATCGTTTTCTAAGGAGTAAAACTATAGACAGTTGTTTTTAGATAGTTCCACTGTTAATACAAAAGGTATTTAGAGCAAATAAACAGGACTTTATAAAGAATCTAGTCGCTTACATAGACCCGAGTAACAGCGTGTCGGTGTGACAGTCGCCGTCTTCCTCTGCTGTCACATGTCTTGATTTACAAAATATGTACCTATAAATTATTAACCGACTTCGAAAAGGAGGAGATTCCATGTTCGGCTGAATGTATTTTTTTTTTTTATAATTATATCGCTTTGGCTCACAACACATTTTCTTCTACTGAACAATTGATTTTACATTTCTTTGCAACCAACACGCGGCCATTTAGTCAGCTGCCATTTTCCACGTTCAGATCCTGGAAGGTACAGTCCAGTTTGGTCCAAAGGTCATCTCTATTCAAAGGAGGTTCTTGGACTTTACGCCCTCTTCTACATACCTAGATTTAGTACATATACGTACGGAGGTACTACACTATTATGTAGGTACAGTAGTAGTAATAACCGAACTTAATACAACAAGGCGTTCATTACGAGTTAACCTTTGGGTCAATGAGAAGACACTACTGATTAAGTGACTAGACTTAAGTAAGTAATTTCATTATTCACGATCAAATGGTTTTGTTTGGTTTGACCTAACCGAACTCTGCTCGTCCCTGGTTGACTGACTGTCCCTAAACTGTTTCCATAGGACAGGCACGCTAGTGTGGCAAGTTAATATCGGCTGCGGTCAGAATCTCGGCTTCAGGCATGGCACGCTAATGGAACAACACTAGTCGTTCATTTGAGCTTAATTGCAATTAATTTGTTATGTAACACACACAAACATCACGCTTGTACTTCACAATGAGGTATGTAGAGCTGCACCGATTGTTACACACATAGTTCACCAGTTTTGTTTTTATGTCCAATATAATGCCCCTGATAGTTAAAAAGACGTATCTAACAATAAGTAAAAACGGATAAAAAAGTTTAATGAATGAAACGGGAAATCGGGCCTTTTTTCCATGTGTTAAAACTGCACAGGAGAGTATTAGCAAAATATTAAAAATACAGGCAGATGCGGATTTTTCCTGATTTCAGCAATGTTTAATTCTAAAATCTGGAAAAAATCTTAGATGCGTCTTTTTTACTAATGGGGGCAGAATAGCAGATGAGTTAATTATCATAATACGGGTACAACCCTAACTTCGAGATGTAACTGAGACGGTTCAGATAAAACCAACCCAATAACATGTTACGTGACCCGGAGATCGACCTCGAGACCTCATGCGCAGCACTGCTTGCGACCACCACGCTTACGAGGCAGCCATTCCATAGTAGTGGTTTGTTGACTGGCCTCAATTATAGTACTGTAAACAGTATCTATTGCTTTCTTTACTATGATATATTTATGTGAAATGGGATGATTGCTAATCCATCATGGCTTGTCGATTTGGATGTGACCTTGATAGAACCTAATGACACTTAAGATCCTGGTTGTATTGACGGAAGTTTTTGACTTACTGACAAAAGCTAAGTTAAGTAGTACTTTTGTGTTTTGAACTTTGCCCCACACTAAGAATTCTGTATTATATAAAGGATACAAAAAATATTGAAAGCAGCCGAAAAGATACAGATCCTATCGACTGCTTTCAACATAAAAAAAACGTGAGGACTATTTAGTGCAATGAGATGCTGAGTCTTTTTCTAAAGTAAACCATTGGTGTTTAGTTGAAAGGGTATACAATTAAACTCAGATCAGAAACAACTATCTGTAGGCCGCGCAAATGTTTGTTCGAAGTGGGAATCGAATTCGCGACGCTCAGCAAAGCATTCAATCGTTAAACCACTTCGCCAACCGTGCCGTCAATATTGTATAACAGACATTTAGCGTCAATTACTAACATCTTTATGAAATTTCATAAACTGTAAGTCGAATCATGACATTAGCTGGCCCCGCTACCCCTGTCCCCTCCCCCCGCATATTATTATATTGTTGAGAAGTTGTCAGGTCACAAGCGGAAAAAAAGTTGGGCTCGATTAAAATACGATTTTATATGAAATATGTTGAGTGATCATATTATATATGATACTCATGTTGTTTCATACCTAAATTATACTACGCTTTAGCTTTTGGTTAAGGCTATAATTTCTAATAGGAGAAGATACTCATTCCACATGAGTGAATTCGCTGGGAGAAGATCCATAATATTTTTTAACTGTCCAATTTAAGTGAACTTTTTAACAACAAACAAAAACTTGTCTTAGCTTATTATCTTTCTGGACGGCTGTCAAGCTCCTTTTAAATGTTCAAGGTTATCTATTCATTACCGGACTGCATTTGTAATTCTGCTGTTCAACTAAATGGTTAAGTTCTATTCTCTAACGTCTTGTTCTGTTGCAGGGCGTGTTGCGCGAGTTGGAGCAGAAGAAGCCGCAGCTGGACGAGCTCCTGCACACCGCCGAGAGCCTCAAGGGCACGGAGAACCGGCAGCAGCTGCACGGCAAAGGTAGGCCTAGTCGTAAGAGTTGCAGGAGGAGCGTTCATGTGATAACAATACTGACGTTACTAGGTGCTAAAAGAACTTGACGCAATCCCTAGAAGGGCACTTTTTATAACCAGTTCTTTTTGTATTGTTCTTTTTTCTAGAGGCGCAGTTATGGAAGCGCGCACCGGGCGTATAAAAGACTAGTTACGGTACTGGATAGGGATAACATCGCGCACTGTTCGCATTTTATGTTTAGCGTACGCATCTTGGCATTTATACCGTTTGTTATAAAGTTCAATATCAAGTACACGTGTTGGGATCGCAACGGACGGGACGCGTGTGCTACGCGATTACGACGCGTTTACGTCGCGGTTGCTATTCGTGCGCTGAGCATGTGCGTGACTGATTTATAATTATTAAAGTTCTCTATGAGAAGACAATCAAAATTATATATTCTTGTAAGCACTGATTGCGCCTTTAGGGCACTGTTGAATAGTGTGGACGTGCATGTAGCCGCCGGAGGTAATACGGATTTTTACTTGTTTAAAAGTGAAATTATTTTACACTCAGTAGCATTGACTTTTTGGCGGTTTTGCGGTAATCTACATTGTTTTGATGCAGTATCAATCTACATAATAGGTTCTTGTGATTCTTTATTATACTTATAGGTACATAATTTGTTTTAAACGATTTTAATCTACGTTATTTCTTTTTCTAATTTCCATTTATAACAACTTCATTATTTTGGTGAAATCTACCATTATTTTTAATGACAATACAATACACACAGTGTGTCTCTTCACGTTCCATTACCTGCAACTCTCAGGAGAATTAAAAGAATTGAAACCGTTTGTGATGTCTGGAAGGAGTGGGGCCCACACAGTGGCCGATGTGCCGCGCACACAGTGGCCCACAGTGGCCGCACACACAGTGGCCCGCAGTGGCCGCACAGCGCGCAGCTGATTGGAAAGCTCCTAGAATGGCGAGCCATTACTTTTATATCAGTCGTTCAATAATAACGTAACGTTTATTGTTTCGTATTGGTAGTGTGCGCTTGTGGAGGAATGGACGAGGGATTTAAATTGTGTTTTGATAAAAAATATTTTTAGAGCTCGGCACAATTAAAAATCTTTCAGTAAAAGGCACTGTTACTTAAAGTAAGTTTTTGAAACAATGTCAGCTTTGGTACTCCTTGTAAAGCGCGTGTCAAGAGTTACTATACAAACTTTAAATAAAATCTAAAATAAATTAAAAAAAAAAACACGCAACCTAGTCGTGCCCTGCAGTCGTTAAAGATCAACTGTTAAATATTTCCAGTAATTTTTTTCATAAACAAAATATTTTTGCAATAAACCCTTAACAAACGGTTAGTAGCCGTTGCGACGCGTGTCTCGGCGTGTCGAGATCAATGGCGACGATTCGACGCGTTTTATTGCGTCAATGCGATGTTTACATTCATTCACTTTAATAAGTTTTATGAGCCGCCATGTTCATTAAGCGTTGGGAAGTGTTCGTGGGAAAACGTAATTAATGAGCGCTTACTGGAGCAGATTAACTTAACATACTAACACTCAGTATTGGAAAAAATTGAGTGTGTTCCATGACTTGGAAAAATGTAAAATCACCGTAAGTTTATTGACACAAAACACTTAACAATTAATGCACGTTACCATGAAAAACTGAACGCTGTAGATATCGAATAACCAAATCTCTAATTCAGCAATTCGAATCACTTAATAACATATGCGCACTTTTACCAAAAACTTATCACTGAAGCTACGCGACCTCGCTTAACCTCTAACGAAAAAATATCTATAAATTGGGGTTCCTAAAAAAAATATATTTTTTTAGTCTTTATTCACTTAATTAGTTTGCCAAATCAAACATTAGAAAAAAATGACTCTTACAAACTCGTAAAATTAAAGTTTCCCGTAGCACCAAGCTTTGTCTTCTTCGCCTTTCAAAGCCCATCAACCGACCGATCAGCTGATTGACAGGTTACTATTAATCTAAACAAAATACCGCATCTGCACTATCTGCCCTGTCTATTCTGTCAGTAAGACACAAACATATTTGCTTGTGTAAGTCATGAACAAGTCGTAACATAATTTGTTGAAACTTGGGCACAATCTCGCAGCGAGCTAAACGACCGAGTCAGGCGGTAATTACGACTCACTGCCGCGACTTACAAACTGCAGAAGAACAACTTGCAGCTATCCCAACTTCAAGCTTCCTCTATGGAATATAGAAGTTGAGATAGCTTCGATATCTAATGCATTTATATGTCACGAGTTACTAATGATTTGAGAGACTAATGATTTCGCAATGGGTCACGTGTTGGGTACATTTTTAGAATCAGTCTTTGATATCTTGAAATGGAGATCAGTGGTATCCCTGCATTCGGTTAGACCGGTAGCTGACCCCAACATAGATATGAAAAGACAGATTGTAACATGGGTCTTTGGACGTATATGAAACAGAGTGTAAAGCCTCGCCGGTGTTATGTCTGGTGGGCAACTGCCCGATAAATGATTTCGGGATATACTATATGGTCAAATTGTGCGGAGAGCTTTAATTGCGCGATGCAGGATTAGTTCTTATGTGTCGCTGTCAGGTTAGTTACCATCGCGTATGTTTAGTGTCGAGTGGACCTTCGTATCGTCCTGTACTGAGCATTCGGGTGGCAGCAGTACAAATGTACTCGTAGTCTTAATCTAAATATATAAATATAAAGAGGTATGAAAACTGTCTGCGTGTCCCCTCTTCAAAGTTAACTAGCGGCCCTTGTGAGAGTTCGGCAGAGGCTTCATTAACACGAACACTGGCGACTTGTTACACTCATTACGAGAGAACTTCACGAATTGCTCAAGGAACATCAAACGTCATGTTGATTAAGGTAAATTTCCCTGTTCGATTTTAAAATAAGAAGCACTAAAATGAAAGCGTATTTATTACATCTAATATAAAATGTATTTTCTCTCTCTTACTCTTTTATGGTTTCACTAGGAATGATACGTACATATATAAAATATTTATCAAAATTATCTCAAGTAATTTATTTATCAACTGCTATTGGCAGCGGCTTCACTCGCGTAATAGTAAAAAATGATCATACAAGCAAAGGGCACATACAAGCTGAATACAAAGTCCTATACGCTATTCCAGGACATGGTCTAGCCGTGTGCCTAGTTATATCCAAATCCTTTCAGCCGTTCGAGCGTATAGAGGTAACACACATATAAATATATACACACACGCTCTCACAAACATACAAATATGCACACACTCTCGCCAACTTCCGTCTCAATAACATTATAAATGTGATTAAAAGCATAAAATATTAAACATAAAACGCCATACATGGCTTAAACCTATTCCACCAGCTCAGTAGCCTTAACATAGGCTTACTAACTCAAAAAGAACCATCCAATGATCGCGTAAAGTAAAGCTGACCCTTAATCTGGTTACTCACCCTCGCTCAGCCCTCCGCCCTCAGCCGGAGGGACGCGCTTTATGTGAGGAAGAGTGTGCTCAAGTATAATCAAGTTTATGCAAGCCCTACACCCGTGAGCGACCCGAAAGGGACTGTCGGCTATAATTGAACCAATTAGTGACTATTTCTGAAGATTTTTATTTCTAAAGCTGTTGTTGGTTCTAGAGAATTGGTTGACTGTTGGAGTACGGTTAAGGGGTTTATGTTCGAGTTATGTTTGTTGATTAAATTTTTATCACAAAATCGAATAGAGCCCGGGCGGGTAGTACGGTGTTATTAAGATTTCTACGTACCTAAACAACACAATATGTCGTTGTTATTTACGAGTATTTTGTAAGTTGGTTTCAAATAACAATGTTAGAAGTCCATATGTTTGGTAAAGTTTAAGTGAATTAGTAGCAGATGAGGCCGGTGTTACTTAGTTGACTACATGAAGTAGAAACTCCAAAAAAAACTGAGAGATAAAAGTCTCTTTTAAAGTCATTGCCAACCAAACCGTGTCCAACAAATATCTCGCTAAATATGTAACCTAAACGTTTGAATGTAATCAACAGCTACCCGTGTTTAGTTGTTACGTGTATTTATCGCTCAGACCTCAGTGTTCAGCGCTCTTAAGTGCACCTAAGAGCATAAGTGCCGCGACCGGCGCCGAGCCAGAAACAACTCTTACAAAATGAATCTTACTAACGTAATCCCCAGAGTATTCATAATTCCCTCTTCCCCAGATAAATTGATTCACTCCCTTCCTCTCAGCTGTTGATTATAACTGTCCTCGCTTACTCTATAACGACCCTTAAATATAAGATGTTAAAGTTTGTTTTATAATTCGAGATCCTGAAGATAGCACTTAGAGGGAGATGCAATAGAAATTGAATTTTAAATGTTGGAGCTTAAGGTTAGTAATTTATTGAGTGGTGGTAAGACGTGCATTCTTGATGGCGCGAACCGGTGCGTCGTTTCTAATGTTGGCAATCCTGGCGTGCTGGAGCGGGAGTATGGCAACACTCTATTTATGCGGCTCACGGGCGCAGTCGTTAGCGAGTCGCGAGCCGTGGCTCCTGCGCCGTGCTGCTAATGTGCTCCACAAATGGCTATTCAATTTTAATTTATTCAGGCATTAATTCAGAAAAAAAACCGAATGATTTAAAAGGCCATACTGGTTTCGTTCTTCGACAAGAAATAAATCAATAATTGAAATTTTAGAAAAGAGGATGATTTGATTAAACTGTAAAAGAGACAAACCTGAGATTGTAGTCTTGCTATAGTACTGCTTGGCTGGTTGCTACTTACTGGACACGAGCTCTCTATCAAGAGCCCTCCAGGAGATGCCGAGCTGACTTCACAGCCAACCACAGACTGCCTCCCGATATCTCTCCCTGGGCGAGCTATCATGTTGTTTTTAAACAGTCAGGGCTGTTAGTGTACTAGTTGGTACACTATTAAACTAACAGCCCTGACTGCTATGTTGGAGGTCATGGGTTCGATTGCCACCCAAGACAAATGTTTGTGTGATTAGCACGATCTATTTATTTTATTTATTTATTCATTTTTTAAGTGTATGTGTGTACATACACACATACACTTAAAAAATGAAATTAACAAATACAGAAAGAAGAGTACAAAGTTACTGCTTATTTCAAATGAAATTGCTTCCAGCAGACCTGCGACAGGAGAGTTGGATGATAGATGTAGACACAGTGTATACAAATAAATCAGAAAATAAAAAATATATATTACAATTATCTCAATTAAATAATATATAAATGACATTACAAGATCATTTGTTGTCTGGTTTAATTTATCTATAATGTGTATGCATGTATGTAGAAATATAATATATGAGTATGTTTATCATTTGTCTAGTACTCATAGCACACGCTTTGCTTAATTTAGGAGTAAATGGCGTTGAGTGATAGTTCTGGAATATTATAATAAAACTATAATAATATTCTACAACTACCACACAACGCCGTCTAGTCCCAAGCTAAGCAAAGCTTGTGTTATGAGTACTAGACAGCTCATAAACATACTTATATATTTCTAAATACATACATAATATAGATAAATTACTCCCAGACACAGAACAAATGATCATGCTCATCACTTAAACATTTGTCCTGGGTGGGAATCGAACCTACAACCTCCGGCATAGCAGTAAGGGCCACTAACCACTAGACTAACAGGCCAGTCAAGTCAACTATATCATATATTATGATAATATGTAGTATAATACAGATTCCAGGCCGGGATCGTAATTGTGTTATTGTACCCACTGGACTGATGAAGTAGTTTGTGTTAAAACTCTACGTTTTTATTGATACTAAAATAAATGTATACAATACTAAGAGCCTGTTCTTTTGACAGTAATATTATGATATCCACGCACTCGTTGTATATTTAGTGAGAGCTTGTTTCATGCGCTTCCCTCGAGACACTTCCCACTCAAAAAGTTACGCAGAATATGTAAGTACTATTCTTTTTTCCAATTTTAGACATTGTTCTTTCTGTCGAAGAGCATTATATACATGTAGACATATACGTAATGCGTATAATGTAAGTCTGTGAATATCCAAAGTGAAACTAAACATAAGATCTTTAATACAATCTCATTTCATCTTGTGTTCACGCAAATACAACTGAGCAGCTGAAACATCTCTGTATTTCAATGTTTAGCTCTCAGACATGCCTCAGAGCGAAGCCTTTCACTTCGAAACAACACAACGCCTTGCCAATCATAAGCCTTAAAGGCGTCTGTTAGCTTTCCCTCCGTTCCCACAAAGCAATTTGTGGTTCAAATGAATCTTTCAGTTTTGTAACTAACTCGTACAAATATACACGTAATTGCAACGTTTAAATCTAATTTTCCGCAAATTTATAACCTTTAGAATGTTCTCTGTTGCAAATTACGATCTCTGGTGTCGCTCGTAGCGCGGCGTAGAGGGTGGGGCTACGCGCTACGAGCTCCGCGCCACACGCTACGAGGTTCGTAGACCCACACCACGGGGCTCGTAGACGGCTACGAGTTAGCTTTCTTGTAGGGGTGTGTAACAGTCGATGAGATTTACGTTAAGTATCGAATGTATTGAAGACAATCCTGTGAGTTTTTATTAAAAACAAAAAAGATACGTTTAGTATTACTAATGCTATGCACTTAAATATTTAATCGCATGCATACGTCACTAAAATGGTTGCACTTTTGGTAAATAATTTTATGTCAATGTCACATTATATTAATTTAGGGCTACCTACTATTGCCAAGTTATTGAAGTATCGTACGTACATTAATATCACGCGTCGCACATCACTGGTCCTTTGAGGAGCGGTCGACGGTAAATATGACGACAAGCGTGCGTGCGGTGCGACTGCGTGGCGGCTGCGGGGCGGCTGCGTGTCGGCCGCGGTCACGACTAGCATTCCATTAACTGTGTGGTTTCTACTTTTTTATTCTTTATGACTGTGTTCTTGTGTGCTACGGTTGGCACATGCTGTCACTACGGCTTGTTGACTGGTTTTTTTTTTAAGTTGAAAATAAAACGCATGTCAATATTATTTTTAAAGTGCATCAGTATAATAATATATATATTATAATTGCATGCTTTGATCGTGAAAGTAGACATACTACCAATTTATTTAGTAGTCTCCCTGTTAATGATCAGATCGGGAGGAAGGATCACCTTATTACATTAATTAAGAAAATTCCCTCTATTGTGATCTCTATCACCCAATGGTTTGCTGGAAGAAACAATATTGTACCTAGCAATATGAGCTCCGTTATCTCATATATTGTAACTTATCATAGTATACAATAAATAATAAAGAATTAACAAGGCACACGTCACATCACGCGATCTGTTTTTAATTTGTATCATTTGCTTATTATGTTAATTGTAAATTGCGTAAGATATTGAACTTACTGCATTTCACTTCACTTACGACTGTTCGGATATTTCAAGGCAAATATAATGTAGTCGGCTTTATAATGTTCCCACTGCTGTGGGACTCAGGCCCTCTCTAAAACAGGAAAACCACTCACAAACCACAGGCAAATACAACTAGTTTAATCCATTTCTTTCCGAGATTATAACTGTATGTAGGTTGCAAAAATATATTATTTCGAAGAAAAATCTTCTCAGACTTACTCTGTAAACTTCTTGGAAGCGTGTCTGTTAGTTTCAGTACGGCGTCGGTTCCAACTAGAAAAATAAACGGAATGCTTACACAGCGGATTATAAACGTGAAATACTCGTAAAAAATACTAAATATAGCAAGCACTCTTTATCCGGTGGCATATTTTATTCGGAATAAAATGTAGTCTGTGGCACTCAAGGATAGTTTCAATGATATTGCATCAAATCTTAACTTTTTCGAAATGTGGTCAACATCAGTTCCAATAATTCCTGTTCTTTACTCCATGGCCAGCACACCCGGCTACTGTCGCTAGTCTGCGTCACCTCCACGAGCTCCCTGGCTCCACGTTTAGCGGCGTCTATCTCAACACATTAAGGCTTTCAGGAGAAACTTCAGACGTTTCGTGATTTATTTCGGGCGTCGGCCCATAACGACGTCTGGCAAGTTTGCTGTAATACAATCGAATCTTCGGTATATACACACACAAGTACACGCGCAACTTAGTCTATACTTCTATCATTATCGAAATGACCTTTTACTGATGAGAAAAGAAGGAATAAATGCTCTACAATACTTTACTGATAAAAGATAAGAGTATGAATCTAGTTCTCTCACAATACAGCGACAGTAGATATAAACTACTAACTGATAATATGCGCAGCTCTTGCGCGAACTACCCCCGTAGTCATATAAATATATGCACATCTTAGGGAAAAGCTAGTGTAAGATAAAACATATGAATATTACGTTACGTTGTCTACTATCTTGAACTATCAAGTTGTGGAATATTATTATTTACTAGCGACCCGCCCCGGCTTTGCTCGGGTGCAATATTGTACATATAAACCTTCCTCTTGAATCACTCTATCTATTAAAAAAAACCGCATCAAAATCCGTTGCGTAGTTTTAAATATTTAAGCGTACATAGGGATATAGGGATAGAAAAAGCGACTTTGTTTTATACTATGTAGTGATTATTATTATTTATTACCACTCAAAGGTTGAATAGAAAATGCACGTCATATAACGTTTTGTTGTTGCATTGGCTTTAACAACAGAGTGTCAGTCAAAAATTATAAACTTGCGTAAAGTTTCAGTTCACTCGGAGTATTTTTAAAATTTGTGCCTAAAGCAAATGGCGAAGTGGCACATTACTGATTAAAAATGAGAAAACATTTTACATTTGCAAGTCATTTCTTGTTTCTGTTACTGTCACCAGAAGCTTTCATCGTTCAGTTGGAGATTGAAATTCTCTGAACACTTTATTCAGTGTACATTGGATTGTTTGAGCTCATTCAAACTTTCACCGCGGCGCACTGTCACTGTCTAAATAATAGAAGCCATCGCTTATTGGTCTATTAATCTATCTACCTAATTTAACTCGTCACATCAGATATCGCACGACCTAAACAGATGGCTAAGGAAAGAAATATGTTTATAAAATATTTGAAAAAAAAAGAAGGTGTTATTAGCGTATGAATGTAAGGAAAAATAAATAAAACACTAAAATTATACGATTTATTCACTGTGTAGAAATCTAAGAGTAGTAAAAGAAGAATTTGGAAATAGTTGTAATTGTTGCTAACGCTTGTACTTCACTACTATAGGTACCACTTCAGGCTAAATACTACAAATAACTCAATTAATTTCGCTAATGGTATGTATTGGGGATTTTCCACTTCATTTGGAAGCCGCTCCGTAAGACCGAATGAAGCCGCAAGCCCGCAGCAGTCGGTAAATACTTGGGCAAAGTTGGCAAACAAGCCCGTCTTTATCTGCGGCTAAACCTCGAAATAGCCGGCGAATGTTCGATAGCCTATAAATAGAATTGTTTTACCTATAGTGAATACGTCGTTCGGTAATGGCGTCATTCTCTTTCTTGTAACACAACTTTCATGAAACACATATTTTGTAATTGCATACGATTTTATTACATTTGGTTCCATTTCAATTTCAAAGCTCAAAACTATTACTATTGATAAACTCGCGCGGACCTCCATCTTATGTGATACGATATTCCCCGGGCAATACTAGTCGACGATGGGCCGCGCTTGCCAGGAAGTGATGAGTGAAGATAGACCCCGGCAGGGAATTCTACTCCTCAGCATTACCTACGTATAATAAAAGTTCAAAAAGTTTCGTAATCAAACGAAACCGTAGCTGAACCCATAAGATTGATCAAGTATTTGTGCGTGTATTATTCTACAAGCTCGAAGTAATACCGTGTATGTTGTAAGGCTTGTGAGCACAGAGTCGTCATCCCTTATGGGGGTTCTTTTTGAAGATTTCCAAGTTGTGTGAAACCAATAATAATCAGTCAATAAATTCCACGTACATATACATACATAAGTCTGTGATCGTAACAATAACCAGTCGGTACGATCGCAGTGCTTGTCCATTATCGACAGTTTCCAGCACTTCCACGAGCACGGACAAATCAATTGACTTGTAAATCGCACGACGACGGTAAGCAAACATTTGTTTGTTATTTCCTTGAAGTTATTGAGAGAATGGCATATTTTGCTCAATCTCGGAAAATATTGCCGAAGGTAAGGTGGCTTATACAGCACAGGCCGTGCTGCATACTTATATTATCACAAAGCAACACGTATTGAAAATATTGTCGTTTCAAATTGTACTTCACACTAGTATTATAAAGGGGAAAGATTCTATATGTGTGCGTGTGCGTGTGTGTATGTGTTACTCATTCATGCTCAAAAGGCTGAATAAATTTGAATATTAGGCAAACAGGTAGACCATATCCTGGATTAGCTCATGGGACTCTTCTTATCTCAAGAGTTTGTTCCCTTGAGATTGTTTTCTACTTTCAAGCGGGTCTTCTCTCGACGGGGAAAATCATCATTGACGAAACCCGCTCTTGGGTGGAGCGGGAGACAGTGTCAGAGTCTTACTGACTTAAAACCCCGCGCCGTTCCTTCTAGCCTTCATACCGGGGCTCTAGTTTCCTTTCGGATAACCCCGACCCCGGTAGGCTTCGACCCAGATGGGCCCCTCCTGTTGCTGACAACTACTTTCAAGCGGGTGGAGCCGATGTCTATAAAGTTCATTTATCATATTGTTACTTTTGACAGATATGTTTAGACTTTACTTAAACATAAAATATTTAAGAAATAAAAGCTGGAAAAAACGTATATGATTTAAAGAAGTAGATTTGAAGTGATGTGACTGAGACTCCCTCAAAATTCACCGAAGCGTCCACCGAGACCTCGAGATATTTGGTCAAACCAACGTGCCGCAAGTCTAGACCCCAGAACTTGAGCTGATCAGGAGTTAACCTTCAATCGCTCCACAATCACAAATCAAGCTGAGCATTATCGCACAGTAAGGAAACGTGATCGTTAACCTATATACGAGTTGCTGGAGACACCCGCGCCGCCCTTCGTCAGTCGCCGCCCGACCTCCGGCTCGAACGCACGCGCGCCGCCGCCCGACGTACCGAAATAATGTGCGCGACCGGCCGGCCAACCTAATCCGAGGCCTATATTAAACATATCAGCTTTTTAATTATGTATTCTAGTGTTATAGTGATAAGGTGTAATCTACAACGAGTTAGTGTCGGTGAGATGGCGTAATGAGTGGAGCATTGTGATCGTGCGGGATACTTGGGATTCGCCTTTTGTTGAGATTTTTTTCATCGTGATTAAGCTTTTCATTTGTGTTTAACTTAATTTGAATGTATTATTTTCTCTCTTCTATATCTACCGCGTTGTGTATTTTCCCCACGGATATATGTTTACAGAGAATGTGTTAGGGGTGATCCTCCGATCTGCTTTCCATTTTACTTTATTGGTTATTGTGCCGCTCCATCGAGTCGTTTGTCTTCATTTGAACCAACAGGTGACAGTCGACGTCACATGTCTTGTACAAGCGCCTCAACGATTACTTAAACTGCCTCTAACATGTTAAGTGCCTATTTCTTTGCCGAAGGACCATTTTCTTTTCATTAAGCATCATTCTTTAGCCATTGTTACTTAAATATTTTTACAATGTAAAGCACCGAACTTGTTGCTCGTAATTAATTGTTCCACACAACACTCGTGAGTTTACGAGTCCGCTGTTAAGGCTTCGCTAAATTATTCAAGTTTCAAGTCGCTGTGTAAGTACTGGGGGAACATGAAAGTACTGATATTCGCGAAATTACCATGAAACTAAGGGGCATGTTGTTGTAGTAACGAAACGCAAAGGTTGAGAGGTAGAGAATGCCTTGTTGCATTAAGTCCGCCTATGTATCATTACTGTGCATGAAGTTTAAATATATATATATATATAGTAGTGGCTCTCTTAGTGACGTTTTTTTTTTGTCGATGGGGAAAATCATCTTATGACAAAACCCGCTCTTGGGTGGAGCGGGAGATAGTGTCAGACTCTTACTGACTAAAAACCCCACGCCGTTCCTTCTAGCCTTCATACCGGGGCTCAAGTTTCCTTTCGGATAACCCCGGCCCCGGTAGACTCTTAGTGACGTGATCTTTTCATAAAAGTGTTAGCTGTTCTTGTGCCTTCGTCTTCAAGAAATAGCTGTTGTTCTTCAAGAAACAGATCAGCAGTTGGTACCTTTTAGCCATAAACTTATGCGTGCTGGAAAATGATAATTACACACCAGATATTTTTACTGACAATGAAAAATAAGATATTGTCACAAAATGAGGTTCTCGTTATCCAATAGATAGATGATGAAATAGATCTCTGAAAAACATTGGTTCTTTGTAGACCAAACTACGCAAGAGGGTAGAAGTGACTAATTCGCTAGTAACACGCAACAGCTCGCCGGCTCAGATGTCTGAGCTGATATTAAGTTCAAACTCAAGCCACATTGACGTGGATTACTCCTTAGCGTGTAGCTTGATTTTAATCGTTTTCTCGTGCAAATCATAATACTGGTATTCATTCGACTGCACCTGATGGTTAAAATATCTTAAAAAATAAGAGAACTTCGCTCCACACAAAAAATACTCCTGTATCGTAGTTGCGTACACAATCATATAAACTCACATACACAGACACACAGCCCTGGAACAACTACCTGTAGACTCCATTTAAATATTTGATCCATCCGGGAATTGAATCCACGACACGCAGCGCAGCAACCAACCATTCAACCACCATACCAAAAATCTGATAGTAAATTATCCTTCAAACGTAAAATTCGGAACTACTACTTGAAGTCCTCTCAACTTTAGTTCGGTCTTCGTCAGAATTGTTATTATTGAGTTATCTTAATGATTTGATATTTTTCATAGTATTTATTAGTTTATTATTTTAGCATAGATATTTATGTATTTTATTATTATAAATAACTTTTTTTTTTATTTTTCCTTTTGTAGTATCTGTTATTTATTTATTATACAAACCTACCAAAGTTGTCTTTTTTAACCCAAAGGTTGACTGGTAGATTCTCTACCAGTCAACCTGCAACAGCCTTGTTGCATTAAGTCCGCCTATGTACCACTACTGTACATGGAGTTTAAATAAATAAATAAATACCAGCCGTACCGTCAATTTTATAACTGACAAGATGTTGGGCTGATGATGAAGAAGTTTTGTTTTTAACCCTTCAGATACCGTCAATTAGAAACACAATAGTAAGACAATAGATGCGCGGCCACCGGTGGTCGCTTGGGGATTCATGAATTAATAATAACTGGTGACTAGTAAGAAGGCGAGTTCAGTGAGCTACAGAGTGCACATTATGTACATATTATGATAATTAGTTCATTGTGTAGGAACTCGTAAATACATCAGGCACCCGGCCTCATTAACTAATTACATTCTGTCTTCGTGATCACACCCGAGATGAAAGGACACCCTCACCAGGAGGAAAATTACGACATTCATTTCATACTGCACTCAAAATAACGACAATATTACTAAATAGTAAATAGGCAATGATTTTATAAGTAGAACAATATCTTCATCATCATCATCATATCAGCCGAAAGACGTCCACTGCTGGACATAGGCCTCCCCCAAGCGTCGCCTTAACGACCGGTCCTGTGTGTCACGCATCCATCGGATTCCCGCGACCCTGACCAGGTCATCGGTCTACCTTGTTGGAGGCCTACCAACGTTGCGTCTTCCGGTACGTAGTTGCCACTCCAGAACCTTTCATTCCCATCGACCATCTGTTCTGCGTCCAATATGCCCTGCCCATTGCCTCTTAAGTTTGGCGACTCTTCGAACTATGTCGGCAACCTTGGTTCTCCTGCGGATGTGATGTGATCACGCTCATCAGAAATGAAGATACCCGCATGCTGAAGGAAACTCCGAGCATAGCCCTTTCCATCGCCCTTTGGGTGACTTTGAGTCTTCTTATAAGGCCCATTGTAAGCGACCACGTTTCGGAGCCATAAGTCATAACTGGCAACACGCACTGGTCATAAACTTTCGTCTTGAGACACTGTGGTATATTAGACGAAAAATATCTTAGCAAAGCATAATTATGTTTATTCTGGAAGGGTTTAACTTCTTCATCAAACACATTCGTCAGTTATTAATCCCAGGTGCAAGTAAACGATCATGTTGCCGTATACCGAGTATTTAAAAACTTAAATGGACTTCATGGTCGGCGGTAGTGTTTGCTATCCATCAGACCGAGCAGGCCATTTACTAGTAGTAACATGACTATTATAATAGCAAAGTCATAATTAACTTCAGGTATGTGTCTACGCTTATCTTATCTATATATAGGAAATCTTCAGTTCATTTCCCCCATTCTAGGTGAAGCAAAAGGGAGTGTCAGATATTTATTAACTAAAACCCACCGTAACCCACTGAAGGAATTCAGGTGTCCTTTACCTTTCAGGGTTGCAGTAACTTCTGAATAGTACAAAATACTTGACCGATCTTGTCTGCTATACGAGCACCGCTCTCAGTCGATATGTCCAATTGGAAATCAAAAATCTCTGACAAACAGTCTTAGCGTAAGATATTAGACATGTTACGAGGAAGAAAAAATAACCATTTAATTATCGTAAAGCACTGAACTCGCGAGAGCCACCAGGCACTAGCATTATATATTAAATGCTAATAACGTCAACATCTCTATATCTTGATGAGAAACTTGATAATAGTTTCTTTTGAGAACGTGGCGAGAGCGTGGTAATCCCTCGTGTGGCGCCGCGAGCACGCGCAGCGCCAGGCCGTGTTGGCGCCGAAAACATGGCCTGCGCCCAGCGGCGGCGCCAGCTCTTGTTGGCGCCACGAGAACTGTTGCTAAAGTTTGATGAGTTTGACGCAAACTCTGAGATGGGTGGTCCCGTCGGTTGAATATGAATATTGGGAGATATATCATTCCGTTTGCTCTGTAGAATAATGATAATAGGATAATGATAGGTAATGTTCTCTATAAGGATTCCAAGAGAACATTACAGACCGATTATGATTTATAAATCATTCGGCGGTAGCATTGAATGGACTTGTAGACTGTAATACTTTTCCCAGTCTACCTACATTATTGTCTCATATTTTGTAGATTATCGTTTTAGGTGAAGATTGTAATTGAATTGACTGTTTTAGAGTCGGCTCTGCCAGCGTCCATGCGAAACTTAAGATTTTGATCTGGATTTGTGTTGAAGTGATGTGTTTATGATAGAAGCGCTGTCAGCGCAGCGGTTGTATTATTATTATTATATTATTATTATTATTAAAACCTAGCAGGAGGGTGCAGCTCTGTGATCCAACTGATTTCTGAACAGTTAGTGTTATCACTGGTAAGTGAGTATTAGAAGAGTTGCCAGCGATAAAGTTGATGGTGAATTTAAAGCTGTTTGACTTTGTTCATGGTTCATATAATTATTGGTTCATACTATAGTTTCAGTAGTGAATAGACTCTTAATAAACTATTGCGTCTCGCCATCAACAATTGCATTACTATCAGTTGCGATCGTACTAGTTTATATTATAAAAAAAAAAGTGGAGCTACAGTATTCTACAGTTTGGTTAGTACTTATGTATATTCGTATTACCTTTCCCTTGTGAAAACATACAATTTGTATTCTGACAATGTTCAAAAATATAATTTTATTCATGTAGACCAGTTTTATTGTAAATTCTGATGCAAACTTGGTATTTTTGAAAAACAAGCCTTAAAATTTTACGTTAGCGAATAATATTTTGATGACAGGAAAAATGAGGAAGAGAGCAATTCTTGAAGAAGAATTGCCCATTCCTGTTCAGGATAGCTATCTATCATCACGCACAGCTGAGAACTTCCCTGCTTACCTGGCCCTGCGGGTCCCACTCAGTCCCAAGGGGAACTAGCGATGCAGCGATATGATGGTGAACTCATCACGAATGTTAGACAGAGCGACTGACGGAGGTACTTCCCTCTGAGTAAATAAATATAACTTTAAATTTTAATACTCGGTTTCACTCGCGACTTTGGTTACTGTTTCCCTCCCGTGGGCTATCCCATATAGAATGATTTTTCCAATCTGACCGCTAATTCAGAGATTAAAGCGTTTAAACAAACAAAGAAACTATAAAATAATTTATAAAAAATAATTCTTCATTTAGGTTTGACATAATTACAGTGATGGATATTATTGTGTACCTAATTTTGTAATTTCTTTTTGCTAATTTAATTTTATAATTATGCACGGTCCTCAAACATTTGAAAAAAAACTTTAATTTGTAATCAAGAGCTAGATGCACACTGTGATGTACGCTTCCTGGCTGACACCTGTGTTAACAAATAAAAGTGATTTGATATGATTTAAAACCAATTCTTTAGTGTTATTGTATTCGTTTAATAACTTTAATAATACTTAGTGTAACTGCACGAAGGTGCATATCCAATATTTCTTTATCTAATGGAATTTTAATATCCTGCCGCAGCCACGTCTCGATCGTAACTTTCAGAAGACGGGGGAATTGAACTGAATATTAATATGTTCATGAATTCAATTAATAAGAGGGTCCAGGAAAACATTACATAGTGTATTCAATCTACATCTACACTTATAGAGGTAAAGTTTGTTTTTCTCTGAAAGTATTGGTCCGATTGCAAATTTTTTTTCACCGATAGAAAGCTACTTTCTGCCTGAGTAACATAGGCTATATTTTATGAATGCGGGCGAAGCCGTGGGCAAAAGCTAGTTATAGATACCATATAAAACTAAGACTACATAATTAGATAAATTTACGGACTATTCTCATTCCTAGTCATTCCGAACATCGGAATCTTTTGAAACGAGCGAATTGGAATATATATATAGCTCAACACCGCTATGGAGAACTATTGTAGACGACCTCAGCCCGAGTCAGAAGACATCAACGGATTCATAAATATGCATGTGCGAAATAAACACAACTAGTGAATAAGCTTAAAACATAAAAAAAAACCACAGTGATGCAGTAAATCCGCCTGTCCGACAGTGATATTGCTAATATTGCTGAGATCCGCTGAAATGTTGAGCGCGGACGGGAATAGACCGGTTGAGTGTGATTTATGTTCTGCGGGCTACGATTGACGTCGATTGACTGATATTTTACAGTTATTTGCTTTGTCTATGTTTCTGAGAAATTGCCAAACATACATGTTATCGCAAAGATTGCTGAGCAATCAATAATATTAAAACACTAGCTGCTACCAGTGGCTTCGTCGAACTATAGTAGAAAATTATCCCAAGGGAACATACTACCGGGACCAAAATGTATCCTATGTGCTGTTTGAGCGTGAAGAAGTAATAAACATACACATACACACTCCTCTATAGTATAAAGTGTGACTTGAGCTTATAGTAGTGATAATAACACAGTATTAGTATTATTATTAAGAGTAAATACATTACCAATACAAAAAATGTTTGCTATGTCATCACTGCTTACCATCAGGTGCGGTTGAAGTCGAGCATTAGTTTACATAATTAACTCTTCAGATACTGCCAATTAGAGACATAATAGTAAGACTGATGATTACCTGAGGTCACCTTTTGTATTATCTGAAAATATTTTGGATGCGCGCTATTTACGCCCAGTTCCTTGATACTCGTAAAACAAAGAAAATAATCCTGATCCAACTGTATTGTGTGAGTGTAGTCGATATTCAATACCAACAGCATGAACACCCTCTAACCTGACATTAATATTGTTTACACACTACCAGCATATCTGACACACACATACACCGTCCCAGCTCAAGTACCATACGTGGTTGGAGTGACAAATGTGTACGTATGTGAGTCGCCTCGCAGCGTGAGATCGAGGCAATATCTTAGCGGTTCCGGCGAGCGGCGCTCGTTAATTAACTTAGTATTTAGCCTACTTATAGACCGTCTTGTGGTGCACACCTGAGGGTGGATCGAAGAGCCCACCTAGATCAAGTGCTCGTTAGATTGAGTAACGTTGGACTTATCAACTGGCGTGAACGAGAATGATAGTAAATTGTTGGGTCGCATGTTTACTACAGAATTATTTCAAAAATTTTATATACTATTGCGGTCATCAAAATTCTAGATTTAGCAAAGCATAATCAGCCTTAGCCTTAGTTACTGAGACTCAGGCTTCCTCTCCAGGAGAGGGAATGCACCGTAAGCCACTCGTGGGATCAGTGTGGAGTGTGTAGTAGATGTCAGATACTTTCGAATTTTTGGTTCTATGACAAGAAACAAAAACTAAAAAAAAACTAAAAACAGAAGAGTTATATACAACTTTATATTTAGTATATGCGAAACCTGAATATAGTTTGTTCAGATTTAGTCACTGAACCGATTTTAATCATTTTTATACCGTATTATATTTTTTTCCCAAAAATTAAATATTTATAAAAAGATCACAAGTTGGACATCACCGGCACTAAGTATAGGCTGGTCATAGCGGGTATTAGGCGCCATTGCACAGCTAGGTGCGGGAGCAAAACAATCCCTAGTCACCCGGATGGCGATCATGTATTTGTGCCGACAACCAGGCAATATGACAAGTTTAAAACTTTATGATTTTTGATGATACATTTACGAAATATTATACATAGATTCTTTACATAAAAATACTAGACACGTGTTTATGGTTTCGTATATATTAAAACTTATATAAGGCAGTGAGTTAGCCGGGTCGAGGCCGACAAAACCGAAAATATTTTTGTACTTACTGTCGAACTGAATTTCGTTGAGTTCATTTTGCGTGAAATGATCAGCAGCTGTTGCTTTGATTACTCACAATGTTGTAAGTCTCAGAGAATCGTTTAGAATCTTGATTTTAAAAATTGATTTATTTTTCATTCAAGTAATTTTAAGTAAGCCTTAGTGTTGTGATGTGGTGCGGTTCGAAGGACTACATTTTCTAACCTTTATTTAATAGAATCGTTGTTCATATTGAAATCTTGTCTTGTAGTTGTACCTATTAGTTTAGTTTGGGAATCTGGCCGACGCCACGGTAATATTATTACCGTGCCGACGCCGACGTATCACGACGCAACCTTAGTTGGACATAGTGTGGTGGTCAGAAGTTTAGTGGTGGGCTATCAAAATGTATGTTCATTTATATAAATGAAAAAGGTTTTGTGTATTCAATACACCTACGTGTAGACACCTAAATTACCCTATTTTTTTGGGGAGGAATAAACATATAACTATTCTCACTCGGTGGAGTGAGACTTTTACTGAACGCCCACTAGTTTCTCTTTAGCTTGCCAGGATTGATGTTGAACAATTCTGTACTCTTACTTTACCTTGAACGCGATATTTTATTATCTTCTTCGATTCGACTCTAATTTTCATTACAATGTATGACACAAAAATATTCCAAATTGGATGCTGTGTAATTTCTTCGAATTTAAAATGATTAGGAACATCACCGAATTAATTTAAGAACAAAATTTTGTGTACTTTCATGTTCTAATAACTACTTCTAGACTAGAATTTGTTGTTAAATTCTTGACTAGCCTTGAAGGAAAAGCTGTCGTCTTTCCTTGCAAGCTAGCTATACCATAAATCTAACTGAATTTCGAAATTGTCCTTTTCAAGTAATGGTCTTTCCTCGTGTCGTCCAGACGAAGAATATCGGCGCCCACTCGATATTCTTGTCACAGGAGCTCTAGTAACACTAGTGATGTGCTTAGTAAAGTAGTCAATCGAAAAACAGTAAAATCATAATATCAATAGGGTAGTTTCCAGGGTCAAAATAACTACATTTTATTTAGTCCGTATTTTAGCTTATAAAAAATACTGGACAAGTGTTTTTTCTTTTTTCGATTAAACAAAAAACAACAAAGATATATCCCATTAAAGTTACGTGTGACGCATTTGAAAATGCAGCACGGTGTGACGTTACACGCAACTTAGTAGGCTATATCTTTGTCATTTTTTGTTAAATTTACAAATAAAAAAATACATGTCCCTTATTTTTGAATAGTCTAAAAGACTGACTAATTACATTTGTTTCCGGCAACTAGCTTATTGTTTCCTTCGTATCAGTATGAAGTCTTACCGTCGGAAACTGTTCATGTGTTACTAAGAATAGTTTAGTATTATGTATTAGAAGAGAATGTGTTTGCGTAAACTAATTTTTATGGGTAATAAACACAATTCAAATTTATCGTAAATTAAAATAGCAGATATTTTTGCTACCGTGGGCATAAAACTATTTGTATATTCACAGGTGAAGAAAACGTTTATTTTTAACAATCTAGTAAATTTGAGGTTTACCGTTTCTCAATTTGCCTTTACCGAGCATATTATGTACAAAGTTTCTGTGCAACGAAGATTTTAAAAACAAATCACTCAAAGGTTTTTAGGGAGTAAACTTGAACAAATATTATATAATACCTATTGACTGCTTAGATTATAATTATTATCGATTCTGTCCCAGCACTGGTCGTGCGAATAACCTCCTGGAGAGAGTCCAGGCGCGGCCGACTCAATAAATATGTATGAATCTGGCGTGTCGTACTTTATAAGAGATAGAGCGAGCGTCCAGCCAGGGCGGCCGCACACGGCATGCAATACTGAGCGCTTTGTAGCTCCTCGCAAATAGAAGCTAGTAATCGTTTATTTCAGATTTATCGCCAAACCTTCGCTCCAAGATTTATGCCTCTAACACAAAAATGAATGTTACTATGTGTTGTTTTAGTGTCGCTGTGTTAATTCACCGGAGCGGCGAGCTGTAAAACTCACATTATTACATATTTACTACTACTTACATTGTCAGATCACTCGGTACCTACACATTTAAGTCGTAAAATAATTGTTTACAGAAGCTTTGGAAAGACTTTTAATTTAGATTCTTACAATACCGTAGCTCTATTGCCTTCCAACCTTCTTCCTCTTTGATGAAAATCTCGGTAATAAATGTTGATTAAAACCGACGACAAAAATCTAGACTCTTCCAGGGCAGTTAATTTTCAAAGGAATTCAGGAATTTTACTTTATAATGTAGATAACCGCCGGATCTCGCGTAGTAATATTACCAGGATTGAAATTCAGTAAAAGTATTTCATTATCAATACGTTTTCTGATTTTAGGGTAACTCTTCGCCGTAAAACTAAAACATAACATGCGTTACAGGTTCCACGTTTAGGTTTTAATTTAAGTATTTTAATTTGTACACATTGATTTTCTTTAGCAGCTTACTAGGCATTTATACTAGCTTAAGGAAAAATTAAGGAAAATCCGAGTCACATCACCCAGGGCGAAACCTGTTCGTTATGACCCAGCACATATGAACACAGCTCAGTACATAGTCTGACACTGTCAGCACCTGACCTAACATTTGCGTCACAATTTGGCAACGATTAGAACTACACTCTTGATGCAATACACAATCATATCGTCACACGCGTGTGTCACAACAATCACAACGCGACGTGTGTCACAGCACTAGTCCACACGGAGTGGGCGGGGCCGCGTCCACTCGTGTGTTTGTTTACATTGTCATATCACTAATGAGGGGTTACTGATCTTTTCAGAAGTACACAAAAGATAATCGTAATATTTATTTTCTGCAAAATGTTGCTATTTTGTTTAACAGTCATATTTTAAATCGGCTTTATCTATTGGGCGCAAATATGCCTTTATCTATGATAGCCTTGTGGCATTCAGTTGGCCTTATGTACCAATTTACGTAAACGTAAAGTGTAAATATATGAGCACGTGTCTATAATAACTACAGCAGCACGAATATATTTCTTAGGTTAAGCGACGCTTGCTAAGGTTAGCCCGTGGAAGGGTGACCACTTAGCATACCGTGCTCGGGTAAGCAAGTGTATGATAAGGTATAAAATAAATAAATCAATCTCTAATAGTGGTTATGGTTACTTATCCCACCTAACAGATTTCCTCACATCTAACTACCTAGTTAGAAGTGAGGAAATCTGGCACCAACCATGCCAAAAGGTTATTACCCTTTGGGTTGTGCCTAGATACATACAGAACTTATTGGGGATGCTACGTAAAGGTCAGGTCCGTGGCCCACGCCGCCGTGCGCAGTCGGTGCTCGCAGCCGGGGCGTGTGTATGAACGTAAAGGTCAGGTCCGTGGCCCACGCCGCCGTGCGCAGTCGGTGCTCGCAGCCGGGGCGTGTGTATGAACGTAAAGGTCAGGTCCGTGGCCCACGCCGCCGTGCGCAGTCGGTGCTCGCAGCCGGGGCGTGTGTATGAACGTAAACAAAGCAATACGCAGAGAACACGCTTCGTGTTGGGATCGCACTTCGCAGCAGGTGGCGAAGGGAGTGTACGTACTTGCGTTTGTAATATTGGTCAATAGTGATTACTCTACAAATCTAAGTATTTTATTGACACTGATGTAATTCTATAAATATAAATTGATGTCCAAATGATTGATTTCGTCACGTTGTACGATTGAAAATATTGTTTTTTTTAATTCGAAAAAAGTATTAGATTTTTTTTTTTTGTCGACGGGGAAAATCATCTTTGACAAAACCCGCTCTTGGGTGGAGCGGGAGATAGTGTCAGACTCTTACTGACTAAAAACCCCGCGCCGTTCCTTCTAGCCTTCATACCGGGGCACGAGCTCCCTTTCGGACAACCCTGTCCCCAGTAGGCTTCGACCCAGCTGGGCCCCTCCTGCTGCTGACAACTCCTTGAGGCGCGCGGGAACAGTGCGCGCCGTCGACGTCTTGGACTCGGTCCATTACCGGACGATCGGACAGCGAGCTACCCATGGCTCGCCGTCCGCGAGCCCGCGTCTACGGTGGCCGGAAATCGGGATCGGAATCCCGGTGACGGCGGCGAGGGCGCCGTTGCCTGATGCGGTCGGCCTCCTCCTTTGCAAGCATTACTGCTTCGCAAAAGGAGGCGACCGCCTACCATTCCTCCTCGCTCCGAACCATGGCCTCGACCAGGGCCCGGCGCGAGAGGTCTCCGCCGCCGATCACCCCCACGAGGGCACGGCGATGCTCCGCCCAGGCAGGGCACACCGCGACGGTGTGCTCCACCGTGTCCTCCGGGCGTTGCGCACAGTGGCGACACCCGGGCGTCTCTTCCGCTTGAATCCGATGCAGGAACCTCCCGAACTTGCCATGTCCGGTGAGGACCTGCGTCATGCGGAAGGTAAGGACGCCGTGAGGTATTTCCAGCCACGCCTCAAAGAAGGGACTTACCGCCATAATCGTGGCGTGCCCAGCACTGGGTTGCGATAGCCGTTGACGCCATTTCACCATGAGATCCCGCCGGAGCTCTGTTCGCCATGCCTTGACATATTGCGGCAGTGGACTTTCACCCCGGCGTTGCATCTCCACGCGCATGTCGTGCATGTGTGCAAGGACTGTTGTCTCCAGATCCCACGGTGGTAGGCCAGCCAGAAGGCTCTCCGCTTCGCGGGAGATCGTGCGGTAACCCCGCACCATCCATATTGCCATGACCCTCTGGCAGGCGTTCAGTATGGACGCCGGTCGCTTTGCCAGCGACGGCGCCCACACCGGTGCCCCGTAGAGGGCCATGGACCGAACGATCCCCGCGTAGAGCCTCCGGCAGGAGGCGTCTGGACCCCCAAGGTTGGGCAGGAGCCGCTTGAGAGCAGCCCCAGCCCGGAGAAGTTTGGGAGCCAGACGTCGGAAATGTTCTCCGAAATTCCACCGGCTGTCGAGGACGAGTCCCAGATACTACATCGTCGACCCGACGCCGATGCGAACTCCTCCTACTGTAAGTTGGGAGTCTGATGGTGGCGCATTCCGAGGGCCATGTAAGCACATTGCCTCGGATTTGTGCAGCGCCGCCTCGAGTCCCAACCCCGCGGTTGCTATCGCAACCCCGCGTGTCGCTAAAGCGACCGCCGCCTGGTGCGAACTTCCCTGCGCTAGAATCAGCGTGTCGTCTGCGTAGCAAACCACGCTGACCCCGTCAGGGAAGTCGCCGCGCAGCACGTAATCATAGCCGATGTTCCACAGGGGTGGGCCTAGAACCGACCCCTGCGGAACACCGCACGACATCTCTCGACGATTCCAGTCTCCCTGGTGACCGGGGTAGACAATGTACCTGCCTGACAGGTACGCCTCGACCACTAGACAGAAGTATTCGGGCACCCGGTAAATATTAGACGTTTATTATCAATATTAATGTACTCCTGGCCTGGGTATATTAATATACTTAGTAATTATTTATACCTCTAAATTCTCAGTTTATAACGGTGAACCTGCATTACTTTACAAATACAGTTACGCTGAAAAGCTTATTATGAACGCTTTTTGTAAGAAGTTCACTGAACTAACTGTTGATAATACCTTTTAAAATGAATGTTGGTCATTATGCCACTGTGCACAGGCTTTGTATGCAATATAGCTAACTGAGTAGGTCATCGCTGTAAGGAGACGCCGCCGTTCGTCTCTTTGCAACGATGTCGTCTCAGATTTTATACCTTTATTTTATCTCTTCGTCCACATAATCGCGATTCTGCATCTATTAGTAAAGATGGATTGCTTCGCTGGATACGCCATGTATCAATACAGCCGCGCGTTTATATCGAGGCACTCGCATGTTGGTAGTGATAGTGACCCTGTCGCGCAATAATCGTGCGCTAAAAAGTTGTTGTGGGTGACCTCCCTTGCTATCTCTGTCTTGCTTAAGCTGCCTTTAGACTACGCTATAATATATATGATATATGTAGTATATAGCTCTTAGCACAACAATATCGCGCACTAAGTATACATTTATTTAATTTTGCCAATAATATACCTCTCTCTCTCTCTCTCAGAATGTGGCGTAAATAATGAATAACCTTGAAATTGTCGATTGGCCAGATTATCATCGATCATTTACCTCACTTATATCACCATATGCCCATGGATGTCCAAATTATTGATATTTTTGATATAAAAAAAAAAATCTTAAAGTTATTGCTGATTAAATCTTAAAGGATTTTTTTTTATACAATTCTGATTTTAAAAATTAAATTACTATAACACTGCCGTAACTAATGTTAGATACATAGAGAATGAGGATTTTCTTAAAATTTGATCACTGTGGGTTTATTGACACGATAAAACACATTAGTAACATGCCCAAATATTATAATTCCTTAAAAATAAATGTTAAAATTTGAAATTAAATATTTTTTGTCATGTTATCTTAGATTGTAATAAAAAAAAACTTGATACTGGTCTGATAATACAAACATTCAAGAGTGACATAAAACAACAGAACGAGAGAAAATCACCAGTTGAAGAAATATCAGCTGATTCTGTATGAGTAAGTACGATTTTTATTTAAAATATCAAATATATCAATAATTTGGACATCCATGGGCAAAAGGTGATAAAAGTGGTTTCAATGATAGATGATGTATTATGCATGTTATATATATATATATATAGGTAGTAGAAGTTATATATATATATATAGTAGAAGTTATATATTATTTTTATATTTAATTATATTTGGATTCAGACTTCACATAGGTATTCTTTTTTTGCTTCCTACACACTATTGTCAACATTCCTTTTTCATTTCTCCTTTCGCATCAGGCAACGGTACCCTCGCCGACGCCGCCGAGATTTCGATCCCGATTTCCGGCCACCGTAGACGCGGGCTTGCGGACAGCGAGCCATGGCCATGGGTAGCTCGCTGTCCGATCGTCCGGTAATGGACCGAACCCAAGGCGTCGACGGCGCGCACTGTTCCCGCGCGCCTCAAAGAGCAGAGGCCCAGCTGAGTCGAAGCCTACCGGGGCCAGGGTTATCCGAAAGAAAACTCGTGCCTTGGTTTGAAGGCTAGAAGGAACAGGGGTGGGTTTTTAGTCAGTAAGAGTCTGACACTATCTCCCGCTCCAACCAAGGGCGGGGGTTGTCATAGATGATTTTTGCCCACCGTAAAAAAAAACCCTGTATAGTATAGCAAAGTGTGAACGTGTTCTAAATAAATGTATGGTGAGCGATATTGTTGTGCTATGAACTATATGCTATTATATTATAGCGTAATTTGAAATGAGCTTTACACATTCTGTTTTTATTTAACCCTTCAGATACCGTCAATTAGAGACACAATAGTAAGACAATAGATGCGCGGCCACCGGGTGTCGCTTGGGGATTCATGAATTAAAACTAAGAGTAATTTTTTTTACACATAAACCGATTTTCTAATTCCAGTTCCAGTTTTACATCCATTGTGGACGAATTCCATGCGGCCGGCCAAGCTGCCGATCATTGCGCTTGCATCGAATACCTAATTACACGCGAGCAATTTATAGCGGCCGCTCGTAAAACTATGATATACGACGAACGTGCTGCGTGCGTGTGCATACACGTGTGTCGACGTTGTGATGATAGTCGCGGCGTGAGATGTAAACAGTTGTGTTTAACAGAAATAAAGCAGTTTTCTATCGGTGAAAAAGTTTTAGTAATCGGAGCAGTACTTCCAGAGATTAGCAAAACAAAAAACTTTACCTCTTCATTATATTAGTGTAGACAGTTTCATGTAAATTCGAATTATTTGTAGCACGGTTTATAGAGCGCAGTGGAATACAGTAGAGTTAGTGTAGCCGTCGTCCTTCGGCTCCGCCTGGATACTCGGTCGGTAGCCCTTCGTGTAGCCGTCGTCCTTCAGCTCCGCCTGGATACTCGGTGGGTAGCCCTTCGTGTAGCCGTCGTCCTTCGGCTCCGCCTGGATACTCGGTGGGTAGCCCTTCGTGTAGCCGTCGTCCTTCGGCTCCGCCTGGATACTCGGTGGGTAGCCCTTCGAGTAGCCGTCGTCCTTCGGCTCCGCCTGTGAAGTAAATATAAACAAATCCTTACTAATGTTATAAAAGCGAAGAGTGAGTTTGTTTGTTTGTTACGTCTTCACGCCTAAATGGTAAAACCGATTTGGATGAAACTTGGAACACGGATAGACCATGCCCTGGAAAAGGATATAGGATACTTTTTATCCCAGAAGTATGTTCTCTTGGGATAATTTTCTGCTACCACGCGGGCGATGCAGCTGGGAGCAGCTATAGTAGATCATATAACAGAAGACGTATCGAATATATTGATAGAACAGCTTTTAGTAGCTAATTTAAAGGACTTATTATGGATTATATTTATTTATTATTTACTTGACCACGGCATATACATTATACATAATACGTTGTATGCGTTTACGTATGTTCCACCGTAGTGGCATAGATTAAATAATAATTATGTCGTGTCCTAATTGATGAATCAGGTGACAAATACTGGATTTTTATGATAAAACCACGATGGTACACACTACAACCAAAAAACTGTTTTATCTGTGCAGTAATTTAACATAGATTGGATCTATACGAGGCCAACAAAAGAGCCGCTGTCAAATATTGGTCAGAAAAAGTATAGAGCATCGACACGAAAAGAAGAAAAAGTAATTTAATGGTTGGTGAATTTATTCGAAGACAATTTTCTTGACACGTGAGAGGCGTGCTGAAAGCAATGTATAACATAATAGTATCTCATGCCACCGTGCCAATGTAGTGCTAACTGATTCTGTGGCTGTTAGCCCCTGCCTAGAACTTACGTGTATCCATGGCTTCTAGACCCCTACCTTATTTAGCCGTGCTCTCTAGAACCCTTGCTAGAAAACATTTCTCGTCCTTCTAGATCCCTGCCTAGAAGATACAAGCGCTAACCTCTAGACATCAACCTTTTTCATACGTGAGAAATCATTACATGACTTTTCACTTCATTTCTATTGTTCACACACGTAGTGTCTGATTTTTACTTTTTACTGACTAAAAGCTGTGTGTGTTCCTTCCGTTACATGTTTGCACCTGTTCTTGTTTTAATTTTAAAATAGTACACCTAATATATATATGGCAAAATAAGACTATGTAAATAAAAAACTGATTTAAAAATAACACTGTCAGTTTTAATAAATGCACTAAAATGTATAAGAATGTTTCTTTTTAGCTTACGCTAAAGCTGTGTGGCGCTTATTGGTAAAACCTATACATAGTTAATTTAAAACTATTACTCGTAAAAAGAGATAAATTAAAAAGCAGTAGCGCGCCACTGGAGCCGCACAGTCGCCACGTCAGCATTAAGGCGACGCTGGTGGTGCTTGAGCGAGTGAGAGGCGAAGACAAAGGTTACTAATTTACTGTGAGATGCCTGTTCTAATTCTGCTTGATAATAATCTATTCCATCAATCAATTGCAATATACTAGTTTCGTCATCTTTTGTAACAGGTAATAAGTTCAAAGCCGTCTTTAAATCAAACTTCGCCATGATTGGTTTCTGTGAAGTATTTGTATCTATTAGTTCTGCCCTCTGAGAGCTATCTTCATTACACAAATTTAATATTTCCTCGTAAAGTTCATGTATATTTAAACAAATTTGTTCAATAGATATAAATTCTTCTGTTTTGACACTGCCCTTCAGGTAACCTATTTTTACTAAACATTCGTTATATCGTCTTATTAAATTATCAGTTTCCTCTAATTTAACTAAGATAATATTACCTTTGCGTCTACTAGGACCGATCTTTATTAAATATTTCCTTACCTCCAACAAACTACTGTATAAATCCTTTAATTCTTCAGCCATAAATCTATTATTTTATTATATGATGTGGTAATTTGTATTATAAACTATCGATTAGTACGTACGTGTTTCCCGAAAATGTTTTGTTAATTTACGATGTTTCCGCACACATAATTGTATTACTCGTCCCAATGTCAATCTTAGTCCATTACTGTATGATATGGATATTTTAACTTTTGACACAAATACTTCATTTATTTTATTTTTAACGCACTTCACTAACACATGGTAGGTGAGAAACTTTTCTGCTGGCTGCATCACACTACTTCATTTGTCTTCTCTGATCGACGCGCCTCCCGTCGGCGCCAACTCGAAAGCCGAAGGTCACGCCGATTTATCTCGTTATTAATCCACTTTTTATGACATCGCCTATACACTCGATACCAGCAACAGGATTGATAATACTATATTATATATACCATAGAGAAATACCAGCGTAATCACCAGCAACAGGATTGATAATACTATATTGATCACGTTCAGGTGATAAGTTACTTGGTCTACATTTGCGTTGTTGGAACCAGCTGCATTCTGGGCTATAATAACTTCTTCTTTTGACTTAGTAGAACCCATGTTGGATGGTATAACTTCCGATTATCGTTCCAAAATATTCGTGTAATACCCAAGCTGAGTAGTAGCCAATTGACTTAGTACTGCAATTCATCTTGATGCCCTTTTACAACGATTGGAATGTAGAATTCGATATCCGCGCACCCGAATTCACTGCACTTCGGTAGGGTCGCCATATACGGATGGCGTTAGAGACGAAATGAAACCATGTAATGCTGTCTATAAACTGAGTCTTTATTGAATGAATACACGATTATATACTGGTACATTATAATATGATGTCACCCTTACAGCGACATGGCTGCCGAGTGACGCCGCTCTCCCAACATTTTGTCTCTTTGACTTCTTTGATTGGCGGCGAACGTAAAATCCGTTACAACATTACACACAGAGAGCTCACTTCTGGCCGGGCCCAGCTCGCTCTCAATTGTAGTTTTGGGATAATTAATGTGGTTGTTTTTGCTGTCGTCGTTGTCGTTGTTGTTGTAGTTGTTGTTGTAGTTGGCGTCGGTGCGATTCGTAAAGCTTTCTGTTGATGAACCCCTCGCGGTCTGAACGTAATTGGTGCGCTTGTGAAGCGCTCTGGGTCATGGGGGATTGCATATAACAATTTGACTTGAATAAGTTGAAGCAAGTGGTCAGTTTTTCGTTCTAAATCAGATATCGACAGAATGAGCTCGGCCATCACGGCTGGGTTCGCTATTAACATCATTAATGATTTTAAATACAGAATTAGATACCACAATTGGTTTTCTTTACGGTGAGTGTCGTGTTTGTTATACAAAACAAAGTCGAAAGTATACATTAAATCGCCACGAACTTCTTTCCAAAAATTTTGATGCCTTGCAACATTAAACTTTATTGACTTGGTGTAACAAGTGGAAGGGTACCTTCTTTGCTCAACTCTTTGGTAATAATGACAATCATAAGGTTCTGACAAGCGTCCAGGCAAGCGTGATTCTATATTGTCTAACAAGCTTGTTCGTCTGGTCACTGAGCCATTAACCGGAAGATCATTTGTTTTTTTCATCTGACTATACCATCTATATTTCATTACACACATTTTGTTCCACAGCATAGTATCCTCAGCTGTTGTCATTGACGTATTCTTTAGAAGACATTGTTGAAAACCCGAGTTGTTGTAAAGCATCAAGTTCAATCTTTGAAGGTTAGGTAATACGTTATCATGTGGGGCTTCATTTTTGGATGAATTCATTAATGTTCCGTTATTATTTATCTCATTTGCTGAACAAGTCACAACAATAGTGTCACGCAGCGTCTTTAGGGCGAGACTGATCAGTAGAGCGTAGAGCGAAACTCGCATAGTGGCAACCCATGATATGTTTTTCTTTGTCAGCTTAGAATGTAGTACCAGTCGGCCAACGCAAAGGTTCTCCAGAAATATGCATAGTACCATGATGAGTACACTGGTGGTGTGCAGGCGTTCCGTTTGTGCGCCACTAGGTACAAAGCGAGCTGACTGAATACTCGACTTGCTGCCGGCCGCTGTGCACTGGCGGTTGTGGGTAAAGTGAGCCATGTTGGTTGCTTCTTATAGCCAGGCACGGGGGTGCTTCAATGCTTTGGTATAGTTCATTGTTATATGATTCCAATACAAATAGTCGTATGACACATCATCTTTGTCACCACTGTTCACATGTTGTAACATACTTGATAATATAATCAAGAATGTTGCAATAACATATATAACAATTATATATATAATTCCTTTGATGTTACATCATCAGGAAACTTATCGTTACATTATAAGGAGTAAACATTTAGTTGAAAGACAACATTAAACATAAATTTTTCTAATCTTCTTTAATTGTAATTTTTTTTATCAATAGACTCGCGTTTGAACACCATCTTACCTGATTGGGCACGCCACGATTATGGTGGTAAGTCCCCTCTTTGAGGCGTGGCTGGAAAGACCTCACGGCGTCCTTACCTTCCGCATGACGTAGGTCCTCACCGGACATGGCACGTTCGGGAGGTACCTGTTTCAGATTAAGGCGGAAGAGACGCCCGGGTGTCGCCACTGTGCGGAACGCCCGGAGGATACAGTGGAGCACACAGTCGAGGCGTGCCCTGTCTGGGCGGAGCATCGCCGTGCATCTCTCGCGCCGGGCCCTGGTCGAGGACATGGTCCGGAGCGAGGAGGAATGGCACGCGGCGACCGCGTGCCATTCCTCCTCGAATGGCACGCGGTCGCCTCCTTCTGCGAAGCAGTAATTCTAGTAAAGGAGGAGGCCGACCGCATCAGGCAACGGCGCCCTCGCCGCCGCCGCTGCCGGAATTCCGATCCCGATTTTCGGCCACCGTAGACGCGGGCTCGCGGACGGCGAGCCATGGGTAGCTCGCTGTCCGATCGTTCGGTAACTGTTCGGACCGAGCCCAAGACTTCGACGGCGCGCACTGTTCCCGCGCGCCTCAAGGAGTTGTCAGCAACAGGAGGGGCCCAGCTGGGTCGAAGCCTACTGGGGCTAGGGTTATCTGAAAAGAATCTTGAGCCCCGGTATGAAGAGGCTAGAAGAAACCCACCCCGGATTTTTAGTCAGTAAGAGTCTGACACTATCTCCCGCTCCACCCAAGAGCGGGGGTTCTCATAAGATGATTTTTGCCCACAGTAAAAAAAAAAAATCTTACCTGATGGTAAGCGATGATGTGGTCGGCGATGGAGCAAGCTTGCCTAGAAGTACCCTATTCACTCTCGACTTAAAGACCCCCAAGTTGTAGCTATCAGGACACACAGACTCCGGCAGGAAATTCCACTCTTTGGTAAAACGCTTTGTGCGTATGGATGGGATGTCTACCGTTTACCGGTGACGCAACGCCGTACGTCTGGTGGTCCGATGATGGAAGTGACTCGGCGGAATTAGATTGTGCGATTCCCGTGCACACTCTTCGAAATTATCGAGGTCGAGATTCTTTCGTGCCGTACGTTAAGCTGTTGGGCCCAGCTACCATTTGTAGTTCTTTGACAGTTGTTTACGGAGAGTCAGAAGCCAATACACTAAAGGTCGCCGCACACGAGCCACCGGCATATTTCCTGTAGGTTTCATACATTTTATATGAATTTGCCACACACGGTTGACGCCGATGTTCGTCACACGCTACAAAACACCTGTGCTTGCTTCTTGTGGCCCGAACCGGCCACTAAACGCAACCACAAATAAAAAAAAACCAAAGATTATTATTAGAACCTAGAACTTACGTGTATCCATGGCTTCTAGACCCCTACCTTATTTAGCCGTGCTCTCTAGAACCCTTGCTAGAAAACATTTCTCGTCCTTCTAGATCCCTGCCTAGAAGATACAAGCGCTAACCTCTAGACATCAACCTTTTTCATACGTGAGAAATCATTACATGACTTTTCACTTTAGTTCTATTGTTCACACACGTAGTGTCTGATTTTTACTTTTTACTGACTAAAAGCTGTGTGTGTTCCTTCCGTTACATGTTTGCACCTGTTCTTGTTTTAATTTTTGACATAAAATAGTACACCCAGTATATATACACCGTTAAATTTTAATCGTTTTAATCCTTTGAACCGGTGGTTTCACTTATAAAATACTATTCATCCAAAGCTTGTAGAGAATAGTAAATTAAAAAAAAAAAAACAGCAAGTGATAAGATAAAACTCGCATAATCCATCAAAACAATAGTTACGCGCACGAGTCGGTATCATACCTTCGTCGCGCGCGAGAGTTCATTGACTCGGCGCCCAGCTGATCTCACGTACCTAAAATGAAATTTTCCTTCATACTTTTACAGACTTAAGACGGACTTAACTGCTTTGTGCCTCAGACATACCTAATAAAATAATTACTTATGCTAAAGGTCTAGTAGTTACATGTGAAAGTAAATCTCTACAGGCCTGCTAGATGTGGCGTATTTAAAAATGTGAAATCAAAATTATGTACAATGATTAAAAAAAAGGTTTGTTACACACTTAAATCGCCTTTGTATTTTTACCGACTTCCCAAAAAGGAGGAGGTACTACGTTCGGCTGTTTGTGTGTTTTTTTTGTATGTTTGTTCGTCGAATACTCCCCCAAATGTGGACGGATTTTCAAAATTCTTTTTTATTTATTTAACACTTAGCAACAGGTTAAAATTGATCAGAAGTAGGTAACCTAATTAAAGCTGTTTAAAACGATTAATAAGATTTCTGGGTCAGTAGTGGGTCGTCTTAGGGGCTGTTATAAACCTAATAACTAATTACGTTAGATAGACTTCACAAAGCCATTCCTTTGGATACATAATCTTGCACATGTAACACAAACATTGCAAGTAGTTTGGTACTGTAGCCGTCGAGCCGCCTGCACATCAAGACCCGCGATTGCGTAAAAATGCACATGACAACGAATTCAATTCAATTCAATTCTTAGTAATAAAGAATCACAAGCGTTACATAAGGTCTTAAAAATAGTCAAACAAGTGCCCATGGACCCTGTCGAGCACAGCAATTTCATATTGTAAGAACAATTTTAAGAGACTAAAGTTATTATAAAAAAAAAAAAAAAAATTGGAAAAATAAATGAAATACAAATGTCACTAACATAGAAAATAAAAATAGTAAATGTCATGAATTCATTAAATGTGGGGCTGATGAATTCATTAATGGCGGGGTTTCAATTTATGTACACGACACCATCAAATACGAAGTAACAGAAGAGTTATACGAAGCTGGAAACCATTACCTATAGATACACATAGATAAACTCTCATTAAATATAGGAGCGATTTACAAACCCGGCGATTCCAATATCAACAATTTCATTGAGACTTATACCTCACAATTAGAAAAGAGAAAAAGAACAGTTGTTTTTGGAGACTTCAACATTGATCTACTTAGTAAGGGCAACCACGTTAGAAGATACTTGAATGAAATAAAAGGAACCGGGTATGAAATATTAAACAAAATAAACAAACTATATAGTACCCGCAAAACCGACACTACAAACACTTTATTGGTTCATATATGTACCAATGTCAATAACCACGCATTTAGCATATCTATAATTGACTCGAGCCTATCAGACCACAAACAATTATTTCTTCAGGTCGGCAGCTTAGCACCACAGGTAAACAAAAGGATCAAATATAAAGCACTCAATTACGAAAAATTATACAATAGTACCTTGACAGCAAACTACACTAATAACGAAAAACTACTACTACTACTGTGCTTTACTCACGGTATTTTCCCCAATTCGCTTAAAAATGCAAGGGTCAGTCCTATTTAAAAAGCTGGGAATAGGACTGACCCCGGCAACTATCGACTGGTATCAGTCCTACCTGTGATATCGAAAATATTCGAACGAGTTATATACAACAGTCTAAACGAGTATTTAACTAAGAAAAAATACCTGATAGATCAACAATATGGTTTCCGTCCAAAATCAAGTACCCTAACAGCCTCAATAGATTTGATAACAAAAATTAAAACTAATATTGATCAGAAGAATTTTGCTGTAGGTATTTTCATTGACCTAAAAAAGGCCTATGACACAGTTAGCCATAAAAAATTACTACAGAAATTAAATAATATAGGTATTTCAGGCAACGCCCTAAGCATGTTCGCTTCTTACTCAGAAAACAGAAAACAAGTAGTTAAAATAGATAACTTCACAAGTTCGATGCAAAACATAACATACGGCTGTCCACAAGGTAAAATTTTAAGTTCGTTATTATTTCTCATATACATTAATAACATTGAAAAAATAGGTTTGAAAGGGCACCTAACACTAAACGCAGATGATACTTGTCTCTTTTATTTCAACAAGTCATTACAAAACATTATATCTGACGCGCAAAAAGACCTGGACCTACTAAACGAATAGCTAAAATATAACTTGCTAACTATCAACACGTCAAAAACATCATTTATGATCTTTTCCACAAAAAATAAACCACTACCCGATTTTTCACCTCTAACGATTAACGGAGAAATAATGAAACGGTCTAGTCACGAAAAATATCTCGGGTTGTGGGTAGACGACATATTTACGTGGAAACTACACATCGATCATGTCAAACAAAACTGACGTCACTATTAGGAGCGGTACAAAAAATTAGAAACTGTATACCCAAAAAGTACGAAAAATTATAAACTCTCTAGTAAAATCCAACCTTGAATACTTAATTGAACTATGGGGATCAGCTACGAAATCTAATCTAAATTCACTACAAAGAACACAAAACAAAATTATCAAAACACTATTTCACTATAACTATCTATACCCAACAAAGAAACTATACGAAAAAACAAACCTACTAAATCTCAAACAACTTTACACATATTATACCTGCATCCTCATAAAAAAATCACCACGAGTTCAATACAATCAAACATTCAACTACGTATAAAGATAACATACAATACTACTCGTACAAGTAAACACAAGTTTCAACTGATAACTTCACGCGCTCGAACTAATTACGGCAAAAAAACAATACTGTTTGAGTGAGCACGGCTGTTTAACGATTTGCCCGAAGAATTAAAGAATAGTGAAAATAATAATATGTTTAAAGCTAAATTTAAAAAACATGTATACAACCTATCACGTCACCAACACACCAGATGTGACAATACTTATAAGCTATTTGTATCTCACTTTAAGTGAACTGTAATTGTTTTTATGAGAATAAATTCATTAAACCTAAATGTCCAAAATACATTCTTTCAATTTTCAGAACCATATTCATTAGAAAAGTCAAAATAAAGTCATTACAATTGTCGCGTGGCCAAGCGGGCGGCGCGCATCCGCGCCAATCAGGAGGGTTTGGGGGCGGAGTTTGATCCTAGGATTAGCTATTTTTTGTGAGTCCACGTTGACTAGGCGAATGCATGATAATTGTTATTAAGGAATGGTGCCTACTAGTGGTTTGCATTATTTATTCACTCATGCGTGAATTGGTTCGAATTATTAAAAAAAAAGTATCTTATTTTTTAATTTCATCTTTACAAATCGAGAGTGTTTCATGTACCGGTTCGACCCTCCACGGGATTAAAACGATCAAAATTCAACGGTGTATATGGCCAAAATAAACTGTGTAAAAAAAAACTGATTTAAAACATAACACTGCCAGTTTTAATAAATGCACTAAAATGTATAAGAATGTTTCTTTTTAGCTTACGCTAAAGCTGTGTCACGGTAATAGTATTTTTTTTTTTATTATTGATAGGCTCGCGTTTGACCACCATCTCACCTGATGGTAAGCGATGATGTGGTCGACGATGGAGCACGCTTGCCTAGAAGAAACCTATTCACTCTTGACTTAAAGACCCCCAAGTTGTAGCTATCAGGAAACACAGACTCCGGCAGGGAATTCCTCTCCTTGGCTGTACGTACAATAAATGTGTTCCCAAAACGCTTTGTGCGTATGGGTGGGATGCCAACCATGTACCGGTGATGCAACGCCGTACGTTTTGTGGTCCGATGATGGAACGGACTTGGCAGAATTAGATTGTGCAATTCCAGTGCACACTTCCCGAAATGTAAACGATAGAAAACCGACAGACCAGCAACTCGGCGGCGATGCTCAAGGCTTTGGAGTTTCGACTCCACAAGTGCATCATTGCCGATGATTCTCTTGGCTCGCCTCTCAATCGATTTTAGCGCATCAAGCTGGTATTTGGCAGATCCATCCCAAAGATGAGAACAGTACTCCATACACGATCGAACTTGGGCTTGATAAAGATTGAGCAGCTGTTCCGGCGTGAAGTACCGTCTCACCTTTGCTAAGATCCCCAGTTTTTTTTGGCAGCCAGTTGAGCCTTTGCCTCGATGTATGAGCCGAAATTGAGAGTATCATACAGTATTGTAACTCGGCCGTATTTTTGAAATAAATGCCTACAGCAGCGCGATACATAAACATGCGATAGGGCTGCCCGCCTCCAGCATTCTAATTACGTTGGCCTAGTTTGTTTCCGTTAATTTTTGTGATTGTAAATATACTTACTTTTTATATAAACAAAATACTTTGTGGATTGAATAGGAAGTGTTCAATAAAAATGCGTGTTGTTTTTTGATTGATAGATTTAAATAAAATACTTTTTTTAGTATTTTTCATACACATAGTACAATAAACCACTATTATTAATAATAAAATACCACGTCTTTACTTTGAATTATACAAACTAACAATAATCGCGCGATAATTGTTAAAAAAAACCGTCGTGTCCGTTCGTCACTGCGGCACAGTTGCGACGGTCGCGACTGTCTACATGCTGAACGCATGCTACAACTGAGGCGCGTAGGTATAGCTCGCGTTTCGTCTGTTTGTATGAAGTTAGAATACTGTATGATATTATTACCGTGGCTGTATGGCGCTTATTGAAAAAACCTTTACATAGGTAATTTAAAACTATTACTCGTAATCAGAGATAAATTAAAAAGCAGTAGCGCGCCACTGGAGCCGCACAGTCGCCACGTCAGCATTAAGGCGATGCTGGTGGTGTTTGAGCGAGTGAGAGGCGTCGGTCGCGACATGGCTGCGCAACATACACGGATCAGACTTTGACTTGTTTGATTGGCGGCGAACGTAAAAGCCGTTACAACATTACACACAGAGAGCTCACTTCTGGCCGGGCCCAGCTCGCTCCCAATTGTGTTTTTGGGATAATTAATGTTGTGGTTTTTGCTGTCGTCGTTGTTGTAGTTGTTGTTGTAGTTGTCGTCGGTCCGATCCTTAAAGCGTCTGATTTATGAGGCCCTCTCGGTTTGAACGTAACTGGTGCGCTTGTGAATTGCTCGTCGACATTACTTGGGATTGCATATAACAATTTGACCTGAATAAGTGTAAGCAAGTTGGCAGTTCTTTGTTCTAAATCAGAAATTGAGAGAATGACCTCAGCTATCACGGCTGGGTTCTCTATTATCATTACGAATGCTTTTAAGTACAGAATTAGATACCACAATTGGTTTTCTTTACGGTCTCTGTTGTACCTATTATACAAAACAAAGTCGAAAGTATACATTAAATCGCCACGAACTTCTTTCCAAAAATTTTGATGCCTCCTAGCATTAAAATTTATCGACTTGGTGTAACAAGTGGAAGGATACTTTCTTATCTCAAGCCTCTGGTAATAATTACAATCGTAAGGTTCCGTTTTACGAGCTATCACGCGTAATCCTATGTGGTCCATCAAGTTTTCTCGTCTCGTCGATCTGCCATTGACTGCCATCTGACTATACCATCTATATTTCATTACACACATTTTGTTCCACAGTATAATATCCTTAGCTGTTGTCATTGACTTATTCTTTAGAAGACATTGTTGAAAATCTGAGTTATTGTAAATCATCAAGTTCGATCTTTGAAGGTTAGGTAATACGTTATCATGTGGGGCTTCATTTTTGGATGAATTCATTAATGTTCCGTTATTATTTATCTCATTTGCTGAACAAGTCACAACAATAGTGTCACACAGCGTCTTTAGGGCGAGACTGATCAGTAGAGCGTAGAGCGAAACTCGCATAGTGGCAACCCATGATATGTTTTTCTTTGTCAGCTTAGAATGTAGTACCAGTCGGCCAACGCAAAGGTTCTCCAGAAATATGCATAGTACCATGATGAGTGCACTGGTGGTGTGCAGGCGTTCCGTTTGTGCGCCACTAGGTACAAAGCGAGCTGACTGAATACTCGACTTGCTGCCGGCCGCTGTGCACTGGCGGTTGTGGGTAAAGTGAGCCATGTTGGTTGCTTCTTATAGGCAGGCACGGGGGTGCTTCAATGCTTTGGTATAGTTCATTGTTATATGATTCATATGACTATTTGTACGATCCAATATAAATAGTCGTATCACAGATTATCTTTGTCACCACTGTTCACATGTTGTAACATACTTGATAATATAATCAAGTATGTTGCAATAACATATATAACAAATATATATATAATTCCTTTGATGTTACATTATCAATAAACTTATCGTTATATTATTAGGTGTAAACATTTAGTTGAAAGACAAAACTAAACATCTATTTTTCTAATCTCATTTTATTTATTTTATAATTTTCTAGCGACCCGCCCCGGTTTCGCTCGGGTGCAATATTATTCATATAAACTTTTCTTTTGAATCACTCTATCTATTAAAAAAAAAACCGCATCAAAATCCGTTGCGTAGTTTTAAAGATTTAAGCGTACATAGGGATATAGGGACAGAAAAAGCGACTTTGTTTTATACTATGTAGTGATAAACACACAAAAATACAAAAGGAGATAACATAATTATAAAACTATGTACACAGGTACTGCTTATTTCACAAAGAAATTTCTTCCAGCAGACCTGCGAAAAGGAAAGATTAGAAGACATGTAGACCTACTGTCTACATCTCTTCTTTATGCAGAAATAAGTAAAGAAGAGTTAGTGAATTCCTAAATCAAACTAATAAATACTTATATAACTAAATATTATTATTATTGTGTGATTATATATGTTTATGATTTATGATTGGTGTTTGGAAAACCGCATGTCCCTCGATGTGAAAAAGTGCTACCACATAACATATACCAAAAAACGGAAACCTTTGCCTACATCTTACTCAGTTGATGGGGTAGCACTACAAAAAGTAGACACAATCCGTGACCTGGGTGTCCAGCTTGACTCTAAACTCACATTCATCAACCATATTGGCTGCACAAATGACTGGTTTTGTAAAGAAAGTAGGTCGGGATTTTCAATCTATCTCTACCCTAAAGGTACTCTTTAACACTCTTGTGAGAGGTATTTTGGACTACGCATCTCCAGTATGGAACCCTACTTACCGTGTTCATGTAAACAGAATTGAACGTATCCAAAGAAGCTTCACTAGATTTCTTCGTTTTAAAAGTTCTGACTGTCCTCGAGATTCTTCTTATGATCAAAGGCTTAGACATTTTAAGATACGTTCCCTTGAACACCGGAGAAACGTAGCTGACCAGATCCTACTGTATAAGATCATTAATGGTGTTCTTAATGTTCCTGATCTCTTGGCGGAATTGAGAATAGCTGTTCCACGATATCAAACAATTAGACCTAGTCGCGAAACCTCGACATTTGCCACAAATGCAAGTCGCACTAACCTTGGTAGCATTGCACCTTTGAATGGTCTAATGGGAGGTTACAATAAAATGGCTTCACGGTCCAATAGCATCGACATCTTCACTAACTCCTTTCAAACATTCCGTACGAAGCTTTTAACCAGCTTGGAACCTCAGGGTGATCCTATAATATAACCGATTTAGGTATTTGCCTCAATTTATATAATTTTTACATGATTTTAATGTCTTTAATATATTTTTCTTCCACTGTACCACATTAAAAAAAAAAGGTATCTTAGGTGTGATCTCCACGGTGCGTCGCTAGGACAAGCGTTAGTAAAACGGTCGCGCAGGTAGGAGGGATAAGACGGGTTGTGTAGGATGTTGAAAAGGAGACATAAAATCCGAGTGTTCCTGCGAAGACGGATGGGGAGCCACTTGAGTTCCTTGCGAAGATGAGCGACATGGTCCTACTTACGTAGACCAAAAACAAACCGAATGCATAAGTTTTGCAGTCGCTCAAGCTGGTTTAATAGCTCCTCAGTAGCATCCAAGTAGCAGGCGTCGGCATTATCTATAATCTTCTTCTTTTACAAATAAAATTATTGTGTCTGTTGGTAATAATAATAATAAATATTTATTATCAGGCATCTTGGCCCATAGATATATACCTTACAGACTAACATAGATATAATATAGAGTATTTACTCTATAATACAAATTGTCGTTCGTAAACAACACTTAGGACTATGTTACCAAATTAATACCAAATTATAATTTTTTACTAAATGCATATTAAAGTATATTCGATAAATATTACAAAAATGCAATTTGAAATCAAATATGTGAGAGGCAGTATTAGATTTTTAATAACGAATCTTCATCTTTTTCCTATAGTTCCCAATTATAAACCAAAACAAATCCAGTGTGTGTGCTATAATGTCCAGCTGTGGACGTTTCTCGGCTGAAATGATGACGATAATGACTCTAGACCTAGAACAAAAATGAAAGAATATCCAACATTCCTACTAAACGTCACGTATTGAGATAAAAATACAATTTCTGAAAAGAAGTCTGTAAAAGACTATTTTCTTGGTGGCTAAAACCTTTGCATTCAGATCATCATCAAACAGCCAATACTTGTAGTGTTCATCGCCTTTCGGGACAGCCGTAGTCGAGATAAGCAAATAGAGCCTCACCGCGCAAGGCACCTCTTTCTTTTGCGCAACTTAAAGGAACCTGATACAACAAGGATTTCGGGGGCTTCGTTCGCCCACCTTACTTTCTAATTCATTTATTAAAACTTCATGCAAAGCAATGGTACAAACGTCATCTGGTGATAACGGAGTGCGTCTCTAACATGCAACTCCACGGTAGAGTACTGAAAACATCACTGATCAAGACAATGCCAAACCGTCCCCATCCATACCGCATTCAAAACGTTTACGTTTAAGGTTCGAGACGACGAAGCTGTCTGCAATTAATCGTTCAAAGAGTTTACTCCTCGTCGACCAGCATGATAAGCCGTTACACAGACGGAGAGTTTACAGGACGCTCTGGCTTCCGAGGACCCATTTTTCCAGTCTTTCAATGAAGTGGAAATACCATTTTTCCGTTTTATTAGAGTTACCAGAAGAGTAACTAACGGAACTCTATTGCCACGGTATTACCGTGCTATTGCTAAGCAGTCCCTGATCCGCTGACAGAAAAACGCACGGAAACTAACATAACTCCTGACTTGCTTGCCAAGGTAATAACATGCCCATAAAGGGTAACGAAAACACCCAGTTCTTCTCTTTAAAACTAAAAATAGATATTATTCAACTACAACCAAAATCAAGTTATCCTAATGCCACTGCAACTGCATTAAAGTTTTAGCTCATTCAACTTAAAAGCGACTGACGTAAATATGTTACAGCCAAGTTGTCGGCCAAGTTGTTGGCCAAGTGGCGCGGGCAAGCAGTAAGAGCGGGCTCTAATTACGAATAATGGCCGAACTCGGAGACGAGTACAGCGCGTCGTGTCTTGAGCACAATGAGCTACAATTGCTACCGGCTGCGAATCTTAAAAGTAAAAAAATCGTAACGCTATTTCGAACAAGTGATGATAATAATGAAAAGGGTTACAGAGAATGATTTTAGCTGCTATGATGACTTCACATTTTTCATGACAGTACATATTTTTCCTGAATATATATGTGTTTGCTCTAGTTTCTGTTACATCTTTTTTTTGGGATTGTGATTAAAATACGTTTCATAGCGACATTATCATCGACATTTAATATAATTTAATATTACACAACAAAATCAAGTGATCAAACTTGAAGATGTTTCATAATAATTCTATAATCATTTCGTAATAACAATATCAAAAGCAATGTTCGGAGAGTACCCAAAAAAAAAAGCAGTTAAATTTAAAAAATGTACTTTGAAAGCTTGTATCTGTAACCGTGCGTCATTTATATCTCACCCCTTTACTTGGGTTTCGTCAATGATGATTTTCCCCGTCGACAGAAAAAAAAACCCTTTACTTGAAGTACGCTAATGACAGCGGTTGAATTATTTAGGGAACTATAGCTTTAGTATTTAGAAGAGCTCATCAATTGCTTTTTTATTTATTTATTTTTTCACGATAACAATGTACTATGCCACTCATTATACCAGTGTATTGAGAATAAATTCAGTGATTGAATTGTTTACATATTTGTTTCTTTTGGCAGCTTGTGTATTGGGTTGTGAATGTTTTCCTATAATATTATAATATTTATTGCACAATCAAAGTAAACGTGACTTCACTTTTATAAAAATATAATATATACCTAATCAAATACATGTGTAACTCTGTGTATTCACGACTTTTATATATCCAGTATTTGTGTAGCACATTTTAATATCCAGTGTTAGTGAGTGTACGTTTTGATGTATTTATAAATATATAAACAAAAAAATAAACAAACTTAAACATGTCTCAACCACCGCAACAAGGTTTTGTTCCTGAAAAGATTCAGGAGTTCAATCGAAGGGCATCTCAAGAAGTGACAGAATCTGTTCTTCAGCCAAAACTACGTCCTCAAGAGACGCCTAAGAAGGATGCCCATCTGAACGGGACCGACAAACAACTCGAAAAGCCTGTCAGAGACGATAAACCAAAGGTAGAAACAGGTTACGCGTCCAGACAGAACCTGGAGAGCAAGAACCCGTTCTCTCCCAACTTCTACCGGAACAGCCGGCCTCACGGCCACTTCGAGATGGGGCCGCGCGGCCTGGACTACTCCCCTCACCGAATGGGACTGGACTTCTCTAACCGACTGCGAGATTATGCTCCACAAAGGTCCACGTCCATCCATGGCCATGAAATGACCGACGCTCCCATGAAACCTGAGTATTTGGGACATCGAAGTCAATTTGGTAGTCAGATTGTGCCGGGTGGGATTAGCCACCCCGATGTTGTGTTCAGACACGACTACTTCAGCCAGATGGGGTTCTCACCGCCGCGAGCATCACGTTTCTCGTCGCAAGAGTACCTGAATGCGCCGGCGTGCGGCCGCTGGCCCGACTACCGCCAGGAGTACCGCCAGCGCCGTCGTTCGCAGCAGGACCTCCACTCGCTCGGTCAAAGCCCTGAAACAGGTATTTATACATTTTCTACACGACTGTTAAATACAATTTATAAACTATATACCTATAGTAAAGTCTTAAACAGTTTCTCCACCACAATCTGTTACATAAGTACAGTGCCAGTAGCTTAACCTTTCCACTTCAAATTATATTAAACCATCCTATTGAAACATCAGAATTCTACATTTAAATGGAACGAAGTATTGACTTCTTGGTAGTTTAGTGTAGATCTTCAAAAAAAGCAAAACGTATTTTTTAGGTATTTTATCTTATGACTAGCTGCTCCCAGCGGCTTCACCCGCGTGATAGCAGAAATTTATCCCAAGGCAACATACTTCCGGGATAAAAAGTATCCTATGTCCTATTCCAGGATATGGTCCATCCATATGATTTGAGTTATATACATTGCCGGAATCAGGAAAACAAGGCGCATCTGCCTGTATTTTTTATATTTTGCTAACTTTCTCCAGTGCGGTTTTAACACATGGAAAAAAGGCCCGATTTCCCGTTTCATTCATTAAAACATTTTTTTATCCGTTTACGTTTTTGTTAGATACGTCTTTTTAACTATCAGGGCAGTGATGCTATCGTTGATGGCGAGACGCACTAGCTTATTAAGAGCCTATTCACTCTAGCTTTGAAGAACCTAAATTAAATTTTCTTATATAATTAACAGAGGTGAATTCTGTAAGTGCTGTGTACGTTTCTAAGAGAAGAGATCGTTACGATGATTTTATATTAACTATTCGTTGGACTGCCGTAATAAATAAACAAATCAATATCGTTCGCGATAGAATTGGTTCGTTAACAGATTTATGTTTGTGCAGCGGACTTGACAAACATTTTTATAAATTGGCCGCGCAATGCCGCCCCGCGTATCGATCATACGTTTTGTTTCTTTGATGAATGACCTGTCTAAACGACTCGTGAATCGGGGACGCCATTAGAACCAGCCGCACGGAATTACATGAAACATGATATATAATTTGCTCTCAAAGCATACAAAAATTTTCATTTGATCAAATCTATGTAAATAAAAGTGAATTGCAATTTTTTTTTTATTCTTATAAACCAGTGCTTGACTGCAATCCCACCAAATGGTAAGTAGTGATGCAATTCTGTTAGTCTCGCTAAAACTCGAGAGCGGCTGAACCGATTTGGCTAATTTTAGTCTTGAAATATTCGTGGAAGTCCAGGGAAGGTTTAAACGGTTAGAAAATCTGAAAAAAATCGAATACAACGCCATCTCTAATTTAAATGTCATTTTGAAAAAAAGTATGCTGGTTCTGGTAATGCCTGTAGATGGCGTTTTCCTTTGACAGCTTAGCTAAAAGGACTAGAAGTTTGCCGGATCAGTTAAAAAGGTTCTTATGGAATGAAAATTAATTAGGGTAGTGTAGGGTAGACTAGGGTAGAGTAGGGTAGAGTAGGGTAGAGTAGGGTAGAGTAGGGTTGAGTAGGGTAGAGTAGAGAAGAGTAGGGTAGAGTTGACGGCTTAGCTAAAAGGTATCACAACATAATTATTAGGCGTCACGAAGCTCGCCGGGTCAGCTAGTATATTATAATTTAATGATAACAATATCGATTAAAATCCATATTACAAATTTATTTGCAGGGGAAGGTATTTTATGAGTGAAATTGGGCTCAGGACAGGCTACTGTGATGATAAAATATTTTTTTGGTATATTAGAGGCTTCAATCATTTTTTTTGTCAAGTAGAAGTACTTACGTTGTTGAGAAAAATATATAACATTAAAAATTATCACATTGCACTACCGTTCTCTCGCACGAGAACTAAGGTTGCCGACATAGCGCAAAGAATTGCCAAACTTAAGTGGCAATGGGCAGGGCACATTGCTCGCAGAACAGATGGCCGTTGGGGCCGAAAGGTTCTGGAGTGACGACTGCGTACCGGAAGACGCAACGTTGGAAGGCCTCCAACAAGGTGGTCTGATGACCTGGTGAAGGTTGCGGGAAGCCGATGGATGCGAGACGCGCAGGAGCGTTCGTTGTGGCGACGCTTGGGGGAGGCCTATGTCCAGCAGTGGACGTGTATCGGCTGAAATGATGATGATGATGACTACCGTTCTCAGATTTGCCGTGTATTTTTTTGCTTGGGCAATTCATAATATCAGATATCATATTTGCTTTTTAAATTTCATCCACAGTAACTGTAATTCGAGTTTTTAATATTTTTAACGCCCCAGGTACTGGACCATTTTTATTATAACTGAATCCGAATTAATAATAAAATGTTACTAGTTTTCAATAACTAAGAACCTTATAACATCTTTCGTTAATTTTAATCTGTTCATATGAATGTTTGTACCCAATATCATCAAGGTATGCTTTGTATGACCCGAATCGATCCTTGTAAATATCTCCTTCCTCAATAATAGAAATTATACGAGGTATGATCGCCATTGTTGATCGGTACACATAATGTATACATATATACATACGTTACCTGCCAAACCCAATTTTAAGATGAACTAGCTTCGCCTAGGCCAAATCAGTTCTCCTTACACGGGTTTCTATTTCTGGGTGGTAATTATCAGGAAGGCTGAGACTGGAGCCAGAGCTCCCACCTTATCTTTCTAATCTAACCTGTCCGTGTCGGGTTGCCCTAAAATTCTAAGATCGTGTCGCTCGCTCTTGGACTAATATCGCAGGTTTGGCCGACCCGAAACTATTTCATCCTAAGATCGGGTATGACCGATGCCCAACATATACATTTTTTACCAATCAGCTGTAGCTACACAACCGTCCCTTGCCATAGGGAAAGCAGTGAATTAACTCCAAAAAGTACTCGAAGATGCACTTGCGACACGTTCACCTAAAATGTTTTTAATTGTGAAATACAGATGTGGCAGCTATTGATAATCAATTGTAGTAAAAATCAATCACAATATATATAAATATAGTGTATATATATATATATATATATAATGTTCTGTTTCTGCACCACTCTATAGTCGGCTGGAGTCCGTCTTTGCAACTACATAGTTTCTTAGTAGTGCAAAATTTTTATTAAATGCTTTTTATTTTACTGGTGTGATCCAACTATAGAAAGGATAACAGTGCGGTGTATCTCGATGAGCATTCTATTTACAAAACATCACCTTGCTCATTATAATATGACATAGATAAAAAAATATGATTTCACAAAACGAAATTTTTAAGTTTTAATATAAATGTATACTCATTATCATTGTATTTTGAATAAATTAAACTTTCCAAAAAAGTTATTATTGATTCGTTGCTTTTATGAGTTATGTCATCCTTGTCGAAAGTAAATGCAACATTCAGTAAACGTATACTTTTAAGAGAGTTAGGGATACCTATAGAGTTAAAACACAAGTTTAAACTAACAAGTGTTCTACGTATGAGTTTTATACGGATGTGATAGCATGACTTTACAAGTTCTCCTTCTGCGCCCCTTCGTCCATGGTTGCACGGCGCCCGGGTCCCGCGGCGGCGCGCCGGCTCGCCCCTCATGCCGGCGCCTTCATTCAATTTTAGTGCGAATATGTTCCTCCAGGCTCGCGGTTTTGCTACACTAACAATATTTTACTTTGATATCATTTAGGCGCTGCTGGGGATAAAACATTACTCATTTTAGCGTCTGTTTGAAGTTGAAGGGAAACAATTTTGAGTTTTCAGAAACATCATTAAAATAATAATAGAATCAGGATTCTTGGGAGTGGCGTCTAGATGAGATGTTACAGAAAAGCTTTTCCGTTTTTCCTGATATCAATGTTGTTTCGCTACTACAACATACTGTTCCAGGACATGGTGTACCCGTGTTTACATCGTGTTTATTTGTATTGTTTATTCACATTGTGTAACATAATCATGTTATATGATAAATTATATTAATTTTGCAAAAAGATTAAAAAAAAACAATTAGGTTCCTGCGTCAATTTAAACTAGATAAGTCTAGTTGATTAACTAAAGATGAACATCACAAAAGATCACGTGTATTGTGTCCAGAAAGAAGTAACTCAACATACATAGGAACAAGCTCAACAAAACTACCCAAAAACTTGAGTACCGTCAGAAACTAGCGGAGCAGCGATAGTGGCGGGTTAACATTGACCCAAAGATGGTAGTCGCGCGGCCGTTGACCCGGCGCCGCGTATCGATCCCATTCACGCGTGGCGCTGCACGTCACCTGCTGGCGCGCGGCGCCACGCTGCTGATCAGAGGAACTCTTTATAACGTTATTGCTCAAATAACACATACATAATTATACAACAAAGCTGAAAAAAATATAATATAGCTGTATGGAAGGGCCGCTAGATATGACATTATCTCAGTCGGATAGAAATTTTTTATTTCGTATTTTTAAAGTACGCGGGCAATTTGTTTTCCTCCTTTTTATTCTGAGACAATACGTAGGTAAATTCTGAGGCTCTAGGATCTTAATCTATAAAGGTTGTATGGCAGATTTTATTAATTTCTTAAACACGTGTTTGGTCAGCATGTTAATAACTTGTTGCTATTGTTTTCATTTAAACAATTTGATGACGTCATACCAATTGCCTTGAACGATCCCTATTAATAATTCGTCCGTTATAAAAACTTTATCAGTAATCGTTGCATGGAAAAGAAGATGTCGAAGAATAGGCGAGCAGGCTTTTCGACCTCACTCAAATTGAAGTGTGGTTTTTCAAAATTTTATTACATCGCAACATGCCTTTAATCGATTGAATAAAAAAAGTTACAGAACCGTATCAATAGTCCAATATACTGGTAAAAATGCTAATATAAACAAAACATTTATGTTAAATATTTACATTTCTGTGATCTTCTAATTCATATAAATTATATTTTATTATTGAAAGTAAAAGAAAATACAAAATCCTAAGTCAATGCTATCAACTGCCGTGCACGCAATGCCCTCGCACGGAGACCACTCTCAATGAAATATCAAAAAGTTAGGGAAATGTTTTAATATGTATATCTACACACCGAATGCGTATTCAAAAAGTCAAGTCATTGATATGAACCGTTCAGGACTGGCTCGTGCGGAGACGAGCCTGATTGCATTAATTTTGCTACAGTGTTTCATGTCAACAGGAGCTAAACAATTAATTTTATAGATTGAGTATGATGCTATAAACATTTTTGTGTTTTTGAACTGATTTTATGTTTAACTAGCTGGTGCCGCCACGTCATAGTTGAATATTATCCCAATGGAACATACTCACTGGATAAAGTAAAAGAAATACTCTTATAAGAAATCTTTCAGCCGTTCGAGCGTGAACAAGTAACAAATATACGCACACACATTCGAGAATTTTAGTCTTTATAATATTAGTGTGATTAATTAGCACCATATTTTCGAATCAAAAATGTTACGGGTGATTAGGCCTTCAATTTCGATTACCTATCTGGAAAGTTTAGCAGCTTTCTTAATAAACTAGTGCGCCTCACCATTAACGATTGCATCACTGCTAGGACCACCATCAGGTGGGATCGCAGTCAAGTACTAGTTTATATCAAATAAAAACCGTACCCGGGGTTCATACAAAATTACACCTTCTTCTTTCTCTATAAACTAAAGATAACTGTGGTTTTACTGTGAACTTGGTAACGTTTCCCGCGGCAGCGCATGACGAGGCTTTGTGGGCAAATGATGAGGTCAAAGCAATCAGGGCTAAGTTTTAGGCGGCTGACGTCACAGATGCTGACGTATTGCTCGCGGCGGAGGTGTGCTCTCTTCAGAAAGGTAACTGTTATGATTTGAACAGGCGTCGCGTCTACCTAGTTATATAATATTATGTGCCTACGTCCTGTAGCTTGCTTTGAAGTGTTCATCCAGTTCATGTCATATACAAACATAAATACTAACTACGTAATGTTAATTACACTGCACAAAAAAGTTTAGTTAAACTTTCCTTCTCAAAAGTTACGGGGGAGTAACCCAACGACTAGGACTCAACATGGGGCATATGCCACAACAATGGGATAGCTCGCAGGCTTGCACTAATAGTGCGGCTCTTGCTGTGTTGTTATGTTTCATATCGTTTTCATCGTGTCTCTGCACTCCCGAATTTCGTATTCTGATTTGATTAATTCATGAATCCCCAAGCGACCACCGGTGGCCGCGCATCTATTGTCTTACTATTGTGTCTCTAATTGACGGTATCTGAAGGGTTAAAGCGAGACTACACGATGTTGGTTTGACCCCGGGTGTGCTGGGGTCATGATTCGAACGTAGCGAGACTAGTTGGCGGCGTAGTTTCGACGTAACCAATTGAAACTTTAGTATTTGTTATGTGATTAGTCTTATGACATTGATGCTGTTTAAACATTGCTTGAAGAACACAAAAAAACGTTTTTCTTTATTTAGTTTTTGGAAAACTTCAACATAGATAAAACTCCTCGGTGGTTTGAGAAAACTTTCTGTGCGGATTCACTTGGGGAGTCTCCGTTTTTCTGCAAGCGACCATCACAAATATACCCGGGAAAAGGATAGGTTTAATAAGATTTCTGTATCAATTTACTTCTCTCTTCTTAGTCGTGCACTTTTGAGAGAGTGGTCGTGATCACGTCTCGGTCCTCCACCACCGCCTCTCGCGATGCGAGATGCCATTCAGCTTTGTGTTTGGCGACTTGGAGTTTTATGTCACAGATTTGTTGAGGTCCGTCCACCGTGTTATCTCCGAGGCTCTCGCCTTCACGTGATCTTTTGCTTTTGACGGTCCCTTGCACCAACAATCGTTCCATCGGGTCCTTATTACGAGTGATATGCCCGAAGAACTGGAGGGTTCTTAATTCAGTTTAGGATATAAGCAAATACCTCCGCTACAGCACTAATTGATCCGCTCTCATTCACCGGCATCGTGACGGCGTGTGCGGCGGCGAGGCGATGCCGGCCGCTCATTAGTGCTATAACAATAACGCGTACTTACTGGAGCTGGAGCCAGCGCGGGCTCGTTAGCGATCCTCATCGGCTGTGCGCACCCGTGCTAGTGCGAGGCACAGATAGAACGTGCTTACTTGAAGGGCTGAGAGATATTTTTGTGGTACCTAATTACTTTTATCTGAGTAGTCTTTATTTTTACGTGTATTTTTATTATTTGGCTACTTCATTCGTTTTTATACCATGCTAGTGTAGAGGCAGACGCACGCGCGAGCGAACAGCCCTTATGCCGCAGCCGCCGGGGCCTCGATCCCGATTTCCAGCTGCCGTAGGCGCGAGCTTACGGACGGCGAGCAATAGGTAGCTCGCCATCCGACGGTCTGGTAACAGTCCGGATCGACCCCAAGTCTTCGACGACGCGTAGTTCTACGCGCACCTCAATGAGATGTTAGCAAGCCGTAAGGGCCCAGCAGGGTCGAAACCTACTGGAGTCATGGGTTGTGCGAAAGGGAACCCCGGAGCTCTAGAAAGAAGGCAAAGATGGAACAGAAATGAGTTTTAGTCAGTAAAAGGCTGACACGTCCTCACGCCTCGCCCACCTTAAAAAAACCCTGCTGGTGGTCCTCCTCCTCCTCCTCACTCGTTCACTCTTGACAGAGTAGTGGTGGCTGCTTTAGGTACAAACATAATATTAATTTATTTTTATTTATTTCCAAATTACTTATTTTACATTTATGGAAAACAAAAAACATAAAATTGCCCAGTGGGTAGGTAAGCTTATATGAGACTTGGTTAACAATGCAATATGTAATACATGTGCACCCAATTCACGAAGATTTTTGAAAGGAAACTCAAAGCAGAGCCTTGTTAAGAATCAATTCCTTTTAAAACAGTTGCTAAAGAAATTCTCTTTTCTACTGTTTCTATTGTCCTGCAAATGCGTGGTTATCTCACTAAGAGGGGCTATCGAGCTGCGACAAACTTGTCGTATCAGTATCCAGCGACTTGGTCGCCGGCCAAGCGCAGTTTGTGTCTGTCGCCCGACTTGGCGGGACTTGGCCGCTTACTTTTATTCGAATATCAAATGCACCGAATTCTTTTTTTGAAAATGTTGGATATTGAGTTTCATTCGCGCTTCTCAAGTACTTTTTTATGAATCCGTTCGAACTTCGCGTACCGCGTACATCGAAGTACTGGAACAATTTGCCTGCTGATCATATGTAATTTAGATGTCTTCAAGACGTGGTCGAATATGCTCTTAATAAACTAGAGTGTAACACCATCAACGATTGCATCACTGCTTACCATCAGGTGGGATCGCAGTCAAGCACTAGTTTATATTAAAAAAAACTTCTTTTAGTTGTTTGTTTCGATTTAGACCCATTTCGGCTCCAGAATAGTAGATTATGCACCAAGGGGCTAAAGTTGTGTCTTATTTCACGGGCGTCATATTCAATCTCGAGCGCAATGAAGGATTCGGGATTTAACTCACGAACAAAGAGAGGGAGTTAATACAAGAATCCTGAATGCAGCGAGGGATTCAAGCTAGCCCAAGGCAAAGACACCTTTAGCCCAGAGGAGGATACTCTACTTTTTACACCTACTGTGAGAAAATAATAGTCACATTATTGACCAGCTGGTCATAATGAAATCCAGTACAACATTATTGACCGCCTGTGCCCCCGGCCCATAGATATAATATATTTCTATGCCCCGGCCACTAATTACTCACTTTAGATTTAGGTTGCTTCATATATAATTTGACATTTTCGAGCTGGTGGTGTGAAAATTAATTTAGTATACTCACAAAAATTTCTATCTTGCCGATAAAGGAAGCCACAGCTTGATTTGGAGTTTATACAATAAAAAACTAAAACTAAAAATACAAAATTACATTACCTACTGACTAAACTAATACAAATTATAATCAACCTAAGAACTACTTACAATAAAATTTAACTAGCTGCTCCCAGCGGCTTCGCCCGCGTGATAGCAGAAAATTATCCCAAGGGAACATACTTCCGGGATAAAAAGTATACTATGACCTCTTCCAGGACATGATCTATCCGTGTACCAAGTTTCATCAAAATCGGTTTTTCTATTGAGGCGTGAAGACGTAACAAACAAACAAATAAACTCAAAACTTTGTAAAACTTTGTTTCTTTAAAAAATAAAATACACCTTAAACTTAACTATTTACAAACTTTTTTTTTTGTATTTAGGCAATGATTGATTTTTGACTATTTATACACCATGTGTTACTATCATGATATTTATATCAACTCACAAGACATTACAGGGACAATAGATAAATAATATATTATTTTAAAACTTAATATATATTTTCAATCATGCCTAGGCTTTTAGCCTAGCCAGAGGCGGTGCACTTCAAAGAATGTAATTACTAAATCAGCATCGTATAGCCTGAAGCTCTGCCCACGCCAAGCTCTGCTAGTTATGTATTAGGTTCATAACGTTTTGTCTGCGATGATGAGAGAATGCTAATATTCATAGTTGAGAACTATGTCGTAAAAGGCTGAAAAGGCTCGTTTAGTTTTATGTACAGTCGCCATACAACTGTACATAAAACTAATGAGCGTTGATTTCAACTGTTTACCTTTTGTGATTCATGAGATATAGTCCGCTGACAGACAGATGGACAGCGGAGGCATAGTAGAGCTTGTTGGTTATCATTCGGATAAGGAGCCCCAAAAAATAATAATTCTGAAATAAAAGAAAAACGATAGAATTAAAAACCCTCGTTTTGGTTTTATTATTATTAAATGGTTCGAGAGGAAACAAAGACCGGTTTATTTTCCTGTTCACCTCATCAATCGAGAGGAGATTGTAGAGGGGGCGAGTGGGGTGGAGCGGAGGGGGGGGGGGCGTGGTGGTGGCGAATATGATGGTGTTCAGGTGACGAACGACCCGTCCGGAGCCTTTATTGAACCCGATTTATTACGGTTTTTGTTTAGGATGAGAAATTACTTTATGTTCATAAATACGTAGGTATTGATTAAAAAGAAAGATTTATGAAGATATGTAAAAATTTACATATAGAAAATTTATTTGGATGGTTCGTTTCACAGTTGGATAAGTTTTATATATATATACTCCACAATTATCACACAACGCCGTCTAGTCCCAAGCTAAGCAGAGCTTGTGTTATGGGTACTAGACAACTGATAAACATACTTATATATTTCTAAATACATACATATTATAGATAAATTACACCCAGACACAGAACAAATGATCACGCACACAACACAAGAACAACACAACATCAAAACAACACAAGAAATAGCCAGCTCATAGTGGCCAGTTCTGAATCATAAATATATTCTATAGCAGAGCGTCTGATCCGATAGTTTTGTGCAAGTCGCATGATGTCATATTTCAAAAGAAAGGGTTTGTTTAAACATCAATGCCTTGGACTTCCACCAAATCTCTCAATATCTGTACTGTCGAAAACAACAGTGTTTGCTTGTTATTTATTGATTTATTTTAGTCGTAATCCGTAAACGCATAGTAAGTTCAGTTGAAAACCAGCGTCAGGCAACTGCTACGAAGTGGCCTGGCATTATGTTGAAGTGGATCTATTTGGCACAGCTGATCACAATGTTGATGTATAATAAAGTTTCTATATGTATAGGTAATGTAACTTCATTGTGTGTAGTGTGCCAAATAAACGTGGTTTTCTTTTTCCTTTCAAAAGTGTTTTGGGTATTTTATACGATAGTTTGACTTCTTTTTCAAATGAGAAAAATACAAAAGTGTCAGTAACTAGACACACAATAATGAAGTAAGACAAAAAAAATTCAATCAACAAATTCATTTAAACATCTACTAATTAAAGGGGCAAGAAGACACGAATCTGGGAAATTCGCATAGCAATAATTCACGTTGGCTCGCTACCAAAGCTAATCAAACATGGCGCCTTCACAGCCAGCAATGGATACTGCAGGTTATTTAGTAATAAGTACAATCGACTTACGAGAAAGTTAATCATTTTTAAACTTTACACAGCAAACTTGGTGGTTTCATTGTCACCATTTGCTTCATATGCAGTATATATAGTTCTAAGCGTGGTTGAGGTTCATATAAGCCAGGCGTGCAATCACAGCATTCAACCCTTTGAACATCGCCATTTTCTCCGTTTATTGTAACGTACTGGATATTCGGCAAGTACGGTAAGCTCCTCTTACCGAATTATAATTTTATGAAAAGGAAAAAAAAAAACTGTGGACAATATTGATTAAATGTACCAGCCTAATTGAGCTAACAAATGTAATTTTAACTTTACTTTACTTGAATTTATTTTAACTAGAACCTGTTATCTAGTGAATTATCAATCCGCTTATCAATCTCAGTAACAGAACAATTTTTTCTCCAGCAACACCACTCCAACGGAACGAAAGCCCATCACCGTAAGCAAAAGAAATCCAGACACGTTACATTCGACCTTAAAATTTTAGTGTAACTTCAAATACTTATATCCAGGCTCAATATTAAAGATCGAGCATTTCCAACACGTTGCTCTACAAGCAATATTGATCTCTATAGCTTTTCCATATGGTTGATATTATGTTGGTTTAGAAAAGCTTTGCGCTGCTGAGCTCAATTCACATCGACCCATCGCTGGTTTCTTACGATTTTATTTTCTCATATAATTTGAGTCGTATTTTCTAAATATGTCTGTTATATATTTCTGTAATGTCGAACCATCAGGGCCTGCTCGCAGTACTTCTCTTTTGCTTTTAACCTACTTAATCATTTAGAGAGTGGTAAAGTTTAAAAAAAAGTTTGTTTTTATGAGAATGTCCGAGTTTTATCAGCCCATTTTTTGGCTGAACACAGAATAAATATTCAATAGGGAATGGCGTAACAGTAACCAAGGTTTATTCAGACATTGCGTCGATTTTAAGTGTAAATAATGTCAATCCACTCACTTTTGTCTTGATTTTCTAATAACTGCGTTTTCTTTCCTGTAATTTATATTAACCCAGGGGTATAATACGCAACCATAAAACACCATACACGTAACAAAATTAACAGGTTTACGACCAAAATAAAAGTAACATGTATGAGAGATAACCGCGTTATGCGCGACTGTACCGCCGTCATGTAGCTACACATGCACGTGTATAATTGTGAACAGCTGTGTCCACAGTGAAGTCACAGCAGTATCTCAACACCGCAACATCCTCTAGTATGTTTTGCTATAAAAACGAAAAAAAAATCGGGGTCGTTGTTAAGTCATAAAACGGAGGAATGGTAGGCATTGACCGGAGTGACGTCACGGGTTCATAGTAACCTGTGCTAAAGTTATTTCTGTCGTGTCATGACGTGGATTTCTATTTTAATGTTTTTTATTTTGATAAAAATGTAGGCTTTATACAATGAAGTCGTTCATTCGTTTTTGAAGAAAACATACGAACGATAAAACTGTTCAAAAGAATATAAAACACTTTATACTAAAGGGAAAAAAATCCCGGCAAGTGCGAGTCGGACTTGTGCATTGAGTGTTTCGTACAAACTTACTTATGAAAACAGTTCAATTCAGATTTTTTTCTATACTTGTGCTATGATACCTTGCTGCATGCCTTTCAGAATTCTAGGTCAGCGAAAAGTACCCTATGATGTTTTGATGCCCGTGAGGGTGTCGAATTATGCGTTGTTGTGACATAAACGACCATATCATTTTTTTTCGTTAACTCAAAAGTCACATTTTTTCACAGCTTCACAGGGTCGCAGGCCTTACCGATACTTTCACGCGTTATTGAGATAAAGAGTCTTGACAGACAGGCTAGAAAATATTTCTGTTTTCACACATTACCAGCTACAGTTAAACTAATTATCTTCTCAGAGACAACAGTTGTGTCGCTAACCATCGCGCGCTCGACGATCATCGTAAACCATAGAGAACGCGGGTTTATAGCATTTTCACTTTTATTGCATTACTAAATTAGATTAGCTGGCGCACGATGTTATACACGGTTAAATAATAATTCAATATAAACATTCGCAATATTTAGGCAAACCGCTTTCAAGCTTTTTGTGGGACTAGTTATTTCCCGTGGCCCATCGTGGACCACAGCAGTCGTATTTATTTGAATTTATTTACTCATTTTAATTTACAGAAGGTATTATTATTATTTTATATAGCCTATACTTTCCCACTGCTGGGTAAAGGCTCTATTCCTTCCATTGATCTCACCTTTGAGCCTCTTTTTGCCAATTCCTAAGGAAGGCATCCCAGTCATCCCGCAATCTCTTTCTTGGTTTGCCACGACCTCGTCCTGCGATTTCAGGGCACTAACTTAGCGTTTTACTGGCACTAACCTTATGTTTTTCGAAAATACACATAAGTCATACAAGTTAATTAATTAGAGAATGTAGTTATCATTAAAAAAGTCTGTACTATTTGCCTTTGTAAGGTCTCTACACTGGTACAGAATCAATAGATATTAATGTATTAAGTGCACTTCTTGTTAAAAAATGATGTTTCCAGAATAAATGATATGGCACTAGTTGAGTACTTGTGCCATAATATTTTATTAATTAAGTACTATTGCACTAAGTGTTGTGATACTACACTGTGACAACAAGGTACTCAGTACTGATACACTGAGTGTTGAGACACTACGTAGGTACGGTGACATTTAGTACTAAGTACTGCGATGATACTATAACACCGCACACAAATCAGTATTTTCACGGAGTAAAAGCGTCAAATAAAGAATGTTAAATTCTAAATATTTATTGACATACGTACATATTACCAACTGTGTTTGTTTATAGTTGTCTTATGACTAAGAATAGATACGTTATTCGGTATTGGAAAAAGTATTTGTTTTTGTTTCATGAATGAGGCGATGAAAAATTTTGTTATTTTACATCATAAGGGTGTTGAATCAATGAGAAGGCGTAGTATTGTAACAGATTGGATCAATTTTATGACAGTTATGTTGAGAATCAAAGGATTAGATGTTTATTTTTTTGCATGGGTATTTGGGTATATTTGCATAAGCTACTACTTACTATCCAGAGTTATATTTCACGTAAACTTTAAAGACAGGATATTTTTAAAATTATAAACAACCAGTTATTGTTACGACGCTTCCATGCTACGCGAAGATTGCTCTTACATCTCCAGTTCCTTTAGAAAGCAACAATTTAATCGTTTAAAGTTTATTCTGTTATGATTTATGCGAAAATTTCCTTCACTGTGTCACGAAAGTTCCCCGGTTCACACTTCTCTACAAAACGTTGTTTACAAAAGCGTTTTCCAAACTTTAAATATAAAGTTTTTGTCACAATCATTAAAATTTTCCGACTCAAAGTACACAGAAGCTGTCTTTGTAATACTTTTTATTTAATAAAAAGCGTTTATTCCAATCTAGTTTTTCCCCGAAAACTAGCGTAGCTGGTAACTGGAGCAGACGACGGCGGTGCGCACGGTCCACTGGGCAGACGTCTGAAGGGGTACAGACAACACGACATTGATGTTGGTCACATTGCATTCCGGCTGATAACCGAATTCACCAACTATTCAACCATTCTTCGACTAGTTTCAGAGTCATTTACTTGAAAGGAACTTATTACGATAAATGGACGTGACGGTCGCTAAATTAGTCAATCGTTGGATCTTTCACAGACGTTACAGATAGCCAGAAGCCAGGAAATCTGAGAGCAGTCTTGTCGGTTGTGGAGATCAGCTAGGCAGTCGCTCCATGTAAAATATTGAATAGAAGCCGACTCCAATATAGTTGGGAGAAGACTAGGCGTATAGATTTCAAGTCAACGTGATAACTTTAGTAACAAAAATTCAAAGACGTGATATCCACTAAGCGGTAATGGGCCCGCGAGGTAGATTATGGCTTATTCCGTTTGCTAGAGAGGACGCCTGAGTCCCAGCAGTGGGAATGTTATAAGGCTGAATATGTTATGTATGATATGACATCTTTTGTTGACTCTGTAAAGAAAGTTTAGACACACAAAGTTTATTTATAGACGTCTGATTTCACTAACTCTGTTTGCCGTTATTCGGTATAGCAATTAGTCAATTATGGAGCTTAGAATCATATTGAGGATGAGTAAGATTAATCCAGCAATTTTTATTTTACATATTTTTCATGGTATACTATTCAATTCATCCATCTTCTCCTATTCAAGCCTTACTAGAGCTACCATTTTGTAGATATGTAGGGAGTATCTTGCTATGTACACTTATGCATCTCGTTTGTCAAACGATTTTAAATCCTCCTTCTGTGAACTACAACTATTTGCTAGTTCTTCAATAGTATCTATCGTTATAGTGACGTATTGGTTTATAGTCACAATGTTCCAATAAACTATTTTGAAGCAGTGTTATATTGCTGTACCTTTATTTATTATGTTATGCTTTGGGTTGCTGCGAATTTATGTTGAAGTTTATTATATTTGTACGAGAGCGTTTTATTGCTGTAAAAATATGTATCCCAGCGGCCGATCGGAACGACATGTGGAATTTAAAAAAAATGGAATTTAATAACCGTTTGGTGATTGGTTGGTATTTTATCAGCTGGTTTGCTCATAGGACTACTTGTATCCTCAAAAGCTTACATGCTGCAAACGATAAAGCTGTCTGTTTCGCTACGTATTATGCCTCACCCACATGATCCGTCGTCTAGACAAGATGAAGTCACTCATTAAACAAACCCAACAATAACATAAGTGAACCATTAAACATGTCAAGTATGTCCTCGCCCTGTACATAAGTAAAAAGGCACTAATCACCCCAATTACTCAAAGCTCCACATGTCAGACCGTCCACTAGTTTCTTACTGAAATTTTCACGCGCTGGTGTTACTGTAGTACATTGTCACATTTTCTATTTCAACATTAGCAATTCAAGAAATAAAGTGTACGAAAATTTGTTCATTACCAGTTAATGGTTAAGTAATTAAGACTTAAACAGACTCGCTTATTTCTTGCATGGCAGAAGTTAAGTTAGAATGTGACAATGTATGTATCTTATTGCTCGAGATCATATAAGATTTTCTAATAAAGTTTATATCGCACAGAAAATAGTGCAAAGAGCAACCATTAATTTTGAATACCGGATACGGTATAGCCACTATCAAGTTAACTAATAACTGAAGATGTAATGGCAAACAGTTTGACACAAACCAATCAATACAGCTTACTCAGCTTATCCTAAATTCAGCCTATTAAGCTAACACATTACCTCTGGCACTAATGCTAATCTATAATCTACGATAATTACCAACCTTTGGCAGTGCAACGTGAATCATTTGGTGGACAAAATTAGTAATTTATCTATACTGATATTATAAATGGGAAAGTGTGTGTGCCTGTTTGTCCGTCTTTCACGGCAAAATAGAGTGACGAATTGACGTGTTTTTTTAAGTGGAGATGGTTGAAGAGACGGAGAGTGACATAGGCTACTTTTTGTCTCTTTTTAACCTTCACTTCCCAGGGGAACCGTGTTACTCCAAATCTAACGCGAGCGAAGCCGTGGGCAAAAGCTAGGCTAAAAATCATTTTAATGTTATTTTTGAAAATACTAGCTGCAGCCTGCGGCTTCGCCTGCATGATGTGAGGCAATTATTCCATAGGAACCTACTCCCGGAATAAAAAGTATTCTATGTGCTATGCCAGGACGTGGTCTACCCGTGTACCAAGTTTATTTGGAATCTGTTGTACAGCAAGCGCAACGAAGAAAGAAACACATAATCCTTTGGCCTTATAATAGGTTATGATCATCGATTGCTTATAGCTAATACAGCTAAACACCTTGGCTTAACTCTCAACGCTAAGCTGTAATAAAAAACTTATGTCAAATAAAAGACAAGAGTTCGACATACGTTATAAAAGTATTCTGAAGGAAAAAGTACTCAAAAAGGAAATTCTTCTTATCAATACATAATAAAATAATACTATACAAGCTTATTCTGATCTCCATTTGGATGTAGATACCAGTACCTAACTTTGGAGCTGTACCATCAAAGACACTTCCGCCTGACCACCGCTAAGTTCATTTTGCTTGCACTCGAAACGAAAACTTGAAAGAGTTTGGTTTGGCGCCGCGCCACATGATTGAAACGAAATTTTTTTACGTGATCAGGAAGAAATTGCCGCGATGGTGCCTAACAAAACAAAGTCAAAATAATACAACGTTCATTTAATGTAGGCTTATATTGTGCACTAGATCCTACCCTAAAATATGTTTTCTCTCTGTCACTCAAAAAAACTCATTGCTGACCTAAGCTCACCTTTGTACGTGAACTGTCTGTATCTCCATAAGTTATGTAATGTCTTTGTGTACACTAAAGAATTAAGAATTTAACAATCCCAAAATAAAGTACTCAAGGATGTTGTAAAAGCATCCGGGTACATAAAAATGCTGAAATTCTCGAACATAGACTTCATTGACATGTAAACGCCGAGGTAATCCAGCTGCTGCTAGACAATACGGATCTAGTGCATACACTAAAGAGACGGTTAGTCGATCCAATTGTCTAGCAGAACTTCTAACTACAATCGTAGTATATTAGATAGATCCACTCTTTATTATACTACACCATAAAAAAATACTGTAGGAGGTTAAAATTAATGGGGTGTAACAATGGGCGGTTTTATCGCTAAAAGCGATTTTTTACAGACAATCTTTGAATGGATTTGAACAGAGAATGAGGAAAGATACGCGGATAGTTCATGGTGAATTATTTTTATTCACACGAGTTGTAGGGTGCGGGTTCAAACCCAGCCAGGCGTATTACTTTTCATCACCACTGCTCTCAAAACGATGAAGGTAATCATCGTGCGATTATGTCCTAGAACCAAATATTCGAAGATATGTGATATCCACCGACCCACACTGGGCCCGCGCGGATGATTACGGCTTATTCCTTCTCCTACAGAGAAGGACAGAGTCCCAGCAGTGGGAAAACTATAACGCTGATTATGATAATACATTACTGATAAATTAAAATACACATACGTATATAGACGTATGTGAAAGCAGCGAAATATGTAGGTACAATCTTAAGACATTGAAGTGATCCTAGGCCATATTTTTAAAAGATGGAAAGTTTTGTTCTTGTCTTGCTAACGCAGGTAAAGCTTTGTATTGCAGTACTTACAGTTCTTGAACAGAGAATGTCTTGTTAGAAAAACTTGTGGAATGGATTGCTATCTCTAGCCTCAAGTTTTCCGATGACCTGAGATATTTAATATTAAATGTGATATTAAAACTTAATTACGTATGTTAAGGTACAATGTCCCAAAACTCAGTTTACTACTGTATTTTAGAAGATGATGCATAGATCAACGCGATGCTAGTAAGACTCCTTTATCTTCACTGATTACGATAACCTTTGAGGCTATAACTAACCCATACCTACCTACCGAGTAGAGTAGACAGTATTACATTGGCTGTAAGACTCTTAACGTTGTCTTTATAATTATTAGCAGTTTTACTGAGCCAGGATAACGTCTCAATGGTATTAAAGTTGCGTTTGCGAGGCGTGCCCCGCTGAGTACCGACCTCCCTGATAACAAAATATAGAGTACGAGGTCTGTGCTCACAGCGGCGGCGGGCAGGCGCTCGGGAAAGGCACGCGACGCAACTTTGTGCTTGGTGGAATTAAAAGATCAATAAATAATACAATGGTTTAGTTGCAGATGCTCTTGGTCAAAGATTTTCACAGTTTCTGTATACCTAATGTAATCTATGGCATGTACCTAAATCTTTATATAAAATATGAAACAAACGGCGTCTGTCAGTCTGTATGAACGCGATAGACTCAAAAACTGCCAGAGTGATTCATGATAAAGGTTTAGGTGAAAAATTCTTGCATATTATAGAGGCTTTGCTTTTGTCTGAAAACTATTTCAAAGGAACATACTCCCAGAATAAAAGTCAAAATCAGTATCTAAATCAGTTCAGTCATTAAGATGCAAGAAGGCACCAAATATACTAAATTAATGATTTTTGAGTTTATTTACGAGCATGAATTTCGTGATCAGATATAGACAATAATGGCCATTAGAAACGAGTTGAGTTTGACAGTGGATTAAATTGAATAATCCATCGAATGGTTATAAAAATAAAAGGTTCGCAGCAAATACTTTGTTTTAAACTGTAGAGCTTTAAAAGGTCAAATTTAAAAGCAGTGTTTAAAGAATATTCAGATAAGTTGTCCGCATGTTCGTGCGTGATACTCGTTAATGCGTGTCTAAAATAGGTCAGTAAGGTACCAATGGGTCAGTTGAAATTGTTTAACGATACAAGACGCGACAGTCAACACCTGGACTATACGACAGCTTGCGTGGGTAAGATGACACTAACTTACAGCATGACAACAGCGGGAGTACAGTAGCGTACTATACATTGGCTATTGACGTCACCAGTAGCTAAAGTCAATACGAGTGCTTCCGGCTTGCACGCAAATCTCAACAGCCACCAGTAGTACACTCAAGAAAAGTATACAAATACGTACAACAACAACAATATAAAAAGTCATCATCTTCCTGCCCTTGTCCCATTTTATTTGGAGTCAGCGCAACACGTTTTTTTCTTCCATTCTATATATCACTCCTCACACAATCCATCCATCTTTTCTTCGGCCTGCCTCTCCCTCTCTTTTCATCCACATGTAAACTCATAACTCAGTACAACACAACAATACAAACAGTAACGCCATTAAACTACTTACTTCTCTCATAACAAAACAACATAATACTCCAGCCGCCGTCCGGACGATTATCCTGCTTAACAAACAGAAACACCTACTCATATTTATTACATAAAGGAAGTCGTTATAACGAAGGAACAAAACCAGAAAAGCCGACTTCCGAAATTAATGCTATTTTATTTATTATATTAAGAAGTAGGTTGTTTTTTTTACAGGTTTTTATTCCCATTTTAGTTAGCGATGCTACCATTTCAAAAAAAAAAAAAAAAACTCTTTCAAGTTATCATCAACCAGAGAGTAAATAATGGAAATCCCAATGAGCCTAAACTCGACTTGCATGCATTGTTTAATTACGGTTTTCTGGTGCTTACTTTCGAGCTTCGTCATCAGATAAAGAAAGAAAGAAAGTAAGAAAGAATAATGTTATACGATCAGTTCGATGAAAAACTATATATTTAACTTTACCGTGTTATAGTCGCCTAACTAAAAAGATATCTCTTATTGCCACCTGAATAGATTCTCCGCCTCGCCTTCATTTGGTTGAGACAGATTTTTTTCGATTGTGCCTAAATCAAATTGGTTCAAACTCAAGACACTGAACAGATAATTTCTTTCAAACACAGATCTTCCACAACTCAACACAAATAGGCGACGTAGATTATCTCATCAGGAACGTAAGACACGCAATGTGTCCAAATCTGAGTCTATCCCCCAATTCCTGATTTAAGCATTTGAAGTTTACTGTTTCTCAAACTCTACTTTTGCCTGCAAACCCGTCAAGCATGCAAGGTTTGGGGCGTGCTTGACTCAAAATCAATTCAGAAACTGGCCGTGTGAGCTGTAACATCCTAATTTCCCACTTAAAAAACTATTCAGAAGCCAAGACACCCGAAAAAGATGACCCTTAATCCCTTTTTCCAATGAATTAACAAGATACCCCTTCCAATCATTATAGCAATTAGTAACACTAATAACTAATTAGTTAGTAATGTACAATCCAATTAATTAATCCAAGATCCTAGTCTTAGATAAATTAATTGTAATAGGTGTTAAATTAAGACTACAAGATTCTTTGGTATAATTGGTTACAGGGACTGAGCTAGAGGTTACCTATATAGAACTATACAGCTGCGAATAGAACCTCTATTTTTTTAAGTTGAGTAAAGCAACAAAATATAGTTAATAATTAATCGGACGGAACCCTAGAAGGGGACCACTTGAGCCAAGTTTATGAGAGTCAAGAATTTCAGGGCTATAGCCGTAAGTTAACGGAAGGAGGGACAGTTCTGCGCGAAAGTATGAGTTGTTGAGGAAGTAATTGGTTGCCTCCTTCACCAAGATATCCGTAAGTGAATTGTTTTATAGTATATATAAATAGTTGTTTTTTAAATCTGTGAGTGTTGTGCACGCCTGTATTTGGTTTTTTTATTTTGTGAAAGTTTAATATACTTAAAAAAATATTTAAACAAATTATTGCTGTGCCTTATTAATAAAAAAGTAATTTTGTGACTTTATAATACAGCTACTCGTACTTTATCCGTAAACCAGATTCCAAGAATATCTAATAACTGGTATGATAGAATCCAATGCGGTATCCAGAGTAAATGGTCATGTTTGTTCCTAGTAGTATGAAGTGGAAGTTTCACAATAGAAGTCACGTCACAACGTTTTCCATTCGAGAACTTTCGACCAAAATAAAGTAGTCCACAGAACAGCTCATAATCCGTTTGTTACTCCACTTAATATATTATTTTGCCAAATAAATAAAGTTTCCAGGCGTATTTATTCAGGTGTATTTTGACACACAGAGTTGAGCTCATTGAATTTAGCGCAAACAATAACTTTGAGCTAAATTTAAATCTAAGCTCAACGGATTATTTGAGCTGTTTGTAATTCTATTGTACCTTTGTTTCCAAGCGATTCAGTCGACGCAGAGGGAAATTATTCAGTTAGCTCGTGGAATACTTTGCGTTGTTTATTATAAGCAGGAGGTGGATTATGAACCTGCTCGGTGTTCACGAGTAAATCCGCACACGTGGAAAAGCTGATATTGATTACCTTCTCGTGGTATCTTTTTCTAACACAGTTATGATTACCTGTTTGTGTGGAAATAAGATTTATAAGTTAGCTAATTATAGCTATTTGTTATTTTCTATACATTTAACTAAAATAAATGTTTCTAAATGACTGAAAGCATAAGAAAGTACATTATTTTAGTCTGTTTTTTCCGGCTAATGTTCGAAACGGCTAGACCGATTTTGACGGAAGTATCATTGCCAGATAGATGATCGTAAGGTACTCCCTTACGATTTAGCAATGATACTAGTAATGTAGCTACTGCTAAGGCTACTTTTATTTTAGAAAAAGAATTAGTGTTCCGCGCAAAAAAGTCTTCTTGAAATCGTGACCTAATCCCATTGTGCTGTATTACGAGTCTGAAGCGAAGTCGTGGGCACTAGCTAGTATGATATTTAAATACGGATACCTCGTTAACAAAAACCTATTTTATATAACCCTAACTACTGCCAGCGGCTTCGCCCTGGGGAAAGTAGAAAATTGACCCAAGGGGACATACTCCCGTAATAATAAATATACTATGTACTGTTCCAGGACTTGATCTATCCTTGTAACAAGTTTCTTCGAAATCTTTTTATTCTTTCGAGCGTAAAGAAGTAACAAACTTACACACACAGTCATAAACAAATTTCACTTTTATAATATAAGTGTGATAAAGCCTATTTCTTTAGATAAGTAAAATATAAGATCATCATCTGACTAACAAAATAGTCTAAACGAAATATCAATCCTCATAAAGTTCAGTAAGTATCACAGCTACCGACTGCTAGAATCCGTTCTTTCTTCAAATGTCTTTCCACAACTAAACTTTTAAAAGTCACACTTAGTTTTAAAAGTTGCTCTTTAAGAAGTAGTTTTAAAAGCTGTCTGGGTGATATTCCTCGCCTATACAGTTTTAAATGCATTTGCTTACTTGAGCTAGAGATGAGACTATGTTAGAAGGCTTTGGATTATGTACATTGGGGGACGGTAAGTCGCCTCTTCGAGGCTCAGCTGGATGGCATTTGAATCGGTAGCTCGCCGTCCGACCGTCCGAACCGAGCCCAAGACGTCAACGGCGCGTATTCTTCCACGCGCGTCTCAAGGAGTGTCAGCAAACTGTAGGGGCCTGACCAAGGCTCGACAGAGTCGAAGCGTACTGGGGCTAAGGATCTGCTTCTGAAAGGAAGAATCTTCAAGATTCTGAAAGGCAACAAAGGAACAGGTTTTTAGTCAGTAAAAGTCTGACACTATCTCCCGCTCCACCCAAGGGCGTGGAGATATCATTGGCTGATTTTCCCACCTACAAAAAAAAAGTACGTTGGGGGAGATTATAAAGTTATTTTAGTCTATTGCCAGCTTAGGTATAACTTCTGAAATGGTTACACGTGCTCCTTTAATGCAAAGGTAATTACTGAAGGAACATAGTTGTGTTTTAGTCAGTAAAAGTCTGACACGATAGAGAACTCACTGGATGATTGCCCACCTTTAAAAAAGTCTGTTGCTATGCTACTGATGAAATGTATCCCACGTTCACGTTCTGTGTCCTAATCCTGTCATGGTCTATCCGTATTCCAAGTTTCGCTCAAATCCTTGATTGATTAACAAAGTTCGAGACTTACGCTTTTATTTTATTTAAAATGATTCATCGAGTTCTTTTTTATATTTACTCAATGTATCATTTCACAGAGCTCGAATTTTATTGTGTTGTTAAATTATATTTTAACTTCATAAAAATAAATTCACAGAAGCAAGTGAAACTAAATGAAAGCTTATAAAAGTAACAAAGTAAGCAAACACTTTTTCTGTAAAGTTCATCGTCGCGCAAAAAATGTATAAGAAAAAATATTTCATGAACATGAAAAGACATGAAACCTTTTGTTACCATTACCTACGAATTCTCGTAATTTGAGCCCCTCTCTTTTATCACCTCTAAAACGGTTACTTACATAAGAAAAAGTTACAAAGCGCCCCCTGTCGTCCTTTCGTGAAATTAAAGTCAGGCTATTTCGGAAGTCGGAAACGGCTCAAAATCTCAGTGGTATTAAAAGTCGGTAGAATATTCGGCAGGTGAGAGGAAACAATTGAATTAGTTGTTACGACGATTACGAGTGCTTGCTAGGGCTGACAGGAAGTTGTATTTATTTTATGGTGCGTACTGATTTTTTTTTTCAAAATGTGAGCTAATGAGCATTTTATGTTTCTTTTTTTAATTTAAAATCAAAACTTTTTTACCATTCCTAAACGCATCTTATGTCTCGGTTCTTTTTTGTAAGCAAACCGTAAATCATTGTACGTAACTAAGAATATATAAGTAGGTACATAAGAAAATCAATCAACTAACCCAACATCATTCAAATAATCTAATTGAGAGCCAACCTTAACCTTTTTGCGAAAGAAAGGTAAGATAGACGATGACTTTCGGAATTTAGATTGTTACAAGACCCAACCCTACATCTGCCGGTGTCCCTAATTTGATTGCGCAGTTATCGACGAGGTAGGCGACGCTAGCGCCTCCAGCGGACTGAGCGGGAACAAACTTTGTTTTACAAGTAATGAAGCAAATTACGGAACGATTGTAATGATTATTTCGACCTCACTTTGTGTTGTACATTATTAGGGTCTAGTTTGTGACAAACTTCGACAATATTGTTCATGGGCGATTCAAGAAACCGAATAATAGGCACTAAAGATTGAGCGGCGCGATCAAACGGTGTTTGAATTATTTCGTTGAATTTTCTTTTTCTTGACAAGTGATAACTAGTGCTTGACTGTGATGGTGAAGCTCACTAGTTTATTAAGATCCTATTCAGTTATTCACTTTAGCCTTGAAGAAACCTAAATTATAAACAGACAGGAAGGCAGACAAATTATTTCAGTCCTTCGACGAACGCGGTTCATATAAACGACGCCGACGAGGTGAAACGATTAGTCCAAACCGTAATTCCCCAATAATTTTACAGAAAATCTGACAATTGATTTTTATTAAATATCTAATAAGTATATTCTCTTGCATAATTGAAAAGATCTAAAACTCAGCCACATCTGGTTATTGAAAGCCACAGACATGAAAAGATTTCATTTCCAATGTAAATAAAGCCGTATTTTTGTTCCGTAAGACTGAGCCAAGAAGCAGTCGGCCCTTTCATCCCTTAGGCACCTATTTATCATATCCCAGCCTCCAAATATTTTTCTTACCTTTGCCGAAATAACACCGATACATACAAATTAAGGGCCCTAAGGGATAGCGGCATTATGATACATGCAAACACGTTTTCCCGGGTGACGTCATTATTAGGTTAGTCCGGGTGAAGTAGCGCGGTTTGTTTGTTGTTCTCCTCGATGGCCGGCGCGTGAGGGTTAACTGTGATGAGATGAATGGGCCATGCGTGCTTGGTCTGTCATCTTGGTCATCTGTGTATGAATATGGGTAATTTGTGTGAGTAGATATCTTAAAGCCGAAATACACATGCTTCTACCTCGCCGGAAATTTGCGCTAGCTTGCGCATTTATTTTAGCCTTTATGAAATTTCTTTTCTTCGTCTCTGATCATTAGTGTGATATGTTCTTCCTGTTCTGTTTTATTTTATTACCTGCACTTAACTATTAAGAAAATAAACAATTGTATACAGTCATTGTATTAAGTGTTACACCAAGACCGATTACAAAGTGTTTTCCACCAAAAACAAAAACCTTACGTTAAGCCAATACCATCTTATAAGAAACTAACTCGTTGCGAGAACCCCGCCTCGCCCCCGCCTCACTCTCGCACTCCACACTTATATACACTTCAACAATTTATTTATCTTCGCAGAACTGCATTTTTGTTAGTTTATTTAATAGTTTCCACCTCAAACTGTTTCTGCTCTATCTTGTTTAGATATAAAACATCTGTTCTGTGAGATGCAAGGTCAAAACTGTCCGTGTAGTATTTAAAAATGTGTTTACGTGTCTTCACTGGAGAGGCAATGAGCGAAAGAAACTAATTAGATGAGCAGAAAGCTGGATATTTTTTTTATTTTCTTAACAAATTCTGAGAGCGCTTGTGTACGCTTGTGATCTTGCTCCAAGATGTTTGTTTTAAGTTGAAATTGTATCGGGTGTTTGTATGCAAGGCTGATTGCTTTGTAGTTGATTGTGTAGACTTAGCGAATGCAATCCTGTAAGAAAACTTCAATCACGGTATTTACAGAACTGGACATTCTGAATTGTGTAGGATCTAAACATTTTCTGGAATCCCGTGTGGCTATGTTTTTAGCGCCCTCACTATACCCGATACAAAATAGTGAATTTTACTTCCGTATGAATTTTACTTAATTCCGCCATTCCGGCGCGGGATTCTGTACAGTTTACGACCAGTATTATTCCCGCACACTGCGTCCGGGTTCCCGCTGTTGAATTCCCCATATAGTCCAATGTTGTTCCTTATGCCATGATTTTTTCGTCTGTTGTAGATACAATTGTGTGATGAGCACGGTCATTTGTCCAGTGTCTGAGTGTAATTTATCTATAATATGTATTTATTTTGAAATATTTCTGTATGTTTATCAATTTGCTAGTACCTACTCATAACACAAGTTCTGCTAGACGGTGTTGTGTGATAGATATGGAATAATTATTAGTATTATTAATAACTAAAGAGTACGAAAATTTAAATAAGACTCAAAAGTATGCTCTTGACCAGACGATGGCCCACTTATTAGTGTCCAAAGTCTCCCTAAATCTGCACATTGTAGGTCCTAAAAATGAAACTAACGCTGTTATAAACGTGACAATCTACTGAGCCCTTTGAGGGAAAAGAAAACCATCGATTCGAGCAGAAGAAGAACTGATAAAAATATGCAGAACTACGAGTACATCCAATTCAAAACTGTTTTCAAATAATAAACCCAAGCTGTCAACTTTCAATAGATTTCTGTCGATATCGATGTCCGTACAATCCCACCTCTAACAGACAACAAGAGCGGAGATATTCAATATTTTCCATTTTTCCTCGAGCGATATTACGTACACTTTACAAACAAATAACCTTCAGCGTATTTCCCTTTATTTCCGATGCGAAACAATTCGGTAGCAAATCCGGGACTTATCTGGTCGGTAATGCAATCGGGGTTGTTGGGCTTTACCCGGAGGTAACTAGCGAGCTGGAGGCGAGAGGCTCTCCAGTGTCGCCCTATCGTGCTGCGGCGTTGAGAAATGAGTAACAGATACGGTTTCTGTTTCAACAGTATAATGGAGAATTATTGTAACAAATGTATACTACGTAATTGTCTAGTCTGTGAGGTCGTCTTTTGTGAAAAACTTTCACCGTGAACGGATTGGTGAAGTCATTTCATCTTTTGCTGCGGATGGTCAGATATGAAAGAAAAAGTTAGTGAAAACACGAGACAAGAGTAGGAAGATGGTGATGATTCTGGGAATTGTCAGCACTCTATTGACAGTATAGCATGATGTACTTTTTTTCATTGGTAGTTAAAATAGATAACGTGCTACTTAATAACAGTAAATCTACTTAGTAGAGAGCCATGGGTTGCCTTCCGAAAGGGAAACTCGTGATCCTAGAACGCAAGGCAACTGAAGGAATCGGTAGAGGTCATAATAGATTTTCCACCCTAATTAAAAAAGGTCGCAACGAAAGCATGGCCACATAACTAAGTAGTTTTTTTATAGAACCTTTTTTTTTTAATCCTTGAAAGGAAAGTCAAATTGAGTATTCGCTACTTCAATGAATAACACGTTTAAGAGGACTTCGAGAGCTAATCGCAAGTTTTACAATGCGGATAAGTTTACGAACCACTGACTGCAGTAAACAGGATCAAAAAAATAAATGTTAGTCTTCAGGATAAATAGTGTATTCAAAACATAATAAAGCTAGGTTATTACGGTAGAAAAAAAATTAATAAGCCTCTAAAAATACTTTTATTTATTAAACCGGACTGTTTGTTATACAGGCAATTATTACGATTGTTTGTCAGATTATTTTACATGCAACATTATACCGTTAAAGTATTTTAATTTTACATTCAAATATGATTTTTAGTAGATTGCTAAAATGCTTCATCTTTGCAAGTAGTCTTAGCGCATCTCCTTCTTTTGTATGCAGTCCGAGAGTGACCGTGCTTAGGTCGTGCACTCCTCTTAACCCTTCAGATACCGTCAATTAGAGACACAATAGTAAGACAATAGATGCGCGGCCACCGGGTGTCGCTTGGGGATTCATGAATTAAATGCATAAAGTTAATAATATTGCATAGAAATAGTCGTGAGCAGAGGGCGCCTGCTCCGACCAGTTACAACTGAGATAGAACTCGGAATAAAAACGCAATAAGATAAGACGGTTCTCTGTAAGTGTTTAAAAACTTCGCTATTTTACTTAATGCAAGCAATTCTCAAGTACACCGGGTTGAATTAAAAGCTTGTCGCCTTTTGTCACGATAAGGTAAATCTGCTATTTTCTACGAGAGGAAGAAAAAAGAAATGTTCATTTTTGTATCATCCTGAAAAATATGTGGAATTTAAATTGAGTGAGATAAAGTTATAGTTTTAGTTTGTACCTTGTTGCCTTAATAAACTTCAGTAAGTACGGGCTACGTATAAGCATAATCGACCTTATGAGCCTCCTCTCTGGAGAGGGAATAGACCGTAATCCAACATGCGGCGCGGGTCAAGCGCGGATTGGTGAATGCCACAGGTCTTCGAATTTTTGGTTCTAGAATATACTGGTTTTGTTCACCGTTTTAAAAGCAGTGGTGATGAAATAATGACGCAAAGCGATGCGCCTGACTAGGTTTAAACCTGTGACCAATAACTCGTAAGTCGGGGCCATTATCTACCACTGGTCTACCAATGCTAAGTGTGGGTTGGGGTAGGTATGGTGTGACTGAGAAGTAATTTTCAATTATAGACATTAGCTAAACAAAAAGCATTATACGTACAACAGAAACGTTACCTAAGAGTTTCATATGAAAATAAAGCCACTTGCCCAAAAAACCTTAAATAACACATAATCTTCAAAATTTATCTCCGAATAATTTTGAATACAGCTGATTTAAAATATATTCGGCGATAAATGTGTTAACTGCATTTAACCAGGGTTAACCGCGTGCAATGGTTGTCTGCAACCATAAAGTACAAGAGATATTGCGATAGTCTGCTTGCAATATTAAAGTAGAATGCGACACCCCTCGCTTATAAACGGCTGCGAAGTGCCAACGCGGGCAAATTCTGTATGCTAACCATTGTAGTACTGGGTGTAGCACGGAGGGGTGCGAGCGGGAAGTATTAGTCTGTGGCTCTAGTACCTAGTTATTCTGTTATCGTACTGATTTATTATTTAAGTTTCGAAGTAAAGATAGGAGGTCTAGACTTTAAAATTACTGTGATTTGGTTCGTGTAAACTTAGCTTTAATAATGTTATGTAGAAAAATTTACGTACAAATGCACTGCTCAAAATATTCGTTGCAATAAGAATTAAACATAATTTGAATTTGTTTAAATTCTTATTAGTATGCAGCTGCTGTTGTTTACTGGATTCTGAAGAACCATCTAAAAAATTATACGTTATTTCTTGTTTTAATTCTCTGGAGGTGTTTATCTACACTAATATTATAGAAGTAAAGTTTATTTTTTATTTTATTTTTGTTTGTAGAAAGTAATCTCTGAAAATGGTAGTCCTGTTGCAAATTTTTTTCCACCGTTAGCAAGATGCTTTATTCCTGAGTGACATAGGATTTTTATGTAGGTACGCGGGCGAAGCCGCGGTCAAAAGCTAGTGTCCCATATTTTTACGCTATCAATGTCATTTAGGTGTTACTCAAAATGTACATATTATTAAGGACTCAAACATTGCCTACCATTAGACCAAACATTTATTAAACCCTCCATCTCGACCGCTCCACCGCAATAACATGACTGGTCACAATAATCTGACAGCGCGTCAAACGGCGCCATTTTGTGTCATTACGTCACTCGCGGACCTGTGACGTGTGACGCGTGGTAGACGTTAACAACATTAATTGCTTTGGGATTTAGAGATTTCTGCATTATTAAATATTGCCTTTAGTGAAACTAGATTTGAAACCGTTTTGGAAAACTATGCATGTTTATTTATTGTATTAAAAGCATAATTCAACAGTAAGATGTGCTAAATGCATAACGTTGACATTGGTTAGGTTGCCCTAAAAAACGCCCTATTCATATCTGTGGACACGTGTTGGACATAGGCCTCCCCAAAGTGTCGCCACAATTAACGATCCTGTGTTAGGTCCACCTTGTAGAAGGCCTTCCAACGCTGCGTTTTCCGGTACGCGGTCATCACTCTAGAACCTCGTATCCTCAACGGCCGTCTATTTTGCGTGCAATGTGCAAACCTTTTGTGTGTATTCCTGATGACCAACATTATAAAAGCAAAACTCTTTGCGTGTGTGTATGTTTGTTAGTTCTTCACGCTCGAACTACTAAACGGATTTGGATGAAAATCACATGGGTTGACCATGTCCTCCAATAGCACATGGGATACTTTTTTATACTTTTTTTCTATGTTGACGTGGGCGAAGCCACTGGCAGCAGCTAGTAATTTATATAAAAATACCTTATCACAAACTCTGAAAACTGTAGTTTAAATGCTCCAAAAAGCAATAAAACCCAAGCTGTGAGTAGTTTAATTTCCAATTCAAACTCGGACTCACTGTGACACCTGCTGCAGACCCATAAAAGATTTAAAAGTCATCCCAACAGGCTAATAACAGGCGGACACAAATCCGACGCAGGTTGGGACAGCGGGGGACAGCGGGGACGGTCGAGGACATCGGGCCTCCGGTTATGTGTTGTGTAGACGTGCTTTGGGTTTGTGTACGCCTGTTACCGCTCCGTTATTTACGGAATAAAATGCTGTATTAAAAAAATACAGTAGTTGGTAACTTTTATTTTGAGTTTTGTTTACTACTTAGGGGGGATTCTTTGGGGTAACCTGCATTGACTTATCCATGAAATAACCACTCAATAGGGTTATACGAACTGAAAAGCTATTGATGATTTTCATAGAATAATAATAATAATAATAATAATATTCCACAACTATCACACAACGCCGTCTAGTCCCAAGCTAAGCAGAGCTTGTGTTATGGGTACTAGACAACTGATAAACATACTTATATATATCTAAATACATATACATATTATAAATAAATTACACCCAGACACAGAACAAATGATTATGCTCATCACACAAACATTTGTCCTGGGTGGGAATCGAACCCACGACCTCCGGCATAGCAGTCAGGGTCACTAACCACTACACCAACAGGCCAGTCAAACAGGATACAGAATATAAATTTGATTACATAAAAATGGTAATAATTTCACAGAAACTTAAATCTATGAACACAATGGAGGTTTTATCGCTGACAGCGATTATCAGACAACTTTAGGATCAATGGTTAATAAATTATAATTCCTTAAATAAATACGTGTTATGGCCACCAATCATATTATTATCAACATACGACTTGAGACTGACGTGCAAAATGCAAAAATACTTAAGGAAATTTGAATGTTGCGGGGTAAGGGTCAGGGTGGTGGGGTGGGATTTCCAACCTGTGTAAAATGTGAAACTAAATTTAGCTCGCTGTTGGAGCTCATACACACGAGCGGAATGTTGCTAAAGGCAGAAGTAACTGCAGCCATTGACACGGGGCAGCAACAGCCGTCGACACGTCGATGGTAGCTGGTAACGCGTCGATGGCCGTCGATATTCTAACACTGAAGATCAGCGGCAGTCGTCTTGTGTGTCAAGTGTCACTATAGGTTGACAGCTGCAGTTCCGTCTGCCGTTTGCAACATGTCGCTCGTGTGTATGAGCTCTTAGAGTTACCATCAATGACACTTCCGCCTGACCACCGCTAAGTTCATTTTTGCTTGCACTGGACATGAAAATTTCAAAAGTTTTGGTTTTGCGACGCGCGACTACATTGTAAAGGAAAATAGTATAGCATTAGCAATTTACAAAACTATTTCAGTACAATATCTACGTGCTAACAAAACTTTACCAAACCATACGAACCCCTCCTACATTTCTACACAAACAGTAAAGTATAGTAAAGTCCACGCCATTAACGAACTATTGTAAGTGTGGAGGGTAGTATTAATAAAAATTCAATACTACGCTACATTTGCCACCCCACCTACGAAGTTCAGGGGTAAGTGTGGCTATTTCGAACCAGACAGACGAAAATGGCGGTGAATTTTAAAGGGGTGGGGTTGGGTCAGGCGGTACACAGGTCGGTAATGGAGATATTTTGTGATTTAGGTTGAACGGGTCAAGGGCGGTCGAAAGCATCGGTATTTTTTCTTGTTTTGAAATAAATACAATTTTTTTCGGCATGTCAAAGTAAAACGAAAACTTATTTCCTGTTTTTAGATTATTTATTTTAGGTTGTAAATCATCCAATGACTTCTCCAGCCTAGGGCAGAGTTGGAGTTAGATGTCAAACTTTTACTGACTAAAACCCACTCCTGTTCCTTCTTTATCCTCGTTACGCCCCGGGGTTCACTTTCGCATAACTTATGGCCCTAGTAGGTATTTATAGAGATGCGGTAGGCTATGTCGCTTGTGTCTCTCATAACATTTAACAAACAAGTTTGGTATACTCGAAACTTTGTACATAAAAATACAATTCAAAGGCATAAACAATTAAGAAATAATTAAACAACTTCCGTAATTTAGAGCACCTCGCAGTCTCATGTCTTCCACCTGATTAAAATTTCGCAGCCGCCACGCGCACGGCCACGAGCGCGCACAACGCGTTGCAATTAACTCCAGTGCTATACTTTACGCCGCGTCGACCCTATTAGATGAAAGGGTAAGAAGGCTCACTCTACACAATGCAGGATAATTTGAGGCAAAAGCGCGAACAATTGACTGCAGTAGGGTGGAGAGTTTTATTCCTATTGTACTGTTTCGCTTAATAATGGCCTATTGCAGTCATTCCAGCTGGACAACTAAAACTCTTTTTTTATAAAAAGATTTTTTTTCTAAGAAACCTTTTTTGCATATTTTATTTCTTTGTTTATTTGTAGACAGAAAGAATAGGACTTTTATCGGGATAGCGTTTTCAATTATCACTTTATGAGTAATAGAAGTTATCTCCGTCTTCATAATTATCAGCGTTACGTCGCCGATTATTGAGTACTAGTATTTGAATGACTGAGATGCGCTGGTCGTGAGTAATTGCGGTGTAGAGCTGATAGTCTACTACATCTAGAAGCTATATTTTAACTTGACTGATCGGCATCGTGACTAATTTATTTAGATATAGAATGTCTGTACTTGTTTTCAAGTGACCCTTCTGTATTCTGTTCCTCAGTGGTGTAGTGCAATACTTTACACCCGAAGCCTATTTGCCATGTTTTTTATTTACAGTCCGCACTGGTTGACCGTGTGGAGTCAATTTGTGCGGTTGTATCGTTAGTAATGGACAATGCGCTAGAGTTGGCCGCTAGATGAGTGATCGTCATGAGGATTTATAGTGGTCTGCCATGGTGCAGTACACTGGATTTTGTAGCTTTTCTTGGACATCATTTTCCATTTACATTTGTTATTTTTTGAGGGAAATATTTTTTTAAACTTATTTTATTGTAGGAGAACCAACAGCTTTAACAAAAGGATAACAATAGTATATGAGACATTGAGATAAAACAGGTTCTCAGAAACAGAAAAAGTAGTAGAAAACTTCAGATCACTTTGTTAGTGATCAATTTAAAATGAAAATCATCAGCACGATAAAAATGAATAATCTAATATTACTTAAGTACAGTCAGCACAGTGCACTTTTTAAAAGTCCTCATGCAGCTAGCTGACAATACTGATTTAATCTGAATAAAACTTTTCATCGTATCAAAAAAAAACAATTGAATGAATCATTCTATCATGCTTGTACCAAGTCATTTTAAGTCCCACACGCTGCGGAACCCATGGCTATAAATCGTTCACATTAATGCTGAATTTGGACTACTGAGAAATAAATCATATCACAGTTTATATGATAAGCCATAAGCTAACCGTCTACGCTACACCGTATATCCGATTCCACATTACAACTCCCCTCAATTCCTCAATCGCAGACAGCATGCCCAATTAGTGGGTACATACACTCTTCAACCCCCGCCATTAGCGGTCGCGTGACCGCCGCCATAAACACTAGATTAGCATATCTATCGCGCCGCCTGCGCTGTGGCCCGAGCCGACTTATTAATTGCTTTGTACCAAACTATAAGAGTATTGCAATGGCGAGAAAATTGCAGCCTACGGTAACGTTAAGTGTTCGAGTTTCGTTTGAAATATTTGTGGGTTTGTGGTGGTGTAAGTTTAACGTTAGGTAATTTATAAGTTTTGGTTGTGAATAATAAAGTTAGTCTTTGTTGGTTGTAGTAGCCTTAAAGTATACCTTACCTTACATCCGATGGATACGAGACGCACAGGATCGTTCATTGTGGCGACTCTTGGGAGAGATCTATGTCCAACAGTAGACATATATCGGCCGAAATGATGATTTGTCCCTCTTTATAATAGAGGAACAAAATGTGCCTCTTAGCTTTTCATTCTAATCAGATAGTAGTTCAGCCAAAGTAAAAGACGGACTGCCAACCCGTTTCACTTACAATTACTTCAGTAAACGTTTTTCTTCGCCCTATTTGTATAAATCTTTCCTCAAAGCATTATCCTCATAAATAACTAAACATACCAATATACATTATAAATCACCGTCCATTTCGCCCGCGCCTCCCCTTCCATTATACCAACCCGCGCAGTCGCGATGCGGTTTACACCGGTTTATACCAGTTTGCAGCAGACGCGAGCCGGTGAAATCTGACCCTTCGTCTGATACCCGCCGTGGTAGCTAGCTACTGTTTCTGACAAACCCTTCATATCTACGCACAAAGAGTTATGATGTCGTTTAGATAAAACGTGTGGGGTTAAAACTTTCTCTCGTAATTCATGATTTCCGTAAGAGTAATGGCTGTGGTGAATAGTAGGTGTACCTGGAACCTACCGATGATGCTTCATTACTTCTCCAGTTATGCACGAATCCAAGATTCAGGAAACTACTGAACTACATCAGTTATTAAGAAAACGGAAAAACGAAAGGTTGATGATGCATTGAACCTGAGATCGAATTTATTTTGCCTATTAATGAGACACAATATAGGCTCCTAAAAAATTGTTTATCCTCGCATTCAAACGCCACCAACATAGCACAAAATCCTTCATCTTAGCATCATCACCTACATCCGATATGTTCACTTTTGAACAAGATTTCATTATAAATTAACGAACGTGTAGAGTAACCCTTGTTTTCTGAATTATTAATTAGAGGTTAAGTATCTGTTAAACTGTTCTGTGTAGCTTGCAAACCTGGCAATGTTTGGCGTAAAATTATAGTTTAACATGTTCTTAAACACCAAAAATTTTTTTGATAAATACGAGCTCAAGCTAGTTTTTTTTATTGACATAAAGTAATGCTCCAGTGAAAGCCCACTTGATGGTAAGCATAGTCAACCTTATAATGTCCACTGTTGGCTCAGGCTCATCTCTAGGAGAGGGAACTACCACGCGGGCCCAGGGCGGGTTGGTGGATGTCACATGTCTGCGAATTATTGATTCTAGGACATGCCGGTTTCCTCTCGATGTTTTCCTTCCATTTTGAGAGCAGTGCTGATGAAAGAAATTACACAAAGTAATACGTCTGGCTGGATGAATCCGCGACCTACAACTCGTAAGTCGGGGTCGTTACCACTCGGTCACCTCTGCTCTATCCTGATGGTAAGCAGTAATGTAATCTTTGATGGTGATGCAAATTTGTTTATTAATAGCCTTGAAGACATCTGAATTATAATCGGACTGGAAGACCGCAGCAGGCTTGCTGGTTTGTTGTAACTCTAGCAACTTCTCTTTACACATTACTTTCCAACATGGCTGCAATATTCCACCGCGCTACATTTCCGTCGCCCGCGCGCGTCTGCATTCCTTCCGGCTGATCTGCGAGTCCCCACAAAGTGCAGCGCGCGGCGGCGTTGTACTGACAGTTCCAATTAACTGCATCGACGCACTCCTATAATTACAGCTATTTTTATTTGTTTACAGTTAATTTAATATTGTTTGAGTTCTTCTAAAGTAGAAAATGTTGTTAGAAGGATATTATTTTCTTACTGACATCGCAGTTTCCTTCCCTTTGAAATTGTAATTGGAAGTAGCTTGATGTCGTTTCGTAGAAAGTTTTTCTTGGTAAACAAGTTTCAATTTTTGATATATTATGTGTAATTTTTACGTACCTGAACAGCTACGAATTTCAAACTGAAAAAGGTTGCATAAATCAGTCTTAAGGTTCATTTTGGGCACGCTATAACATAATCATGGCGTTAAGTCCCCTCTTTGAAGAATAGCTAGAGAGGCCTCACGGCGACCTCACCTTCCGCATAACGCTTGTCTTCATCAGACTTTGTAAGTTCTAGATTTAGGAGGATTCAGGTGGATGAAATACCCGGGTGTCAATGTTGTGTTAACCGTCCGGAGGACACGGTGGAGCATACAAATACTTGGAGAAAAGGGTTGATTTAAAGGGTTAATGTAACACCAGTGTAGGTACCAGAGCACCATCTCTGCTTACCTCCACGTTCCATACGAGCTCATTTCATTTACCCGCTTATCTCTTCAAGATTGCGCTTTCCTGACACAGAGCTTGTTAATTGGTGTAGAGCCAGCCAATCAGGACACGCACCGTGGTTTCCGCTGACGCAGCATGCTGACGGCGACGAAGATGATTGGTGTTCGAGCGACGCGTAAACTGATTAGTCGCGCTGATTGGTGGATTTGTAATTAACGGCTGGTTACTATTGCGGCGTACTAATTTTGTAAACTTAGATTAGTTGTGATGCAAGAGTTGAGTTGCCGCGTTCAATTAAAATCAAATCACAATATACGTAAAATTTTGGTTTCTTTTTTTATCTGCATAACGCTGCGGTGTGCGGTAAACGGTGCTGGATACATAATTGTATAAAAAATGTCTAGAAAAGGCCGAATCAGTCTTTGATTGTCATCTGTAAATATATGCTAAGTTTTGAAAATTAGTTAAGCGCTAAACGTTTTTAGTGATTTGTTGTAAGTACAAGCGAGTTCAATGGCAGATTCATAGCAATAGTAATAAATAATCACAACACATGGGAGACTAATTTTAAATCAAAATATATTTTTTAAGAAAACAAAAAGTACCCAAAACAGTTAGATATAGATGTGAACAGGCCTTACATTAAAAAGTCACTTCCAAACAAACTCGTCTGGAAGGCGTGATACCGCGAACTTGAACAAACTGCCTTTGAGTCGGTCAGTGCGTGGCCGTGTTGCTGACGTAGAAATATGGCGCGTTTTCCTGAACCCTCCCATGATTGAGGAGCCACTTTCACCCCATCGCGCCCTGATTGTACGCTTGTACCCCGTAGAGGTGCGACACGTCGATACCTGCTCAAATCATTATTTGTTTAACTAGGGGCAGAAACTATAGAGGTGTTATTTTGTTGTGCATTGTTTTTGAAGCATGGCAGTGTGAAAACAAAGTTTGATAATTTATTTTTCAAAAAATAATTGGTACGATCTTACTTTTATTTATTTTAGAAAAAATTGTGACGGTAAAGGAGCTTTAAATAGTGAAAGATTTCTAAAAAGTAAAGATCACTAACTAAAGAAATAATCACGCACGTAATTTAAAACACCCTAAAACATTCGATAACAATATATCGATGTAGTTTGGTCTTCCCGCAATCGGGTCGGTCCCATCAATCCGTGGCGTCATTAACCCATAAAAGCTTCCACTGCCACTAATGTCCCCCACAAAGAACGTTTATTTCGACCGCCTTTGTATCGGGGTCTCGTCGGTACTCGTGTCGGGGACTTCGGGGAAATTGGACTACTCATGCTGGTGAAATTACGGGCTGTTACTTGTAATCTGTCGTGGTTTCATTAAGGTTGAACAGTGTTAATTAGTTGTCTGGTATTTTTTTTTATTGCCAACAATTAAGGCTTTCCTTAATTATTCAGATCTGTGTTATACTTAAAGATTATTGTTTATCCAAATGAATAAAAATATCATCCTATATAAAAGTCTATCAATCAAAGAACCAGCTCCAATTGAACCCGTCGCTTATAACAATCCATGCACATAACGGAATCATATTTAACCCTTGTCTCGCTGCACGCTCGAGTACTTGGCTCACTCTGCCGTGCACTCATTTATTCATGGCCGTACTCTGTGTTTGTTCTGCGTACAGTCAGAACAGAAATATATTGTGTAGCACATTGACACACTACGTGAACTTGCCGTTTATAATAAGTACCTAAGATTGACGAGAAATGAAATGTGATTTGAAGATGTAGTTAAAAATTATAGTCAATTTGCTGAAAAACTTATTGTTCTAAATAAATGTCTTCGATGGGCAAAAACTAAGAGAAATCAGAAAGTTCTGACTCGCACTGATGTAGCCCTCTCCTTCGCTAGCATTACTAGTTCACAGAAGGAGGCGACCGTTTCCTATTTCCTCTGGCTGCAGACCATTACCTGAACCAGGGCCGGGTGTGAGAGGTCGCCGCTTCTGAATACTTCCACGAGGCCACGGCGTTGCATCACCCAAGCGAGCCACACTTCCACAGTCAGGGCAGTCGACAATGGTCCATACTTGGTGAGGACCTGCGTCATGCGGAAAGTTTTGACGCTGGGGTATCTCTTCAGCAACTCCTTAATGAGGCTACTTTGTTTAATATCTACTAACCAAATGGTAGTACAATGTAAGAATTTATTTCTATCGACATTGGTAATCAACATTCCAAATATTATTTAACTTCTCTTAATATAAGAATAATAATTATCATACCTTTAAGAAGCCATTTCATCCAATGTGTACACAGAAATCTTAATAATAAGGCAAAGACAATTGTGTATGACGATTCTGTCATACCGTCTCCCTTCCAAACTCCAAACATAATTACCTACCCATTCCAATTGTAACATGAGTAGTGTTCCTATTTACCAGTTACTCATTACTAATGCCTGCCAGTGTATTCCCGTGTACAATCACTGTTAGTTTGTCAGCCGGCGGAACAGATCCGACGGCGTTCGGAAGCGGATCGATATCAGCTGAAGTACGGCACTACGACTGTTTAAATATTGTGCGGTTCCAGTAATTTGATTTATTGTTTCAAGTGACGAATTTATGTGGATGGGATTGGATTGTACGGTGGCTTGATATATTGTTGACTTTAAAAAAATCTGTTTGAATGTGAATAATCGTGCTCTTCTAAACCTGAATCTGATTAGTCTATTATGTCTCACTACTAGGTTAAGGCCTCTCTCTCTCTTTGCCAAACTGGTTAATCCCTGGCCATTGTGAGCCACAACCTCCAGCAAGAGTAAAGCTCATCTTTCCACCTTCGCCATGGTCTGTCGCGGTGTCGCCTTTAACGTTTAATGGGACCCGGTAAGTACGTGACTCTTTTCAGATCATCTGATTTGCGGGAGATATGTCCGGCCCAATCGTTACATAAGAGTAGCTTTTAGGGTAACATCTTTAATCTTAGTCTTAGTTATTTAATGGTTCAAACTTCAGCAGAGGTCCAGTTTTGAGGATTGTCAGCTAGTTATGGAGCGCAGGATCTTGAGGGTTCCAATTTTAGACCGCATAAGGAACACAATATCGCACGCCAAAACTACAAGCTACCATTCAAGTATTAAACAAAGCAAGTGATATTTAGAAACTAATGTTGATATTTGGTTGGAACAGTCACAACACGTAGCACCTATTTAACATTTTTATAAGTTTTAAGTCTAACGCTTTTCAAATAATACTTTACTATAATGAAACTTTTCGAGCAAAAATAACTTGTTATTATGTCTAGCTGAAATAATAAAATTGTAAATAAATTAAGCGACATCTTCGTCCGCGTCGATTGTTGAATAATTCAGTGTTGTCGACAATTTGACGTCGCCGTCGCTGCAAGGTCACGTCACCCTGACAGCTCTCTTTATGAGCTTATTGGGTTCTGAATGTGACTGACTTGTGATTTTTTATTAATATCTGACGGAACGTTAATATGGGATCGGATATTGGCATATTTATAATTTGGCTACATTACAGCTGGGTCGCAAATATATTAACATGTAGTTTTTCTCTGGCGGAAAATGAGACTTGCTTACGAATATAAACTTTTGAACAGCTTGAAAGCATTAATTTCGCGTCAATTTGCGCATGCTAGCGTAGCTAAAAACACCACTCAGTGCAAAATTCGTATACAGAAACGCTCCTCAACGTTATTTATCTGTCACATCAGCTGTCAAACTGATTTTAGCGGCTTTTGTAACTGCAAGTGGACGCGAAGTTACTCAATTATGTCAAGTTAAATGGAAATACCACAGCAGAATTTTGTTTTCTAACAGCAGCATTTTGCTATGATCAATTAATTTGATTGTGCCACTTTAGCGTGGTTGATTTTCGAACTCTTAAATAATGAACATTGGTTCAGTTGTAACAATAGTTTGAGCTCTATTATATACAACATCTATAATTTAATGTACATCCTGAAAGTAATAGGTTCAGAATTGTTTGATGAATCAATTACAGCTGTTTTTAAAATGAATCTTTTTTTTTGGTTTAAAAAATTACTTACGTACCTATTTTGGTAAATTCTTGATTGATCACTAGTGTGTTCCTGTATGCGTGCATAGACTACATAGGTAGGTACTAAAACCAATTCCGATGCGCTTCTAGTGTAGTACGTCGATGCTCATAATATTTGCCTACAATAAGAACCTATTGCTTTCTTAAAAAAAAAACCTTATTTAAGTGATAAATGCACAAAGGTATTTCAGTGCTTGAATTATGATTGTAACTTTTTTTTTTTCAAAAAGGTGTATAAGAGTGTTATTTCAATTATAATGAAAATAGAACTCCCCTTACCAAAACAGAAATAAAAATACCTATTTATAACCGATTAAAAACAAGTATGCGTACATCGCACGGTTGACACGGGTCACACGAAGGTCGTGTCTAAATATGTATAAACATTGCCGTGTTTGTTAACCCTCCCGAGTGCCACACGCGCTGGTCGAGTGTGTATCAACGTTTATTTACGTTGTTTGACTCACATTGCGCCCTTCCTTCTTACGTCAGAGGTGACTGACCGCTGATAAGGGGTAATGGATGAAGTTGCTTCGAATAAATCGCGGATCGTGGTTAGGTTTATTGCGTTTTTTATTTAATGATATAAACCATTGCTTGATTGCTATCTCACCTGATGGTAAGCAGCGATGCAATAATTGCTGGTAAAGCGTACTAGTTTATTTAAACTTTCGAATACCTACCGAAATTAGAGATAATAGAAAGAAAATGAGCTAGCGAACGCCGGCGTTTGCTTGGGGTTTAATGAATTGTTCCATTTGATGTACGCGGCACTGTTTAGGTACAACTTCGTTTTTCCTTGTAACATGTCTAATAATTAAAGTAATGCCTTTAATTGGAAATCTCGGGGCAGTCTGATTTCTTCTTAATCATCATTCAAAACCGTTCACAGAGCGAGAGGCCGTATCGGCTAATCCTGTGTTAAAATAATAATGGAGTTTTAAAATCTCCAAGCAACCCTAGCGTTTAACAAAGCGACTCAATATTTTGCTAAACGGTCCTATACAAAGTTTTCAATTTTCTCCTCAAACATTGCAATTTTTTTCAAAGGAAACTCTCAAGTGAGAATAAAAGGGACACAATGAAACTCTTCTAAACGTTATATTTTCTTAGAAAGTGTTCCCCGGGCGACATTGTTCAATGTTCGTCTCAACACGGAAACTGTTATGTTCTGTATAAGAGTCAGCTTGGCGGCCATTTTGTTACGAACTTAATTATTGTTATAGTGGGCAATTCGTCTGTAAATATAATTAACTAGCTTTTGCCCGCGACTAAAACTCCACTTAGGAAGAAAAATAATAAAGATCAAGTTTCAAGAATCAAATCTTTTATTTCAAACTAGCTTTTACCCGCGGCATCGCCCGCGTACATAAAATATAGTCTATGTTACTCAGGAATAAAGCAGCTTTTTATCGGTAAAAATTTTTTAGGAATCGGACCCGTACTTCCAGAGATTATCTCCTATAAACAAAAAATAAAGAAACAAACTTTACCTCTTCATTATAGGTAGTAGTGTAGATAATTAATTTATTTGGTCTGATAGAAATAAAAACTCAGATTCAATTATATTTATTTAATAATGTTTTAATTACAAAATCGTTGTTCAAAACAATATTTGTGTAGCCTCTCATCTATCGACCTGTATATTTAAGAACTTGGGATTTTTAATGCTCCAAATTAAAAACACAACGCGGCGACGATTGAAACATTTAGTTTCTGTTGTAACGAAAATATAGATACAAACCTGAATAATTACTTTACAGCCCATACACTAAACAAACATGCACCTTTCTACATCTAATATTAAACCTGTCCCAGTTAAATATTTGAAATCCGCTTTATAGTCGTACGCTTTATACGTCATACCGGGCGTGCAATATTAATGCATTTTTGTCAGGGATCCGGACACCCGGACACCGCCGGCTTTCGGACGGTAATTATTTAAGATAGCGCCCTCTGCTGGACAGCGGTGATTCATCGCGGAAATGTAACAGAGCTTTATTTCCGTGAAATCTGTGGCTGGTTTAAATGTGAAAAAATTTGAGGATCAACAATGAACTTTTTTTTGGCATTTTTTGTGGGTTGTTGTGAAATGTGGTTTGCGTATTGTCTCGTCCTTCCTTTTGTGCCCTGCAAGTTTTTATTAAATTCGCATGATTTTCGCTTCCAGTCGGGGTAAAGCTAATGGATAGCTTAAACTATACATCAAGTTTGCAATTGCAAAAACTATAGCAGATGTTTATAAAACATCTTCTGAAAAAATAATGCTCTTGAACAGTTTGAAAGTGTACCTAGGTAGTCTTAACGTTTCTCAAACAAAATCACAAGAACACTTCAAAGTATCCTCACATCACTAAACCGTCGACAATCTCGCGGTGTTTAGAGAGTGTTTCTACAAGACGGACGAACAACAGCGGTCGTTTGAGGCGCGCCTGTGACGTCTCGCACAATGCGTCGCGCGCTCAAAGCGCACACACTCTCATTTAGCGCGCGACGTGTAGGGGACGTACCTGGAAATAGATGATGTTTGTTTTTCTACCTGTTTGTTGAGGACAACAAGCTGGGACACAGTGGGAACTTGATTTAGACATTTCTGATGCTTACTGGGGTAGGCATTAGTGTCTGGTGTTTGAATTGAGAATTAAAAGCTATGAACTTGTCGAACCCTACTTTAGGCAGGGCGCAAACGTGTGTCTTGTGTCAGATACAAAGCTACCAATGAATATTTGATTTCTATAGGTGATGATTTAACACTGTTTTGTTAAATCATCCACTCCCTGTTCATACATAAAAAAAAAATTGTGTCCAGTGTCTTCATACATACTCAGGACGATCAAAAAGTGTTCGGTGTCGGTAACTGAAAACTACAAGTGTCTACATTAGCGCAGCGCCTTAGTGCCTTTAGTACAGTATTTTTTTAGAAAGACGTTCACTCTTTGACATAGGCCTCTCCCAAGCGTCACCATAACGACAATTTCTGTGTGTCTCGCATCCATCGAATTTCTACGACCCTCACCAGGTCATCGGTTCACCTTGTGGGAGGCCAACGCTGCGTCTTCTTGTACATGGTCACCACAGTCGGTCGTGGTCAACAGATTCAGACTCTGGACCTTAATATTCTTTGCAAAAGCTCTGAGAACCAAATAGTCTCTCTGCCTTCATATGAACGTTGTAACGTAGTACCTATAAACTTTGTCTACACTATTCTCATTACAAGTCTCAAGTTCGGAACAGAATCGCTGGTCCAAGGAGACGCACTTAAACGACAAAAGAAAACAATATTTCTATTCATATCCCCGGGGAGTCTCGGACACAAGTGGCCTTTGTCGTGGCGTGACGTCACGACGGGCTATACAAACGTTCCGTTCAACTTTTAGTTGGGACCACCCTACCTAGCTACCTATAATATTTTGGTTTTTTAAGGTGGATCTACACAAGAGGAGAAAGCAAGAGCCGAGCTCAAATTCGTGTAGTGTAGACCGACTCTGGACCGAACATGAACGATACTACACGAATTTGAGTTCGTGTCGTGCTCCAGTCGTGATCGGGTCCTGTAACGTAGATCCACCGAGCTCGCCGTCCGTCCAGACAGTGCCCAAGTCATCGACGGCGCGTACTAATCCTGCGCGCCTCAAGGAGTTGTCAGCAACCGTAGGGGCAGTGCAGGGTCGAAGCCTACTGGGGCCAAGGTCTGTTTCCGAAAGAGACGCTCGGCCCTGGTATGAAAGGCAACGAAGGCACGGGGTGGGTTTTTTAGTTAGTAAGAGTCTAACACTATCTGCTGCTCCGCTGCTGGGAAGATATCATTTGGACGATTTATCCTCACCGAAAAAAAAAGCTCGGCTCTTTTAGACCCGGACAACCCAAGAGTGACGTCTAGCCATTCCCCGGGAACGATCAAGACTGCCATGACGTCAACTACTTGACTTGCCCTGCATTTAAACCGTCATACCACATCTGTTCCTTTTTATAAAATGATTTCAATATTTTAAGCGTACAGTTACAATATTTAGCCCTTAGATTTACGAAAATCGCCAGTCCAGCTTTCGAAGTACAGTTATATATTTAGGATACTTTTGTATTATCTCACGGCTACTGAATTTCTATCCACACTATTCAACAGGAAACAATTTATTCGCACAGTTTAATATGTAGTTCAGTTTCTGTTATCAATAACTGTGGAATATTTATTTAATTTTCTTGTTTTCTTTTCGTTTCAGGTAATATACAGTTTCTACAAATGCTGATGTCAAATCGTAAGTTGTAAGATACTGAGAACCTCCCTGGGACCTTACTATGACTTGTTAAAATATCAGGTGTGCGAGTGAGAACGAGAATGTGAGAACACGATGGATTCTACGAAGTCTTAGATGACTTCCTGATACGACTCACTTATTGTGATTTTGCGTACAAAATTGACTGGTTTACTTTCATAATATCTATTAGGTAATAGGTAGGTAGGTACTGTAAGATGACTTTTTTTAAAAGAGTACCTAATCATGGTGTTTCTCCGTAGCAAATGACTAAATAGGAACCGTGCACTAGTTTCTGACTTTTTATAAGCAGCCATGGAGGCCTACATGTGAAATAAAAATATTAGATTTTTTTTTAAATATTAAAATAAGGATTTAGGTAAACATCCTACTTAACCCTATACTTTTAACAGTAACAGTTCAGTTTTGGTCCTCAAATGGATCGCTCTAAAAGATCGTGGCAAGGCTTCTCTTTATGCTTATTTTTTTCGAACTGCCATTTTTGATATCTCAATAACAGATGGTGCTGTCCTAAACCTTCATAAGTGACATAATACTCCCGCTAAGGGTCCACATTGACCGCCCTAAAAACGAAAAACATCAGCCTGTGTAATACTGCACATACTTCACGATCCACCCACCGGAAGATAATGGGATGATTGATGGAGCCGCGTCGCGGGGATTTGATCAATTATCATTATTTTTCCGCCACAGATTGATGATGGCATCAAAATTAAATTATTTAAGAAGTTTGTTATAGAACCGAGCAATATCATATAAAAAGGTGAGTCTTTGATGGAACTGTTGGCGTTAAAGATAAATTAAAAGGTTAAAACTCGAGTTATTTGGTTCATTCTAATACCAACTTAAGTAGCTACCTACCTAAGTATAAGTACCATCACTAGTTATTCCTCACTGTCTCATCTCAGCTGAAAATTCAGCTGTCTATAGAAAGGAAAACAATAGAAGAGCGTTATAAAAGCATTTCATTAAAAAGATAATTGGAAATCAGTGTCGGTTGGCGTAACGACACCGTAAAACGTCGAAAGTCGCTTTATATTTAAAATAATCTCTCTACGTTGACGTGACAGACAATGAATTTTTAATACCCTTTGAGATTTCAGAAGCAAAAGAAATTTAAAACCAATTTTCTACCTTTCGCTAACACTTTGTGAAAATGTATTGGGCTGAGTAGGTAGCTACAGTTATATGTAACGTGTTATCGAACTCTACTAGTAGTAAGGTATAATAAATAACAAATACCATGTGTATGCGAACAATAACATAGAGTAAATAAGTGAAAACAAACAATATCCCAATTAGAGGCAGCACACAGTCGACACGAACTAGTTTTGTTCCGCATAGCGTCCAATTTAAAGTTCTCGACACTTATAATTGCGTGCGACGTCGCTTGTAATGTGAAGGCACTCTATTAACAAGTAGGTAACTTTGAGTCTAGTAATACACCTCATTGTTACTGACGATACAAACTTAAATATCTTCATTTTCACTGAGGCATATTTATTCCTAATATCAGTAAAAATGACAAGGCATAAAAGTTTTGTAACATATAAAAAATAATCTATGACTATTTTATGAGCTCTCCACTAAAAGCTGTGACATCAAAAAAGCAACATCAAAAGTAATTTACCTTCACAAAACACTGTCGTCTTCCTACAAAAATGACAACAGAAATCAGAACTGAAAAACAAAACATAGCCCATAAAAAGCGAACAACATAGGAAAAAACACAATATAGTAATAAAACGAATCCATGTGAATAATCCTTTGAAATATTTGGCGGCGTATTGTCGGGATGTCCCTTCCCTAGCGCGTGACTAGACTTACAAGATGGCGGCCGCACAAACACGCGAGAAAACGTATTTTTTTGCTAAACCGTCTATTTTTGGTTTCTTCTATAATTTGAAACTTAATTTCAGTGCTTTCATTTATATAAAATTTATAAAATTATTTTGTAAAGTACGAAGCAAAGGAAACTAATATTCATCATCATCTTTCTGCCCTTGTCCCGTTTTATTCTTCCATTCTGTCCTGTCACTCGTCACGCTATCACTGACTCCCTTTTCTTTCTTATCACTTCTCACACAATCCATCCATCTTTTCTTTGGCCTCCCTAAGGAAGCCCCAAAGGAAACTAATATTAAAGTTGTAAAATACAGTTTTTTTTAAATCCTCTTTTTCACACAACCTCTAAGGTTTCATCGGGGAGATTTTCACAATTTCTTTATGAAATGGAATGTTGGATAAAATCTTAAAATGAAATCTAAGTTTTCCGATTTAATGAAAGTAAACAGACTCGGATCTAGCGAGCAAGGATTATCGGATCGAAAGCAAAGACTAGGTTATTTGATTGTGAAAGTGGTTCTATTATAATTGGAATCTATTTTATTATACCTACATATATAGAACTTAACTGGTCCCCCTCAGCTTTACATGCGTGTTACAAATCTTTTAAATTATCGGCTTTTCTCTACTATGACATTTATAATGTTAGCCATCAATATCTTCCTCATGAATCAATCTGTCTTTTGCTGAAAACCGCAAGAAAATCGGTTCAGTAGTTTATGAGTTTATCGCGACGTGGTGGGGGATTTCGTTTAATAATATGTAAGGATAAGGATATTTTTGTTTTATTAGTGCTTTATTTTCTATCCTTTAATGAGAAATTCCTCAGAACCGCATAAATAAATCATCGGTTTCTCACTAACAGGCATAAAGTAGCGCCCCTTTGTCCATGCCTAATAAAAAAAAAGCACCCTGTGTGACCATTTGCCGCCACCGCCGCCGGCAAAAAGGGTTGCCAGCTCATCGACTGAACACAACAGCAGATATTTTCTTTTCATCTATTTCGTTTTAAAAAAAACTGACAAATCGAATAAAAAGGCTTTTCAGTTGTAAAACAGCGGCGGAAGCGAATTTAAGGACGAAATAAAATGGAAAAACAGCCTCATCCTGGAGGCTGTTTTTCGAGCCTTTCATGTAGCCCTTCTGGATTACACCGACTAATTCTTGTTAGATGAATAATTTTCTAGCTATCTCGGTCGCCATATCTCAGGGCAGCGAAGGATGTTTCTGGCACCTTTTAGCCTTAAAGTAGGTACTGTTTGTTTTCAATTAATTGTGTGATGAGCATGATCATTTGTTCTGTGTCTGGGTGTAATATGTGATGTATTTAGAAATATATAAGTATGTTTAACAGTTGTCTAGTACTCATAACACAAGCTCTGCTTAGCTTGGGACTAGATGGCGATGTGTGATAGTCGTGGAATATTATTATTAAAACCCAAGAGGGTTTTCCGTGAGAGGTTTACTGTACAATTAGAAAACTACAATCTTTTATATAATATAAAAACGGGTGTCCCCGTTTTTATATTATATCTTTTTTTTTACGAACCAGATAGATATTAAGGTCACTGTTCATTTCAATTTAGAAGTAGTGTAGTTACGAATTAAATTCAATATGAAATCAAGAATCTAAGACTTATTTTTACTAGGTAAAGTTCTACATGATTTTTCCTTACATCAAACTGAGCGAACCATAATATGCTTAGTGGTTTCATATGAAGCGTTTTTACTAAAGTCTCAAGACGAAGTTTCCCTCATAATATAATCTTGTCCCCGGAAACGCCAAGAGCTAACATACTAGACTTAATAAGAAGGATACGGCAAACCCATCTTATTCACGGTACACTGCATAAGCAAGTGCCACGCATATACTTAGCATAAATATTGTGAGAGTTTCACTTTCGGGCGCGCGCCATGGTCGCCCTACGCAAGTGCGCTGCTTTCATTATTCATGCATTTTCATGGAAATTTACTACTCGACAGATTTCCTAGGGTAGGTAGGCGTTTTGTTTAAATTGTTATGTAAATATAGAAGTAGAAATATAAATATTTAGGATAACATATTTAGGGTTGGTAATGGTTTGACTAGTTTTTAGGGTTCCATAAGGTAAACGGGACCCTATTACTATGACCCCACTGTCCGTCTGCCACCAGATTGTATCTCATGTACCGTGATAGCTAGACAGTTGAAATGTTCACAGATATTCTTGTTGCCACTGTAACAACAGAATCTAAAAACAGAATAATGGTACGGATACCTTCGTTCCCGAGTTCGACTCGCACTTGACCGGTTTTTTTTCTGGGAAGTACGTTCCTGATATCATACACCAAAATGACTACCTTAGCAAAAAGGTAACTCAGACAGATGTACATAGTACTCTTTATTTTATTGTACACCTTAATAAATATCAATTACAAACTAAAACTTGCTTTGACCACTACATACCAAGTGCGTTCACTCTAGACAGAGTTAAGTGAGTTAATTCAAGAAGCGAAGGCTCTGTTCACTATTTATTCTGTCAAATATATCCAAAGGTTGTCTAAAAAAATACTTTTAGCGATAACACCGCCCATTGTTACATCCTATTAATTTTAAGCTCATGCTGTAATTTTTTATAATCTTGGTACAATAAAGAGTTTGTATATCTATCTTTTCTACTTATAACGACGAAAAACGGAGTTTAGTGTATAGAATGGAAATATTATCTGAAAATGAAATAAGTGATCATTATTTTCTTGCAGACGTCTTACTATAGGTGCCGTACAATAAAATTAAGATACTGTTATGAATTTTCAAATGACTACGCCTCAACTTGTGTACGGAGGCCATACAAATGTGCTTATCGTCTTTTCTAAAATTTAATTCTTAAAGTTTTATATAATTAAAGGAGAAACTGACTGACTGACATATTAACGCACTTCCAAAACCACGAGCGTGAAATTTTGCTGATGACGTAAGCGAGCACTAAGAGGATTTTTTTGAAACCCCTAAAGGGATGTAACGGAAGTCCAAAGTTACTATGGAGAAACCTACTTGGACGTGAGTGAAGTCGCTAGCAGAAGCTAGTTTCTTACAAACAATAATATTATGACCACATTACCATTCCCTTTATATTCTCCAATCAGTATGATCAAAGAGTATTAAACAAGTAGGTAACAACTCAAAGTTTATGCAAGTTGACAACTCCGAGGCGTCGGCGTCGCGGCTACAACTTGTAATTGCGTTCGGTTTCGCCTGTAATCGCTTACTAACTGATAACAGAGGTGCTGCGGTCGTTGGGAACTATATTCGAATGGGTGCGTTTGTATGATCATGGCATTCTAATGTAGGCTAATATTCCTTCACCGTTTTGAAATCGTCCATGTTGATGTCGTGGTTAGATGTTAGAAGTGACCACTTAATGATTTGGCCAACTAAATCTGGCCAGATCATTAAAACGGTAACATATCATTCATGTAGGATGAACCAAAAATTGTATTATTCACTAAAAATACGTGTTATATTTTTAAAATTATTAAGGGAGTTGGGGTACCCCAACTCGGACAAGTTAGGTTAGAAGGGGGTGGCAGGGAAGCGAACAAGCGAAGCGAGCGAATACAGACCCCGCTATCTCCTTCGTGGTTATTTTTTTAAAGCCATATTTTAGTGCAAAATTTTAAAGAAATTAACATAGTATTGTGTTGTAAAAAATGGAAATACGTGAAGGCACAGTGGACTTTTCTGGTGGACAACAATTTAACGATATGATCAGCCATTTTTGACCATATCATGAAATAATCATGCGTTTAGCCCCATTAAAATCATGTAATAGAGGTTTCTACATAGCTCAGAAGACAGGGCTTCTATCACAGTGTATGTAATATTTGTATGTGTCAATAAGCTTACCTTACTTAGTTAATTTGATTCGATTTCATGAAATGCCTACCTACGATGCCTGACCTACGATGCTAATCTGGCTACGAGATTGACCGTGAAAATCGTAAATCGGAACTGTTACTACTGGAGCACCAATGTTCTATAACTAACCAATCATAAACTTCAATTCATAAACTACTTCACCGACAGTATCTGGATATTGGCGATATTGGATTTGGCGTGGCGGCCACCTCGGCCAGGTGTTGTGCCGGACTCGTAAATCTGACGACCTCGGCCCGGGGGGACACCCGTGATAAATTGTAGAGGGTTTTAAGTGATGTAATACCTTGTATATGTTTAGTATGTGATACCGACGTTAAAGTTATTAATATCATCGCGGTAGCAACGGAAATATCGACATTAGTTCGTTTAGGTCAAGTGCAGGAAACTATTTAAAATGTTGCGGTTATAATTTAGGTTTCTTTTTACGCTCAATCTTGCCTCTGTAATAATACACTAGCTTTTGCCCGTGGCAATATAGATAAAACTATATAAAAAATATAGCTTATGTACGCAGCTTCCTATGGATAAAAAAAATGTTTACAATCCAGAACTTTCATAAATTACCTAGAAGGTATCTCTGACAAACAAGTGAACATTGACTTATATTCTATATAAAAACAAAACAAAAAAACAAAATAACCTCTTTATTATATTATTGGTAGTTAATTCATGAATCCCCAAGCGACCACCGGTGGCCGCGCATCTATTGTCTTACTATTGTGTCTCTAATTGACGGTATCTGAAGGGTTAATAGCAATCTTAAGATTTAAAAAAAATGCCGGTACGAACTGTACACATGTTCTTATTTATAAAACTAAACACAAAATTGTTGAATAATAGACTCCTGATTTATTCTCATCTATTTTGTCTGTAAATAGATGGCTGTCTGAATTTTTTTTTTCCATTCACTTCATTAAAATTTGTAGTCACAATTAAAGACTATAAAACAATTTCTAAATGTCAAATAATAAATAAAACATACAATGAGACCGCAAATTCATTCAACTCATAAGGCGTCACTGCTAACCCCTACAAGGCGAGGCGTGAAAGGCGCGCCCGCACGCAAAATAAAATTGCTTGCCTACCGGAAAACCCTATTTACGGCGGTCACGTTTCTTTGTATGAGATGAGGCATCTGTAGGTACGCTATAATTGTATTATCTAAACCATTTTCATTTTTATTTTAAAAACTACGTGCTTGATTGCGATCTCGCCTGATGCTAAGCAGTGATGCAATCGTTGATGGTGAAGCGGACTAGTTTATTAAGATCTCTAGCCTTAAAGACACCTAAGTCATAATCGGACGGGAAGACCGTAGCAGGCAAATTATTGACTGATTGTGACTGGCGACGAGGTGAAACGCTTAGTCCGCTCTGCGCATATATTGGACATAGGCCATGTGGCGACGCTTGGGGGAGCCCAAGCGTTGCCACAACGGCCGGCTTTCTCATCTGGTACGTGATCGCTACTCCAGAACCTTTTGTTCCCATCGACCATCTGTCCTGCGAGCAGTGTGCCCTGCCCATTGCCACTAAAGTTTGGCGATTCTCCGAGCTATGTCGGTACCCTTGGTTCTCTTGCGGATATTTACATTTCTGTTGTGATCACGCAACTAAACTCCGAGCATAGTGACTTTGAGTCTTCTTTTGAGGCCGTAAACAAAGATCGTCGTATCATAATCATATCAATAGGTAACTTACTTCTAGGCAAGCGTGACCCATCGTAGACCACATCTACACTTACCATTAGGTGAGATTGTGGTCAAACGCGAACCTACCAATAATAAAAGACATTTTCTTATTATGGTTCTTTATCTGAGACCAGATTCATTATTTGTCTAGCCAGTTTTTACCGTAGTTTAGTTTTCTTTTAATCAATTTTGATTTACGTTAATGACCGCCACTTTTTTGGAAATTATGAAAAAATTTCAAACTTTATTATTAAGAAGTTAAAAATAGGTAAAATGATTAAAAGAAAATTACAATGTCGGGCTTAAATTACTCTAGTGACTTAAACCTCAAGGGTTGGCTTACTTAGAGAAATTACTTCAGAAACAAAATAATAATTTTATACACGAAATTGCCGAAACTTATCAAAGAAAAGTTTTGAGGCCTCCACAAGTCCGACAGGTACATAAATACCTATTTAAAAAGTAAGCCTCAGAACTGTAGGTGAAGGTGAGTTGTTTTAAGTTTATTTTAATACTTTTAGAAGTTTTAGATCTGCCTATCTGTACACCTATGTTAACAAACAAATAAAAATGTTTTTTTTTTTTTTTGAAGTGATTTTGCAAGAGAGAGAAATAAATAAGCTGCATTATCTACACCACTATAATAAAGAGGTAAAGTTTATTTTTTGTTTGCAGGAGGTAATGTCTGAAAGTACTGGTCCGATTGCTAAAATTTTTTCACCGATAGAAAGCAACTTTATTCCTAAGTAACATAGGCTGTATGTTATGTACGCGGGCGAAAACTAGTCTTCTATATAAACAAAAGGAGAAACTGACTGACTGACATATCAACGCACAGCCTAACTCTGTAGTTAGTTAGGCTGTACGTTGATATGTCAGGCAGCCTTCAAAATCTCACACAAAATCAAAATTGTGTTCAGGACAAAATTTTGCACAAGGTTCTTTTATGACGTAGAGAAGCACTAAGAGAGGATTATGTAAAATTCACTCTCTAAGGGAAAGAAAAACTTTGGATCAAAGCTTGTACGGAGAAACCTCACCACGCGCGGGCGAAGCCACTGACAGAAGCTAGTGTGCTCATAAGGTCTTTTCTAATTATGCGGATTGTTAGAAAGAGTTACTGTGTGTACAGTTACAAGGCAAAGAAGGAACATAGGTGTGGGTTTTAGTCAGTAAAATCTGAAACGCCCTTCCCCCCGCTCCGCATTACAGTGGGTGTCAATGGATGTGGAAGTCATTGGATGACATCTCATTGAGGCTCGCGTGGAACACTGCTTTCGACTCGGTCCGGACGGTTACCGGATGGCCAGACGACGAGCTACCCATTACTCGCCATCCGCAAACCCACACTTACGGATAGTACGAATGGGTTCTGAAGTACAAAATTCCCTGACAAGCAAAATAGACAGTCTCTAGGCACGCGAACACAGGAACACATTTATAGAAATAAAATAATTCGTGTAAAGTGCACCTGCAGACGTTTATCGGCGATAAACAAGTCCCCCACTCGCTAGTTTACGGCTCTCGCGAATTTAAAACGTTCCTGTAAGTGCTATTTGTGTAATATGCAGTTTATCTACATTACAGTATAAACGTTAAAATATTATGAGTGGCAAAAAAGATTTTTCCATAAAGAGTCCATGAGTGTAAAATATTTGGAACCGAAATGTTAATATTTGCTTTTTAGGGTTTTGTCTCTCAGTCGACATAAACGGAACCTTTGTAGGATCGCTCTGTTTGTCCGTCTGTCAAGACCCTTTTTCTCACGAATGGTAATAAGCTGTTTATATCAAATACTCAATTCTGCTACGCTTTGAAGCAGTGAAGAAATCAAACTTCTAAGTCAACGCACTGTAAAGATAAGGCCGTTTATGGCGCATATTTGGATATTCCCAAAATTATTAAAAAACTTTAGGTACTTACCGTTGACCTAGAATGCTGAAATTTGGCTAGAAGTAAAAGTCTGAAAACTGTAAATTTCTAGTTACGTTTTAAAACAATGATTGCTTAGCGATTTAGAATAAATTCCGAGACTCGTTTCTGTAATCGAACTATTTACATAGGACTCGTACCTGACCAGTTTCTTTTATTTAACATCTTATCTTGTCACTGGCTAGTAACTATTTTATTTACACAAAAATAAAAACAAAAAGTCACAACTGAGTCCAACAACACTGTCGATATTTTCTTGTGACAAAACAACAGGACATACGTCAATAAACAACAAAAACACTGCAAAACCTTTCCTCGCGTAAGCGGCTTTGACATCAAAAGAGTATTCTTCAAGCAATTCTTTCGCATCATCGCTTGCCTGGCGGCTAGTCGGACGTTGCCGAACGTTTCCGAGCTCTTCCGAATGCCGGAACTGAATAACGTAAAAACGTAGCCTGTTCTTTGCATCGGAATACGAGTATTTTCTTGTATAGTTCAGAATATAGACGGTTAAAACGTAATTTAAATAGTATTTCACGGAATATTAAGCATTCCCCAAAATAGAGTATGCCTAATATTCCGTCATATGCTGTTTTCCAATCATGTGATATATAGGGACGTGACCCAAATATCTGACATGGTTTTCCAGAAGTGTATTATTTTCTGCTATAACACATAATGAGTTGTGTTCATATTTGTTAAATATTATGTATTAAATAACAATTAATACTAATATGAAATCTTTTCTGAAAACAGCTTCAAAATTATATACGAAATGAAGTAGCAATTAGCATTTTAAATATTTGTATGAGGAAGAATTGGATTGTGGTGGGAACATTTGGCTATCTCTTCTATATTCACGGTGACGTCACATTTCAGTATGTACCAGTGTACCTAAATCCTTATTCTATTATTTTACCTTTCCCTCTTTCACTAGATTTGAAAGTCACAAAAATTCTGTTCGCAAATTTGAATATAAGTTACTTTTTGAAAGAAGTAAAAAAAAAGTATTAAATCAGCTAACCAATTCTGATAGTACCTATTAAAACGATTTAAACTTATCAACGCAAACTGTGCGATAATTTAGATTCAACATTTGGCTAGATAAAGGACACGCGAAAACGTGTAATGAATGGAATTGAGCCGGAATGCTCAGGTGCTTAGCGCTTGTCGCATTATCGCTGGCGACCGTGTGCAGTGGGACGGAACGCGGGGTTATTACGATGTTAGTGGCGCATTATCATCGCTTTGTGCTAGCTAATGTGGCGGTGTGGTTAGTTCAACTAGGTTATCGCTTTTCAAACTAGGCAGAATTTAAATGAATCTTTAAAAAAAAAAAAAACTGAGGTGAATTAATGAATTTATCTAATAAATTGTTCAGTCTGCTAAAAAAACGACTCTTCTATTGATCTAGATTTTTCAACCTCAAATCTTTATTGCGATTCATGTGGTACATATTAGAATGCAAACGATTACATATAAATATGTAACACTATAACACAACAAAACAATAATAACAGCAAACCTCAGAAAATTTTCAGACAGTAGGAGAGATTTAGCTAGCACAAGTATTTTTTTAATGGTTATAGAAAAATAAATTCCAAAGCAAATATACAAAATATCATTCAATCACTTACTGACACAGACTTTCCTTAAACCACATAAAAAAGCAACAACTTCTCCCCTCGCCCTCCCCCCCCCCGCTCGTCAGTAAGTGGCCCGTGATCCACGAACCAACTTGCAGCCTGGTCATCCATCACCTTCAATATAACCTGTCGCCTCCCCTTGCTCATGTTCTGCTTATTTTATATCCCTATTGACTTGGAGACGTTACGGAAAACTACATGAATATATTACGCTAAAGGGTTCTTATAAAGTGAATTAGTTAATATATTTTAAGAATGGTACCGTTTAAGGTTGTTTTGACATTAAGCGGTGATGATAACGACACGATATCGTGGGACTGGTAACTTTATAGCTCGACATCGTCAGATATATATAAGACTACTAGCCCCACGATATCGTATCATTGTCGCCTAAGGGTGTTTTTAATCTCATGCGGATTTCATCACGCATGCGGCATTGCCCTGCCTCGCATGCATCCGGCGTGCGTTTTCTCCGCATTACAATAAATACTCGTACGAAATAGTAGTTTATGTGACTAGGAGATAAAGCAGTGTCTTTAAGTTGAGGGCGGCTTGTAGGATTCAGATCGAAACGAAGGTTGTTGATTTTAATCCCGAACGTTAGAGAGGGATCAATATAATTAACTCCCGACCGTTGTGAGGGAGTTAATAAAAAACCTGAGTGAAGTGAGGAATTCAAGCCGCCTAAGACAAAGACAGCTTTATCCCCGTGTTGCATAGTTTACTTTTGACCCCATCTGTGAGATAATTAAAAGACAATTGCCCTAATGTGAAAACGACCTAACGGGAAAGTAGTTATGTTAAATTCATTTTAGGTTGTATTTTAGAAGACAAAAGTTAAAATTTAACTGAGTTAAGAAAAAACAGAAAACACGTAATAGATAGCGCAGAAAATAGTGTCTTCTTTTCTGAAAACTAGGTTACAGTGAGGCTGCAACTGACAGGCTATCAATATGTCTTCCCACACGATCTTCGAAACAAATACGTTAAACAACACAAGCTCAAGCGACAACACACCAAAATAGAAAAGATATTTTTCTAACAGAAATAGCAGTACAGTCTTATAAATAAAATGGCAAACTTTCAACAAGACAAAATCAGATATGTGTCGTGTTTGTTATATAATTTTGTTACTGATAACAAACAATAAGAACTCCCAATTCTCAAATTAGATTTGTGGAGTATCGATAAAATATATTTTCGCGTACATTTTACCTTCTCAACCTTTTTCAGGGGACTTTTATAGTGTGTATTTAGAATTTAAAAAATCTATAGGTACTACCTATCCAGTTTTATATAAATCTTTAACAACAGATTCTAGCGTTGTTAATAATAATATTTAAAAAACATACTGCCTGTTAACTATTCACAGTTCAACGGAGGTAAAAATTGCAAACGCAGTGGAACAACGTTTCAAAGCGGAAACAGCTTCGCAAAAAACTGGTTCGAGCCGGATGGAACTAGTTATAGCCAGAGCAAACTGGTTTAATTAAGATGTCTGCTATTTGTTTATAATTTAGATATTTAAACTAGTTAGGTGTTAATTTTGTGTTGTTTTTAGTAAGTTTAGTTGCAGTGCTGTAGAATAATAATTTTAAGCAATAATTTACTTAGTTCATAAATATTCGTGTCGTGTGACACAAATCAAGATAATCAAACCTATTATCCCACTTCAGTCCCCAACAAATGCTTACGGAGCAAAAACAGGTCGTCGTTTCTTATTCTCCGCATTAATAGGAGCCCATTACGTTGCTGCGTATCTGTCACAGTCCATTGCTGGCCCGCTTCGCTTCCGTCTCGTCCTCGACCGCAATCTCGCGAGACGTGCACAGCTGACAAATTGAATCCTACCCGTTAGGGTCGCCACGAGATAACGCACGTTTTTTTGTGGGGTGAAAAGGATTTCGTCGTGTATTGCTTGGAATTTTCTTGACCAGTTGAGATGAAAATAAAGGGAAAATGTAAAAGGATTATGTATCTAAACTCACACAAAAATCGGAAGCCAATTATGAAACTGTCATATGCAATAACCAATATAATAATTTGGAGTTTGAGATTTGCTGTCTTAATTATAATAACGATTATGTCTTGTCCCTTGTTCACAATCTTTCTATAATAATTTCAACAAACTCCAGCAACATTCCTGGCAGTATTAAAAAAAAAATGAAAACAATTCATCAATAATTCGAGAAAAAAATTACATGACAATAAATTCCGGCAATATTTCAGTGACACATGGTCACCGTAGCTCGCTGATTGGTCGGTTGTTCGGGACATGTTCGGCGAATCAATCGAGCCCGACGCTCCTGATTGATTGGCCGATGCATTAGCTCAGCTAATACGCCGCCTATTCGCGTTCACTGCCATTTATCAATCCAGTGGTTGATTAGATTTTATTCAGTGCTGATAATGTTTGGATTGCGAAGTAAAAGTGGGGATTAGGTATAGTTAACGTGTTTTTGGTCTTCGGGAAATAAAAAATAAATCTATATTTACTTGACTAATATTACAATATTTTCTGTTATCATCAACATATAAATTCAAAGAAATATTAGTCAAGGGGAATTTTATAAACTCAATTATCTGATAGAAAATAGATTTTTAATTGAATGTGCTCACAAGGTGTGTCTTTGTCAATATTAAGTTTTAAGTAACAAAACATAAAACAAGCGATGAACTGAATACTAAACTTGATTACCAGATGATCAACAGCACTTTTAATACTTAGTTAAAATAGACTAGCTACCTACATAACTAAGTAAGTGTGACTGAGTTATAATATATTAAATACAAAGAGATTGTCTAAAGAAATGAACAGCTCTCTTCAAGAAAAGAAAATACAAATTAAATGGCAATTTGTATGAGACATAGGCCCAATTTTCTTTTTGATTGTGACTTTTCAAGAAAGTTGATAATTTCTATTGCAAAAAGCAGTAATGTACCTATTTGAGTAACATCCTGTATATATAACAAAAGCTTTTGCCAGCGGCTTTGCCCGCGTACATAAAATAGCCTCTGTCACTCAGGAATAAATCGCTTTCTATCGGTGAAAAAATATTAGCAATCGGACTAGTACTTACCTCCTATAAACAAAAAAAAAAAAAAACAAAAAAACAAACTTTAACTCTTTATTATATTAGAGTAGATTAGAGCAGATGTCATCTAGCTTTGCCACAATGGAAAATAAAACTGCTTACATAAAATTTTAGTTATCCAAGTGAACCTTTGTACAAAGTTTCAAGCTCGGGCTACAAAAATACGCGTGATCAATATCCTAAGCCGGGCGACACCGGGACTCGGGGAGACACCGGGACTCCCACACGCCGGGACTCGGAGAGACACCGGGATTCCGGGACTCAATGAGATAAATTAATTCGACGACAATTGAAACGAGCGAGACGTGTGAACTCACCTCATTACTGACTTTTGTGATTCGTGATTTTCTTCAATTGTAACATTTTGTAATGCGCTGAATTTGGGAAATATTTTTTTTGTAATATGAAGTGTGACTGGAGTAAAATCTAGGCTTCATTATAATCCTGTTTTAAATAGAGTTATCCGGTGAAGAAATATCTTTAGGAATACTTTTACGGTGTTAACAATAAAACCTTAGTTTTTTACAAAACGTGAAACACCTGTCTAGAATTTATGTAAATAATCTATGTCCAAAATTTCAAAAAAAAAAAACAAAGCAAAAATGCAAAGTCACCGGTCCAAACAGGTAACTGAGGGGTTGTTTTGAACTTGCACCCTGCTATTTGCTGGCGCCTGATACCCGCTACGACCTGTCATGATCTGTGTTGTACTTAGTGTCGGTGTTGTCAGATTAATAACCCTCTTAAATATTTTTGAGAAAAAAAAAATATAATGGTGTAAAAACTATTGGATTGCATTCAGTTACTGATCCTGAACAAAACTATATCCAGGTTTCGCATAATTATACCTACTAAAAATAATGTTGTATAAGGTTGCAACCTGTAAGTGAACAGTTCTCAGAATGGAGGCACTCAGGAAACCCACCCGTGTTCTTCCAGTGTCTTTAGCGTTCCAGGGTCATGGTAGGTATCTCTGTCGAATAATCCCATAGCCCTAGCAGGCAACTTGTACTCGTGTATAAGATTTTTTATTTCCCTATAATATTATTAAAAAATTTTTCTTCTCTTTGTGGAAACTTATATAGGACCTCTAAAATTAATTCATGAATCCCCAAGCGACCACCGGTGGCCGCGCATCTATTGTCTTACTATTGTGTCTCTAATTGACGGTATCTGAAGGGTTAATTTATGTTATCATATTTTGCGTGTCATTCATTTTGTAATAGCGATTAATTCAGTTTCAATATAAATTTTCCGCGAATTTGTGATGAAAATGTCAGATAATAATTAAACAGAATCATATTTTGTGTTCATCGCTGTTTGATTCCCGAAATTGAACACGAAATTAATGATATTGAATCAAACTGTTTTCAACTCATCAATTCATGGACTAGTTCAACTAAAACTGTTTATTATAACTTAGTTAAAATCGCTGGAGAAACAACGGCTGTGTTTGCGGGTAATTTAATTAGAAAACAAACTGAAACTTCGATATGAAAACAGTTCATGAACAAACGTATTTCACTCCATTATAGTAAAAGCCTTTTCGAGATCCCCAACTCGACCACAACACGTCCAAACAACCAAATAAATTACATTTTACATCTCTCTAATTTACTGTTCCTAATATTCCCTTTGCGAATGTCTCTACTAAAGTGGTGATCAAAGAAAAAAAACATAAAAAAAAACCTAACAATATTTTTCGCTACAGGCAAATAAAAATGCTATGAATTCGTAAACGACACACAAATTATATTTTATTTATAAAGTAAAAAGTACAATGGCGGCCGAAAAAAACGGGACACAGAAATAATCCGAAAGAAGTCCTATGAATAATGAAACGGCGTTCAGGGGCTCTGACGTCACGACCTGTGTTGCCAGCCTCGGCATGACATAGTGGCCTCACAATTTATACGGACCTTTGTATGAATGTTTCCATATCTGCTTTAAGACTAAAGTTTTATTTTTGGCTGAATCGTAGCCGACCCGAGAAATAAGTTTTATTTACTGACTAGCTTCTGTCAGTGAGTTTATCCGCGTGAAAGTATCAAATTATTCCTAGGAGACATAGTCCGGAGATAAAAAATATTCTAAGACATAAATGTGGCACATTTATGTCCTCTGTGCGCTAAATTTAATCTACATCCGTTCAGTCATTTAAACGTAAGGCTGTGTTCAAATCAAACTGACTGTCAGCTGCCGACTGTGGGCAGGTTACTATGAGCCAATGAGCCAAGTGAGCCAATTCACAGTATTCTGACAATACGCTATACAATATACAATACGCGTTCGCGGAGCGTAGTTAGACGCTATATTAATCGGCGGCCGAATGTCAGCGTCTACGCATAGCGTAACGTATCGTCGGTTAGATGTGGACGAAAAAGTAAATATGTATGGAAATAGAATAAACTGCGTAACGTTTGCTAACTGTAAGTTGGCGGCTGACAGTCAGTTTGGTTTGAACACAGCCTAAAGGAGTAACAAACACTCGCATGCCCACAAAATTTCGCCTTTTTAATACGTGTGATTTATTAAAACTTTATGTATTACAAAACAAAGATCTAAAATGTGATAGGCAAGTCGAATGCCTTAGACAATCTTTACCAGTCAACCAAGAGTGATGAAGTGACATCATGGAACCTCTCATCTGATGGAAAGCGGTGACTTGGTCGAGGCTGGAGCACCCCTACCTGGAAGTAACCTATTCACTCTTAACTTAAGGACCGGCTGTAGCTATCAGGAAACACAGACTTCTGCAGGGAATTCCACTCCTTAACTGGTTTATAAGACGACTGTGCTATTTGTGAAGAAGATGATTCCGCAACTCCCGCTTAAATTCGTACTGCCTGATGGGGTTATTATTATTGACGCAAGTGAAATTATTTGTTAAGGACGACGAGACGATGGGCGTCATTAGCGGCGCCATCGCCATCTGAACTGTCATTTAAACTGCGTCAAATTAATGCTGAGCCTTTATTTCTGGATCATTAGTAATTACTCATTAAGCATGTATAATAGTTATATTTTACACAGTTTAGCTTTTCAGTTGATGTCTACATTTAAATTAATATAAGTTTTGCTTTAGTTCTGTTTTAGATTTTGTTAATTACTTACCTCTTGAATTTTTACTATTATTAGGTTTGTGCTTGAACCCTATCTCACCTGATGAAAATTGACGATGTGGTCAACAATGGCGCACGCTTGTCTATTCACTCTTGACTTACAGATCCCCAGGTTGTAGCTATTAGTAAACACAAACTACGCCAGGGAATTCCTTTCCTTACAGTGTAGTTATACAGCTGTATGTACAAGGAATGTATTTCCAGAACATTTTAGTAGTTTCGGCTAGTCCACATATACGAATTCTTTTAATACTGATAAATATGTAAATGTAGTAAAATTTCAAAAAATCATGGCTATATTTATTACGATTGTGCTTTCTGTGAGCCACGTGAGACAGCGTATAGCCTCCGGGCTCAGGGAATAGGAAGCCGGGCTTTGGCGGCCACTGGCCCGCCTGACGCGGGGTTAGTCTGACGTGGGCTTTATTTAGCCGAAGGTAAACAACAGCTATGCACAATCCTACAATTAGATTTAATTTAACATGAAACCAAGCACTTTATAAAACTGTTTGTTAAATAAAACTTTATTTTAAAGTGAAAAATGATTGTGTATTAGAATTGCACAATTTCCGTTCCATCATCGAACCACAAGACGTACGGCGTTGCGCCACCAGTATATGGAAAGTAATACGTATAAAGAATTTTGGGAACACATTTATTATGCGTACAGCTAAGGATTGGAATTCCATGCCGGAATCTGTGTGTCCTGAAAGCTACAACTTAGGGGTAAATTCAAGAGTGAATAGGTTGCTTTTAGGCAAGCGTGCTCCATCGTCGGCCATATCATCGCTTTCCATCAAATGAGATAGTGGTTAAACGAGAGTCTATCCGTAATAATAGTAAAAAAAATGAATCATGCTACTTTCAGAAAAGCGCAAAGTAACATACACACATGGCAGTATGCTCAGAATTCAAAAAAGAAGAAAAGGTATTCCAACACCCAAACAAAACATTTTTCATCTTCAACAAAATACGATTCAGACTTACTATCGAGTTTTACAATGCTGCTGAAAATCGTGGCGTCCCCGGACGGTTGGGCCCTCTCCAACCTTTACATTTCCGAGTGCTCCCGAGTCCTCCCGACGATGTCCGATTTTTCGATCTCCATTTATATAGCTTTATTATTGTTAACTGAGGTTTACGGCGGACGAGGCGGCCGGTAGCCTGTTTAATCATTGTTATTGAATTATAATTACTGTGTTTCCGGTCGAACCGTGGTAGTAAATATTTGAGGTAGTCGGTGTGGGCTGGCCATATTTATGTACGTGTGGCGTCGTATGTTACGTTACCGAGGCGTGTCGTCGAACTTCAACAGTACTCAAATTAATTATACTTGTGACTATAGGCAGGTACTTTATCAACGCGTTTGTGGCTTGATCGGTTGTAGAAAGGTCGATTCTTTTTAAGTTTTGTTAAAAGAAAACCTTTTTTGGTAACTCATCTACAATATTGATGAGGTTTAATCGTCCAAAGTCTTTGAAATAGATATCTGTTGATTGAAACTGGTAGGTGTTATATTTTTGTGTCTCTGTTGTATTAAAACAGTGTTTTGTGGTATTTTAAATATCGGTAGGTGCCATCAACTACTTTGGAGCACTTCGTGATTTGTTTACGAAGAGGTACCAACATTCCGAACATACTGATGTCTTTTTCATTCAGGGAACTGTCCCTGAATGAACGGAACTCCTCTCGGATTTTGGCCACGGTGTCTTTGGCAGGCCCCGCACACTGGATTTGTGCCTCGAGATCATCCATCTTCTTTAGGAAGCACTCCTCCAGATTCTTCTGAGCCGACTGAATCTCCTCCAGTGTTGACATTTTGAAGTTTAAGTGTTGAACTTTGTAAAGTGCTAGTGATAGCCGGCAGGTGGTGTGGTTTTAAGTACTTTTTTGCATATAATGTTTTACCAACGTGACTACAGCAAATTAAGCTGCTAATGTGAATATTAATGAAATGAAATGAAATAATTTATTTGCTGTGAATGTAGGTACAAAAATGTGGTGTTAAGTTTATGATAGCAAAATTATATAAAAGTACTAAAAATGAATTTTAATTAAAGCTATTGAAAAATACGCGTCTTAACTTTTTGTACACTTACCGCCGAAAAAGCTAAACGCCGAACTAGTGCACTTCACCTTCAATGTTTGCATCGCTGCTTACCATCAGGTGGGCTCGCAGTCAAGCAGTTTTAGTTATTGTAAAACTAGAGTATTTTACTTTCATGGACTTTGTATAATAATATAACAAAACGATGCCGCCTGTGTACTGTATTGTTGCATGAAGATTAAATAAATAATAATAAATGTGTTATCAAATAAAAAGCGAAATCAATAAACCCAAAAACATCGCACGTTTACAATCGCAAACATTACACAGAGCCGCTAATCCGGGCCCGCTAAAGAATATCGCCAGCAATTGCCATCGATTGCCATGGAAATACAGTGCCGAGCCCTCGATTAATTGGCGTCGTAATAAGCTGTCCATTGCTATCGAGCGCAGACATCCGCGATATAAATGAGAGATTCGACGATTCGGATTTAAAATCCGCCGGAGCGCTTTCGCATACAAATTATTTTGCAATGCAGTGTACGAGGGTGCACGTATCGTGAGTTCATTTGTCACTATTGTCGGGATGTGGAAGTATGCTAGAGGTTCCGATGAAAAAGGATACTGTTTTATTTCAGTTTTATATTCAGGCGACATTTATATGAAATATTTTCATAATATTGTTTAAAATATGACATGGACTTCCAGTAATTACTGTAAATGTTGAAATCATTGTATTAATTATGCCTGATTGTATAAAATCTTTACCTGTTATTATTATGAAAAGTATTTAAGTTTTTTTTTTTTAATTAATATATTTAAAACCTTTGGGTTTTTCAGTCGTCAATTCATTACCTAAAGTTTATTGGAAATCTGAACCATTTAAAACTTCTATAACTTTTTTTATTATTTTTGTGTTGGTTAAATCAATATGACCTGGTTAGAGTCGTTAAATCAATATTTTTCTATCCCATTCAAACTTGGGTGCACCAAGAGCAGAGCATGTTAGCATCACCCATTCAGAATGATGTGAGATAGAGCATATTTTAGGTTAGATATCATCTAATGACTTTTCCCGATCTCAGGAGGAGCGGGAGGCCGTGTCACACCCCTTCTGTTGCCCTTTGCGTCCTTTGTGGACTACGGGTCTCTCTTTGTAAGACAGAGCATGGATTCAGTTTTTAAGTTTTTTATCAATTAAACGAGAATTTACTAAAGCGGACTATCACAACATAACTTAACCCTATATCTGACTACTACCAACATAAAATCCATAGGTATAAAGCTCACTGCCAATCACGCTACAAACTCCGCTATTTCTATCACAAAATTTAAAAGCTGCCTGAAATGGAACCTGTGAAATAATTGTAGTATAAATAATAAATAGTCCGCATTTGTCGGGCAGCCAGCCCTCGTAAATAATACCTCGGCCGGGATTGAACTGCCAGCCTGAGCGATATACGCGTCATTTGTGACGACATTTAATTCACTTTTCCTATAAAACTTTTTGCGGCATACTGGCAATGATTTTTATTTTTGATACGAATGGATTTTACGTCGGTTTTAGAGTTATTTTATTTGTTTTTTAGTTTTAGGGGAAAAATCTGTTTGCAACAAAATTTAAATGTCATTTTTTGTTAATTGACATGAATCGGTTCGTGACTGCGATCCCACCTGATGATAAGCAGTGATGCAATCATTGATGGTGAAGCGCACTAGTTTATTAATAGTCTATAATTAACCCTGAAGACATCTTACGTTATTCTCACTGCAACTCGTAATTTCTGCTACCTATCATCTTTGATAAGATTTAACATTGACTCGCGTATACTTAAAGACACTGGTCTTTTTTTTGGGTCGGATATCTTCAAATAACTTCATCCGCTCTGTGTGGTGAAGCGAGAGGGGGGAATGTCTGACTTTTACAGATTAAAACCCATCCATGTGCCTGCAGGCTCTTTCAAAGCCACCTGAAGTGTCTGGCCCCAACTGTGAGCGAACGAATATCCTCAAGCTTGGGGCTTGGGACCACGGGAGACGCCCTGGGTGTAGGGAGTCGCAAGGTGATCGCCGGCCACTGTAGGCTTGGATTTACGGACCACGAGCAATGGGTAGCTTGCCGTCTGGCCGTTCCACGCGCGTCTGCAAAACTGTAGGGGGGTGGGGGGGGGGCAGAGAGACAACACCGACTAGAATCACGGCAAATTTCTGAAAGGGATACCGCGGTCCTAGAACGCAAAAGGTGTTTAAAAGGTCAATAAAAGTCTAACAAGCTCTCTCTCTTCCCTAGAGCGGACGAAGTCATTAAATGATTTCTCATCATCATCAGCCTTTTTAATTTTCCCGCTGCTGAGACTCAGGCCTCCTCTCTAGGAGAGAGAATGGGCCGTAATCTACCACGCAGTCCCAGTGCAGGTTTGTGAATGTCACAATGTCTTCGAATTTTTGGTTCTGGGACATGCCAATTCTCTCACGATGTTTTCCTTCACCGTTATGAGAGCAGTGGTAATAAAATAAATTAAATGTAATACCTGGCAGGGTTTGAGCCCGCGACCTACAACTCGTAAATCGGAGCCATTGCCACTCCGCCACCACTGCTCTCGAATGATTTCTTACCTCTAAAAAGAACCTATTTACTGTCTAATAAAAAGAGATACCTTTGAAAGCATTTTAAACTTCAGCCTTGTTTCATAATTCTGGGAAATTAGAAAATAATTAGCTTTTCTTTGGGGAATGAACATGTGCTGTCTATAAAATCTACAAAAAAATAGTAAGTAACAGCATTTTTACGATATAATTACACGGTGATCGATAGCAAGGCACTCGTTTGTAAATGTGGTGTGTGCGTAAGCTAGCTATCAATATTTGCTTGACCCTCGTTCTATTAAAGGTACACTGTTTAGTCATGCCTTCCCATTTACAACTTCATCATTATCATCAACATTTCAGCCGAAAAACGTTCACTATTGGACATAGGCCTACCCCAAGCGTCGCCACAACTACCGGTTCTGTGCCTCTCGCACTTATGGGGTCGAGCGACCCTCACCAGGTCATCAGTCCACTTTGTAGGAGGCCTTCAAACGCCGCGTCTTCCTGTACGTGGTCTCCACTCCAGAACCTTTTGTCCCCATCGACCATCTGCAACTTCTCTAACTATAATAATTTTAACCCGTCCTCTGTCGGCCATGTTAACAGCGAACCCAAATTAACATTCACTACAATAAGCCTTTTTTTATTTCCTCCTTCCTTCTGCATGCAATCACCGAAATTAGGGATGCTCAGTCCGTAAAGGGGTGCTACGGTGTTGTTGTCGCCTGCAACCCGGTTGCACCCCCCCCCTACTCCTCCCCCCACATCTAATTAACTTGTTCGTAACGTTGTCTTTTTTAGCACCATCCCCTTTCGCTATCACATTCAATTAAAAAGCCTTTGTTTTTTTCAAGGCAATGGGGTTTATGTTCTTCAGCTTATTATAAGCAACAATGTTTATTGGTAGATTTTTTTTACGTGGGTAAACATCCAATAACATCTTTCGCCCATGGTCGGAGCGCGAGGGTGTGTCAGACTTTTACTGACTAAAACCCGTCGTACTAGTTCCTTCGTTGCGTTTCATTCCAGGGCCGGGTTTTCCTTTCAGAAGCGAACCCATGGCCCCAGTGGATTTCCACCCCGCTGGGCCCCTACGATTTTCTGACATCTCCTAGAGGCGCGAGTGGAACACTATGCGTCGCGTCGTCGACGACTTGGGCTTGGTCCGGGTAGTTACCGGACGGTCGGATGGCAAGCTACCCATTGTTCGCCATCCGCAAGCCCTCGCCTACGGTGTCCGGAAATCGGGCTTGGGCGTAAGGCCATGCCCTCGCAAATGTGGCCGCCTCCTTTTCTAGCAATACTGCTTCGCAGAAGGAGGCGACCACCTGCCTCTCCTCCTCGCATCGGACCTTGACCTGTACCAAGGGACGGCGCGAATATTTATTGGTAGACAGGATCGCGACGTTTATTTGATTATTTTGCCGGAAGCTTTTCTCGTACAGATAGGTATGTAAGTATAAAACGCCCAGTATAATATAGTAGCAATGTTCATTCCACTTTAACATTCATTTGCCTCCACGACCAGGTACCAAAGTTACGGAGAAAACATGTCGAGTTCAAGGAACGCCTGTTCCCTAATGAACTCTCTAAGCTACAACTCTGCAAGGTCACTAACTTACAAACCTCTCTATTATGAATAACATTCCTTAAAGCCAACAGAATTTTTGATTACTTTAAAAGGTCTGTTCAAGGAAAAAAATTTTGTTGATGAGAGAGATTTCCACTTTTACCTTAATACCTAATCAAACATAAAGCGAACGTGTTCTTTCTCAATCAAGCCGCCTTTTCTAAGGGTTTAATTAACTAAAAGCGCGGTATCGCTAATTGTGATTCGGTAATTAAACCATGGCGCGAGCTTTTTACAATCTCTCGGCTTTCAGCACTCGGTCACTGAATAAAACAAATACAGAAGATCGACTTTACTAAGGGTGTTTTTAATATCGTGCGGTTTCGATCACGCATGCGGGATAGCTCCGCTCGCGTAACCCCCGCTAATGGACACTTCATACTAGTATTTATTGTAATTTGCGGAATACGTACGCGGGACACGTTTTTTGCATTTTGAAATTTTGTGCTTGCGGAGCAAATCTGCATGCGGGATGAAATCTGCACGATATTAAAAATACTCTTATTCGATGAAAAGAAGCGGACGCACAGATCTGTGTGTGTGTACCTGTTTTCTGACTAATGACGATCTCCACCAAATCCCACACGATTCACTCCTGTAATGCTACTACGAGCTCTTAACTCAATCCATTTGACGACCTAGACTGAACTGCTAAAGGGATAGAGGTATATGGGGTGTACAGCTCCATCCCTCTTTCTCGCTCGCACGCTTGACGTGTTACAGCCCCTGTACTTGAGTCATGGCTATGACTGTGTGTTACAGCTCGTTGTAAAGTTGACCTTCTGTACCACATCTACTTTACTCTTTGGCGACCATTCCGGCCCGGCTTACCAATACACTTGAATTTTAGGGTTAATAGGGCTGTTGTGGCACTAAATATTTCGACTTTTTTGCTGATGAGTTTTTGCGAAGTAATTAAACAATTAGGTTATATCCTTAATTAGTTATTTGCGGACATCTTCAATTATCTTCACGTCTTGCTGCTTAGAAAAGGACGGACTATTCCTCAACGTCTTGATTAATCTTCGTCTAAATTAGGTATCTAGTTTTCCCATCTGCAGACATCTGATAACTTGCCAGCTAATAAGGTCTCAGTATTCCGTTTATTTTACTTAATTAGGCAAATGATGTAACCAGCGGCGAAGGGGATTCCTTTGATGTCAGTTGAGGAACCTTTTCTACTTAGTAATTGGTGTTATACCGACATTGTCGACTGTGTCAAGCCGGCTTTTTATTTCATCTTAATATTGTTGTTGTCAAAGGGAATCGTGTCGCAGATGTGGATACACGTTGCGTGTTACAATTGCCAATTATGTTTGTGAAGAGGGCGGAGAGTTTTCTTGTTTTGTTTTCTTTGTATCGGCTGGCAACACCTTGTGGGAAGTGTGATTTCTTGCTCGGTATATCCTTCCTTAGTCCTTTTCTCGAGTGGTTTCTAAAGACTGGGAGATTACTTTTAATACGCAGACTTTTTGCGTAGCAAGTGACTGTTATCAGATTTTTTAGGTTTGAAGATGATCTAATGACACCTCCTGCTCTTGGGTAGAGCGAGAAGGTGTGTCAGAATTTTACTGACTAAAAATCCCCTCCTGTTCCGTCGTTACCTTTCATACCAGGGCCGAGTTTTCCTTTCAGAAACAAACCCTTGGCCCAGAAGGCTTCGACCCTAATGTTATAAGTAATACTCAGTGTATGTGCTGCTAAGTGGGTCGCACGCACCTTGGATGTTAGTTTGAAATGATAGTCACTAATAGCTAAAGCAGATCTGATTTATTGCCTAATTCAACTTATAATATACTAGCTTATGCTTGCGGCTTCACCCGAATACATAAAATATAGCCAATGCCACTCAAAGTAAAACAGCTTTCTTCCAGTATAAACATTTAAGTCAGTTTCGGACCAGTACTTTCATAGATTCTACAAACAAATAAACAAACTTTACTTCTTTGTAATATTAGTGTAGACGAATATAGCGTGAATGATCGCTAATGAGTAGATAACAACCCTCACTGAATGCCAATTGTGTACTGTCGCTGTACAACATAATTCCAGTAAGGTGCTGAACTGTATACGCGAGGGCAATAATGATACATGGCTCATACAACAAGCAATTTTAAGCAAACATAGTGAAACAAACATACATGTTCAGAAATAAAATGCCAAATAAAAACCAAAGCTCAAATAAAAGTTTACAGTTGCATGATTCAATAAAAAACATTTAAAAACATAAAAACTGTTCTAAATCCCGGCACCACAGTGTCGAGGCGAGTATTTTGCAGCTGTTGCAGTTTTCCGAGGGTTTTTTATCTCGTATGAATTGTTGTTACGCGGTAGTATTTTTACCGATAAAGTTACTCACCTATGTCTATGCCTCCTATGTGGCTTTAGATATTGTTTAGAAACTCAACCAGCACCAAACGAATGGAAAAAATATATGGTTATGAATTCATTTGTTTTTTGCTTACTAGTTTAATTTCAAATGGGTTCACTTGGCGCTGTTGCACTCTTTATTAAAATGGCGGCATCATCCACTGCTGAGAACAGCATAGCAAATAATACATTATTCTGGTCTGTAGTATATTTAATTAGCTACTGTAGTGCTTAACGCCAAACAAACTTTTCCATGCCCATGCACAGTGGGCATATATATAGAAAAAAACATGCCTCTTAAAAATAGAGGAGCTTTAGCCGGGTGCAGTGGACCCCCCTGGCCAAACAATGATCAATAAGCGGCCAGTTCGGGTTAACCCTCTGACGGCCACTAATAGCAGCCTGTTGACGGGTCGATTAGACCTCGTTAAATAAAGATTTCAGGCTCACCGGCTTCGAGCGAGCTGTCGTATTTTTTTAAAGCCTCTAACAATGTGGGAAGCGCTGTAAAATGATTTCGTGCGAAACGGTTTATTTTATGTCAGTCGCACCTGGCTGGCAGAAAATTCAATTATAATAAAAATGATTTATTTTATAACTCATTGAAAACTGCTTTATATGAATTTTATTGAAACTGCTCCAATCAGAAATGGCTGACTGTAATAATATTATAATATTTAGGATCACAACTTAATCTCTAAATTGGTAGAGCACGAGACATACATGGGTTGTGCGAAAGAAAAGCACAGGGCCTTAGAAGGAAGGCAAAGAAGGAACAAGAGTGGGTTTTAGTCAGTAAAAGTCTAACACGCCCCCCCACCCTGTCCAAGAGTGGAAGAAGTCATTGGATGATTGACCCACCTAAAAAAAACGGTTACGATATACGAATTATAGATCTGAGTAGTATATGATTGGGCATTCTGGACCACTTTTCGCTCGGCGAACCTCGTTCGCCATCGCTCCGGTGGTCCAGAATGCCCAATCGTGAACGGGCGACTCGGTTTAGTAGTAGTGGTAGTGGTACGGTGGACATTCTGGACCACTTTTCGCTCGGCGAACTCGTTCACCATCGCTCCGATGGTTCAGAATGCCCAATCGTGAGCGGGCGACTCGTTTTATGTTAGTAATGCAAAGTGGTAGTGGTACGGTTTGTAAAGATGTAACGTGTTTAGTGTTATTTTATTGAAATGTTTAGTGTTTTTCTAGCTAAACAATGATATGAATGTATACGACTGTGTGTACACACATATATAATATCGTATTTAATCATTGTGTCTGTATGAGATGTGTGTAAAATGAAGTGTGGGTATGCATAGTAGGGAAATAAAAATAAAAAAACAATCATTGAAATCAAAACCATATTTAATTATCGTAAAAAACAGGTTTATCGGGGAACAAAACATCTGCAGAACGGACAAAGTCCTGCAGTTTTTTCCACTGAGGAGAGTCAATGTCGGCCTGGAGCTTGATACGTACCAGTGCTTTCTTCCATAGCTCCAAAGAGTTGGTTTTGCGCGCGTCGTCAGCTCGGTACACCTTGCAGTCTATGTAATATTCGCCCTCGGTGTGAGCTGTGCGTCGCTCGCACCCGTTAGCCACTCGGTGCACGAACAGCGACGACAGGCTTGCTTGACCCGATGATCCCTCTCCAACTTCCGCGCCTGTCTCGCGGGCCTGGCTGATACCGAATATATCGCTATCACTCGAAGCTTTTTTACTGCAAAAACAAAACAACTTTTGTTTAATTTATTTATTGAAATAGTACGACCGAAGCCAATTACACTATTTAATTTTTGAACAACGTACCTACTTATGTAACCTTGTTAATTTACTAATTACAAGCCTAATTATGTTGGATACTGAACTGGATGATCAAGAATTGATATTTGATAAGGCTTTTCAATAATCTCGATGAGTATAACACTTAAAGAATTATGCGTTGGGAAATACTTTTTGCTGCTCTATTTTTGTAAGTACCAACAGTAACGACAACAATCACTACACTCATGAGACTTGATGAGACAAACATAATGAAACATGTAAAACAATATTGTACTTTACTTGATGAGACCGGCTTTTCACTATGAAATATATATTACATCCTGAGATGTAAAATATTATCGCTCGCCATATATTTGTACGTGACCGTTCACACTGTGCTGTAATATATATTAATATCCCAAGCGTCAAAATGTATGGCGAGATGTTAATATTACATCACCAGGGTTGTATTATGACCTCTTAAAACCATCATGTTTTCGGTGTGAAAAAGAGACGGAGCTATACAGGACGAATAGCACTATCCTTTTCTCAAACAGAAAACATGATGGTTTTAAGATGTCATAATACGACCGCTGATGTAATATACCTATATCCCATAGTCAAAAGCGGGCCTGAACCATATAAAAAAATGTAATTTACCTGGGACGGTTCGATTTTGATTTGCGTTTCCCATTTTCTCGAGGTGTACGAACAGTTTTCGTTTTTCGCTCAATGGTTGATGGGGATTGATAGCATGAACCCTCAGAATCGGACCTGAAACAAAAAAGTGATACAACCGTTTAAATAAAATAAATTAAAAAGTGGGCGGTGGTTCTGAAGAGTCAGAAGTGTTTCAAATATTTTATACTTACATTTTTCCTTGACTAGTAAAGGACTCAAACTCAGCTCAACTTCAAGACGACAGCAGCGCCAGCAGACACGATGATCTTCAACTGGTGTTGGTGATGACGGTTGACGACACTGACTTTACTGACTGTGTACAACAATTTACCGATCGCGGATCACGAGTGCACGACCGAAGTCCGGAATCGCAACTTACTATTACTTAGTTCACTTGAAACAATTGTAATGATCATAATGAAAAACGTAGTGACTTATAAGGATGGAAATGTCTAACATGAAAAGACACTTAAAATCTCTAGGTTTTAGAGTGTGATGGAACTTTTTTATTTGGTCGTATTTTAAACCTTCAAAAAGTAAATACTAAGGCAAACTAAAGTAGAATCAATTGCTGATGCATTGAAAACACTTAGGGTTTACACACCATTTCGTTACAATTTTCATACAACGATAGTTATATAAGCAGCGTAATGACAGCCCTGTGTAAAATAGCTGACTACCAAACATTAATTAGGTTGCATCATTTTACAATTATTGCGTTATATCGGAAACGCTGAAAGTTGATATGTAACAAGTGTCTTTTTACGAACGCTTGTCGTTGTGGAATTTTTCCGAAATTATAAAGACGTTAGTATTTCGGTTAATAAATGTCACTACTAAATATGTAATATTACAAGTGTAATATTGAAATTGTGAACATTAAACAGGTAATAATTATTTTAATAATTCATTTATAATAATCTATTTTGATACTTTATGTATCGTACCGGAAGACGCAGCGTTGGAAGGCCTCCAACAAGGTGGACCGACGACCTGGTCAGGGTCGCGGGAATCCGATGGATGCGTGATGCACAGGACCGGTCGTTGTGGCGACGCTTGGGAGAGGCCTATGTCCAGCAGTGGACGTCTTTCGGCTGATATGATGATGATGATGATGATACTTTATGGTTACTTTATTTATAATTTAAATAACAATATTTTTATTCTTTTCAGCTACACATGCATTACAATTTACAATTGTACAAAGACGATGAGATTGAAGATTTATTCTTAAGGAAAATATTTAGAAGTACATCATTTTTATCTGATGATTTCTACAAGTGCGTAAGATCAAATAATTATCAGGTAAACATATTAAGTATCTACCCTTAACTGTAAGTTTTTGTTGAATTATTAATCTAAGTACATATCTAATAAATCTTTGCATTTTATTTCCAGAATAAGGCTGTAATACAATATGATCAAAACAGACAAAAAAACAAATGAGGAACGGGAGCTACAACTGATCAAGACTTTTATTTATAGTGGTTCTAACGCATTTTCGAAGCTGTAAATCTCTATGAAAGGTATATATATAAATATATATATATTATACTTAAGGACAACGTATTGTAATACACGATTTAATATTGATACTTTTCTCTAAACGCTGAAATAACTATTATTTTATCCTTGTCTATCAATACTAATTCGTGTATTCAATAACAATGCCTTACTGTACAGTATGTCATGTATCTGTAGATAATCGTCAGTGGTCTGGTCATTTACGGAGTAATATACATAAAAACAATAGCGTAGCTCCTTTTAGTAGTAATGTAAAAATAATCAATTCCTCGTTCAAAGGACGTATTGTAAGTTATAGGATTATTGCAACTGAGGAGTTAGTCCATACATTTCCAGAGAGTTTTCTAATAAAAATCCGAGAACAAGTCAAGGATCTGATAGAACGCTCACTAAAAAGACACACATCGGTTAAAGTTAACTTTGAACTATTTTTGATATTTCTTTTGTTTAAAAACGATCAACAAGAAATGAAATCATTTGCTACAAAAAACTTTATAATTAATTTAAATTACGATTTCGATACAATTTTTAAATCAACAATATCATTACTTCTTAAGAAAATAGAAGATTTTCAGGAAAGAGATAGCGGTTGGACATTTTTGAATAACTCCTATTTTGAAATAAATATCAATAAATATCAGCCGCTCAGTGGATCCAAATATATTCCTTTACCAAAGTTTATAAAAAATAAAAAAGCTTGCTTGAATATTAAGAACAACGACAAGTACTGCTTTCTATGGTGTGTTGTGGCAGCCTTGTATCCCGCAACCCAACATACCGACAGAGTTACATCATATCCTCGTTTTCAGGATGTTTTAAATATTAATGATTTGTCATTTCCCATCACATTCACGGACATAGCCAATTTTGAAAAAAATAATCCCAATATAAATATTTATGTATATGGATTGAAAAATAATAAAACCATTATAGGACCATTATATACAACAATTAATAAAAAATCTAGGAGCATTCACTTATTGTATTTAGAAAATGATACAAATTCCCATTACTGTCTTATTAAGAGTTTACCCCGGTTAGTTCGAACTCAAATTTCTAAACATCATGGTAAGTTATATTATTGCGAATCTTGTTTATTGTTTTTTCCTACTCTTAGTCAACTTGAAACACATCTGTGTGGAGGGGTTGTCACAATTTTGCCTGATAGGGGATCAGTTTTAAAGTTTAAGAACTTTCAAAGAAAACAAGACATTCCATTCGTAATTTATGCCGATTTTGAAACACTGTTAATACCGATTTCCAGCGACGAATTTGATACTGATAATACAAAATACACCCAGCGACACGCGCCAGCCGCTTTTGCTTATAACATAGTATCTTCTTTCAATGATAATAAAAGGTATAGAAGTTATCGCGGTAAGGATTGTGTTACAAAGTTTATAGAGTTTCTTACGCAGGATGTAATTAATTCATGAATCCCCAAGCGACACCCGGTGGCCGCGCATCTATTGTCTTACTATTGTGTCTCTAATTGACGGTATCTGAAGGGTTAAAATATATAAAATACTAACTAAAAACAATCCTATGATATTTACTGATAAAGATGATGTGGATTTCAGAAATGCAATTAAGTGTCATATATGTGAAAACTTGCTGTGGTCTGACAGAGTTAGAGATCACTGTCACATCACAGGTCAGTACCGCGGCGCAGCTCATCGACATTGTAACCTCCAACATAAAGTACCAAAATTCATACCAATATTTTTTCATAACTTGTCAGGATATGATTGTCATTTATTTGTGAAAAAATTAGGTGAAATACCTGGTCAAATAAAAATTATACCCAAGACCAAAGAAAAATATATATCATTTTCAAAGTTTATACCCGTTGCGGATAATGAATATGTACAATTAAGATTTTTAGATTCTTATAATTTTTTAGGTACCAGTTTAGACAAACTAGCTAAAACAATGCAGATAAAAGATTTTGTTAATCTTCGATCTCATTTTCCTGATAATAAACATTTTAGTTTGCTGACACGAAAAGGTGTTTATCCATACGATTATATGACAAATTGGAAATGTTACGAGCAACAGGCGCTACCGCTAAAGTGTTACTTTCACAATTCCTTGACAAACGAAGACGTCAACGATGACGATTATAATCATGCTAAAACTGTCTGGAATTGTTTTAATATAAATAATTTAGGAGAATACACTGATCTGTACTTAAAAACAGATGTACTCTTACTAACAGATATATTTCAAAATTTTAGAAAAACTTGTAAACAATATTATAAACTTGACCCTGCATTTTATATAACAACTCCTAGTTTATCTTTCGATGCAATGCTACTTAAAACAGGCGTTCAATTAGAACTGTTGACAGATTTGGCGATAGTTAAAATGATTCAGGATGGTATTAGAGGAGGTTTGTGTATGTGCTCGCATCGGTACGCAAGAGCCAATCATAAATATATGTCTGAATATAATGCTGTAAAGCCAGATTGTTTCATAGCCTATCTAGACTGTAATAATTTATATGGTTATAGTATGTGTCAGTATTTGCCATATTCTAGTTTTCGGTTTCTTAATGAAAACGAATTAATTAATTTACGCGTTCAAAATATTGAAGATAATGCTGACTGGGGATATATATTAGAAGTTGATCTTTTATATCCTGATCACTTACACAATTACCATAATGACTTGCCTTTTTGTCCTGAAAAATGCATTCCTCCAGGTGGTAAAACAAAAAAACTTATCGCAAATTTATACAATAAGTACAATTATGTTATACACTACGTTCATTTAAAAAAGTGTCTGGAGCATGGTTTAATATTACGAAAGATCCAACAAAGACCCTATTTAAAAGAATATATAGAGTTAAACACTCAATTACGTCAGAAAGCAAAAAGTACATTCGAGCAAGACTTTTTTAAATTATTAAATAACAGTGTCTTTGGTAAAACATTGGAAAATACTGAAAAGAGAGTCACCGTTCATTTAGTTAATCAATGGAGTGATAAAACAAATAAAACCAACAAATATATATCCGCTGAGAGGCTTATAGCTAATCCTTATTTTCATAGTGCAACAATATTGACTGAACATTTAGTTGCTATACAAATGAAACCAGACCAAATAATCTTAGATAAACCTATTTACATAGGATTCACTGTTTTAGATCTTTCTAAGTCCCATATGTACAATTTTCATTACAATGTTATTAAACCTTTTTATCATGATCGAGTACGCCTATGTTATACAGATACCGATTCTTTTGTGTATGAAATATATACAAACGATTTTTATAATGATCTGAAGTACCATTTCTTGCAATACTTCGATAGCAGTAACTATGATAATGATAATGAATTTGCAATACCTCTAATCAATAAAAAAATACCAGGCCTTTTTAAAGATGAAATGGGTGGTAAATATATCTCTGATTTTGTTGGGTTGAGGTCAAAGCTCTATTCTTTAACCCTTCAGATACCGTCAATTAGAGACACAATAGTAAGACAATAGATGCGCGGCCACCGGTGGTCGCTTGGGGATTCATGAATTAAAAACTTCAAATACTGTTATCAAAAAAGCCAAGGGAATTAAATCATATGTGCTCCGAGATTTAGATATTACTGACTACGAAAGCATTTTATTGGACGGTGGAGTTATTAGAAGAAAAAACATAATGTTTAAATCATTGAAACATGAAATTTTTACACAAAATGTTAATAAAATTACCTTATCTAATAACGATGACAAACGAATTATTTTGAAAGATAAAATAGCAACGAAAGCCTGGGGTCATTCATGTATATTAGGTAAACAATAATGAAACACGTCATATCTATGAATGATTACTAAGTATAAGGTATTGATAAAATAAAAGAGTGGTTCTGTATAATAACATTCTTAGTTAAGTAAATAAATGTACTAGTGTTAATTAGCATTATATTATTTAGCTTTAGTTTTAAGAAATAAATAAAGATTTTTATTATTGTAATAAATGTGCTTGTTATATCAATTTACGTGTTTTATTTATTTAACAGATAAAAAACCTTTGATCACTTTAAAAATGTGAAAACAACTTTGCTAGCATTTATTAATATTTGAAATGAGGATGAAAAACTTTAGAAAATCGTACAAGTGCGTGTATGACTCGCACACGGAGGATTCCGTAGGAGCAAGCATAGACCAGGGACAGTACTGTCAATTACAATTTTTTTTCATATTAATAATTTTGTTTATCATAGTTTTCATAAGTTTCAACAGCACTTATGGTTTCGGAAAAAAGTGGGTGTGACATACGATCTAACGGACAAACAGACATACATAACGAATCTTTAAGGGTTTCGTTTTTTGTCATGCGGCTACGGAATCCTAAAAAGAAGCTTGTAGGAATTCGAACCCGAGCTGAAATGTAAAACGAAACTGCATTACATCAAGTTCATTTCCCCCATCGAGCAATCATATTATATCGAGCAAAAATGCATGGTATACATTTTTAGGTGTTGCAATACAACCTACATTTTATCGCTTGTTGATTATTAAACTATTTATATACTAATGTCTTCACGTGTCTGCTAGTTTATTAACGATATTTTCGATAATTTTGTTATTTGTTAAATATTATTCAGTTAAGATACTCGTACTGCGTATCACATCACATTCTAAACATGACTTCGGTAAGTAAACAATATTAATTTTAAACATTAATTAAAAATATATACATATTTTATGTATTAAATCTTGTGATTAGTGATATATCGTAGGGATTTAAATGATCACTGGATCGCTTTGGTTTAGGGTAAAAAATATTATTTATCTATTTCACAGTGTTATTTGTGTACGTTGATTTTTTAAAGATGACATTTAACCTCAAGTACAGTTTTTATTTATTTTTTGTCATTTCTATATTTAATTTTCTGTTTAATCTTTGTTTCAGATGGCGGGATCTGATGTTATGTTTAGTCAGTACGCTCAGGATCCTTTAGAAGAATTTAATGAGATGATCCGACGTGATCGCGAGGCTAGCAGTCAGGTTTCGAAAGAAAAAAAATCTACACCTCGACGAAGGGTCAAGTCTAAGAAACATAATTCGACCGAATCTTTCGTCATGAGTAGGCATCATCGGCGAGGCAGTAAACTAATAAAAATTAAAGTAATCGATCTGTGTAACAATTCTCCAGACAGTGATAGTGACAGTAATAGTGATAATGTTATTATCCAAGCGCAATACATAGTGAAAGACGCGGTTGACTTTATTATGGACGAAACGGAATCCTTAGTTAAGAAAATATCCAAATCATTAATTGATAGTGATATCTAAGTCTTGTGTAGATATTCAGATTTTAGTGCTTATTGTTTTGTATACCTACAGGTATTATAAAAAATCTAAGAAATTAAAAACATGTTTTCTGTATAAAAATTGTTTTATTTTTTTAAACCCGTATTACATACACACATAACTAACTTATAAAATTACCAGTTTAAAAACTTTTTTATACATAGCACATTTCTAAGAGCACAATGTTTTAGATGATGATTACAATTAAAAGTAGTTTTTATATCACAGTACTTTTTAGCTAACACAGATAGTTTGGGACAATTTTCTTCATGAAGTTCTAATACATTACAGTTCACACACAATTCTTTTATCCACTTCACTTTCTCTGAACCTTTTACATAGATATTCATATTTTCTAGGTATGGTACGATCATGCGTTGGAATTCTCTATAGTCAATATAGCCTTCGCTCCAACGTAGGCCCATATTTTTTTCCAACCATTTGACTTGTCTCTTTTCATATCTTGTTAAGTATGTGAACTGATACGGTGGTTTGATTAAAAACGTTTGTGTATATTCACGTGTGGCAAAAGCTAACTCTTTTACTATAAAATTATTGCAGAGATCTTTAAATCCTTGTACATCTACTATGATGGTATTGGAATTCATGATATTTTTCTTACAATATTACTCAAAGGTTTATACTCAACTATACAATCGTTTAATATAAGGCAGTATGCAGAGGTTTGGTCTGGTATGTCCAATTCACTCTCGATTTCCACTCTCACATCCACCACAGGACCAGTTTTGAGGTTGTCTGCTTGTCTAGAACAATCAACTACAAATAGCGGCGCTAGGTCCTTAAATTGTTTCTCGCTCAGTAAGGGTTCCGAGCGCCTGCCATAGTACGACTGTTGAAATCGAGTATATTGCTCGTATATTAGAGCAATTGTGTTATTTGCAAAACTAGCGTTTAGATTCTCATATGGAAAGTAAGTTGAATTGAGATACACTCTGACGTCACGGATATGGCAGTGATCGAACTGGGACATGTCAGAACTTGCATTGTTTTTTCTATTTGTTTGTAAACCAATAATTATATATCTTGGTTTCTCTACTTGCGACGAAGTTTTAATAGACCAGGTATGTTTTGTAGTTTTAGGTAAAGCTGGATATTCGTATAGATCCCAATTTCTAAATATCATTTGGAGCGGACGATCTTTTTCTAACAGTTTTAATAAATTTATCTTTTCTCTGTCAGATACTTTAACGTGTGGTACGCGCCATATAATTTTATTGATTTGCACGTCATCTACAATCTCTCCGGTGTTGAGTTTTACAGCATTTAGGTTTGTGTTACTTCGCAACAATATTAGTTCATGCTTACTGTTTATCACCACTTTCTTGAAATCTTCAGCAAAACCCATGATATTACAAAGAGGTATGGATGCGGAAAAGTTACCTCCATTAATATTCTTTGTACCTTCAATGTTCCAGCCCCAAGCATTAGATATCTTTGATTCACTCTCATTCATCGAAATTAATGACTTCATGGTGGTAGTAACGCCAGCATTTTTTATTTTATCAATCTCTACTCCATTTAACTCGTACCTTATATCTTGGAACAAGTAAAGGAGAGCATTATTCGTAAAATGAACGCTAGAAGCCTTGTCTTTTGAATCCTTTTTGCTAACAATTACAGTTCCTTCCAAATACAGAGTACTGGCTGATGGTAGTACATATAGGTCCTGTTGGTTGATGGGAATGCGAATTTCATCGTTTCTATTAAAACTTGTCACGTAGGGCTTGTAGGAGTGAAATTCGATGCCTTCAACTGTATTGTCGTAAGTCGGAGCGGATAAAACGTCTAAAATATTCATTTTAACAAACCGATAGCTTTCAGGAATGCTTTATTATTATCAGTTAATTTTATTTTTTTATTAGAACGAGCTCTTATTTTCTTGGTTGCTAAATTGGCACTGATATTTTTGACTTTGAGAGGCTCATATTTATTGTAGTCAATCATTCTTTCGTCTAAGATGTAAATATACCTGTACTTCTTCACCACGTAAATTTATTAGATGATTGTTAATATCTAACAGTCTGATATGTATACAGCTTATGTTGTTTTGATTGATTGGAAAGTATATTGCGTTCGTCGGGATTTCTATGATCCTATATCCAGGAGGCACATTGAGTGCAAATTCGTGGATAATGTGACTCGGTTCTCCGTTTATATACGATCCGCTTATAATATCACATTCAATTCTGACCACGGTCGTAGGTAAAATGTTGACGGGAAACTGTGACACATGCCATTTATTACCTTTTAATATCTCCTTATCAAACCCTAGTAAACGTCTTAAGGTGTTTTCTTTTTCAAAATTGACATCTTTCGTACAGTACATAGTAGTTTTTAAAGTATTGTTATTGCAATATAGTTTAATTGATGCACCTTTTATCTCAGATTTTAAATAATCACTGATATCTTGCAATTCATAGGTTCCCTCCGGTATTTCAATGATTTCGGAGCCATAGTAAAACTTGTTATTCGTTTCATCAATGTTTGGAATAGAATTAAATGTTGAGAAATGCAATAATGCACACTCATATTGTCCATTTAGTTGTAACGTATTAGGATAGTACGTGGATAAGGTAGACTCGTTCCCGGTTATCGATAAAGTGAGTGACATTTTGCAAATGATTGAAATGAAAGAAAAACATTAATTTTATACATGTTTATTCCAAAATTTCCACAGATATTCTAAACATAGATGACCACAATTTACAGTATTAAACTTTTGATATCTTGTGTAGTTGTAATAAACACTACAATTCTTAAAATATCTCATTAATTCCATTGGAGGTTTCAAGTCTCCATAACTATCAAAGTATTCGCAATAGTCGGATACTTTCGCATATGCTACCCAATGCGTTCCTTCATTTTTAGAATCGTCTAAGTTAACAATTCCACATTCAATCCGTTTTGGCTTTCTTGGCAATTTATCCTTCATGTATACTCCTCGAAAGTGTGGGATGTCTCGTGCATGTTCTTGGATGTCGATGTTAGTCAGAGGACGATTAGGTAGCTTCTTTATCAGTTTTTTGGATGTTCTATGAATAATCCTTTACCATTTTTATGCGGTCTAATGTATAAACCCTTACCCAAAGCTAATGCCTCCATAGTCTTATTATGACGTTCTGTTTCTCGCAAATTTTGTTGAGCTGCTTTGTAATCATTAACGGTTTTTGCAATACCCGCTGCACCACCAGCCAAAGTGCCTAAAGCTGATAAGCCAGCAAAAATTGGAATTAAAGGCAAAATACCTCCAGTCTTTGGTATGGGTATGATTCGTGGTACCCGAAATTTCTGAATTTTCGGAAATATCTTTTTTGCTGCTAAGTAAGCAGCATTAATTAAAGCTTTACTATCTTTGTGTTTAATTTTCTTAATTTTTGATTTTATTTTCGATACAAAGTTTCGAAACGTTTTAACTCCGGCACCAGACTTTAGTTTGGCTTTCATAACTTTGCTCACCAGCCATGAGCTAAGTTTTTCACCTTTTCCAGCATCCTTTGATTTAAGTCTTTGTTTTGCCATATTCATTAGTTGTAGATCAGCTTTGTGGCGATGTGATAAGTCCGTGTGCTTAGCGTATGCAATGTCGTGGTGCATACAAGCTTCATCCAACTTATTGATACCTCGGTCACCGCGTAATAAACGTTTCTGGAGTTTAGTTCCTGGTCCGCAATAATTATATCCAGGCAAATGAAGCTCGAACGGTAGGTTTTCTATTAAACTATTAACTAGTCCACCACCTTGCATTGTACAAACCGCAATGGAAAAATATTCCAAAAAAATTATTATATACTTATTAAGTCAATCCACTAATGCAGCTTTGTCAATCCAACTATTTTCATTATTGCTAAGACCCAACCATTTTACGTAAAGTTTTGTTCCTTTCTTTTTTAAAATTTTCTCTATCAAATATACACCAGGATAATTTGATTTTTGAAGTTCTTGTTCATAAAAGGTTCCTAATATACCTTGCTTTCGTTGATCTTGTATATGGTAGGTCACTGGTATTGTATTATTAATCTTCTTTACAATAAAAAGTTCTGTTGACCAATTAGGAGTATAACCTTTCTCAAAATTGTGTTTGTATTTGCTGATACGAACATAATCACCAATTTTAAACTTAGGTTTACATGGAATACATCCATGTTTATATGCTTTCAAAATATTTTCTTTTATAACTTGCTCATTAGACTTGTTTACATCGATTGGTTTTACCTTAATAGTGCGATGTTTTGTGTTGTTATACGATTCTAATATAACTTCTAATGGTTTACCCAGCCACTTATAGTTTCCATTAAGGCTAAAATATTTGTACAATTTATTTTTTATGGTTTTAATTAGTCGCTCAACAATTGATGCTTTTTTGGTAGAAAACGATGAGTAATGGTTGATTTTGTATGTTTTCATGAGCGCTTGAAATGTGTTATTATAAAACTCTGTCCCCATATCAGTTTGTAAATTATCAGGTTTTCGATGAGTGTTAAGTAATATTCGTTCAAATGCATGAGTGACATCAAGTCTATTTTTAGATTTTAGCGGTTGCGTCCAAGCATATTTTGAGAAGCAATCGATCACTATTAAAATGTAGTTGTAGCCTTTGTTATATTTCCTTAGATTTTGCATGTCCATCAGATCAGCTTGCCACAAGTCGTCAATACTTTTTAGAACAACAGAACGCCGTAAGAAATTTCTTCGTGCAGTTTTGTGTATTTCATTTACAATTTGTTGTTTTGACATAATTTACAGCTTTTTAAGCAATTTATCAACATCTGCTTTAGAATAAAATTTATCTTCCAAATGATTCAAAACTTCGGGTATCTTTGTTTTTAAAGTAGCTTGAACTGTCTTTTGTGCATCTAACGCGAGCTGAGAACGTAATGCACCAATTAGTTTATTTAATTCATGTATCTTATTGGCACTTATTCGATCTACGTAATCCTTGTTCACGGCATCGTCTCCATCTACAGGAGATTGGATTCCCCTCAGTCTTGATCCTTTCAAATCAAAATCTCCGCTTTCTGATTTTAACAATGCGTTATCATTAAATTCAAATAAATCTGAAAAACGCAATCTCTTGTGAATAAAATGACCAAATTTGTCTACATTCATCTTTAAGATGTATTGTTTGGAAAGGTTGACAGTAAAATGAAACACACATGATTTATGTATTTATTATATTACTTTCACGCAATTCCTCTATTATAGATATAATTTCGTTATTTACGCCTGTGTTACCAGCATTTTGAGATGCAATTAACAATTTTAGCCGTTCTACCAATTCATTAGGATCATCCCAATATATAAAATCTACATTCTTCTTCCACATTTTTGTTAAGGGCAGTCCTTTCCCTTTGGATTGTGTAAAAAGTGGTTTAATAATTTTTAAATATTTTAAACCCTTATTACTTTTTATCGGTTTACTTGGATCATAATCTCGACGATGTGCATTAGTATCAAGTAGCATTAATTTATAATGTTGCATATCCCTCTCTGTAACCAAACTCAAATCTACATTCTTTTTCAGTAGCAACTGTTTCAATCCAGGCGTACTTCGGTACTTGCGATCTGCCACTGTGATATATTCGTCATTGACAAATATGCAAGCAGATCCCAACATTAAGTTTCCACGTTCGTATCTGACACCAAATGGAATATCTGCTAACGCTTCTGGAGAAACTGACCAAGATGTTGTGTTACAATCTTGTTTCTTTTCGCCTAGTGATTTATAGGAGGAGTCACTATCGATCTCAGAGTCATAATCGTCTGTATCATTGCTTTCTTTGTCACTGTGAACTTCCTTATGCAAAGTTTTGTCAATAAACGGAACTTGAATTTCTTCATCTTCGATATTTTGTGAAGCAGATTGTTTGCTGACATTGGCAATTAAATTTAAGGGTTCCGTCACAGGCTTGAAAACTGATTCCAGCGCTTCTTTATTATTTATTTCAATATTCTTCATTCTTCGTACTTTTTTCTTCACGGCTTCTGTCGCTTCAACGATTTGTCTTTTCAAAGATTTTTCCATGTTGATGAAGTAGATAGTGTTTGATTAAGTATCGTAAGTAGAATAATTAGAAAAGCTAGGGTAACGGATTTAAATAACAATTATTTAATCAAAAACTACAAAACTGTCAAATTTATTTCTATAACAGCCTTTATTTTTAGGGCAATCTTTATTAATCACGACAAAACTGAAGGGATCGTTCCATATTTTTGAACACATTTCACGAAATTGAACCCATGACATATCAGTGTTGACATGTTCTTCGTATATGTGCTTCAAATTAATTTCGTCTTGTTTAAAAAGTATGATTAAGTTCGCGTTGTCCCTTATTAATTGTTTAGGAATTTTACTATACGTTTGATTTAAATAAAAACAATCGATATACTTGTGTCTTCCCATTGCAAAGTAATCACGCATATTGTTTTGATTTTCAGAAGCAACATCATCAAATATAATCACAGAGTTGGGTTTTGCGTCCTGAACTCTTAGTATTTCTTCATTTTCCTGATATTTCTGAAACGAAATACCTGGTATTCGTTGCAAAACTTTTTCTAAAAATATGTACTTGGGCTGGTACAGGGTTTTTGAATAAATATAAACGTTTCGAAATCTTAAACCATTTTCGTGTATAAGAAGACTAATGATTAAATTAGTTTTTCCACAATTTGACGGTCCGCAAATTATACAGCGTACTGAATTAGGTAACAATTCACTATGACGGAAAACAGTTTTACAAAATTCATCACATATTATGTTGACGTTCAACGATTTTGGTTGTTTTACAAATTTCATGATTATTGTGTGAAACTGATCAATTAACAATGACAAATATTATGTTAGATTAATATATATATAAACCGTACCACTACCACTACTACTAAACCGAGTCGCCCGTTCACGATTGGGCATTCTGGACCACCGGAGCGATGGCGAACGAGTTCGCCGAGCGAAAAGTGGTCCAGAATGCCCAATCATATACTACTGATCTGATATTTCACTGCTTTCTATAAACATTTTGTATAAAATAATAACACAATGCATACTTTATTACCAATATATTAGTATCTATGTACAGTTTATGTATTACTATGTGTATTATTTTTATTTCAGCGAACATAACCGGTTTCCCTGTGTCTCACACGAGCGCCCCGCTCTTGCATCTGAGGGCTCTGTTGAAAGGTTCGATGCTTGAGTCATACATATAACTGAGGGTTTGTCGTTCAATCTGGAGAATATAATATGTCAGCTAGAAATTAGAAATGCCATATTCTATTCTTTTAACAATTGAAATAATCTGCCTTAAATAACTTTGATTGAATCATAAGTAACAAAAAAATAAACAAAGTTTTAAGCTAATTCAAAATAATACTTAACAGATTTTGAGAGCGTTTTATTTTAATTTAACACCAAAAATAACAATACAATAAACCAATGATTTGACTTTTAACATTAAATAAAAATCATTTCATAATTCAATAATTATCTTTTTCATTTCCATCTTAAAAAGAAAATCTTTATAAAACCACGTACTGTCTACTGCACAGTGCGTTTACTAGTCTGACCGCCTGGACAAAGTTGTGTAGTTACAAATGCGACGATAATGTTCCGAGCGTTGCCAAGTTAGTAATGATAATGATGTCTTCGTGTCTATGTCACTTATGTGTTTACCGATACTTACATTCATTAATATCTATTGAGATATTGATAACACGCCCACATTTTCCAAAGGGACAGGCTGAATAGTAACTGAAACCATTGATGGGGCTTAGTAATAGTTATGACATTAATGCTATACGGAGCGTAACGATCGTCATTAATTTAGAAGTATTGATCGAACTCTGGGTTTTACGCTTAATTTGGTGGTAAGGTTGTCGCAGTAGTTCAGCCCTTGGCTACTGCACTGTGTGCGGGTTCGATTCTCGTACGAAACAAATATTTGTATGGCTTATAGATAGTGGTTTCTGGCCTGAGTGGCATGTGTATGTGGCTATTCACGTTTCTGGATGCACGACATAGGAGTTCTTTCTAATGTGAGCCAAGGATATGAAATGAAAGAGAAATAAATGATTTTTTATTTGGATATAATTATTTTTAACATTTTTACATAATAAGCATTAAAAAAAAAAACTTAAATGCTAAATAAATTATTTATACTAAAACCTTACTATGTACATAAATATAATACAAAAGGACAAAGCACGCTCAGGCGTCAAAATACTCCTCCACATCGCTGTCATCCGGAAATGTGCCCAGAATGAAAAAGCTGCCACATAGGAACAACCTACAAGTTTTATGGTGAATTGATTGAAATAATCTATCCAGTAATTCTTATTGCTTATCTGATTCGCCTTCTGGTATGGATATGACAATTAATTTAAATGCAATATAGTTATTTTTAAGTGGACCATTTCAAAGCACCTCTGTTGTAATAAGATTACCATGACTTAAACAATCCCAGGTGGTCGTAAAACTGCACGCTAACCCGTTGTCACCCTCAATAATCCTATACGATGTGTAGGTAAATTAAATGACGCGGTCAAAGTAACCAGCGTACGGAGCCGCACAGTGTGCCGCGCACTCGCTCCTGGACAAAGTTTAGTTGTAAACTAAAGCTAAACGACCGCGGCGTCCCCTTGCGTAGTGTAATTAATTTTGTTTTACGTTGTCGTGTTGTATCACTGGGCTTTTTAGTAGGTGAGCTGCTGAAATGTCGGTGAAGATGGGATATCTTGTAAGATGAATGGATGTAGTTTTAGAAGTTCGAGGGTAGTTAAATTGTTAATATGTGTCGAACTATTAAAATTGGGGAGGTATTGTAATTATTGTTAGTAGAGTAATAATGTTATGATCAACTAAATAATCTTTGATTTTTTTATGATCAGGCTACTAAAAATATTTTCAAGAAAAATTTACGTGTTTTACAGAAAATAAAATAAAATAAATCTCAAAAGTCCAATATTGTAAATATAATTTATTACCTTCTATCGTACATTAAGGTGATCGAACAATAATTTATTAATCTCTTACTTCACACAGTTTTTAGTGATCACATAAAATATGGTCGTTACAATTGAAAATAAACATTTGTTGGGTACTAACCGAATTGTGACTTTATGTACACCGCAGTAATGCGACGTCGTGAAAAGTTTTACTGCGTCATAAGAAGTAAGTCCGGGGCGTAAACTTGTATTATTGTTATTTTATTCGTATTCACTTATGCTTTAACGAGAGAAGAGGCTGTAATTTATTGCACCATTGGTCTTTGGTACCGGCTGGGAAAGTGAAACCTTTTGTAGGGACTACTCGGATAAGAGATAATACCAACATTAATTTGATGGCGTTGCTAGAATACCTGCTGAATTTTTTTTGGAATTTTCATTGTGTTGTAATTTTTTTTAAATTGATTTAAACTAGTGCTTTACTGCTATCCCACCTGATGGTAAGCAGTGATGCAATCGTTGATGGTGAGGCGCACTAGTTTATAAGCCTATTCACTCGTGCCTTGAAGACACCTAAATTATAAACGGAACGGACGGGAAGACCACAGCAGGCAAATTGTTCCAGTCTCTTGATGTATGTGGTATGGTCCTAATGTCATCATTTAAATTTTAATCAATATCATATTATTGTAAAACTAACTCTCTAAGTAAATTGGTCTGTCTCTTTTGATTTTTCTCTAGCTGTCATTTCACGTGGGCAGAGCTGCAAGTAGAAGCTAGTAGTCCGTTTACTCTTCTTCTTCTTCTTTTCAAATCGGTAACTCCTGAACTGCAGCATTACTAAAGTCACACACTTACTAAAGTCCATACAACTGCACTTTGACTTATGTTCTAAACAAGGCTACCACACTCACATTTGAGTATCTGAGAGATCTATAAAACCCCATTTCACCAAGTTGTGTTTGCAGCTGCCTACCTGGATTTAGTACTTTCCATATAGGCTACTGAAATTTACTTCCAGGTGGCAGCTGTTATTGGGGTTTCAAGAAGTAGGATAGTGGTAGGTGTTGTCCTTCCCAAAGCATGATTATTTCTTTAGGTGGCGGGTCTAGGATGGTCTGTGTGCTATGAAGAAAGCTCTTCCGACTCTTAAGCCTACTCGAGGCTGTTTTGTGTTCGAAGAGGGAATCGGATACTTAGTTTTTCTTTTCAACTTTCCTACGTACAGCTGGTAGTGTATATACCAGCCGACGGCAATGGCTAGAGTTTATTAATTGGGGTTAGTTTATCCTATCAAGACTTCTAGAAAACCTTTTTATTCCCAGCGATGCCGTCCGTAACGTTAAACTAACTTTATTCCGCACACGATTTCAAATCCCACGGCAAACTGCGAACGAAATATCAAACTGACACAGTAGGTATTCCACTTGGCATCACGTAACGACCTTAGTGCGACACTATTTGACTCAGTGTGCATCTCATTTGCACAGAATTTTGGCCAGGAACCGCGCGCCTCGCAGCACTGGGGACTTACTTTTTTAAGGTTTTGCTTTTATTTCTGTATGAAGTTACTCTTATGTTACAGATTTTGGAATGACTATATCAATGTTGAATTCTATTATTTATTTATTTATTAATGCTTATTGCACATATACTGTACAAAGGCGGACTTAATGCCTTAGGCATTCAGATTTTTTCATATCGGAGAAAAATTCTTATTTTTTTTTTTTTACTTCTATACTACTATAATATTATAAGGACGAAATATATTTATATTTTTGTTTGTAAGGAATAAACTCAAAAACTACTGGACCGATAAAAAAAAATCTTTGACTCTCATGTAGAAGTTAGCTAGTTAAAAAATATCTATTATATATTGTTTTATCACTGTAGATAAACAAAGCGGAAAAATATGACCGAATTTGTCCAAAAATAATATTTTAATCACCCGAAGTGTTTCGCTAGGCTGACATGAAAGACGGCGGTCCTCGGGAAATACATCTTCATTATATTATTCACATTTATAACTCAACACATCAGCTCATTTTCAACTTAACTCACTATTAGATGTAGAGTTGATATCTAAATAAGGTTTGAGTTTCAAATGCATGATATTTCATTCATAAACGTCATACATCGGCCTGAGATTCTAATGTTTGTTTTTGATACTATTTGTGAGCTTCGTGTGTTGTGTTGAACTAACTGTTTCATGGAACATGGCGGCGCTATTGAGCCGGAATTGAAATAAAACAACAGCTTTGAGTTTGGAAGCTTTGAGATGGTAAATAAATTATGTACCTATAAAGTGCTTGGGAATTAATAAGAGATTTATATTATAATGGCTAGGTTGTAGGTCGCGGGTTCGAACCCAGCCAGGAGCATTACTTAGTGTAATTTATTTCATCACCACTGCTCTCAAACGGTGAAGGAAAACATCGTGAGGAAACAGGCACGTCCTAGAACCAAAAAATCGAAGCCATGTGACATTCACCAACCCGCAATGGACCCGCGTGGTGGATTACGGCCTATTCCCTCTCCCAGAGAGGAGGCCCGAGTCCCAGCAGTGGGAACATTAAAAGGCTGATTATGCTAATTATGCAATAAGAGTTTGGATGAAATTTTTCCACACAGGTGGACGAAGTCCGGGAAAAGCTCGTATGGCACTTTTTATCTCTGGAATATATTCCCTTGAAACAATAGTCTACTTTCACGCAGGCGAAACCGCTGACAGTCGCTAGTGCAGTAAATATTTACTTACTTTATCCAGGTCTGTAAAAAAGTGAAACAGTAGCCATAACTCATTACGAACTATTATGATTGTCGTTTTTGGAATATTTAAAATAACAATAAAGATCGAGAATACTTGTTCGGATTTTTTGGATCAAATATTGCACAAAGAGCTTTTAATCTAAATATCAGGCAATATATATTTTTGATGTAAACCAGGGCTTGACTGCAATCTCACCTGATGTTAAGCAATGATGCAATCATTGATGTATACCAGTTTATTAAACCTAAATACATAACAGTGCATTATAAGAAATAAGTCAAGTCAGAAAACTTAACAGATTCGTTGTTCTTCCTATAAACACACCCATTAAAACGTCAAAACAATGTTTTCCTAACCAACGTCAAGCACTTTGACACATTAAAACAAACGTCCCTCACAAGAATCTTATCGCTCCTACTGAGTACTTGTTCAAAAGCAATTTACTTCCAACTTATTCTATATTTACTTATCTTTCTTGATCTACTAGATAATGGTACCATGCAATCTCCCACGCCACATCAAATCTCGAATGAAAATCTGTTTTAGAATACATTGCGGGCTTCTTTCAATAACATTACTGAAGATCTGCGTCTCAACCCGCCATAGAAAACAAACTTTGTCGGTTCGTGTATTTTCAATATTACGTTTCATAGTACGAATATATTTTGTATCTGAATATGTGAATAGATATTTTAATATACATGGTTTAGTTTGACAAACCGGTCCCTTTGGGCGTCTCATACAATATCGTGTATATTCCTTGGTACAAAAACATACATTTGGGGTCCGTAATATGGCTGTTTTTGTTGAGAACCTTGTAAGTAATTCTTTTGTTAAGAATGTGTTGAGAAAATTCTGTTATTATTGGTTGGGACCATATATTAAAGGAAAGGGCGAATGGGACAGTTTTTTGGGTTCTCCTTATCATAAGCCTTTCGTACGTAATGCGTAAAAGTATTTTGTTAAGGGTAAAAAGGTACGAAAACATCCCTTCTCGTTAATTTGCAATATATCCGATCCCTTTTTACTTAGACTCAAGAAAAAGGTAATCATTTTCCTATACAACAAAGACTTATAATATTAATACCTATTACCACATTAGACTTAATTAATTATCTCGCTTAACCTACGTTGATAAAACCTACAAAACCTTTTGAGCTACGTAATAAAATTACTAATTTAATTAATTATGTCCTGCCGTCTCGGGTTCTCGTAAAAGGTGTAGCTCCAGCTCGTGAGTAAACCCACAAACGGTATCAAAGGTGAAATAAAAAAGCCAGTAAATAATTAAACTGAAACCGTTTCGGCTAAAGACTCTTCGGAGGCTGCGAAGCAATTACCTAAGTTTAAATTAAAAAGTGCTCGTACTCGCAATTAGAGACAGTCTCCGTTTAGCCGACAAGGTCATTTAATCTTTCATAATATAATTAATAGTCATAAATGATACTTTGTAGGGAATAATTCTTTAGCCTTGTACAGAGAAGAATTTATGCGCGGATTAGCCAAAACATTAAGAATAATAAGTTTTTCTAAATTGACGTTCACCTGGCGGCAGTACTGAGGCATCAGGTCCAGGGACCTGTCAATACGCTTATGTTAATTACATTAGTTTGACATCAACCTCAACGTCAAACATTAGGTGTTTTCACCATGTGTACTTTTTCAAAAGTAGAACTAGTACTCTTGGGTAAGTAGCGCCAACTGGTGGTGTGAGTTTTTCTAAGAACTCTCATTGTGTGGTCCATTCCTTAACGTTGCGTATTAGTACCTATCCCATTGCTGGGCAAAGTCCTCGTCATTCTTCTTCTGACCCTTTTTGCTAGCGGCTTTGCCCAGGTGAAAGTAGATTAGTAGCCTAAACTGTGTCCAAAGCTGAGCAAAGCCCTCGTCTTTCTCCTTCCAGTACCTAATTTCAGAATTTACTTCATCAACCTTTTTCTCGTTGTCCACAGTAACTGCACTCCGTGAGCACTGGGATGAAGCGAACGCGCGCGTGCTTCAACGCAAAGCGCAGCTGGACGCGATGCTGGGCGACTCGCAGCGCTACGAGGCGCGGCGGCGCGACGCGGACGCCTGGCTGTCCAGAATGGAGGCCAGGCTGGCCGCCATGCAGCCGCCGGCCAACACTGCCGACGTGCTGGAGATGCAGCTCAGGGAGCAGAAGGTATGTTCTAGATATTATTTATTATTTAATTGTAGGAGAACCAGCAGCTGTAGCAAATGGATACCAATCCCTCCTAATATTATAAATGCGAAAGTAACTCTGTCTGTCTGTCTGTTACGCTTTCACGCAAAAACTACTGAACGGATTTAGATCAAATTTGGTAGGTAGGTAGAAGAGACACTGCAATAACACATAGGCTACCTATAATTCCACTGCTGAGCACGGGTCTCTCCCCGCGCGATATAAACTGTAGTCCACGCGGGCGAAGCCGCGGGCGGAAAGCTAGTTGTAAATAAAACATCGTGCCAATTACTAGTTCTCACGGGTAGAAACAGAAAAAGTAGTAGAAAACTTCAAGCACGATACGAATAAAAATAAGTCGAATTTAAATATATTTTCTTCAGTAAAAAATATATATAAGTAATAACTAATTATAAACAACTAAAAAACTATAACTTCAATAAATTTAAAAAAAAAAATTAGTAAAGTACCTACAATTGGTGATAACAAAGAATCAGAGACGGCTAAAAATGTATTTGAAAAGCTTGAGCATAAGTGAAGAGCGCCGTAGATTTTAAGGCTTTCTGTTTGTCCGTTGGGGACATTATAATCATGCTAAATTTGTTACACAGCAATCTCCAGTCTCATTATTTGAATTTTCCTTAGTTCTCGGTATTTTTGTAGTGAAACATAATTATTGTAAAATTTAGCTTATGATAGACCGTAGACAATCTAATCCGGACTCCCAGCATATTGTGGGTTGTGAAGATTCTCAGCCTGAAAATTACTTTTAACTCCAGACGAGTTTACTGTTCTGTTTTGCATGTAGCGACAGTTCCGCTCGTATGTATTCATTCATCGTATTTTTCTGTGTCTAAGTAATTTGTATGCTTATCGAGTACCCATTTAATGAAGATATCTATAACATATCAATCCTCCGACATGTACAACCATCTTGAACAATATATAACTTGTCATCTAAACACCTTCAGAAAACCTATTTCCAGTTTCCTAGACATGTAGACTAAAGTAATGTTTCCATAATAAAAAGGTGATAAAACATCCCTGCGTGAACAGCGCGCCAGTCTGTAGTTTTGTATTAGGTTGACGACGTGACTCGAAGTGTAATCACGTGCCATAGAGCAACACATCCACTGCTATAGCCGGAAAGAAACACGGTATACACAGCTAAAAAAAAAAAAAGCTGACCAATGAAGACTGTGCTCACGACTCGTGCTAGTCACACTACCTACAGTGCGTTTCACTTAAGAAGTTCCTTCGGCGTAATATTGGCTCCCCTGTCTGTCTACACAAAAAAGCAGGGAAAAAAGGAAAGAGTTGCCTACTCGACCAAAATTGTTCCCCGAAATGCGAGACGAAATTGATTTTAAAGGGTAGTTGCATCACTTTTTGGAGAATTAGAAGGGGAATGGGATTTTATTTAACAAAAGCAGGTCTAAAAGAAAGTTGTTGATAGAGAGGTACGATATTGTGACGTGGTGTTTTCAGTATTTGAAAGAATTGCAGGACAATCAGAATAGAGCCCAGCGTCTTATACTTTATTAGTGTTTTTGTTTTGTGTTTTTTAGTTTAAAAAAAGGCACTTGCTAAAAGTAACGAAGTATTAGTTAATCTCCCTAAAATCAAATAATTTAATTGCAAAAAATATTGCAACACTGTTTTTCCATATTGCCAACATAACGGCAAAGGAACTTCTTAAGTGAAACGCACTGTACTATAGCATGCCAATGTCATCTTGATTCCGTTGTCAAAGCGAGAGATGGAGCTACTGGGTAAATATTTTATCTGAATTTGAGAGCAGTGGTGGCCCGAAGTACAGCCTCAACTTACTAGTTGTGGTTGCAGCCAGAAGTATCATTATTATCATCATTTCAGCCAAAAAACGTCAACTGTTGGACATACAAGGACCGATCCTGTGCGTCTCTCATCCACCGCATTCCCGACCATTACTTTGCCAGACGCATTACTTTGTTTAATTTATTTCAACACCTTCGCTTTCAAAATGGTGCAGAAAAAAAACATAGTGAAAAAACCGTCATGTCTTAAAACCAAACATTCAGAGACGTGACATCCACCAATCGGCTTTGAGCCTTCGTGGTGGATTATGGCCCATTGCCTTTCTTAGTGAAGAGGCCCGAGTCCCAGTAGTGAGAAAATTATAAGGCTGACTAAGGCTGACTAGACTATATTCTATGCTATACAAGTATCTTCAGGAGCTCTCGAAGATTCCTTACTCTGTGGTACCGTCTAAGTGTGAGGTGCATGCGAGAAGATGTAGTGAGAGAAACTCGGGTGTGGTGTAATGAATTGTGTCTGCTATGGATCTGAATAATTTAGGGGAGGTATTCAGATTTTGTAGATATTGTACCAGGTTAGCAAGACGACTGGTCATTAATCAAGTCCAACTTTTTCCTAAATAGCTTGGGTTCGGCTTTCTGTCTAACTGAATGTGGCTGAATACCCATGTTGTACATGGAGCTACTACCTGCCAGACAATTTTCAACTGGTCATTAATGAGGGTTAATAAATATTCGTACTTAGATTTACCTTACCTAATGAGTCTATAGTTCTTTCTTTTTGCATATTAGGCGAACGAAAATATTGTAGAATGTTTTTGGACTCAAAATAAAATTTCATACTGTAACTTGTACAATCAAACTAACAGCTTTATCAGAAAGTGTTGCTATAGGTGGTGTGGCAAAACAACTATAGCTGTATGAAGTGGTCCCTCCACTTCATACAGCTATTTTGATGATTTGAAGTGGAGAGAGAATATGTGAAACTTAATAAAAACGTTACAATATACGTAGAATGGTACACATATTCCCAATAATTTCTGACCTTCGAAGTTCACAAACGCACATACTAGCATTTGTAAGCTATGAAATGTCATACCTCGCTGTATTTTATGCCCAGCAGCCTCAATGCTAGATCTAGGCTACATCATTGAGACCTTCGCTGTATCTATATCCTTAGTTACATCCGTGTAATATCTACTAGAAATTCTAAAAATAAAAACTATACTAAATTTCACGTATCAATATGAAGATTCCACCTATATTTCATGAATTTCTCATCCCTGTTTTCCTCTATGACATGATAATCTCGCACGTATATCATGTTACATTTCTCTCGACACACTAAGATACGCCGTCTCCTCGCGTTATCTCAGCTCACTGCGTTCGACGCCGCATTGTCTCATACGCCGAAGTCCTTCTGCATTGATATCACCACTCATCTACCTATCTGTCAATACTTGCCTGTTCGTTGCCAACTGTCCGTGACGTTGTCTGAATAGGCTGTCAAATCATCTGTACCTACTGGTTCGAATTTCTCCGAAATGACGTAGACCTGTCGGTGAAATGATGTAATTGCCTTTTACTTTCAGGTGGACTGTCACTTCCACGTCGTAACTCATAAAACATCAAGAGCCTTGAGACAAAGAGAGGAATTCTTTCAACCATAGCGCTTGTTGAACGTCCAAAACATTTGGTACTGATTATGTGTAGTTTTGATAGTGCTGAAACTTACACATTTTCAAATTTTTGGACAATTATTAACGCTGATTGTCACGTTGTAGAGATAGATCATATGATCACACTATATCATATCCACTGGACCATATAACCATAAGTGATATTTGCTTTATAAGCGATGTGACAGTTTTACGGATTGCTGGAAAGAATTACCGCGGTCGTGAAACGCAAGAAGCAACTGAGCAAAAAGAATACGGTTTTAGTTAGTAAAAGTCTGACACTCTCGTCCCAACCAGAGCGGGAGACGTCACTGGCGACGTCAGTTTCAAACTGAAGTTTCAACCTCTTTCAATTTTTGACAAAACGGATATGTAGGTAACTAACTATACGCATCGATGTTTACACCAAAGATAAATTGTAGATATAGATTTTGTAATTTTATTTGATCATAGAATGGCTTTTTCCGGCCAGTTCGTTAACTGGCCTGGAAAAGCTACAAAGAAAAAGGTGTAACGTGTTTGACTAGGCGTTGGGGAGAATAGAGTGGAAAATAGAGGAAAAAGAATAGAAATTAAATTGACTTTCGTGTTGTCGTTTTTGATCCCATACTTATATCTGTGGAATCAAATTAAATTGTCTGTAACAATCGGAATGATAGTATAAACTGCTAATGATGATCAATTAACTTGAAATTATGAAGATTTTTGTACTAGTCATTGAAATATTCATTACGACTGTGAAGTTTTAGTGACTCGAATAATTACTCCTTTATTTGAATGTAAAGATTTTAATCATCCTTTTATTAGAGTAATTTTCTCAATTTAAATAGTAATTTTTTTGTATTTTCAGAGCAACAGTCGTTTATTTGCAATTCCTAAAACGACTATAAACTGTCTTATATTAATAATAAACTTAAGGGTAATAAAATTAAAGTATGTATAGTAAGCAAAAACATTAACAGTATTTATGAATTTTTTTGTAAGTAAATGCGTTTGTACGGTTAGGAAAAACCATAGACATCAACTAGTGGCATAATAAATTCAAAATATACGATCCAGTAATATCGACATGAGGAAAATGATAAGTCGGAAATCCTTCAGTAAATAGAGAGGATATTTTCTCGTTCATTCCATTCAGCCGTTCGTTCGTTCAGTCGTTCAGTCGTGATCGGATTCTCGGCACATGAATCTGTTAATGAAAGCCATTCAACGACGCGACACTTTCATGTTATGTGAAATATTCAGAGAAATATTGGATTAGAGATTCATGGGCGAAGATGATTATTAGATTTTCTAGTGATACATCTTTTTTTTTAATTATTGATAGGCTTGCGTTTGGCCACTATTTCACCTGATGCTAAGCGATGATGTGGTCGACGATGGAGCATACTAGTCTAGAAGTAACGTAGTTATTCTTGACTTAAAGATCTCTAGATTATAGCTATCAGAAAATACAGACACCGGCACGGGATTCTCCTCATTAGCTGTTTTTTCAAGTAATATATCTGAATTAGAAGATTTTTAAACCATTTTTGATCTGCCACAATTAGTGTTTGAACCTAATCTAAATCTTCCTGCTCTCATCTCAAGAACATTATACTTTTTTTTTGAGGTCAGTATTAAAAACTTCTTTCGCGCTAGGGTGGAGCGGAGGGGCGTGTCACTTTTACTTACTAAAACCACACCAAATTAAGGATACAGGTTAAACGCGCGCGGCTAATTTCATCTCTTTGAGGAGCGCGAGGAACCCTACACAATGTCGACGACTGTGGTCTGGATTTTATATTTCTATGGTCCGGATGGTTAGCAGTCGGCGAACTACCTATTGCTCGTAGTCCGCAAACTCACGCCTACGCTGACTGGTAGTCGGGGTGAGGATATCCATTCCCTCACGCGTCGCGCAGCCATCTTCTTCGTTAGCATTTTGCTTTGCAGAAGGAAGCGACCATCGCCCATTCCCTTCACCTTGAACACATACTGCCAATATCTCCGATACAGTTGAAAACTGGTATCAGGCACTAGTTGTCTGGCATTCATGCTGAATTGGACCCATTTTAAAGCAGCTGTGAGGCGCACAATTTATAGTAATTTTTGCTTTTCTTTTGTTTTGTTTCGTGTTTGCATAATTTTTGTTTGTGTGCGTTGCGTTGTGCAAGATAAATTTATTTTCTTTCTTTCAATACATTTAAATGAAGCAAAACACGCAACAAAAATTTAATAACTTAAGATAGCGAACGAAAGCCATGGTAATATTAGTATCTTAATACAGATAATTATACGATCTTTTATCTTAATTGGGGAAGAAATAAGAACATTTTATGTAAAAACCTTTTTATACAACGAAATAAAGAATTCACTGAAAAATTGAATTGAATTTGAGAAATTCCCTCGATTTCGCCAAGATTCCATCGTCAGATCCCAACTTGGTGACTATGGGACAATTTGGGAAGTATACCCTTTCCAACAAAAGCAGAGTTTTTCAAAGCGGTTGGCAAGTGACGAAATTATACAAACATCCAAATTGAGAACTTCCTCTTTTTTTAGAAGTCGGTTAAAAACATTTTTCGCATCTTAACCGTGTGTGGACATTAAGTTAATATGATAATTTAACTTATCTAAAGTAGTGTAGTTTCTTTACCTTGTATGTGTGCCTTAAGTAAAACAAACCTCTCCCCAAATTTAGCTAGTTTCACATAACATAGGCACGTTTTATAACTAAACTTTTCAAATATTATCTTGAGTACACCCCTTTGCGTACAAAACTTGCAGCAATACAATTTCTTGTGCAATCGGCAAAAATATAAACGTTGGGGGTTAGTGCCGACGCCAGCGGAAACTTTGTACATTTGCATAATTACCGCGACGATACATACATACAGACGGATTGTACGCAGTTATATGTGTAGGCTGGAGGTAGGCACACCTCCTTGTAACTGAGTCTGTTTGTGTTGAGCTAACTATGGCGTATTATGTCTTAATATACGTTGTTATAGAGCTGAGATATTCCTTGATCACATCATGAATGTTTTCGTGAGCTAATTTTGTATGAGGTGGAGAAAAACACTGAAAGATAAGGCGCTACGTTACTTTTTTACAGTTTGGATGATTTGTAAAATAATAATTGCCATTTATCTCTCTTTCTAAAGCTGACTTAAAGCTAATGTTTACAAGACAGGGTCGCAGCTGTATTCCACCTTTGTGAGAGACTACTGCTTGCTATAGGTTTTTGGAAAAAAACCTGTGTTATACTATATGTGACCAGGACCCCAGGCCCTCTCCACAGGTAGAATTATCTATTACAAAGTTACCGAGCAAGAGTGGTTATTTCAATATCCACTCCGAATTTCCGGCCACCGTAGGCGCAGGCCGTATCGGACGTATCGGACGGCGAGCAATGAGTAGCTCACCGTCCAACCGCCAGGACCGAGAAAAGTGGTCGACGGTGTGTATCAGCATTGTTATTTATGGAGGCTTATACCTATTACCTACGTCTCAAGCGCTTTCTCAAAATCAAAGCTAAGCCATACAGATGTTTTTTCGACCTCAACTAAATCAAATTGATAGCTACAGCGTGTGATTACATATAAATACTTGTCATAGCGACTGAAACGATATGGAGTGGAGAATACTTCATTCAAAAGGACACAAAATATAATCTTAAAAGAAGTATTCTGAATTGAAACCACAACTTCCAAGAAACCCCTCAACATAAGTTCAATCCCATAATATATCTTCACGACGTAAAGGCAAGCCATATTAACCCTTAAAACATCCATATCTGGTGGTGCTCGCAGGCGATATTACTCACAACTTAGTTCAAGTTACTCGCACGGTGCGATAAATCCTCGTTAATTGGCGCCGGCCGCGGCAGAACCCTTTAATATTCCACTTTGCATGGGAACGCGACTTGGCGGTGTTTTACGTGCACCCTGGCAGACTAAGTACTGAGATATTGTTTATCTTTGCTATAAGTTTTGTAATTACGCATTTTGTATAATTGTCTTAAAGAAGACTGAACAAGCAACCTTGGAAGGCCTCCTAGAAGGAGGACCGATGAGCTGGTGAGGGTCGTGGGAACCTGATGGATGTCAGCCACTTGTGGGAGGCCCAAGTCAAACAGTGGACGTCTTTTGGCTGTAATGATGATGATGTCTTATGTAGAGGAAGAGTCAGGCCAACGTTATCGTGGCCGCTGGGACCAGATGGACTCAATAAATCATCTGCGAAGTGTTCCCTCATTGAATGGACAGATAGTACCTCGAATAGAGAGAGATAGAGAAGTTTTGCCAAAACCGCAACCAAACTACTTGATGATTCATGAACACGACAACCCCGCCAGGAGTGTACGACTGAGAAGAAGAGATCATTTTGTCTTATTTACTGGTATAAATAGAGTTTATTCTCATAAACACATCATCATTATCAATGTTTATACTATTCTCGTATCGGAATCGGAAGAAAAATACCTAAAAATTTGGAAAAGTAATTTTCCTCGATGTTATAATAAAGCTAAGTGCAAGACGCACTTATTTAGGAAGTTATTTTCATTTCTATAACGTTCACAAGATATAATAAACGTAAGATATACCAATTGTTGTTATAATTTCGTTACTCACATGTAACATTTATGTACGCTAAAACTTATTTCTTCTAACTTTGTTGAATACTAGCTTTTGCCCGCAGCTTTGCCCACATCCATAAAATATTGCCTATAGATGTCACTCAGGAATAAAGCAGCTTTCTATCGGTGAAAAAAATTTACCAATCGGAACAGTACAAACTTTACTTCTCTATAATATTAGTGTAGAATTGTAGATAATGTAGATTATAAGGCACCCGAACAGGTGGTAGTGGGTAAGCCTGATAATGCCTGTTGGAGGCCAGTCGGATTGTTTGAAAGAGTTAGGCGTGGGGGAAGGGACCTCGCGTGTGCGAGGGTTCTTAAACAACAAGCGTTTTGTTTTATAATTTATAGCCTCGCGTTTGTCCACTATTTCACGTGATGGTAAGCGACGATGTAGTCGAACACTGGTTTGCGATAGTTGCTGTCTTGTAATTAATGAAAGAAAAAGGCAGCGCTGATGCGCCTTCACCCACGTCTAAATTATTCCACGCTACGCCTCTAACTGTCGCTCTGGAACGCAATGGGCAATTAGAGAACACCGGTAGGGGATAGTCAGTAAAAATCTGACACTCCTGGCTTCACTGAAAGTGGATGAACTGAAGGAGTTACTTCATAAGGTTTCACAAAACATTCCAGGAAGGAGAAACAGTTGTTATTGGTATCTAACTTTTCTCATTACGAACTCGGGAGCCAATTAAAGCAACGTTAAGAGTGGGTTCACAGTTAAGTAAAAGGAAATCTTAAAGAAAACACGATTGCTTCAATCAAAACTTCAAAGCAGCATATCTTGGAAAACATGACGTGACGGTAACCCAACGACTAAACTTTGAATAAAATTAATGTTTATAATATAACTGGAGCAATTTAATTACATTAATTATGCCTATCACGACGCCCGATCTTTATTGCTACAACCAAAAACATTTATTTTGTTCAACCGTCATAACTTTTGTTTAACGCCATCTATTGGTTACAGTTCGTAACCCATTTGCACTGCAAAACCTATAGAGTTCAGTCACTAGATAGCGTAACTGTGTATATTCTTCATACTTTTAGATTTTTGAGTATTTTAATATTCAGTGTCATAACGAATGATAATGTTTTCTTTTTTTGTTTGCAGTCATTCCACGCTGAAGTTCATCAGTACAAGCATCAGATCGAACTGTTTGGTCAGCTGACACAACGCTTGATTGCGGTGTATCGCAATGACGACACAACTCGTATCAAACGCTCCACAGAGGCCATCAATCATAGATATAATGAGCTTAATAACAGGTGAGAAGCTAACAAGCTATTTATGATGGATACTAATAAATGTCTTGCATGATAAAACGAAAAACATCAAGAGTTCTAGTAGCTTCAGTTGCTACTAACGCCATCTTTCTACAGTGGCTTAAATGTTTCAAACAGCGCCATCTAGTCAAGCATATACGTAGATTGAAGTGTTATGTTTATGTTGGACTGTAGAAAACCTTTCAGTATTTTCTTTAACTGAAGCTAGATGGCATAGTTTAACAGAAGATGAAATACTACTGATTTTATTCCAGTTATAGTGCGTTACAAGAAGTTGAAATGAAGAAAACAATTGTTGTAGGATTGAGAACATTGTTCTGTTACTTCATTAATATAACTGCTGTTGCTGAACTGTAACATTTAAATTAACCAAATGATTAATATTCAACAAGCTTCAGGCTGTTTAAACTAACTCATAAATATTCACCTTAAGTCACAGAATTCATGAATATTTCATTCCAAAACTTTAATTAAAATAATAACTCTAACGTAAACTCTAATAATAAAATCGTTTGCTTATGATTTTATCATATTCTGAGATGGAATATCCAACATGATCAGTAAAAAAAAAAAAAACAAATTTAAAATTTCTATACTTGTGTAGCCCTAGCTGGATACATGAAATCATGTGCACAAAAAAAAACTGTTTTGTCTAATAAAACTAAAATTGCCAGTTTTTTTTATTAATAATTTTTTCACAGTATTGTTGCTCGAGGCAAAGCGCTTCATTCAGCGGTTTCATCGCTGCAGAACTTCGACCGGTCATTGGAGAAATTCGTCGCGTGGCTGAGCGAGGCGGAGTCGTTGCTGGATGCTGCTGAAAGGGATCCTCATCTGTTAAAGGTAGGATTTGATTTTAATGGTACTAGCAGGATATTGCAATCCGACAACACAGATTAAGTCAAAATCACTAACGATAAAACCGTGCGATGTTAAAATCGAATGCATAGATATTACACCATACTGGAGCTTCGAAGTGTTGTTAGTAGACCTGACAAGATACATTTTCGTTTCGCGACATCTATCGAAAGTTTCGTGAACTAAGAAGGTCCTGGGGTTGTTGTTAATTCTCTTGCGTTCTGCTAGAGGGCTGCTTGTTAGGAAACTTAGAATTTCTCCGTGCGAGAGGTAGTACCTTCTGCAAACTTTTTACAGCGCCATCTCTGAAAAGTTTATCGTACTACAATAATGCACAATTCGCGAAGGCTTGAAAAGCTTCCGCTTTTGCATTTCCGGGGCATAGATATCGCTGCGAACGAGTTTCATATTATAGTATTTGTAGTTCGTCATGTTTTTGTATAAGTACACAATTACGTATACTGTATAGTGTACCTATATTATACAGATTACAGCTTCAATAAAAATAGTTATATTCATCATATTCATTCATACGGTGCATCACAGTATTACACCTTGACTTAACTGTGATGAATTTCACTCGTTTCGTAAATAGTCAACTAAAAAAACAAAGGTTTTCTAAATTAATATTAAAATACTGAATTTAGCTTTGTTTGTTTGAATGTGCTATCAGGAACTATTAGTTCGAATAGAAAAATCTTTTAGTACTGGATAGTTTGTCGAAGCTATTTAATATGTCTCACACCAAGACTTAAAGAAGCGGAGCAGTAACAAAGACGCGGGTGAAACCACGGGGCACAGGTAGTAGTTAAAAAAAAGACATTAGCTCCAATTCAAAGTTGCTCTTTTTTTTTTGAAATTCTTGAAGGCTGTGAACAAAGTTCTCAAACATAAGCAACATACAGTATCGTGAACCACATTCAATTTATTCAGTCTCAAAAGTAAATATAATAAGTTTATTTGAAGTATATTGTAACGTAACGCGATCAAGTAACTTGTAGGCAAAGTAATCTAATCTCAGCACAAACGGGAAGAGGCGAACTTAATACAATTTTGTTTCACTGACAAGTTCACCCTTTGCTTTAGAATAGCCAAGAAATAATTACATTAGCAGCATTTTGAAATAATGTGTGATGCAAGAATAGACAGTAGGCTAAGTTTGGGGTACATTTGAAATATCGTAATTTGAAATATTACTTAATTTAACTATACTAAATCCTATTTCAAATATCTGTTATTTATTTATGGTGCACGCCTACCAGTGTTGTCTATTTTAACCCAAAGGTTTGCTGTCAGAGAATGTCTTGCGCCGCCACAAAAAAAGCTAGAAGCCGCCGAAAAAAACAGCTGAAGCGCGCGACAGCTTGAAACGGCGTTTTTTTTTAGGTCCATGTGACACTTAGTTCGCCTATGTACCACCACTGTACATGAAGTTTAAATAAATAAATGACGGTTTGGATTGTCAATGTTTTGATATGCCTGGTCTTGATCGTAATCACGCTTGATAGAAGTTATTTAAAAGTTGTAAGTGTTTTGTTAAAATCACTTGATGGGTGTTATTCACTCCAGGGTTGAGGGAACGTACTTTAAAACGACTGGACCATCATCCCGTGTTTCACATAGAGCGACTGCCCATTAGAGCGCCACAACCTAGTCATTGGCCAACATGATACTCCTTAGAGAGACTTATGGTTAGACTTTCTGGTGTCTGCCTGTAACTATTGGTCAAAGATCTACGAATGAAAACCAGGACTAACAGCTATATGAGGCACGAATTATCAGTAATATCCTTACCAATCCTTACTAATATTATAAAAGCGAAAGTCAGTTGGTTTGTTACGTCTTCACGCCTAAATGGGAAAACCGATTTTGATGAAACTTGGTACACGGATGGACCATGTCCTGGAATAGGACATAGGATACTTTTTATCCCGGAAGTATTATCCCTTGGGATAATTTGTCCCTTGGGTTAATCTGTTATCACACGGGCGAAGCCGCTGAGAGGAGCTAGTACTAGATAAACTTAAAAAAGTACTATATGAATTGTAAAAGTCACATTGGTACTTGTTCGGTTGCGCTCTTCTTTTTAATCTGTATGTCATGCCTGAGAGACGAGTGCCTTAACCAATGGGATATAACAATATTTACAAATCATATCGATACCAAAAAATGACTAGACCGATTTAGAAAACTATTTGACCAGTAGAAAGTTACTTTACCACTGACATAGGTACATATTTTATACCATCACGCGAACGAAACCGCTGGCAGAAGCTAGTACAGCTTACACGTACATTACATCAACATTTTATTTAGTTCACTGTACCACTTCATAAGGCTTCCCAAACATAACTTGTATCATTCCTCTGCGTAGTGTTTAGAGCGCGAGGAATGTGTTTCGTGAAAACTTCCCTCGACTCCGGGAACTTCTCCAAGAATCCGGTCCGTCACGGGGTTACGGCACGGTTACTGCGGGGTTACGGCACGGTTACCGCGGGGCTAAGGGGTTGCCACGTGTTTTAATTCAGCATCCCGCCTTAATGGAAGAGTTCCCTTTGATTACTTAAGCGGTTTACCGAGGAAATGTTCGCGTGTGTTCATTGTGATTGCTCTTACTTTGTAGATAATGTTCGAAATGTTTTGGGGGAATTCTTAAGAGTTTTTTGGGGAAAAGAGTGCAATCTTTTAAGGAATTCATTTTGGTTTTGGTTCAAAAAGTATTTTTTTATAGATTGTTTTTTGTAATTTTACTTTCGTGCATCGAAAGGCGTTGTTGCTCTACACTTTTCTCAATCAGATCAATAAAAGTGTAATGTGTGTTGGTTTTCTTAAAAAATATACTAATAATATTTCTGTCCAATCCACAATGGGTATGTGTAGTGGATTACGTTCCATTTTTTCTCCTAGAGAGGAGACTTGAGTCCTATTATCAGTCTTGGAAATATTATAACTGCTATACTTATTGTTATGATCACATAAAAGTTTATTTCATTTGAAATTCAATCAATTTCCTCAAAACACTTTATTCCTCAATATTTTGATTGTACGATATCCAATCCGTATCTCAGATAGTTGGTTTTGTAAGCTACTCATGTTCGTAGCCCGTAGCACTGCTACGGCGTAGCAGTTGGTTACGGCGTAGCAACTACGCCGTAGCGGAGATTAGTTTTCCTTTGAGTTTCCTAGTAATTCGTAGCTCCTTGAAAATGTTTGAGTTCTTTTTTATATTTGTTTAAGAATCAAATCATAGAAAAGAGATGTAGCGTTAAGATAAAACATGCAAGTTTGAAAAGTAATTAAAAAAAAACTGTTTTATAGGTTAAGGTAGTGTAGGTGATTTGAATAAAAACGTTTCAACGGATTATTTCAACTTTTCCTGATCTAGTGTGAAGCATGTGGGCGTGTCAGACGTTTACTGACTCAAATCACACGGGGTTCCCTTTTTGCCTACCCATAGCCCCAGTAGGCTTCGGCCTTGCTGGGCCCTTACAGTTTTGCTGACATCTCTTTGAGGCGCGCGTGGCTTGGCCTGGACGGTTAGTGGACGGCCGGATGGCGAGCTCCCCGTTGCTCATGGTCCGCAAGCCCACGCCTACGGTAGCTGGATTACAATCATATTGAAGTCACAATAAGTCTTCATGACTAAAATGAAACCGCGTGTTACGTACAGATGAAATATGTTGAAAATTTTAATAAGCCCAGGATGAATGAGAAAAATATGCTTATCTAGGCTTATTCCTTTAATAAACAGGTTCTCAGTTCAAGGTAGACAATATTAGGCTGACATTGTTGTCTTTTAGAAATGATGAATTCATAAATAAGATTGTTTTTTTTTTTCATTTAGTCTATGTTTTAATGAAATATCGAGTCGTTTAGTTTGTTTTATTAAAAACTTTTGTTAATAATTTTCTAAGCGTATGGTTTTTTTAAGGTGGGCAAATCTTCTTCTTCTTCCTCTTTTTGAACTGATGGTTTTCCATTCCTGTATGTTGCCATATTTATAGTGGCGTCAGTGGCGTTTTTAGGTCCTCCAAAGTTTTGACGTTAGGACACTTTGTGCACTATTAGGTGGGTCATCGTCTGGTCAGGAACACCGCACTTGCACTGGCGGTCAGAGGGGACTAAAATCCCCCATTTTGCTGGGTGGGAAAATCATCTAATGACTTCTCCGGCTCTAAGGCGGAGCAGGAGTGTGGTTCAGACAGCTTCTCCGGCCACAAGACGTCGCGCGCTTCAGCTGTTTTTGCGGTGGCTTTTAGTTTTTTTTTTGTGGCCGCCTCTAGCGTTTTTTGTGGCGGCGTTTTTTTGAGGCCCGTGTGCGGATACAGCAAGGGCTTAGGTTGAGTATTGATAAGTAAAGAGTAGGGCATTGCCTTTTGTCTTGTATAAAATGTAATATACAAATACGGCCACGTTACAGTGTAATATATAGTGATTATACAGTCTATGTACAATAGTACGCTTAATTCACCTCGTGTGTTAAGTTTATATAAATATTCGCTACACTGATGCAGCAATCGAAGTTAAATAAAATACACAACGAATATTTCCTCCTTATTCTCGCATTATATTTATTAGTTCAACAATCAAGCTGGATCGCAGCTTATCACAAACTTTTTTACTTTAAAACACTTCGCACGAGTTTGTTATTAACTTCAACTCAGTGAACGTTTGATAGCTTAGTCTCGATTATTCATTTTCTCCGCTTATCGTTTAAAGTTCAATATATTTCTTACACATTTATAAAACAACATAAAAGATGTACTAATGAAACTATCTCCGCACATGGGCTTTAAAAAAACGGTAACGGTAAAGGTCAGGGCTTCAGAGAGAGAGTACTCTTCTTACAATACTAGCCGTGGTGAGGAACATCGCTTTCTAAATCAAGCCTGTCCAGGTGCCTATCGGATGCCTCATAAGATGGATGAGGCTCTGAGCTATTAAGCCATCAGCTGCCACAATTATCAGTTCATTGATAACTGAGTCCAGATGCTTTATTTGTGATTTTCGATAGGCTAATTATTATCTGCTTTTACATTAGGGAAACATGTAAATAAATTGGCAAGAATGAATGGTAATAGACTCGTTTTTGTAAAATGATCTGAATTTTAATAAGGGCTGCGTTAAAGATTTAACTTAACTGAAAGAAGATTATGACTGTAATCATAATCCTTATCCTTACTTTAATATTATAAAAGCGAAAGTGAGTTTGTTACGTCTTCACGCCTAAAAGGCAAAACCGATTTTAATGACACTTAGTACACGGATAGACCATATCCTGGAGTAGGACATAGAGTACTTTTTATCCCGGAAGTATGTTCCCTTGGGATAATTTTCTGCTATCACGCGGGCGAAGCCGTTTGGAGCAGCTAGTATATATATGTTACAATTGACAACTATTTTATTAATTTTCAGTTTTTTATTTGATATTTTATTGTGAATATTGTTGTGTTTATTTACATAAAAACGGAAAAATTTTCTTTAATAACGTAACTAATTATATATTTCTATCTTTCAGGTAAGTCTCATTTCCAGCCTCCCGAGGGAGCCTGAGGGTAAGTCAAACTAAATTTATTTTCATCGACTTGACGAAATGTCGCAAAATGTCAACAATGTGAATTTTTCCCGAAAACAATTGAAACGAGATGTAGGAGGAACTCTCGAGAAGGTTTTATTAAAGCCTTAGACAAGCGATGAGCTGCGGCCGTCCTTCACGAGAGGGCCTTCGTTGTTTGATAAAAATATTTGTAGGACTGTTCACAAATATTGCCGAATTTTTTATTTAAATTGTCGTTGCGTATTTCTGAAGTTTCTCTTTATATATTTTTTTTAATAATATAATATAATATAGTGCTTGACTGCGATCCCAACTGATGGTAAGCAGTGATGCATTCGTTGATAGTGATGCGCACTAGTTTATTATGATACTGAATTCTTTCAACAAATTAAGTTCCAATTTTTTTGCAATGTCCTTGTACTTCATACAAAACTTAGTTGTTCGCACATACAAAATGCGAAAAAATATTAATTTAAAAAAATGTGCTGCTAGAAAGTTTCTTTTTAGAGACACTAGATGATTTCATAAAGAGTTTCGTGATGTACGACCCTTGAGATTAGTTCACACATCACGAAACTGCTTACAAAATACCTTCAGAAAAGATCGGAAAAAGCAATATTGATAACTCGATAGCACCAAGTAAATGTTGATCAAAAATACTCTCATACCGGTTCGGATACAAATCGCAACACTCCGCGGCGGGGACGGCTACATCCGTCACGCCACGAGAGCCCAAAACAAACTAAGAATATCTGAAGTATGGCTGTCCTTATGTTCTCGTCTCAAATCAAATAAATAAAGTGGATATGTTGTCTTCAGCTGTAGTGTTTGCGATTTGTAGGGAAACAGAAGTAGGGAAAAAATACAAAAAGGGTAAATTGTCTATTGTGTTATGAATAGTTGTACATAACATTACACGTGTGTGCAAAGGTGTTATTACGGGTTCTGTTCTACCTGAACAGCGTCCATAATATTTCGCGTGTTATATTTAAGTTCCATATAGAGTAATCGAGAGAAAGCCTTTTTCCACGTTTAAATTTAAACTCCGGGTTGCTACTCAGAAATTTCACGCTGAAAACCTTATAAGCATTTTCTTAACTCGAGAATCGAACCCCGAAATTCAAGTTAAGCAGTTACGCTGGCGATGTCTAGCCCAATTAGGGAGTCTTTTCCAATCTAGAAAGTATTTCCATTCTACTTCTGGGCGTTTACTTAGGTCCTAAAAACACAATTGTCTATGTATAGTTGTTTACATAAAACAATTTCGGTCATTTAGCAATAGGTCCGACCTTGCCAGCCTTCGCAGTTAATTTTCTGCCAAAGATATTTGTAAAAACGCGGACAGTTGGCCCGCTTGAGGCCAGTTCGTCAGGCTTCAGTGTCCGGCTTCAGGGTTTTTGTTTCACGTCCGTAAACCGAGACTTATTACTTCAATTATTTTTCGGACCATTTTCTTCTTTTAACATTTTCTGTCTTCATCATGCTTTTGGAATAAGGTCAGATTAGGACCACCAGGAGGGGCCCAGCTGGGTCGAAGCCTACTGGGGACAGGGTTGTCCGAAAGGGAGCTCGTGCCCCGGTATGAAGGCAAGAAGGAACGGCGCGGGGTTTTTAGTCAGTAAGAGTCTGACACTGTCTCCCGCTCCACCCAAGAGCGGGTTTCGTCAAAGATGATTTTCCCCGTCGACAAAAAAAAAAGTCAGATTAGGATGTCCTTTTCTTGTAAAGAAAATTAAGGATATTGATCACCATGTCTGCGCCTGCGATCCTAAAATTATCATGGTATTTGTCTTAAACTTAGATAGTACTCTAAAAAAACAAAAAACACTATGGCACTTGCTCTAACCTGATATTGGCCTTACGATGTTTTTATTACTGAGGCTCAGGCCTCTCCTCTGCAAGTTTTCGTACCAATAGAGGACGGGTAATAGATTATTACAATTAAAATAATTTTAGTCTCTAAATTTTGTTGATATACAAAAGTACAGCATGAGGCTGTACTTTTGTATACAGCATAGGGGCAGTTCGCCACTCGATTGTGTACCAACACATTTAGGTTCGCATTGAAACCAGGCGGTCTATGTGTTCGTTATCAGCCCGTATGTACTATCTACGATACCTTGATAGCTATACAATGAGAAGTTTAGACATGATATTATTAAGTAACTAATAAACTACGAGTATTTGTAGGGTTATAAATAAGATTTGAATGTTATTCATCTTTTATTATATTTAGAAATGAGAAAATGTTGTCATATGTCTTCAAAAATCGACAAGGTCTATTTAGAAAGGACTAGCGTATATGTTTCTAGTATTTTTTCTGAGAATCTCCAAAAATAAAACCTGGGGGAGAACTACATTACAACTCAGAATAACAGTGAAGAAGCACTTAATTTTCTTTTATGGGTCTCATAAAAATTGCCTACAGTTCGACTAAATGGAAACGAGTGGGATTAAGGTTTTTCGTGTACCAAAATTACCATTACAATAAGCAAAATCAACTCTCCTCCACACCAATATTATAAACTCCATAACCGATTAAACGCACGCGTTCCCAACCACACCCTTACATTATATACATAAATAAAACATAACCAGCCACATAATAAGGGTGCTTTTTCATTAGAGATGTGCGAGGTAGCTAGGCGGTGCGAGGATGCTTGGCGAAACTGTAGTATGGCGTGTAGCTGAATGTCCTAGGAAGCGAAGCTGAGTCTTTTCAACTAGGTATGTGTAAGTGGCATGTGATGTGGTGGAGTGAGATATCCTTTCTTGTATCTAGTAGCTAGTTCTACTAAACTATTTCCAGTAGAGCTATCTGATTAAAAAAAATTGTTCTATTTAATATATTTTGTGCTAAAACAATCTTAGGGCTAAGGTATACGTCTGCTTAATTTATAGAGCCTATTATAGCTGATGCCTGCCAAGGCTTTGGGATTGTTTGAGAGTCACTGCGGCCCTGAAACGCTTAGGGCAACGCGAGCAACACGGTTTTACTCAGAAAAAGTCTGATATTTCCTCTTGCTGTGGAGCAAGAGGCGAAATAAGTTTGACAGGGTTAATTAGGTGCGATGCAACGTTGGCCAGTGCTGCAGAATGTTCGAATTAGTTACCGTAGCCTTCACTAAAATGACAACTAAAGGAACACTGTGGAGTTAAAAATGTTTCAAACTTCTCCCTGCTCTGCAAAGAGCAGAAGAAGTTATTCAATGTTTTTCTTCCTTCAAAAAAGGGCTAAATTACACAATGTTACACGACTTGGTTACGCAACCTCGCACAGCACTAGCGTGCAACACAACTTTGGTCACCAACACAAATGTTTTCACAGCGCCGCTCGCATCCTCGCATAGCTCCAATGTAAAAGCCCCCTAAGGCTTCGCCCATAGCCGCGTCTTGTCGTGCGTGCGTCAAATAGCTGACGTTCATGCATAATGCGCATATCGCGAGTATTAGGCACAAGCACAATATTAATATCGGCAGCGCACACCTGCGATGCATATTGACGTGTGTTATTGCGTTTTATATTTCGGTTGGTGTTCGCCAGACTCGAGTTGGGTTGTGTCGGATGTTGGAAATAGTGTGTGTACAGTTTTGATTTGTTTTCGGTAACTTCTTCAAGACTAGAGTGAATAGCAGTGACGAAGGTTCCATACAACTCGATTCCCACCGGCTTCCCTTCAGAAGTTTAGAACACAACCACTGAATAGGTTAATAATAAACTAGTGCGCCTAACCATCAGAGATTGCATCACTGCTTACCATCAGGTGGGATCGCAGTCAAGCACTAGTTTATAACAATTAAAAAAAAATTGTTTTCAGTTTATGAGATTATTCAATTTTTTGATAATATTTTAATGAGGTATTTTTTTAACTTATAGAAAACATTCTCCGAAAGTGATGATCAGATACAATCGGTTGCTATAAACCTACTAAAAAAAAATATTTCTGTGAAATAGGATACTAGAGCAAATTCTTTGGAAGAATCTAGTAGCAAAACAAGTGCCTTTTGAATTACATCAACTTAAATTCATAATCTAGGGGTATTTGAGTCAAGAGTGAATAGGTTAATTCTAGGCAAGCGTGCATCACCGTTGACTACATCATCGCGTGGTGAGATCACGTGGTCAAGCGAGAGATTTTTTTTTATTATTACAAAAAGAAAACTTTTATAACAAAAGATTTTCAAGACTAAACTAAAAGCGACAATAAAGTTACACAAAAAGCATTTTATTTTTGTTCGCTCAGCTCCGAAAGCTCACATTTTATATTTAAACACTGCATTATCCGGTAACATTATTTTCTCTTGTTTTATCCGAATTTGGACGAGCGTCTGAAATTAAAACAAGTCCGATGCGGGCGGAGCCTGTACACCATGTAGGTATGTATGTATCAGTGTGTATAGGTTCGCTTTATGCTCGGTAAGCAAATATTTCGGTGAAACGATTGTATGGTACAGAGAGAGATACTCGAATAGTAGCTCCGCTTAAGCGTGGGGTATATTGTTATGGTATCTGTGAGTTTAACTTTGTGGTAAATATTCGGATAACTCGATTTTTCCATGCGACATATACTTATAGGTTCTCTTATATTAATGTTTGGCGTGGTGGTTTGGCGAGTCGTATCTCAGGTTCGATTCCCGCGCGGTTCAAATATTTTTTTAGTCTGTAGATAGTTTTTTCATGTCTGGGCGTCTCGTCGTTTACATGGTTCCAAACGTAATTCACTACTGATTTAATAACGCACAAGTCAGACACAAAACAAAATTAGAGACACAATAAATCGGACTTATATACCGTAAGATATGTTTATCGATAACATTAAGTACTAAATATTTTAATACCTAAGTCAGGTATTGAAATTCAAGAATAAAGTTTGTGCCCATGTAGGCACTCTACATCTCTAACTGACCTAATTCCCAATACAGTTATAAGGAATATACGAGCTCTGTCGGAAGGCGATCGCTCGTAAAACCTCAAATTTCTTTACGACTTCAACTCCCATTGCCGAAGGAAGTTAAAGAGGTTCACTCGATAATAGGAGACCGCTCATCGGCTCGAGTTACCGCCCTTCAGTCCGGCACAATTAACACAGCCTTCGTAAGAACCTTTTAATTATACGCCTTCTTAAGGTTGTTAAAAAATCGTAAATTTGGGTATTTAGATCTTTTTTAGAGACTTGATAATGGTTTTAATAATTAAAATGGATAATATCGATTCTTTTCCAACTTTACTTATTTATTTATCACACCTGAGAGAGAGAAAAAGTATTATAAAGAAAAACAATCATAGACGACAGCAAGCCATTTAAAAATCCTCACGTAAAGTGGCAGACTTAAAATTGAGAATAAGTGAGCATAAACAGCACAATGAGTTAAATTGCAGTACACAAACTTAATTCCAAACAAATAATTAACCCTTCAGATACCGTCAATTAGAGACACAAAAGTAAGACAATAGATGCGCGGCCACCGGTGGTCGCTTGGGGATTCATGAATTAACTGAAACTCTATAGTTAACAGTAAAATTACTAAAAATAAAAGCTTCTTTCTGTAATCAGAAAGAAGTTTACTTAAAAACCAGAAGCTTACATTCTGTCTTACGAACACACTCAGACTAGCATGGCCGATGATCATAACAATGAACCATCTGAGTAGTATTAGCCATTGTACCCACTCATGGCAAGAGAGATCGGTGATCGCAATTTATTTTTATTAGCGGACTAGAGCACCCTACTGGCCATACCATCAAAGCAATTCTTAGCTTCGCATTCTACAACAAACATAGATGAACAGACAAGGGTCGAGTCTATAATTAGCCAGCAAAGGACTTATTTAGTTAAACAGAAAGAAGCCGACAAATATTTGAATGTCATTCTCTGCAAATAAACAGCTCAACTGTCAACAGAGGTTTGAAGGGAGAAACGGGTTAAAAAGAAGGTTAACAACAGACGGATTAGCTGCATTAATCGGTAACGACTACCTCTGACCTGTAATATGTCGACTGTTTTATATTTTTATTACCAAGTTTCACCAAAATCTGTGTATACGTTCGTTAGTAAACTACCATACACACAAACTCATAAATTTTTGCCTTTGTAATAGCCGTGTGGTTAAGTGTCCATTAGTTCAATATTTAAAGCGCCTAGTTAATTTGAGATTTTCACACCAACTGTGATTAATTACACGTAAACAAAATGTGAAAAACCGGGATGGATTGTATGCAGTCCATGTAATATATACAAAAAAATATGTTAACCTGTATTTTCGTAAATTGAACGCACGCTAATCGCTCAACCACCGCGCGAAACGAGTCATCAAATTGACATTAACTTAAAACAACAGCCTACAATTCAGTAAATAAAAATAAAACAGGCGTACCATTTATCACACAACAGCTTTTTACAGACAAACTTGAAAAAAACATTGTGTAAAAATCTCCTTGAGCCGCAAACTCTCGCCGACACATCGCATGTATTCTCCAAGTTCGTTCCGCCGCAAGTCGACACATTGCAAGTCCCGCAACTCCCACCCGCCACAACTCGGCAACTTCCCGCACTCGTTGTTCACATGAATCCTCTTTAATCTCTGAGATATCGTCAACGTCTAGGTTTTCTTTTAAACATTCAATAACACTAGAAGTTTTGGCAGTTCTCTGTAAGAGTTTGGAGTGGTGCTTTATTCGAGTCGTGTTAGAAAGGCGAGGAGATGGCTGTAAGATGATAATAGTATGAAAGACATGATCTTCAACGCAAATGTAAATGTAACAAACATTTGTTTTTCTTTAAAATGTGGTAATAGGAAAAAATCTATGAAAAGAATATTTGTTAATTAATCATTATGCACAAAAATGGGACAATAATTCCTGAAAATAATACAAAATTGGTACGCAAGCAAACGAGGTATAACAATTTTAAACAAATATATTTGTCTCTCTCGCCAAGACACTGTTTTATATGGCGGCCGTACGGGTTACGTAAAATACCGCGTCGGACTTTTCATTTATAATGATAGTAGTTTTATAACTTTGTTGTTGATGAAGATATTTTCATTTATTTATCAGATCTAAAATTGGATGCATACTACATATTGTATGTGCGTGTGTGTACTTTTACAAACACACAGAATAAATAAATCGACGTATATCTTTTAGATGTTAGGTACTTGCCGCATTTGATAATCACTGAACTAATTCAATCTTAATCTTTAAACAAAGCCAAATATTTAAATATAAATGCAGTTTTTTAGCCTTCAGCGCGCTGGTTTTAAGATAACTTTAAAAGTCAAAGCATTTATTTTAATTAATCCATTCCCTGGCACTTTTTAAACGATAGGATAAAATAATAACTTATCACCGTCGTCTCCGCTTGTGGTGCAGGTTTCAAATATTTTAATCTCTGTATAAAATTGGCAAGTGTCGCGTGCAGTCCAGCTCGCAGGACCTCGCAGGTGCTCGCAGGTGCTCGCAGGACCTCGCAGGTGCTCGCAGGTGCTCGCAGGACCGACACCAACTTTGTGCATTAAACTGTCGTTAGTAGCTTATTAACATTTCTCAATTGATTTTATTCAACTTTGGTTGGCGCACTGTAGAGGAAGTCCGTAGTTTGGAATACTTGATTTCTTTTGCATTCTTTTATTTTTTTCCCAAATATTTGTATACTTGTAAGCTACATAAACTAATAACGTTCGAATCATGAAATACATAAATCAAATTATCAATTCAAAAAACTACTTTCTGTTTTTTTTTAACGTTGGTAATTATCTGATAACTTTTCCCGTTCTAGAGCGTAGCGGGAGGGTGTGTCAGACTTTTACTGACCAAAACTATACCTATGTTCCTTCTATGTGCTTTGCGTTCTAGGACCACAGGTTTTCCTTTCGAAAGTCGGCTTCGGCCTTGCTGGGTACAAAATCAAAGACTATGGAACTACATTTGTTTTAGCTAAACAAAAAATTGGTAATCTAGATTCAAAACAAAAATTTCCAAATAAATAAAAATACCCAACGTATTGCGTTCATTAAACGCCACAGTCCGAAAGCATTCCTTCCAATACCCACTTAAAGCGCCACAAACGATACAATAAAACTTAAACTACAGCAATTACAAAATGCAAATGTACTTCACATAGGAAAAGACAATACAAACATAAAATGACCTATTAAAAACTCGTTACGTCACTCTATTGTTGTCTGCCATTGTCTCCCGTTGCCATGGCGACGGGGTCTCCTAGACCCCAGGGCCGGGTGCGGCGTACCCCAAGTTATTGTAGTAAATAGCGCTAATGGAAAACTATTTGTACCATTGTCTGCTTTGTATTAGCTGCACAATACAATACAATAGTTAGTCATATTTTTGGTTCGGTTTCGGACCACTGGGTGGTTGATAACTAGTTGAATATTTGTTGTTTAGTTGTTTGTACAGTTTAGAGATTTAACCTTCTTTGTGTTTAATTTTATTAACAGTTTGCAATTTTATCACTACAGGATAAAGGCATCGATCCATTTTCGTAAAGGATGAGGATGGAAACAAGCATTCCATCCACGGTGCAGTGGCTCAAATAAAACTTATATAAAATCTTTGAATAAAACTTAGAAAGTTTTCTCATCATTTTTTCTACTCTCAAAACAGTAAAAGGAAAAACATTGTGAGGAAACTGGCTTGTGGAATTAGGTTCATTCCCTCCCCTGGTGAGAAGGCCTGAGTCTCAAAAGCAACAATATAAGACTGATTATGCTTATATTGAATAAAATTGAATGCCTAAACATGTTGCTAAGCGCAAAATCCTAGAATGATTGAACTAATTTTTATAGAAATTAAAATAAAAAACAAAAAAAAAAATGGTTCCCAACAAAACGTTATACATTTACTTGTCAAAATACAAAAGCTTCCAACAGAACCACGTTTGTCTAGTGAGCCAGTAATAAAATAATAAAAGTATTACTTACCAAGCATCGCCATCACATTACACAGTTTCAACTAAACTTAGTTGCACGTAGAGTTGCAAGGAGCACGTCACTCGGTGTTGTCTTCGGAACAGCACAGCATAATTATGAATATATTAACACAAGACTAATGAGCCAAAGGAGCCTTCTTTCATTGTCTATTTAATCTTTTTGTTCGTCAACAATGAATTACAGGAAACTACTTTGTGAATTTAAAACGGATACAGTTCTCAAAGTTCGTCTGACGGCCAGGAGAGTATGCAAAGTGTATGTATTCTTGATACAGTTACCTTTGTGAGCTGGTAGAATATACTCAAACTGCACAGACTGTTCACTTCTAAGTCTAGTTCTAAATTTTGTAGGAAAGAGAGGTAAACACAAGCTGATTTTCAAGGAGTTACAGTGATGACTCTAACATTGAAAAAGCGAAATTTTGTCGTTACTCCTTCGCGCTAGAACACAAAGAATGGATTTGGATGTTTAGCACACCGGTAAGCTATGTCCGCATTCATGCAACAACCGAAACTGAAGATTCTAGTACTTAATATAAAAAAAAATCATTCGACTGAAAACATATGTACCAAAGTCAAAGGGAGGATCCTCGAACCAGGACGATGAGACGAGTCTAATCAAGGCAACTGCCCTATAGTTGAGTTCAACCCATTGTACTATATATGTTTAATCGCGTGAACTTCTCTTCTTCCTCTTCATAAATAAGCCGCCTTCGCGAGTCGCCAAACGTGTATCAGTGTCTCCAGTAGGGAGCATTTTCATCTCGCCAAATACCAATAATTTACAAGTTACTATCAAATCGACAACAACAATGTCAATGACTCAAGTCAACTCCTGAAGAAATCTCCCTAATAACATAACTTCCCCAAGTGTAATGTACAACACACAAGTATCAGCAGCTCTAATTGGCGAGATAAGTGATAAACTTGATAACTTACAAGTTACTAACACGGCGATGTGTCACGTCTGTGCGTCACTCACTTGTTAGTCACTCCCATTACCGACTTGTTAGTGTTACTAACATTGCTAACGTTTGATCGAAGCTGGCGTTGTTAGGAAGTTTATCTGATAGTTTGTGAATGTGTTACATTTTTACTTTTTTGATTTAACTATCGTGTTTTTTTGGGAGATTTATCATTGGGAGCTTTGATACACCTTTCTCATCACCGCAGTCGGATAAATAGAATGGAAATCTATATATTACAGTGCTATATTAAAATGTATACAGCAGGAACCATAAAGACAATGAATACCTCTTTATTTTTTATTTTTATTATAAATAGGGACACGTTTGCCTACCATCTCTCCCTCTGAAATAACCATGTAGCCATCAGGAAAGATAGACTCTGGCAGGGAATTTCACTACTCAGTTACACACATTAAATGTGTTCCCAAAACGTTGTACCTACAAAGATTTTGAATACAAACAAAAAAAAATTTGCAGAAATCCAAAAACCTAGTGACACTTTTACATAGTCAACCAGCAACATACATAAACATTTAAAGACCCACTTCTATTAAAATGAATAACCCCGTTCTCTATAAAACTGGTTCGCGGATTACATTTTCATTCAACTGTTTACATCTCCGCTGTGTGAAGCGTTGCAGCGCTGTACAGCGCTTCATTCAGCGAAACATCTTGCCTGTAATTGGGCACTCGACTAGCTTTGAAATGGTGATGCTTTCTTGACGCAATAGATCAGTTATCGTGTTAAAAATAAAAAAGCTACAATATTTTTTATGTTTAAAAACGCAAAAAATATCAGACATTGCATGAAGTTCATTATCTACGTAAAATAGATACATGAAATTTGACCAGCCCCCCTAGCCAAGTTACAACCGTTTCGCTTGCGTCGAACGCTTCGTGTTGACCTTGCCGCCAATTCTTTTGTTCTGACCACGTGACTGAGCGTTGAGACGACGTCATTCCCGTACATTTGAAGCTTTTTACTAGCGTTAACTATTGCAGATTAGCAACTTGGCTAGGGGTACTGATAGCTATATTAGCGAGCTTTTTATTGAGAGAGATGTGCTGCTACTATCAAGTAGAAGACATGTTGCTGACGCATGAATTCACCATTAACACCTAAATATAATTAGCACTAAACATAATTTTGAACACCTGCATTCTGCTTTGCCTGATAATGTGCCGATCGTTTTTATTGGTCAAAGACAGTGGGATGCTTAATGATGATGATGAAACAACCTTTTGCCTTCTCCAAATATTTAGGGTCTATGTAACAGGGTCGAAGTCTACAGGAGCTATAGCTTGTCCGAAAGGGCACCCTGGGGTCCTGGAATGCAAGGCAAAGAAGGACCAGAGGAGTGGGTTTTAGTCTATTAAAGTCTGAGAGGTCCTTACGCTCTGCCCTAAAGCGGGAGAAGTCATAGGATAGATTGGATTTACCACATAAAAAATACCTTTGGCTTTTTAAATATTTATGTTTTACTAGCTGCTCCCAGCGGCTTCGCCCGCGTGATAGGAGAAAAATATCCCAAGGAAACATACTTCCCGGATAAACAGTATCCTATGTCCTATTTCAGGACATGGTCTATCCGTGTACCAAGTTTAATCAAAATCGGTTTTGGCATTTAGGCGTGAAGACGTAACAAACAAACTCACTTTCGCTTTTATAATATAAGTAAGGAGTAAGGATACGCAGGCTTTACCAGAAGGTACCCCAGTAATCACCAGAAAATCAATCATTATTACCAATCTTAAGTCTACAAAATTCGTTTTCTTCACCGGCTGTCCTTCAGCAACAATCCCGGCGTCCCGGCGCGCCTCGCCTCTCCGGCGATTGAGAACGCAATTACACGTCTTGAGAGCGACTGAACGACTGATTGATCACCGTCTTGTTTGAACGCATTGTACGAGAATGAATGAGTTGGAGACGCGGCGCCGGTTTTTGTAATGTTTTTGATGGGATGTTTAATGTGTTGAAGTAGTTTTATCTTGAAAGAGCTTCCGATTAATATATGCTACTAGGTTTATACAATCATTCATTATCATCTTCATCATTTCAGCCGAAAGACGTCCACTGTTGGACATAAGCCTCCCCCAAGCATCGCTATAACGACTGGTCGTCACCAGGTTATCGGCACATCTTGTGGGTTCATTCATATATAAGTAATAATAATATATTTAATAAAGCATCGTAAATAATTATGTTTACTTATGGACTACAGTGTACAAATCAGTTGCATAGGTTATCATTTCAGGAGCATAAAATAAATAAAAGTGTTTGAATGAAAGCAGTCAGAGTAGTTTCATAATTATAATAATATAATAAAAAAAACGGTTAAGTGCGAGTCAGACTCACGCACCAAAGATTCCCTGTCACGTTTAGCTAAACTGTCACGTTTCATGAGATACAACCTAGTGACAGATGAACAGACAGACAGACGGATAGTGGAGTCTTAGCAAAAGGGTTCCGTTCTTACCCTTTAGGTACAGAACCCTAAAAATGAAGACCGCCAAAACAAGTACAATATTATTTCTCATAAAACGATGTAATTTTAAATTTCCCAGCGATATTAATGTAGCTACGTCTCATTTGCAAGGTAAGTTTGTTCGTCCAATATTTTACAATTTAATCAAAATATTTTTTCTCACTTACTGCCAACTAAATGATCATTTATCATAGTCTTATTTATATTTCCTTCGTAACTCATAAAGCCAGAATCAAGATTCATGCCTAGAAACTATATCAAGATAAATAGCAAGAAAGTTGTCATAGAGCGGATGGTTGATGTGGCCGAAAGGTTCTGGACTGACGACCGCGCACCAAAAGACGCTGCGTTTGAAGGCTCCTCACAAAGTGGACTGATGATCTGGTGAGAGTCACGGGAATGCAATGGATGTGAGACGCACAAGAATGTTCATTGTAGTGATACTGAGGGGAGGCTTAAGTCCAGTAGTGGACGTCTTTTGGCTGAATGATGATGAAGAAAGTTGTCGCATGTTAACTTTTAAAAACTTAAGCAATTATCGATGATCCATAAATATTATCTACTGATTTCCAATATTTTGAACTACGTAATACGACAGATGGACGGAGACAGCTCGGATGGTACAGTGGTAAAGCGATTGGCTGCACGGCTCAACATGATTTCCGAGACACGGAGGTAAATGCTGTGAAGATGGTCACCCATCCATAGGCTGACCTCGGCAATTGTTGCTTAACCTTGAAGATGAACAGCAGCCTTACCATGACGTGTTAAAATGTCAAGCGTGCGAGCGAGAGAGAGGGATGGAGCTATACAGCTTATGTAACTCCATAACAATTCAGTTTAGGTCGTCAAATGGATTGCGTTAGGACCTCGTGGTAGTTTCTCTGATGCGGCTATTATTATTTAACCACGACGACTTAGCCAACGACGTATTTCATATTCATTATGAATATTACATCCAACCATATTGCAAGTGTCAGTAACTGAGTACCTTACTTATATCAACCTCCTCACGCATGGCTGCCCTCTTTAATTCATTTACAAAATACCTCCTTGCCTCAGGCACCCAAATTCACCCCGCTGTTAATTCAAAGATATCGTAAATTGACTTACGACCATTTTGCCGACACGATTTACTTTCAGACTCGAATCCAAATTGAGTGTGCTGACGACTGGGTTGCAAAGGGTCTTATGTGTATTATAATATTAAATCATCATTTGCCTCACTATTTGCGAAGGCCGTGCTACTCGCCGTCCTATGAATTACAACGTTTGCGTTTGTAATTTATGCGTGAACTGTGTGCTAAGTTTTGTTCAGGAGAACAATTGTACTGGGAAGGTCACAGGCACTCCGGTATTCGGACTCGGTTTTCTTGTTTAGGTGAGTTTTTGTTATGTTGGTTACCTGTGCGTTAAATGTCATATCTCGTTAGATGTTTCTTAAATGGTGGCTGCAAAGGAATTAGAACCTTTTAAGGTGGTATTTAAGTTAGTTATCCAATAACTAGTATTTTCTAATAATAACCACTTTGTAAAATTTCCTTTTTTATTTTCGGTGGCAAATCAGCAAAATATTCTCTCTACTTTGGGTCGAGAGCGAGAGGCAGTGCCAGACTTTACAGACTAAAACCCACCTGTGTTCCTTCAAATGCCTTTTGCGATCCAGCACCACGATACCTGTTTAGAACAATTTCGCAACTGTAAAAAACTGGCTCTACCAAGAGGGCGAGTGTCAGACTTTTACTGATTAAAACCCTCCTGCATTCCTCTATTGCCTTCTCCGTTCCAGCGCTACAGAACCTTTTTTGAACCATGCCACATCTGTTAAATACCCTGCGTTCCATATAACATTGTTACAGTCAATTTGACGCTCGATATGCAGAACAAATTCGTCCGTGCCCATCTTTTCAATTTTTAAGACAATATAATTCCTTACAGCTACTAAAACCACATACCTACTACACAGCCTTAAATAAATAAATACAATGGTTGTGCAAGAGCTGCGTCACCGAAACAATCGGTTGTGTTGTCACACATTCCGGGAATAGTTGCAATCGTCTGCGACAGTCGACGATAGGCGCGGGGCGCCGGGCCGTGAGACTAGGGCTAGTGATGGGATTGGGACTTTGAGTTTTAGTCTTTATGGTGATTTGAGACAGACCCAAGTGATATGGTTTTAGGGCAGGAAAATGATGATGATTTTAATCCCTTGTTATTTATGTTTTTGCATTTAAACCATTAAACATTAATCAAACAGTAAGGTGATCATAAAGTATGAATAGTCATATGACTATGAATAGTCATGTGACTTTATCCAGTTGCAAAAAGCTAACAATTTTGTAGATACATATTTTCTCGCATGAAACATTCTAAGTTTTTACAGGTGTTTGTAAAAGTAAATAAATAATAAAGTCCCACCTAAAAAACTTGAAACCAATTTTAAAGACTACCTTCGTAATCGACTTCAGTTTAAGAAGTCCTATAAAATTTTAGTTCTCAACTAAAAACTTTATCCATAAAACTTCCGCTTTGAAAATATATTTAACAACTATAAATAAGTTATGTCATATATTAAACGCTTTATACCAAAGAAAAAAACGCTAAGCCGTGCCGGGGAACTCCGTTGCAATTATTCTACTTTCGTAAACATTCCCGGTAAAGTTGGAATATTAAAAATTTCTCCCTCAAAAGTATCGATAAATAAGTGGAAAGTTTCCCGTTGTTTTCCAGCCCTACCCGCGCAGGAATTCTGCCCAGTGGGCCGATTATCCCTTTTCTGGAACACAAATTGATTTATAGTTTCATATGAAAATTGCGTCTCACGCATTCCTAATATGGTATTAAGGAATTACGAACATATACGGAACCAAAGCATTTTTGGCGAGCTGCCCTTTGATCTCAAGATCCCTTCTCTCCCTTGATTTTGTTTATGGCTGGATTAAAAAGGGATTTTCTTTGAGACTTTTTTTTTACTTAGGACGTGGTAACGGATATGGATGCTGTGTTTATCCCCGGGATGTTTAATAAAACATATGAAAATATAGAGCTTAGCCCCGAATAGGCTTTTAGGGTGAATGGGATGAAAATACCCTGAAATTGTGGGGGCTTATGTAGGAAAAAGTATAATTTCGAGACCGGAGAGAATTATTTCCCGACCTTTATCATTCTTTATTTGTTTTCTTCTTAATTATTTCGTGAATAAAAACACCTAATAGAGAGCTCAAAGAACCCATAAAGTCCGTACTTAAAAGCCATTAATGTATACTTCCCATAAACTAACACTGCCGGGTTATGAACCTCGGACGATCGATCGTAATTTTATTTTGAATCACCGCTCTGAAGTTCCGGTATATTTAGATTTTAGATGGTAAGTAATACTTTAGATGTTTTCAGTTGAATGAGAATAAAGATAAAGGGCCTTATGACTCAAGCGATATCTGTTTCATTATTATTTTACTGGAGACTGCGCCATCACTCGTTGAAAGGGTTAGGTGTGACTTCTTTGATTAAATGGTATAAAATCTTTAACTCTTCAATCGTGATAATTAGAGATACAATAGAAAGACAATAGATGCGCGAACGTTCGCTTGAGGTTTAACGAATTTAATATTTTTCGTATCTTCAAAATATCCAACTCCTTTTCAATAAGCGTGATGTCCAATTCTCATAATCTTCTCAGCCCGGGAAGCTGCCTGTGACCGGAAGTGGGACCTTAATATATTGGTGTAATTTATGAGGTTCAAACTCGCAACATCATAGAGTATGATTTTTACATTTCGGCTATTGAAGCTTTGATTTGTTGAAAAAACTCAAATCAAATCAAATTAAAATCTTTATTGCAATCCATAATGTACATGTCAGGTCATAAATAATAAAAAATAGAAACAATTATGGACCCTGTCGGGCACAGCAACATTATAAATGGCAGGAGAGAGGAAGAGCGCTAATTTTTATACCTATTTAATTTTATTAACTGAATATAATAACTGAAGAAAGAGAAAAAAAAATTGTTGATGTCATTACAAGAAATAAAATTGGCAAAAAATAAAATAATAATAAAATAAAATAAAATTAAAAAATTCACAAAATGTTCACATTAATAATCAAAGATAATATGTCAAAAATAAAAATAATAGTTTAAAAAACCAAACACGCCCCAACTAAAAACTGGAAAACAATTTCTACTCAAATTCTAACTCACTTAATATGTACTTAAATATACCACCAAAATCACAATCATATTATATATGCATAATTTTAGACGTATGTCTATTTGTTTGTTACTCCTTCACGCTAAGACAGCTGAAAAAAATTGGATGATATTTGACACACGGATAAACCATATCATGGACAAAAATATCCCACGTGCTATCGTGGGATATTTTTATCTCAGGAGTATGATCACGCGGACGAAGCCGTGGACAGACGTAAGTTTCCTAATAAATAAAATCTATGTGCACTTAGAGCAGGTCGAAAGCTCAGTAGTATATGTTCAAGTACTCAACTGCAGAAGTTTAAAAACAAGGGTCGTTTGTTAAAGGGTATGTAATTTCAACTAGTGCAGTGACTACACACACACACATACACAGAACCGACTAGTTCGAAATCTAATGTCTTTTGCTTCCTTTAATATTCTCTTTAGAAACTTTGCCCGTCCATAAACGGTTCGGTTCATAATGAAAATGGACTTTTTTTTATTGAAAAATGTGAATTTCTCCTGCATCGTCCATTTCACTCACACACACCTAGGTCTTAGACATCCAACTCTGAACAATTTCAATAATCTACGAGTATTTATAAAGAGTACTGTCAGAGTGGATATATAATGAGAAGACTTTTGTGCTCTAAATTATAACATAACTAGCGACCCGCCCCTGCTTCGCTCGGGTGCAATATTATACATATAAACCTTCCTCTTGAATCACTATATGTATTAAAAAAAACCACATCAAAATCCGTTGCGTAGTTTTAAAGATTTAAGCGTACATAGGGATATAGGGACAGAAAAAGCGACTTTGTTTTATACTATGTAGTGATATATCGTTAGAAGCACTACATGTTTTTATTAATAAAATTATTTAATCTGCCTAGTGGTTTGACAGCTATCTTGATTTCTGTGACATTAGAAATCCATCTCCTTGTCTTCGTATCAAATACCTGTTTTTATAACGCACTAGCTTTTGCCAGCGGCTTGGCCCGCGTACATAAAATATAGCCTATGTCACTCAGGAATAAAGCAGCTATCTATCGGTGAAAAAATTTTATCAATCGGACCAGTACTTCCAGAGATTATCCCCTACATACAAACTTACAAATTTTACCTCTTTATAATATTAGTATAGATAAACCTTGAAAAGTATCATAATAATGATTAAACGCGAGCCTTTACATAATAAAATTAAAAAAGAAGTTAGCAAGTTGATAAGAACAATAGCAGAAATGCAAAATCTTTCGATATCACAATATCTAATTTCGTATTACGTAATGTTGAACGTATGTATCATTTTCAATTTCAATAAGACAGTATGGCACTATTACTATATTAAACACCACTGTTAAACTATTTATTGCTTGTAAAAATATCGTGTCACCACTCCAAGTTAATAAACAAAACCACAATTTGTAAATAAACAAATAAAACCGACACAGTAACCCGCCTCCAAATCGCTATTCAAAACACACAACATTGAAAACTCATCCACGAATCGATTCCGTGTGGAACGCGCCTTATAAATAACCCTTCCAATGCGCACCTATTTATAAAAGGGCCCTAAAAATTGGTATCGGCTGCTCTGAAACTGAAATAACAACACTTGAGATGCATTACAAGCGGCACCGAGTTCGTTGCATCCACTCGACTGCTAAGCGGGCTAATTTATCATATTGTATGAGTTTCATGTACTTGAGCGATTGTTAGGATACGGTTAAGACGTTGTTGTTCCTTGTGGGTTTAGTGAGATGTGTGGAGAATATATCTCTCACACAATATTATCATATAATTAAAATACTAATCCAGTTACTGCGATGGAAATAGCTTAAACAAACATGCAATTCAAGAGCAACGTTTTTGTGGAAAAGCAAACAAGCGACTTTTAACTCACTTTTTTTATACAAGGAGTTGTGTCTTAGTTTTAATTACCATTATATTCAAATCTCTTCTTAGAACCTTAGTAAAATATTGTTTATTAACTTATCAAATTTATGTAGCGAGTTATTTATTTTTATTAACTTGAAAAGTTAATTTACCGTCAACTAAACTTCACGACTTCGCCATACCATCCACAGTCTGTATCAATGTTCTATCGTAAACAATTTTCACAATACATATTTTAATAGCGCGTGAACAGGTACAGCTATAATATACGAAGCTGTAAATCATAGCTTAGCGCCGATACAGCGGGCGGGGCGCGGAAGCGGCGATATTTCAGAGTGACCCCCGCTGCGGGCGCGAGCATCACCGCCGGCTCCACGGTGACCCCCACTGCGGGCGCGAGCATCACCGCCGGCTCCACGGTGACCCCCTCTGCGGACTGCACGCGGGGCCTGACACACGTGGCCGTTATTGTACGAAACTTTCCAAGGGATCGAAAAAATGAGATGTAGTGTTTATGACAAAATAAAGTTTTGCTAGGTTTTCGTAACACTTAAGTCTTTAACTCCTTATCTGAGCTTAATGTTGGGAAAAGTTTGATATAGTTCTGATAAAAAATCTGCAATGTAAAAAGTTTCATTTTTAAATTAACTGTTTCACAAAAACCTGTCGCTGTTTTATAAAACACGAATTTTCCGATATCTACTGATTTTCAGCTTACCCACCGTTTTTCAAACCAATAAATAACATCAACATCGAATTCGTTACAAACACCGATACACACGTAACTCACGCACGTCCAAAACAAACGAGCGCTGGGAAAAAATTGTCCACAAACCAAAACAGAGAGTGCGTCGATGCAGAGACGGGTCGGATGCAGCGTCGCGACGCCAGTCGACCGGCGGACGCCGCGCGCGACGCCCGCCGCGCCATGTGACGCGCTGCCGGGACACGCCGCCATGACCGAGGGGGCGGCGCGGCCCAGGCCTCCGCCGCCCCGCAAGCCCGACTCGCTGGCGCTCGCGTGGCCGCGCTGGGAGGACCCGCCGCCGCCGGCGCCCGACAACCAGCGCCCCACGCCCGCTCACCTCAAAGACTTCGATGGCTTTAGCCCCTATACGCCGCCGAATCCGATACAGAACGACCGGCGTCCGCGACGACCCCAGAGCGTGGTGTCTCCCAGACCCCCAGTGAACCACCTGGCGCGCCGGCCGCACTCCATCGGCTCCGTGGACGATGAGTGGGGCCCGGTGCCGCTGCTGGCGCCCGTGCCGCGGCGGCTGCGGCCCGGCGCGTTGTGCACGCTGCCGCGCGCCAGCCTGCTGCCGTCCTCTCGTAGTGACTATCAGTTGCAAAGACCGGCGATTATGACGAACGGTTACGGTGCCGTGCCGCCGTCCACCTCGCGCCGGCTGTCGCTGCCCGGTGGTGTGCAGAACCCTCCGAAGACGTCGGCGACGTTCCACGGGCTGTCGGCGCTGGTGGGCGCCTACCCCTCACTGGGCACGCCGTGCACGCCCAGCACGCCGGCGGCCGTGCGCGAGGCCGTGCGCCACCTGCTGGCACAGCCTCGCAATGGATTCCCCATCATGGATCAAAAGTTATCCCTGTTCATCGAAATCCTGGACGCTCAGGAACGATTCTCACAGGTAACGTGTGTTCAGTGCTTCCGATAAACCCTGACAGGTAGATCTGGATTATAAGGTAAAATCCGTGTTTGCGCTCATTATTTCGGTCCCATACGTTTTATCCGGTGGTGCGATATTTACATCGGAATTGTCACAAAAATATTCAATGTGTGAACAAATATGCAGAAAAGGTTACAATTTATTAAATAAAGGCGGCCCTCGAAATGGTTGAGCGCTAAATTGAATCGGTCGGGACAGTGTTGTGATAGTGTTAACAGCGAAATTAATTGCAAGTAATTACTGGCATTAGCGGGCGATAAAGCCGCCAAAAAATTAATTGTTTGGAAAATGATAATGATTATTCAAAAGCGGCATCCGTTGTTTTCAGTGATAATGCAAATTCGGGTCGTGTTAGGAGTTAACTTCGGGAGTGTCGGAGGAAGTTGTGTTCCGTCTCAATCATCCCGCTGAGAATTTATAATGCTTGCGAATACAATGTTATATTGAATAATCCAATACATGAGTCTGCCCTCGTCACAAGTTCGAGTCAACACTTTGAAGTTTGGAAAAGCTTTTAAAATGTTGAAATGACTGAGACAGTGTATTGTTGGGAGGAGTTATAATGTATGGAGCGTATTAAGTCGTAGTGCTAAGTTAAAGCGGGGGCTTGTAAGACATTTTGCTCATAAAATGTGAGATGAGCGTTTTCAGGCGAGCAGCCTCCCGGCAGAATGTAGGCATGCTTTTGATACGCGTCTGTGTGTGTGTGGGACGTATGTTTCATATGTGAAGCAAGTTTCGTTATTCTGTTTGCGAAGCTCTGCTTGCTACGTATGCACATACATTGTACGCATAATGACGGCAAAAGTATTGAGTGCGATTCGAAGGCTTTCGTTCATTACTTTCTGGAAAATTTTGCGCAAAATGAATGGGAATTATGAAAACATGTTCCTGTTTATAAAAGCTCTGAATATCTGCATAGTGCTAGAGTTGTGGAACTTTACATTGAACTGAATAAATCGACAGATTCTATGACTGGATTTCAATATTTGCTTCTCAAAGTTATTTTGGTGTTTATTGAATTCAAAATTAAGTAAGTAATCATTTATTGCGGAAATAAGATGAAATAAGATTAGCAACCAATAAGACTGGCTATTTCACATAAATAAGATCACTTGTCTTCAAACTAGGAAAAAATCCTTCACACAGTTTTTTTACTACTTTATCTGTTTCTACCCGTTAGTGGCTGTAATTGGCTCCATGTCTCTTATACTATTGTTATCCTTTAATTATAGCTGTTGGTTCTCCTATGATAAAATAAATAAGTGAACGCAGACCAGTAATAACAAGTCGTCCCATACAGCTGCACTCCATACTACATACAAGAAACATAAACATGTATAATCAATACAGATAAAATGTACTTGTAAAAAAAAACATATTTCAAATTCAGTTTAAACATATACTTGATGCAGCCTCCCAACAGAGCCTCCATACAATAGAAACCCATTCAAGCTCACCTACCAATTAAAATAATGTAATTCAGAACAAAAACTCGTCCGTTTGACAATATTGAATTCAATTAAAAAGTACGTTCTAAAACACTTGGGTGAAAGAACCTGAGTTCAGTCCCACGGTATTGTCGGCTGGATTTCATGGCGCCCACTCGACCCGGTTTGGAAGAGGCTTTTGTTTCAATATGAAAAATTACTGAAACTGAAAGAACTGAAATGTTGGGGAAAGTATTACATCTTGTGTTGGAGGTGTTCATTAACCTTCGCGTGACAATGTCGAGAGGTGTTCCGCTGAGGGAAGGGAATTTATTTCTAATGAAAGTAAAAGGGAAGATATTTTGTTACACTTCTCAGTATTTCCCAAAAGTGACATTTTTTTTTTCAACATTGCTCCAGAAAAGATAGTCGATGGGGATGAAAGGTTCTGCAATGTTGATCGCCGGAAGGCGCAGCGTTGGACGACCTCCCTCAAGATGGACCGATGATCTGAGGGTCGCGGGTATCCGATGGATGCGAGACGCACAGAATGGGTTATTATGGCTACTCTTAGGAGAGGCCTATTTCCAACAGTAGACGTCTTGTGGTTGTTGTGCTTTTTTTACCTAGCATTTTATTTTTTCTAAATATTTTCGTTACAAGAACCGTATATTTTTTATCGAGATATTTATAAAGTTACCAGGCCTAGTTCACTGCTAACAAACAATTCCACCCATAATAATATTATTTCCGATGAAAGTTAAGCGAAAATTTAATGAATTCTAAGACTTAAAAGTCCATATTATCAAAAACCTCAGCCAACCTCACTCTTCTACACAAAACTCGAATATAAGTAAAACCTCTATAAGTACACTCAAAACTGTGCGCAATAAGTATAAACTTCGTTCCTAATACCGCCTAAAAACTTCACCGACTTGCGTCTGCTAAGTCCTGGATACGGTTCAACTTAAGTTGTAAGCTAGTAAGCCTCATCCAGCATTAAATACATCCACAGAACAAACTTTTGTAATAAAGCTATAGATTTGACGTGAATAACACTATTCATGAATAAGTATTCATGATTTTAATATACCTCTGTCGGAGTGAGTCGGTGAAATGTAGCGCTACGAATTTCGTAGCACCGTAGCGCGTAGCACCAGTTCGTAGCCATGTGCTACGAATAGGCTATAACTATTTTACTCGGGTTTAATGTATTTCGAATCCTCGTTGGCTTTTGGGGATCGTGAAATATGACCATGAGTATATGTTCACGACTGTTGGCCTGGGAAGGGCAGGCAGGGATCTAGGGTGTTCGCATTGTTGGACTAAGAACGTTGAACTGGGACCTAGAGCTGTTCTGAAAGTATTTTATTCTAATAAGTTTCATTTAATTTTAACATTTCCTCTGTGTCTTGAGCCCGTTCACAAACATTTAAATTCAGATACTCAAAAACACCTACATTTAGATCTTTCTGTAAGCCATCGTAATACTTGTTTTGTGAGTGAATCGAACCCGCGTTATGCAGCCTAATAACCAATCGCTGAACCTCTGCACCAACAAAGACATTTGTCAAAACCATATCACAGCATATCATTCATAAATCATATCATATCATATTTTTTTAAAATTTATTTAGCCTATAATATTTCCCGCTGCTGAGCAAAGGTCTCCCTCAACTTCAAACTACCTTCGAAACTAGCTTTTACGGCAGGCGTCGAGGTCAACCCGCCAGCCCCTTCCCAGCGATACAGATTCATTTATAAAAAGACTTAAGACTTACTTATTTTAAGTCGTCGACCGCATCGTCGCTTTCCATCAGGTGAGATAGCGGTCAAGCGCAAACCTATCAACAGTTAAAAGAAAAGAGCGATTCAATAAATCGGTCTCACCTCTAAACTAAATGTAATAAATTCAATACACAATATGAAATCACAATCACTCCCCGCCAGCTCGACACGACTCCCATATTGCTTTTAGTTACAACTTTTTATTGACAAAACTTTTCTGAACTTTTTATTTATTGTACATTTCTCGGAAATTGTTATTTGATGGATTTGTAACAACTTAGTATAAAGTAAATGTTATGTACATTATATTGTAGTTTGGAGTTCGATACTGAATATATTTAACGAAGACGAAATTTTTGAACGCGATTTTCAAACATTACAGAATATATTTCAACTGAAAAAACAAATGTTTAGAGTTATGAAAAACAAGTAAGTTTATGTTTTTCTAAAGAATAATCCAGTAGTATCAGACAACAATACTTACACGAACCTTATAATACGTAAAATTTACCAGTACCTGATCTTAATGATACCTCAATATTTTTAAATAATTATCTCTTATTAATTATAATATGTGCAAGTCTTTTTAACGTAAAGTTGACTAGAGAACGCCTTGAATATAATACTTGAATATAAAACTATAAATAAATACATTGCAGTTTAAAATAAATTACGTAATAAAACTCCACAGAAACAAATCCAGCAGCATTTTTTGACCCTATAGATAGTAATAACTAATTAAGATTTTTTAATTATTTAGACACTTTACTTCTTAGTACTAGAAATCTCACACAGTTAATGTTAATCGCAGTTCTAAGTTCAGTCCCAACTGGCTGTGCCATCGAAACCTAAATTCCTATACTCCATAAAAACTGTTTTAACAAAACAACTGGGCAATAATATTATTACGACAAATATCGTTAAATAATAACACAGACCTACATCGAGATGTTGTTTTCTAAAAATAAAACTTACTTTAACAATAACAATACTCGTTAGCAATGTGTACCTCATATTGTTCGGTATTATTGTTGAATGTTTCTTTTTTATAGTAATACTAGTGACTGATCCTGGCTTTTCTTGACTGTAAATTTTGCACACAAACCTTCCCAGTTCGTTCTATTAATGGAAACCGCATTAAAATTCGTTACGTGATTTAGCGATATGATAAAAATACAGACGCGAAAAGCGACTTTTTTTTGCGATGGAGAAAATCATCGTATGACAAAACCCACTCATGGGTGGAGCGGGAGATAGAGTCAGACTCTTACTGACTAAAAACCCCACCCCGTTCCTTCTAGCCTTCATACCGGGGCACAAGCTCCCTTTCAGACAACCCTCTCCCCAGTAGGCTTCGACCCAGCTGGGCCCCTCCTGCTGCTGACAACTCCTTGAGGCGCGCGGGAACAGTGCGCGCCTTCGATGTCTTGGACTCGGTCCATTACCGGACGATCGGACAGCGAGCTACCCATGGCTCGCCGTCCGCGAGCCCGCGTTTACGGTGGCCGGAAAGTGAAAAGCGACTTGCTTATTATGTTTGTAGTAAAGATGCTGCTAGCGGCTACCACCGTGAGATAGTAGAAACATGTCCCAAGAGAACATACTCCTAGGATAAAAAATATCCTATTGTGGTATTCCAGGACATAGTCTACTCATGTGTCGAATTGTTCAGTCGTGCGAGCAGGATAAGGTAACAAACACACACATACAAACTTTTGCTTTTATAATATTCACCAGTAACCATAAGTATTTTTTTCATGCTAGATAGATAAGAATATTAAAGATTCAATGAATTCCCTGCCGGAGTCTGTGTTTTCTGATAGCTATAACCTAAGGGTCAAGTCAAGAGCGAATAGATTGCTTCTAGGCAAGCGTGTTCCATCGTCGGCTACATCATTGCTTATCATCAAGTGAGATAGTCCAACGCAAGCCTACTCATTCATAAAAAAAATGATCATTGGACTTGTATCTGAAATCTCGGTCAAAATACGTCGCAGGCTATTTTACAGTCGTACGAAGGGTGGCCGTAGGGGAGGGGGGGGGGAGAGGGATAAACCATTGCCATGTTTAGAAGGGAGAGCTGAAAAGAGCGATTTCATATTATATGGATAGCTGGTATTTTGAGCATCTTGTGCAAAATCACTACTCTTTATTTTTATTTTTTTTAAAGAATCGGGACCTTAATAAAATGTAACAAAATAAATTTATTTGTACACAAGGACAATTTAGGTGTAAAAAATTGTATGAGAATACATTCTTCCATAGTAAGTATGAGACACACAAATTGTCTAAATCACACTAATATCATGAAGACGATGTGTATGTGTGTTTGTTACTTCTTCACGTTCAAACGGTTGATCAGATTTAGATAAAATTTGACACACAAGTAGACAATGTCCTGGAGTAGCGTATAGTATGAGAGTATAAGAAAAAGTGAAAAGTGAGTAGGAGAAAAGCTGCTGGCAGACGTTAGCATAAATTATAAATATTATAATCAGCCATACAATGTTCCCACTGCTGGGACTCAGGACTCCTCTTTAGGAGATATAATGGGCCATAATCCACCACGCGGACCCAGTGCGGGTTGCAGAAATTACGTTATAAAATTTATATAAAAAAAAATACTTTTAGAAGTCGTACATTTATGCAAACAACTCAATAATTTATAAATTCTACAACACCATCAGTTTTCAACCAAGTTACGCTATATTACACATATATGAAATACATAGCAATAAATATAGATATGAATAATATAGTAAGCACCGGTGACGTCACCGCTCAGGCTGCATTTAGATATTACGCTGAATATTCGAGTGCTTGCCATCGCATCCAGCTTCCAAGCGTTCACTTTATTTAGCTCAGTTTAGATGTCGAGGCCTCGTTAGAGGTTTTATGCTGATTTGATATCAAACTGGGTTTATGTAAGACGTATCGAGGTGGCAGGTTGTGACCTGGCAACATAGCGTGTAGGTTTATTATCTGAACAAATTTTTTTTGAGCTTCAGAAGCTATTCCTGTGGCCTCTCCTATAGGAACTATTCATTTTTTCCAGATAAAATTTATCTTGTTTCATTCTGCGATATGTATTTGTCTTTATCAGTGAAATGATTCAAAATCGGACCACTTTTTTTTATAATATAGTACGTAAAGATAAAGAGGTCGTGATTAAAATAATAACAACTGCATGAATCAATCTCTAAAGTTAATAATAATGATTTTTCCTATATTAGTATATCTTTCATACTTACAGTAATTTAATTTATATTGCAAACTTTTAAGATACGTTTAAACACTGAACACGGAAAGATAACATAGAGGAGAACTGAACCCTAAGGGTCAGATGAGCTAACCGCAACCAAAGTGAATGCTTATACTTCTCTGTTTTCAAAGAGCTTTTTGACCTGTAGCGAGACTGTTTCAGGCTAACAGTCATGTTTTAATTTTTCTATTGAATGCAAGAGAAAAAAAAACCGGTGCTAAAAATATACAATTTCTTTTTTAGTAAATCCGAAATCTGAATCGATTCCAACAATTTTTACGCCATGTTAAATTTTTTCTAAAAATACTTAAAAGTGGTCACCAGTTGGACACCGCCGACACTAAGTACAACATAAGTCCCGGCAGATGCAGTCGCCCTGGTGGCCTGGTGATCGTGTATTTGTGCGGCCAACCAGGTAACATAACAAGCTTATAACTTCGTGATTTTTCATCTCTCTTTCACTTTACATACAAATATTAGACATACGTGTTTCGAGTTTCACATACACTATAATATTGTATGTCGTACCAATTTTTTTGTTTAATCCCTGTTTACAATATTTATTCATCACCATTTCAGCCATAAGACATGTCCATGCGATTACTGCGACCCTCACCAGGTCATCGATTCAACTTAAAACTGTTTTCCCAAACAACCCCTACAAATAAACGGAATTTAAAAAATGACGACAAAGCTTTTAAGACTCTTTCTTATCCACACGTTATCTTCGACATAAAGCTATCCCCCTGTATACAGGGTGGATGAAAAGAGTCAATATAATGTCGTGGACACTCTGTTTGTCCGTCTTGCACTAAAGAAAACACGGAACGGTGGCGCTGTCCGTCCCCAGCAATTAGTGAAGACCGATACTGGGTTTTATATCACACGACAACTTTACTGTCTTAAAGTTTCAAGACATATTAAGTTTTCAGTAGGAGTTGTTTCTCTGAAGAGGTCTAGTTCTTGTTTAGTTTGAAATTTATTGAATTTTAGTTTTCAATTAATAAATAAAATGTCGACTAATTGAACAAGAGGCTTAGAGTGTCTGTTCACGTAATGGGTTTTGTAAACTATCTGCTTTCTACTGTAATTTAGGTTTCTAAAAGTAAGTCTGATTGAAAAGATTTAACAATTTTTCAAGTTAAATATTTGATTAAAATTAAAACGTTAAAAAATAAATAAAAGTATTCAGCACATTTTTACACCTATAGTAAAACTGGGCAAGTGCGAGTCGGACTTGTGTTCTGAGGGTTCCGTACAAACTTACTTATATAGGTAAATAGTTCAATTTCGGAATAGAGTATCGGAAGATTTTTCAGGATTGCAAAAAAAGGTTACGTAGAGCAACTCTACAGTTTTCAGATTTATTTCTCTACGTGTACTATGAGATCTTGCTTTATGCCAAATTTCAGGATTCTGGTTCAACAAGCAGTACACTATAAAATTTGATTTCCTCGAGAGTGTCGAACTTAACTTTAACTTAAAAGTTAGATTTTTTACAACTTCAAGAGTCCGCAAACCTGAGTATATAGGTTTAATTTCAACTCGATATCTTCACGAAGTCTCGAGATAATAGGTCTTGACAGACAGACGGACAACAATGTAGATGTATTCTAGGTTTAAGTTTGTATACCATAATTATAGTGTTATCTCATTGTGTGTACCTGTGTGCCAAATAAACGTGTTTTCTTTCTTTCTTTCTTTCTAAAGTGATCCTTTAAGGGTTCCGTTTTTTGCTTTTGAGGTATGGAACCCTAGTAAGCAACCTATCCCAAATATAATTACTAACTTTTATTGTATTCTTTTTCATTGTACCCACTCAACTCATAACCGTAACAAAATCCGACATAAAAACATTATTCAGGCGCACATCACTCATGACTCCAAACAGTCAAATCAAATTATTCTAATTTTCAAACAAAGCCACACGTTTCATGCATAATTCCCTTCAAACGCCAAACTTAATGAATACTCTACGAAACAATGCAATGGGTTCCGGCATTCCTAAAAAATCCATTTCAAAATCTGACTACGGTTGGAATTCCGAAATTCCCGTATCGTATCGTCGTCGTGTCGTATCGTGGGTTGTGAAGGGGAGCTCTCTCGCTAAAAGCAAGCGTGGCTTTTTCTATTTTGTTTCGTTTGAGTTAAAATTAGTGCGCGTTTTAGCGGCCCGGCCACACGTACTGGTATGGACAGAACTAATGCTTTCAAACTTCAGACTATTCTTATTAAAATGGTCACGTTTAAAAGAGAGAATTTTCAAAACACGTATGCATACCGTTCATAGATGTTTTCATACTAGAGTAGATAGAGTCTATGTTTCTTCCAATAAAGGTAGGTTAATTCGATGTTAGGTATTTATCACTGTGACTTATGTCGTTTGCACTCGCTTGCTTGAGAACAACAAGCAATGGGTAGCTCACCGTCCGACCTGTCTGGTAATCGACCGGACTGAGCCCAAGTCGTCGACAGTGTCTCCACGTGCCATCTAAGATATGTCAGCAAATCGTAGGGTCCCAGCATAGCCGATACCCGCTAGAGCGTATAAGATTTTCTGAAAAGGGAACTCTTGATCTTTGAACGCAATGGGCAACTGAGCGACACAGACCTATTAGTCAGTAAAAGTTTGACACGTTACAAATTTTGTTTACACTATTCACCCTTCTATTAATTGAAGGAATGAAATAGAGCGTACTTACGTTAAGTACGCTCCCTACACACGCCGTAGTAAGTAGTCTGATATTTCAAGATTATGCTGTACTTTTTAAAATCGTCAATATTTATTTTATAACAGATAATAATACCACGATTGTTACTTTAAAACAATCTTATCTTCAGAATCAGAATCAAAATGATTTGTTTGTAAACATAGGTGTGTGAGGTGTTACAGGTAGATCCTCCATATTTTGCCCAGAAGCGTACAAATATACCTATATAATTAACATTTTCTATGTATACTTACGACATCTTTATTAATAATATTTGATCCAATCCACGATGTGCAATTGATTTATTTTGATGGACTGGTCTCGGTCTAGTAAAACTTCATAGTCGACGGCTCCAAAACTCAATGATCTATCACGAGCTCACGACGTCGACGTCTCCACTCTATCATGAATCATAATATCCTTCCCCATCCGACATCTAGTTCCCAGCTTTAAATAGTTCCCTAATAACAGCCATCCACAATTTATTATCTCGTTAGGAACGTTTCTTCTCAACCGAAGCTCGTCGAGAGAAAAATTAAAATTTATTCTTTCACTGAACTTTAATCCTTTGATGAACGCTTTTTGTAAAAAGAATATCTTTACGCTTGCTTTGCCTCGTGCGAGTATGAGCAGAGGTAATCGCACGAATGATTGCTTTGAATACATTTTAGGTTATTTTTCGTAGATGTCGTAAAAGTATTCAACAAGCAGAACATGCTTATGTGTAACCTGTACTGGATGTACTTCAGATAGATACAATAATACTAGTTTTTGTCAGCAACTGCGCCTACGTTAATCGTCATCAGCTGGAAGTCATTTCATCTACTGTTGGACATCGGCCTCCCCCAAGTGCCGCCTTATCATCATATTTATTCAGATCATATTTATTTCCTTGTTATTTATATATTCGTTATTGATTCTTTATTTATTTTGCATATTTTTCTTTTTCCCTACGACAATTTTATTTATTGAATTTTACTTGTTTAAAAAATTTTTGGCACACAGCACCGCGTGCCGACGTCTCTGTCAATATTTTTACGGCCTACGCTGAAAACTAGCGCCGTAGACTCACCGCTTTTAACGCTGTGGACTCGGCATTATGCTGAGCGTTCGGCCCTTTTGCTCGGAAGTGGCGCATGCTTTTTTAAATGCACTTAAAAAAAAATTGTAAATACTTTTTGGCCATTCCGGCAAATAAAATGTTTTTCTTTCTTTCTTTCTTTTCTTTCCTTAATGGCTGATGCTGCTCATTTTACATCCATTAGTTTCCCGCGACCCTTATCAGGTCTTCAGTCCATCTTGTTGGAGGCCTTTCAACTCTGTGTCTTTTTTTATCGCTCGTCTTCCGGTATGTGGGCACTACTCCAGAACCTGCCGGCCCCGAAACCAAGTTTGGCGATTCTTAGGGCACTGCGGATTTCTTCATTTCTGCGATCACGCAAGAAAACTCCTTTTCCATTGCCTTTTCGGTGATTTTTAACTATTGCTTAATAATTTTAACTTTGGAAATTGTCTACGTTAATGTAGAATATTATCCCAACGGAATTATTTCTTTGGGAAATAAAGCATTCTAGGTGCTATTCTAGAACACGGTCTACTCTATCCAAAATTGTTTAGGTGTTTGAGCGTAAAGGAGTAAGTAACAAACATATACACATGTGCCATCGCGGTCATTACTCCATAATAAAAAATAAAAAAATCACTTGAATCCTGCGGCGTGGCGCGTGAAGTTTTCATTTCAAAGCAAGCAAAAATGAACTTAGCGGTGGTCAGGCGGAAGTGTCTTTGATTTATTGGTATGATGTGATGAGTGTGTGATAGACTAACAAATTGGAAAGTTGTATATAATAGCTAAGGAATTAGACTATCACAGCCTTACAAAGTCAGTATGACAACAAACCTCTGAACTCAGTCTCTCGATCCCCTGAATGACCCTTCCACAAACGAGAGGTAGGCTCATAAAGACACCATGCCACCACAGGTCGCCAACCCATTGGTATAATCCCGTCATTGTCTCTGACAGCTATGGGAAGTCATGGGGGAATATAGCTGTCTATTTCTCAAGTAGCGTCGTATACCTACTATCATGCTTCATAACACTATTTGTGGATCGTTCTCACGCACGAAAAATTTGTGAACAGAATGATGTTTTTTTTAATGACTGAAGGACTTACTTATAATTCTGTACGTGTGTTTTCACCTAACTTCTTGCTAAACGGCTTTACCAATTTGAATGAAATTTTGTGTGTATATTTAAGCGAGTCTCTGGATGGTTTGAAAATACAATATTGAACCCGGTAGTAGGCGCTGTAATCGTGTCCTCAATATCTTTAAATCTGACTTCTACGACCCAGAAACTATGAAGACCTTAATATTCTTTGGCAAAACTGGTGTCAGGTATTTATCGCTTTCTGCTATCCGTGAACCGAGACCAACTGTCTTTTGTACTTTCCGAGAGGCGGAGGAGTGTCGGTATGTACCTAATGGATGGTCACCAATCCACAAACCGGCCTCGGCAAGCGTTGAAAGACAGAAAGAAAATCCCGTGCATCTGTTCACACGATGCCATCAAGAATCTTGTACTACTAGTACTAGTACTACTACTAGTACTCATTAGCAGCTTACTGTGAGCAGTTTGATGCTAGCAATCCAATACACACACATCCTCATACATATTTTAGGGGCAATAACAGCGCACACTTAGCAACAGTATGAGCCTATCATCGCCGCCGTAAACCCGCTCATTACACCGTGTTTATTTACCCATCACGCCGTGGTTTTTCCCATAAAGTTGCTTCGATCGCCGCCGTTGGCAGCTGCCCACGGGATCGTGCCAAAATGCGTGACATTATACTCGTAGCAGAGTAGATGTGGTCATTGTCACGCCTATAAGGGAATTACTGACATGATGGCTGATTCAGTCGACATTTTCTTGAGTTTCCATTTTGTCAGCAATTACCAATAACGATGGCACAGTTGGCACAGTGGTTCGTGATTGGCTGCTACGCTACATCGCGGGTTCGATATCTCGCTCGAAACAAGTATTTGTAAGGCCTATAGATAGTTGTTTCGGGTCTAGAGGTCTTGTGTATGTGAGGTGAGATGTTCGTGAACAAACCCACGATACAAGAGTAGGGAATACATAGTGCAGGTCAATGTTTTCCTAAAAAAAAACTGACCAATCTAATTTTATTTATAATATTTAAGACGAAAGTTTGTATGTTTGCGTGTAAGTTGGTTTCTCCTTTACGCACGTACGCACAAATGAATAAACGATTTTGGGTGGATTTGATACAAGAGCAGATCATGTCCTGCAACATGACAAAGGATACTTTTTATCCCTGGAGTTTGTTCCCTTGGGATATTTTTTTACTTTCAAACGGTCGATCACTAGCAAAAGTTTTAAAGATTGATAAAGCCCAAAATTGGATTGACACGCGTTACCGGAATAGCACTACGTGGTCAATCCCTTACATTTTGAGTTTTCGTCTATCGCTGTTAGTGATGATTGTTGGAGTATCTAAAATCTTTTGATAAGATATTTTAGAGATTGTCGGTATCAAAAAATAATAAATGGCTGATTGATAACACTAATATTATAGCCATAGGTGGAAGTTTTTATCTATATAACGTAAACGGATTTCGGTGAAACTTGGTGCACGGGTAGAACATGTCCTGAAATAATGCATAGAATAATTTATATCCCGGGAGTATGTTCCCTTAGGGTAATATTCTACTATCACGCTGACCAATCCTTAAGGTAGGTCCAAATCGTCACGCCATCTTCTTCTGGGCCTACCGCGTCTCCGGTTCCTGTCCTGCTGCTCGGAAACCATTTAATACTAACACATAATAATACATTTTTAAACACTCTGTAGGCTCTCACCCTCTCGTATGAAATATATACTTTACCTTAAATATAAGTGACAGTTTTACCTTTCAAAGGTAACAAATAATGTCAAGGAAAATAATATAAAAGCCATTTTTCCAATTGTATCAATACCCAATACGTATGAGTATGTGGTTTAGTTCACAAAAATGTTATTTTGTTATTGTTTATTACCCGCACGACACCCTGGAGGGAGATAGCCGTAATAAAATTATAGCATTTTACTACGTGCTTCGAGTTTTTCACACGTTTTCCTGTGAAATACTGTAATAGGTGTGTTTATTTGAATTTGGTGTCATTTTTGTTTGGTCTAAATGCTTTGTAATCACTGAATAACTCTGATTACGTTTCCGAAAAAAATCTATAGTATTTTTATGACTTTTACAGACTGATGTTCCCCATCGATTGATTATAAAATATTTAGAGAAATCAGTAAACTGACTAAGGAACATACTACATAACCAATTAATCGAAAATTTTCGAAAGGCTGAGACCTCTATTATAAAGTAGCCTTTGCCCGCGGCTTCGCCCGCATACATAAAATGACACTCAAGGACAAAGCAGCTTTGTATCGGTGAAAAATTTTTCGCAACTGGACCAGTAATTTCAGACCAAAAAAACAAACTTTATACATCATGATAACATCTTCAAACCCCGCTAAGTCCAGTAGTGGGTGGATGAGTGTATGTATACAGTCTCGTTTGCTTCATTAAATATTCTTAGAATATAAATACAACAGAAAAATACTTGTTATCTAAACAGTTCATCAATAAATATACAAAAATAGAATACTATTAGTGAAAACAATATCGGAATCAGTAGAAAAACAAACGAGATATAACAATTTCCAAAAAATATATTTGTTCCTCTCGTCAAAACGCCATTTTCTGCGACAGCCGTACGGATGTGATGAAATTTGACGTCAAATGTCATGTCGGACTTCTCTTTCTTATTAGCAGCTTTGAAGTTTAATAAATTCGTTATCGATATTTCAAAAATTCTTTAATATTTATTTACTGGAGATAAAGAAGTATTAATTTAATAAATAAAAAATTGCATTCTTACGTTTTATTGAGCTAGAAAGCCCGTATTGTCCCACAGCTGGACAAAGGCCTCCCTTTATTCTTTTCAATTTTTTTTTTTATTGCTGATAGGTTCGCGCTTAACCGCTATTTTACCTGATAGAAAGCGACGATGCGGTCGACAATGGAGCGCGCTTACCCAGAAGTAACCTATTCATTCTTGACTTAAAGATTCCCGGGTTGTAGCCATCAGTGATTATCACTATTACTCGCTTTCTCCTTCCGATTTTCAATGAGGACATCCAGGTCGCCATCTCCTTTGTAGTCTGCCGTGGCCCCGCGTCGCTGTTTCCAGGTATCAATCCTGTGTTTTACAGGCCCACAGGTCATTAGACATGCGACAGACAAGTCCTGTCCCGTCCCATTTACGTTGGGTAGCCTTTTGAGCCCCATCAACGATTTGCGTTTTGGAGCGCAGTGTAGTGTTTCGAACGTGGTATCACGTAGTATTCTGCGCTCCATAGCTTCTTGAGTTTGTACTTTTGGGTTAATTAACTTAGTCTGTGAAAGAAATATTTTTTCTGAGTGAAGAATTAACGTTCTAAATATAAAATGTTAACGTTTTCCTCTTGAATCAGCCGTCTTTTAATATGTATTTCATGTTTTAATTCCCTCATAGATCATTTTTAATTCGACACTTCATTTGCCAGTAATACGATGCTTCAAAGCTACTCTCATACTAATTTACTGATGGATATACATTAAGAAATAATAATATACAGGAACACTTAAGTAGGCTTTTGATATTCTTGAAATTAGAGAGATGTTTTTTTAGAAAAAAATATATTTAAGGATAAAGAAAAGTGAAAATATTCAGAATTAATATCTTGACATTGTCATTGGTAGTACTTGTAAATTCTGTTCCATAAGAACAGTGTGGCCCTGTGGTACCTGAGGCTCTATGAGAGTATCTTTATTTTGAAAATTCCTTATAAGTAATGGTCACTTTTTCATTAAATTAATTCATGAATCCCCAAGCGACCACCGGTGGCCGCGCATCTATTGTCTTACTATTGTGTCTCTAATTGACGGTATCTGAAGGGTTAAACTAGATAAGGCGGTTTCCTAACTGATCATCCTGAGTAAGAATACCGAAACAAACTCAGAGGTTAAGTCTCTTCTGAAGTCCATACAGTAAACATGTAAAGGTAGGTCTACGTGATCGAAATTCAGCTCGAAGTGACGCGTTTGCCTTTCATCACACTAAAATAGCAAGATTCCATTCCTGAACTTGACCGATATCACCAACAATACAAATCAAATCGTTACATAACAGTTTTAATTTAGAAAGCTGTAGGTGTTACAACAACCATCACACAATTAAATTTTTTCAATGTTTTCCTTTCAAATTGTACAAAGACTGACTTCAAAGAAGACATTCCTTCCATACATCTTTATTTACAAACTTAAACACTGCGAGTACCAAACAGCTGCTAGTCAATTACCAACCTTACTGCAAACGAAAAAGATTGAGTTTAGCTGTGGCTCGTTTTATCAGGTGTAATCGTAAAATTGTGTTTTATAAAGTACAGTCGACGAAAATGATTCCCAATTACTAGTGTCCCCACATCTTGTTCCCCTTAATTCCTTTGTGAGAGTGGAATTAAAAAATAATACGCGTCGTAACAGGCCGTTTGATTAAGAGCTTTTTGATACGAATTTATTTCGAAAACTTGAAGGAGCTGTAATGAGATTGGTGCTGGAGGAATTGTATTTGAAAATTAACGGGATACTGGCTTTTATACTTTGAAGTAGCACCCACTCCTATTAAGATCGGAGACTCTACACTCGAAGTTGTGGACGATTACGTTTACCTGGGACAGACGGTCCAGTTGGGTAGGTCTAACTTCGAGAAAGAGGTCAATCGTCGAATCCGACTCGGCTGGGCAGCGTTTGGGAAGTTGCGCGGTGTCTTCTCGTCTAATATACCACAGTGTCTCAAGACGAAAGTCTATGACCAGTGCGTGTTGCCAGTGATGACTTATGGCTCCGAAACGTGGTCGCTTACAATGGGCCTTATAAGAAGACTCAAAGTCACCCAAAGGGCGATGGAAAGGGCTATGCTCGGAGTTTCCCTGCGTGATCGCATCAGAAATGAAGATATCCGCAGGAGAACCAAGGTTGCCGACGTGGCTCGAAGAGTCGCCAAACTTAAGTGGCAATGGGCAGGGCACATTGCACGCAGAACAGATGGTCGATGGGGACGAAAGGTTCTGGAGTGGCGACCACGTACCGGAAGACGCAGCGTTGGAAGGCCTCCAACAAGGTGGACCGACGACCTGGTCAGGGTCGCGGGAATCCGATGGATGCGTGACGCACAGGACCGGTCGTTGTGGCGACGCTTGGGGGAGGCCTATGTCCAGCAGTGGACGTCTTTCGGCTGATATGATGATGATGATGATGATGATACTTTGAATATTTAAATGAATTTTAAATTCTTTTGATTACTGTAGTTCCCTGCTAAACGTCAAGCATGTGTAATCAGCCTTATAATGTTTCCTTTGTTGGAGCTTTGGCCTCTCTAGGAGAGGGAATGGGCGGTAATCCACCACGCGGGCCCAGTGTGGGGTTGGTGGATGTCTTAAATTTTTGGTTCTGGGACAAGCCAGTTTTCACACGATGTCGTCCTTTACTGTTTTGAGAGCAGTGGCAGTGGTGATACAAAAAATTATACAAAGTAATGCAGGGTTGCAGGTAGGCCGGGTTTATACTTGTGTCCTACAACTCGTAATTCGGAATCATTACCACTGGGTCACCGCTGCTCCAGCATCAAGCATCAGGGTCAATTATTTTAATCTTTCCTAACTGCTTAGAATTTTGATTTATGCCCATTGAATTGCTACACACTAGCACCCTAAGTTATTTATATAAGTTTTTGACGAATTTTGTTGAGCTTTATGTCTAAATATATATAACAAAAAAACTTGTGATCCCTATAATACACCAAACAGTAGAAAATCATTCACTTTTTCATTTAATGTTTCCTAGGAATTGCTTGATAGCATGTTTGCACAGGACGCCATCGATTCGTTAGTTTTCAGCGCGGTTTTCATTCGATCCGTCTTTATTAGTGTTGGTGAAGCGCCAGTAACTATATTTACCCGCACATACCAACAGTTCCGTTGGATATTTGTGTGGCCGACTGTACCTGCAACTGACAATAATGGATGCTGTCGTGTGTCGATACGGATTTATAAAATACTATTAAAAGTTTTGAGATAAATTCTGAAAATGCATGTTTTTACTTTGTCTTTTAGAGTCGAATAATGGATTCATGGAATGTTATTTTTAATCCATTTTAGTGAGGTATGTAAAATAGTTCCTTTTAACCAAGATTTTTTTATGTAAGTCGGGTAATAAGTTTTTTTTTGTTTAAATTTGATATTAACTAATGCTTGACTGCGATCTCACCTGATGGTAAGCACTGGCAATATTTCAGGAAATGAAGCTATGGGACTAACTTGGAAACACAAAAACTTATATTTTCTCAAAGCAAATGTACCCTTCTTGAAATAGATTGGATGAATTTAAAGTAGCAAGACTGTATAACTTCATATAAGTAGGTATGTAACTTAATATATCATACCAAGTTTGCTCTTCCTTATAAACATCGATAAGAAAAAAGACAGGACCTAGTAGCTGCTCAATTCCTTTTAAAGATAAACTTGATAAAAATACTTTCCGAACTCCGGCAAAAAAACCTGTCAATAATTTCACCCCAAACTTAATACCCAACAAATTATTAAATAATTTAGCTGCGGATATTTTTTCGACCTAAAAAACGGAATAACATGTATACAGGCGTAATGATCCGTTCAACGATTTTGTTAACTCATCTCAACTGACCGTTTTAGGCAGACCTTCCCTGCCCTCCTTCCCGTCCACGTTTTAGGTCTTTGAAGAGGATTTTTTTGGGGAAACGTAGCTCAAAGTATACCAGTTGATATGTTACAAATTGCGTAAACAAGTTTAGTGGGTGCGTCAAATAAGACTGATGTACTTTTAACTTGGATATCAGAAGAGCATTAAGTATTTTATGGCTATGGAGAGCGATAACGTGATGATCAGTATTTTTAGCAAAAAAGATGCCTAGATTAGGGCTAAAATAGCATCTTAGTAAAGCCCTAATGTGTATTTAGCTTGTGCTTCCCTGTTATCAGCCTAGACAATCTAAAGTATTTTAGGGATAAGCCTGAGAATAAGTACTTGAATTTGGGTCAGAATAAGTAAATTTTTCGCAAATTTCACTCACCTTCATTTTGCCATAACCTGCTAAAGATAGCTTAACTGCATCTTCCCAAACCGCTTTATACGCTGCAGTATTAATACCTCTTTGGGCATCAGTTAAACAGGCCATTTCAAGCCACGTACAAACGTATTGCTGTTAAAAGTTGCAGCGCTGCATACGTTTCAGCAGATTACCGGTCCATTACTTACGTCCATCGAGAGAGTTCACTCTTTAGTCAGGGCGTTTACACGTTAAGAACTATATATAGCTCAGCTAGAAAATGTGTTTGTGGTAAAAATATTTTGCGATCCAAAAATGTTTCGGATTTAGCTTTCTGAATGTTTGTGACGGCTGTCTTATTTGCATGATCAATTTCTTTTGGTTCTGTAATTCCCAACCTGAGCCATTTTTTAGGTTTACTTTGCTTGTTAGTAAATAATCCATGACTATTTCAACAATTTTATTCCTAAGACCAGTCCTGTTGCTTATTTTCCCTAAAGTTGTGCAAGTTTCAGAGAATTAGTAGCATAATTGTTGTTGTCTAGTTTTTGGTATATATCTGTCTATCTATCTAGATTTGACCTTGCCTCTCTTTTCATTATCATTGTTATGATGAGGACCAAAACAACCTTATCTCTAAATGTATGTTCTTCATGACACACATCCCTATCTACATACGGTCTACCATCATGAAACATAATAATGTCACTTAGTGCTACACTTGGCGTAAGTGAAGTACACTCGAGAGCGCATCAGACGACCTTTTTGACAAATTATCATGTCGTTTTGTGCTCGTGATGAATGGCGCTCTCCTGACGATTTTGTGAGTACTCCTCATTTTGCTGGAGTATGCTGTGGAAAGAGTTAAGTATATGACTGATGGATAAATGTTTATACTAGTATAAGTACTTCTATGTGCTAACTATAGATTAGTTTTAAACCAAGCTCTCTTTGAACTAGTTTTAAACCCTGACTTAACTTTTTCAATATGATACACTTAATCGTCTGCCAATGAAGCATTTGTGGGTTAAATTATCTTCTAATGAGCCAAATAGGACACAACACTAATTCACGAAAACTATTAAGTAGGGTCGTAGAAACAAAGGCCGTTTATTGATTTATTTACGTCTATAATATGGACGATTAGATGAAACAGAATCTTTTATCAACTATTTTATTGATATACGAATATGGCAACACATTTGTAACCAAAAAAAATATTTGCTTATATTTATTACATGTTCAATAATAATAGTGGTTTTTTTTTTTTTGTTGACGGGGAAAATCATCATTGACGAAACCCGCTCTTGGGTGGAGCGGGAGACAGTGTTAGAGTCTTACTGACTAAAAACCCCGCGCCGTTCCTTCTAGCCTTCATACCGGGGCTCTAGTTTCCTTTCGGATAACCCCGACCCCGGTAGGCTTCGACCCAGATGGGCCCCTCCTGTTGCTGACAACTCCTTGAGGCGCGCGGGAACAGTGCGCGCCGTCGACGCCTTGGCTCGGTCCGGACAGTTACCGGACGATCGGGCAGCGAGCTACCCATGGCTCGCCGTCCGCGAGCCCGCGTCTACGGTGGCCGGAAATCGGGATCGGAATCCCGGCGGCGGCGGCGGGGGCGCCGTAGCCTGATGCGGACTGCCTCCTCCTTTGCTAGCATTACTGCTTCGCATAATAATAGTGGTACAACACAACAACGGTTTACCGACCAGTCAACCATTGGGTTCAAGACCGTGGGGTACAATAAAAAAATACTTATGTATACTAATAAAATAAAAATAAAATATATTATCATGCTAAAATAAACAAACTACAGCGACCAAACTAAATTTGAGAGGAATTTAAGTAGTAGTAGCGGGTTTTATGCTTGAAGGAAAAGTACGGTCACGTGAAAAGGAGGGTGAAACGCATGTTACTAAAAGAGTTATGAGTATATGTACATGTAGACGGATAGAGAGAAAGAGGGCAGCCAAAGAAAAGATGGAAGTATTATGTGACGAGTGATAGGGAAACATAGTCAGTGATAGTGAGACGGTCAAAAGAACAGACTGGACGAAAATAACTTGTTGCACAGACCGCAAGTGACATGGTACACGAGCAGAAAGGTGGTGATGATGCCTGAAAGACAATTTGCTCTCTGCTTTTTTGATATTAAAGGTTTTTAGTAATTAAAACTTAAAACTAATTCTCACCACCCACAAATAAAATGCTTTCTCGCCAAAATATACAACTTTACAAAAAAAACGCTAAATATCACAATTTGCATAGTGAAACTAACATAAAATTTCGTCCATTCTTCAAGTGTTCACCAGCGGTACCCAGGTGCACACTTGCGACTGCGAAAAAAAAGTCGCACGATTTTTCAACGCCACTCGTTTCCCGTCGCGCTGGCGATTTCGTGCAATTGACCTAATTATGACGTCGTGAAATTCAGCACTGAAAACTGTTTTAAAAATTATATTTTTCAGTTTCAGCTGAGCTTGGCACAAACTATTTAATTTTATGACTATTATATTATTATGGTTCTATTTGAAAACGAAACCTTTTCTTAAATGAAAAAGCCTAAGCTTCTGAAATATTTTTTTAGGTCAGCAGCGTTTTGGCTGGATTCTGAAATTAATCCTGAAGATGGTTGTCAGTCCGCAGTTGGTTTAATTTTGTTAACTTAATTTATTTCACATAATCTCTCAAATTTAGCACCCGCAAACTAAAACACGTAACTAAGCTACGAATTAAACCGCTCCTAGTCCACTTTGACTGATGTAAGATGCACCGCATCCCCTACCATTTGCTCTCGAATATTTGATTAACTAGTAACAAAACGTTCATCATTTATTCACAGTCGGACGCCGTATAATTTGTTTAGGCCCTCTCGGTACCACCGAGATCTTCGAAGGGATTACGAAGGGTACTCGAATCAATGTTATAAATGGCTTGGCTGTCAATAAATGTAATGTTATTAGATTTTGAGCGTTTGTTGTTTGAATTCAGTGCGGCCAAAAAATCGTGTTTCGTCTGATTAAATTATGTTGGCGTTGTGACATTGTCGATTAATATTGTGGGTCTTTTAGATGTGTTGATTTCACGGTTGACATTTCACTTCAATAAAACTAAGGTATTTGATATTATTACTTTAGCAAAACTTTTGTCTTCTTATTCTAAACTTTCTTCTACCAGCAGTTTCGCCCATATTTTTATGTAGAGAATATGCCACTCAGTGTTAAAGTAATCTTCTACTGGTGATATTTTTTTTTCTAAATCAGGCCACTGATGTGAGTTTACTCATTATAAACAAAAATACAAGTTTATTCTCTTTATAATACTAAGTACAGTTTGTATTATTTTTTACTAAACAAATATTTGATATTTTGCCATTTTTATGACCATCATCAATCTCTTTACAAAAACCTCATAAAAATCTCGGTTTTAATATCGACAACATTTGGTACTAGTCATTTTGATGACATAGAATATTCAGAGGCCGAGGGGAGGGCGTCTCATTAAATTTTAATATTCTCCTCCGTATTTACAGACACCCTTGTAATTGAGCGTGTGACGATGTTTTAATTCATTATTCCTTTGTTGCTGTTGCCTTGATTAAAATTGTAACATCTTGTAAGGGATCGCTGAAAGAGGCCAGTGAAATAGGAACTGAAACAACATTTATGTTTCGTCAGGATATTAAACAACTAAATTATTCTTTCTCATCTTTGATAACAAACAGTGAGCTCAGGTCTACATTAACAGTTTCTCTATCTATCTCTGATGTTATATTATATCTTAAAATTCATCAGTTTTATCATCTCCTCCAACAAGAAACTCATTGTTAAATGATTTCAATGTGGAACCTGATAAGCCTCGTTCTCAATCTTGGGTCGATATAAAGGCTTTTTGTGACCCTCTCGCAGTCACCGGTTCATTTGTCAGCGGGTATTTCTACGTTGCGTTTCTCGGTTTTGGTTCCAATTTATTAGCAACGATATACGTGGTCATATATAACGTCCAGATATTCTATGTGACGAATGCTTTTTATTATTTTCCTGGTAGAGGGAAAATTGTGCGTGAGTCGAAAACGAAAGTCAACCGTAAATGAAATTCGATATTCGCTTTAAATATTAAGTCTTTGAAGGAAGAAAAATCAACTTATTTACATAAAGTAATGTTATGCGTAAAGATCAAAGAAATCTCTTGACATTTCGTGAAGCCCTAGTTACAAAATGTAAAAAAAAAATCTGTTAAAATATAAAACACTTAAAAGTTTTCAATAAGACACTCAAATCCTATTGCGGCCGTGGATCACAAAGTTGAGATTTATAGCAATAAACAAACAATATGAAATGACACAGTTTATTCTAGTTGCGACGTAACAGGAGGGGAAGCCTGCCTGCCGGCGACAGCAATGGAACCTACCTGTTGGAACTTTTTGCAATCGACCGATGTAATATCCAGTGCAATCTGTTCGTTATTTAGTGGCTTGCCTGCCAGGGTAATCACGGAGGATCATGTTGTTTTTCTTGATTTTATATGAAAGCAGATGTTTCTATTGAAATGGAAGTAGTAAATAAAATACTGTTTTATTACGACTTGTTGTAAGCTTGAGATAAGTGAAACAAGATCTTGAGGTAAGTGAAGAAAATAATTTGTCGGAGCTTGTTTTCTACGAAGTTGATTTGTTTGAGAGACTTAGCTTAGAACTATCACCACCTTTTCATCATTTTATGTTTACTGAATCTTGTTAAAATAAATGATCTCTTAAGTTAATCTACAAGTCTTACAATAATTCACATAATATTAAAAACATCAATTTTGTATTTGACGTTATTCAAATTTGACGTTCCTACTGCAAATTAATGTCTGAATTTTATTCGTTTGTCTAGATGATAGGATGCTCGCATCCAATAAAACCAAACTAATTGATAGAGGAAGCCTGCTCATATTCCTTGTCTGCATTCGTAGTGTACTTTATTTTTAATTTCCTGTTCGCTCGCTCCGGATCCGGAAACACGCGTCTCTCGCACAACTAGGCCTATTGTTATGGAAAAATGATCATGTACTTTTCGTTTTTATAGTTTGGTGGATCCTTTATCCTGAGTATATGTTTGGTGTGATATATGTCAAGTATTCTTGTTATATTCCATCCAAATATACATCCGAATCAAAGTAGACTTATGTATTATTATTACTTATAAGTCGATAGGTATGTATAGGTATACCAGAATGAAGGTAACCACCGTAAAAAATTCTGCCTGATCAGAAAAATACCTCAAGAGCTGAAAGAAAAAAAAAAACAATAATAACCCCTTCCTTTACGAGGAAAAACCGCTGTTAGTTCTCTAACGGAACACAGGCATCGTTAAAATGAGTAACAACTACAAAGTACGACGCAAAAGAATAGCAGAACTTGAGGAAGCAGATAATGATGGTCATCAATAATCACGCTGCACTCGTTACGGTGCTGGTTAGCTACGGGTACGAAACATAGAGAACCTGTTCTTTGTATTCTAGTTTTCTATTGGTATAGTTTATTAAAGTAATACTGAAGAAGCTCTCAGGTTTTATATGCGTATTATTATTTTAATAACGTGGAAAGGCACTGTTCTTTTTCAAGTGACAGTGGGAATTGTAAAGCTGCGGCTTATTAAAATTTCACTGACTTAAGCTACACTGGTGTTTTTCAGTTGCCTTTTGCGTTCTACCAAGAGTTCCCCTTTCAGAATATCCTCGTGACCCTAGCAGGCATTTTTGAGAAGCGCGTGGCACACTACGCGCTATCGATGACTTGGGTTCCGTCCAGACTATGGCTACTGGTCCGGCTACATATTGCTCGTCGTCCGCAAGCTTTCGCCTACCGTATTTGTTAGTCGGGATCAGGGTCGTAATGGAAAGTAAAGGGACTGTGTTTTGTTAAACTATATTATTCTACCATGAAATATTTTTGGGTACTGACTTAAAGGCTAAAGCTGTAATATATTTGATAGTTGAAGTTTTCCGAATTAACGATTAGATAATATTATCAAAACTGACTACAAACAACTAGAAAAATAAATTGTGTAGCTGAATCAATGTAAACACAGAACAGCTGGCATACTTTATTTACCATCATAAAAGCGCGTCTTAATTACGTTTAACCTATTAATCTTTTGATAAAATTATGTAAATAGGAAAATAACATCGTAATAAGAAATGAGATGAAAAAGATCTGACGAACAACAGACACTTTGTCTAATGAATGTGACCTTGGTGGATGTAGTTCAGAAATTTTGGAAGCTTCTAATAAAATGTGCACGGGATATTTTATAATAATATGTAGAAATTTAAATTATTAACTGGTTTAGGATGCAAGTTGTATTTTGTTAGAAATACCTAATTATAAATTACTCATAATTCCGACAAGTATTATTGACCAGTTTCTTGAAAAAATCTCACTGTCCATTTTTAAACTAGTAAAATTACAAAACACTTGCACTAAAATCGACCAACTGCAGCTAATTCCAGCAGAAGTTAGCCAAACTTGTGTCCAAACAAAAAGCTAGACGAACTTGCAGGCCGTGTGTCCCCCGGGCTAGAATGATAACTTCATAACGTGATTAGTCACCCGGCACTCGCGCCAGTTGTTCTATAACTTGTTCCCACTCGCGCCAGTAACTCGTACACACAGTTGGCGAATTACTCAGCCATTATCACTGGCTGCCATGTTTAGGCTGTCTAGTTTAATGTTGGATGTATTGGTATCCGTAAATCCGTGAATCTGTACGGGCTTTGCGGTTGCCAATTAACTTGGCTTGCTGGGTAACTGTGACTAGTGAAATGCCCTAGCATTTACAGTCCCTAGGTTGTGGTGATATACAACAAATATAATAATTTAGAATATTAGTTTGTGTTTGTGGAAGTCGTAGGCCATTTTCAGTGGTTGTATAATCTTCCAGTTCCTTAAAGAGCTTTGTATTCATCCATTAACAATAGTTGTTACGACTTTTACGACGGATATAGGAAAATGTAAATACAAAATCGACTGGAAGGTGATTCCATATTATTAAAGAATTGCTACTAACGAAGATATGAAACTGCCCTAGTGGTTGCAACTGAAAACGTTTGCAGTATTATTGAAAACAATAACCAATTCTGAAGCACCACTATATGCAAGAAGTCACTGCAATATTGATTCTGTGATAGTAAGCTTCTGCTGTAGCTTCAAAATTACTGTCTCCGTAGTAATTCTACAATGTAATATCCAAAGCGCTGCTGTGCTTGAAATTGGCGTAATAACTTAAACGTGGTTAGCGTCCAACTTGTACGTTTGTTCGTCAACTTAGTTCGCTTGCCGTCTTGCCTGTGTGTTCTCTGTTGTTGCTTAAGTGATTGGTTTAAGTTAAAGAATGAGTTCGTCTTGAGATGAAGCTGGATAGAAGAAAGTAAATCCGGTCTATATTTTATTGTGGCCTAGATTTTTATTCTTGGATGATGTTTTTAATCTAGCATTGTTAAAAGTTTGGCTTGTTTTTCTGCTGCCAGTATCTTTATAATTAAGAGAGACTTGCCTTTTCTGTAGTGCCACATTTTGCTTTGATTTTTGATATTATTGACAATAGAGTTGTCATGATTGTATCTCTATGTATCACTTTCAACCATTTTATTATTATTATTAATAGGCCTGTGTTTAACTATTTATCTTATATAACGGTAAGCAATGCTGTGATTGGCGATAAAACACGCTTACCTAGGTTTTAGCCACTAGGAAACAGACTCTGGCAGAGAATTTCACCCTTATTTCTATGAGCAATGAAAATTTTCCCAAAAAGTTTTATTTATTTTACTATTTATGTACACACAGAACAACAAAAAAGATAATACATAAGAGACATTAGTACAAAGGTACTGCTTATTTCCAAAGAAATTTCTTCCAGCAGACCTGCGAAAGTTTTGTGCGTATAAGTGAGACGTTTAACATATACAGCTGGCGAATAGCCGATCGTCTAGTGGTTTGAATGAAACATGCTTGGTGGAATTAAACTATGTAATTTAAAAGTACGCTTCGTAAAATACAACGAATTCAAAACTGGCAGGCTCAGGCCACTCAGCGTCGATGCACAACACTTTGGAACTGACTCATTTCTGATGATCCCTGTGGCTCGTTTTCAATTGATTCAAGGGTATCAAGCTAGTGTCTGACAAATCCGTCCCAAATATGAGTGCAGTAATCCATATATACAATCAAAGTTCAGCTTAATAACATATATGTAAATACCTACTTTATATATATTTTTTTTATATTATATAAACTAGTACTTGACTGCGATCCCACCTGATGGTTAGCGGAGATGCAATCGTTGATGGTGAGGCGCACTAGTTTATTAAGAGCCTATTCACTCTAGCCTTGAAAATAATCACTTTCTATATAATATATATAAACCTAACTCATATCTAGATTCTAGAAATAACTAACGATATCCATCGGAAAATATTTCTTCAATAAACCAGCGCTATCCCCACATCGTCTTTAAGTAAATAATTGCAGGGTTCCTTCCATTGAGGTGTCAACATGACGAATGGGCCAGAGCCGTCGATTTCTTTGTGCTCAGATTATAAAGAAAATTCTCCGTTTTCTACTATTATTGAAAATGTTATGTGTTGTTAATGTTATTATGATGTAGTATTGAAATTTTGCTCTTTGTTCGCTTTGTGGTCGGGATTATTATTGTCGAGTTAAGTGTGGGGTTTACTGGGATCCAGAGGAATTTGACGTGTAGCGCTATATTTTATTTTATTAGTTAAAGATTGATGTATTTTTTTAAGGACTTCATTGACGGCTTGACGACGGTTTCTTTTAAAGCTACCGAGATTTCTGTTTATTGATAACCATTTCAGTAACTTTCAATTTGAAACTTCAACAATGTTTGTTGCATTTTTCTACATAGTTGCCAAAAAGGCGGGTTCTGAAAACATTGCCGAACCATAAAAATAAAAACTTATTTTGATAGCAAGTTTATGGCATAATAACCTAGATAGCTATTAATACAATGTCCCAGCAATGCACAGTTTTACTGCAGAAAATAATAATCGTCATAACCTTGTTGCCATTTTATAAAAGTTGAAGGCAATATACGAGGCAGGGCAGGACGGGGCAAGATATACTGTTGTCACAATAGAAGAAGTATCAGTAAACCTAATCTTTGTTTTTCTTTCGTATGAAAACAACTTTACAATGGCAACTCCTTACATGGATTGCATGGAACCGGTATAATGAAAATGGAAACGTTGACTTAATTTTTCGTCATTGGCTACATGTCAGGTCACAAATCATATTTGCTTCAATATGAAATATGTTCTTGAAACGATATAAACTAGTTCTTGACTGCGATCTCACCTGATGGTACCCAGTGATGCAATCGTTAATGGTGAAGCGCACTAATTTATTAAGAGCCTTTTCACTCTAGTCTTTAAGACACCTAAATTATTATCGGATGCGAAGACCTCAGCAGGCAAGTTTTTATGGATAAACTTGAATCGAACCTTCTACATTTTACTTTGTGTTGTCTCTCTCTTCACTTTAAACACCAATACTAAGATATTGTTTATTGTTATGAATTTACATGTGGATGGATGGAGAGGGAGAGGGAGGCCAAAGAAAAGATGGATGGATTGTGTGAGAAGTGATATGAATGAAAAAGGAGTTAGTGATAGCGTGACGAGTGACAGGACAGAATGGAAGAAAAAAACATGTTGCGCCGACCCCAAATAAAACGGGATAAGGGCAGGAAGATGATGACTAAGATATTGTCCGTGACACTTGAGCGCCGGAGTAGCACCTGTCTAGAATTGTATTAAGTTGCGGACTGGAGCTGAAAAGTGGGTCAATTTCAGTTATGGCGGTACACTGTAGGGCAATTCAGTTAGTTTTGTTCTTATAGAATTTATCAAGGGGTTAATAGGCTGCTTTTCCACTCGCCTATCGTCAACATCGAGCATGGTTTAAAAGCTTGTTACTTCATCTAACGCAATGTAACGCGATGTGTGATGAAAAGGCAACGCGAAACAAGAGAGATAACGCCTGCAAATTCTATTAGCATTTTGCAATTCCGTGATTTACTCGAATATTTTACAAAACTTGTTCCAGGAAATACATGTATTTTTTTAAATCCTTAAATGTTTTTGAAAAGAATTGTCGTCATTTTTTTTTATAATAATATTCCACAACTACGAGTATCACACAACGCCGTCTAGTCCCAAGCTAAGCAGAGCTTGTGTTATGGGTACTAGACAACTAATAAACATACTTATATATTTCTAAATGCATACATATTATAGATAAATTACACAAATGATCATGCTCATCACATAAACATTTGTCCTGGGTGGGAATCGAACCCACGACCTCCGGCATAGCAGTCAGGGCCACTAACCACTAGACCAACAGGCCAGTCATGTCAGTCATTTAGAATCTTGTTTTCATAACATTTCATCGCGATTATTATAAACCCCATACCACTCTGGGATAAGCAGTCTTGACACTGATGTACAGCGGTGCTCAGCCGATGTGTTGTTGCACCGATATTTCACGGCGGGTCACCGTGATTTGTGTCTCTATCTGTCTCGGTTGCCATGACAACGTGCGTATTTTACCTATAGTGGGTACTTACGTATGTACCCCTTGAATGTGGTGTTTTATATCAAGTTGAAATGTTAATGTTGTGGTGAGATTTGAAAATATTATAGTGCCGATGTGTTTGTCTTCCGTGCTTATCCATCTACATATTGAGATGAGGCTCAAGATAATGAGCAGCTGTTTCTTCTTGTCTGCTTTTCATGAGAAATTGCGATCACCGATCCGCTTAAGAACCCTGTGACGGTGAGACAATAACTTCAAAGTCTTTGATGCAGTAACACAGGAAAATAATATCTATCAAAATTTTTTAAGGAACAATATGATGATATACTGTCATTTAATAACCTCAATAGTCTTCAGAATTTTAGATTTTTCAAATCCTTGAAAGTGAAGTTATAAGCACAGACGTACGACAATTAAAATATTTGTACCATACCATATAGAGCTTATACTTTAACCTCAAAAAAAATTAAAGTATACCGTTTAATATCCAATAAGAAACAAACATAAGATAACAGTTATAAGGTTGAATTTTGCATGAAAATTATATGTAGCTGTTGAAACGATACATAGTGCAATAACGGACGTGATCCATCAATGTATTTTATATTAAAAGTATTAGATTTATAGATGGGCTGCCCAGTAATACTCTTTTAAAACGGACTTGTGAAAAAGTTAAGAAATAATTCACTTTAACTCCAGTGTTCATGTAAATCGTGGATAATATTTGAGACCAAATTACGATAATAGATGGGAAAGCAATCGATATTGGACTAGTTAGGCCGAACACCGCATTAGACACTGTATACAGCGCATGGAGTCGATATGTTTTGACAACTTGGACTATGATTTTGTTGGGAGTTTTAGCGCTACTCTTGTTTTCATATTTATACAAATACCAGTTGCTGACTTCGGCTTCGCCCGTGTGAAAGTACAAAATTTTCTTAAGGGAATATGTTCCCGGGATAAAAGTATCCATATAGGACACTACTGCTAATCCAAGACCTGGTTAATCCGTGTCATTAAAATCTGTCAAGCCTTTTGAGCGTGAAGAAGTAATAAACATACACACACATTCACAAACTTTCAGCTTTATAACATTAGTGCGATCTATGCACAACTAAACTAAATGCGATTGTCCTCCAAAAACAAAAACTGTCTTAGGAAGACTCCGCAGCAGTCTTTTAACCTTGGAAAGACTCTCTCAGAAGGGGTTGTCTCAGCACAGCCTAAAAATTGCCATTTCATTTAAAGAAAACAGAAATCTTTCGTGAAAAGAATCGTGAAAACATCCAATTCTTTATAATAAGTAACAGCTACAAATATCTCAACAACATCTCAAGAAAATCTCTCTCATCCGCCTGAAAGGAGTACATTTGTGATTCATTCAAGATTTATTACTTCACACTAGATGGCGCCACCATCGAATGTACTAACACCTGGAAAATAGCCCGTAAAAATGGCTTGCTTGTAAAATAGACCGTAGAAATAAACCTAAAAGGCTGCATAAAATAGTTTATCCGAAGCACATTAGTTTGGCTTCAAAGTATTTATGCTGGAAATGTTATAGAGACGAGATTTTGATGCAGTTTGCATGTTTGGGATGATAGCAAAGCTTTTAACATAGATTTGTATTTTCTTTTAGAGTGAAGACGTCGTTTTGTTACTGGAACCCGTCGAAGTTATATTATAAATAAGCGATTTTTATCATTCTCTATGATAGTTTCGTAAAAGGTTTTATTACATTCTAGCAGGCAGTTTTCTTATTATTACTTAATGGTAAGTGATAAGGGTTCGATGATGGAGCACGCTTGCCTAGAAGTAACCTATTAATTCTTGACTTATAGACCATTAAGGTTGTAACTACCAGGAAACACAGACTCCGGAAGCGAATTCCACTGCTTAGCCGTATGCACAGATCATCACCGTCTCAGGCGAAAGACGTCCACTGTTGGACGTAAGCCTCCTCCAAGTGTTGGCACAATGAACTCACCAGATCAGCGGTCCCCAAACCACGCTCAAATAAAGCTTTAAAATCACTGTCTAGTTCTTGTACCACTTCCCGATGTAATCTTAACTCCATGACAATAAGATAGGCATATCAAAGTCTTGAGTTCTTTCTGCTCCATGTGAACAAGCTACTCACATCTTGCGAGGTACCGTTGCCTCTTTTCATGCCACATTACTCTCTGTTGAGATCCTTTTCTCCTACTATACAATAGAAGGCACTTGATACTAACCTGTTTTCCGGACATACAAACATTTTATAAATAAATTCTACATTCGGAGCTCACAAATACAAGGTGATGTAATATCATACTAAATAATATAATTAATATCAAAATTCATGCCCCGCTCGGAGTGGAAGCGAAAACAAGAGCGCTGAAAGCTCATAAATTATATATTCTGGACACTTGGCGATGCAGCGATGTTAAAACAATTGGAATTTTTCAACTACCTTCCATATTTTTGTTTCTTATTGTATCTTTTCTCTTGTTTTCTTTCATTCTGTAGTTGCTATGATTTAGTAACGGATTATCTTGTCTTGAATATAGAAAAGTTTTGCAAAGAGGTGAGCTCTTTCCAGGGTATAAATATAATACTTTTAAGTAAAGAGGACTGCAAGTTTTTTGCACAACATTATATTTTGCTGTTGTTTAAAAATAAACCATGGTGTCTTTCTTTTTTCTACTTTTCGAGTTTAAGCTAAGCTATTTGCAAGTATGTATTTGTACAAAACTGCATTTTATTGCAGTTTAAATATGACTAACTTATATCGGGACTTTGCTCTAGTTTCTATCGCAAAAAAAAAAACGCATTGAAATGCAATCTTATGCTTTGTATCCTTACTAATATTATAAAAGCGAAAGTGAGTTTGTTTGTTACGTCTTCACGCCTAAATGGCAAAACTGATTTTGATGAGTTTTGGTACAGAGATATTTGGGTTCCTGGAGACGGACATAGGCATTTTTTTCAAGTTAGAAAAGGGAGAGAAAGAGTAAAGTATATTAATAAACGCGGGCGAAGCTGCGGGTAAAAGCTAGTCCTAGAATAAAAAAATACCAGTAAAAGGGTTAACGCTATCGGATCAGTAGTTCCAGAGATGACCTTCTAACTTCACTAATTGGATGGGTCTATTCATACATGTGTGTATCTTTCGTCAAACGAATATCTCACACAAATCTGCATGGTTCTCATATGATTTGACCATTACATTGTTGCTATATGAACTTCGATTTTGTTTCGGTGTTTATTCTCACGGTAGTCAGCTTGTCTAGATTAAATTGATAAAATAAATTACGTGTAAAACTTATTTGCATTTATTATTTAACTTACTAAAAAATCAAACTCAAAATTAGTTTAGCTCTGACTTGAGCTTATTAAAATTACTTATTTTAGACGAGGTATCTCTTTGTTCTCGAAATAATCTAAATTCGAAACAATTCTTATATTTATTTCAAAGGACGTCGCCATAAGAATTCAACGTAAGTTTTGAGATATAAAATTCAAGTGGTTGCTTCTGCTTCTATTTAAAGCTGGCTACAGTTGTTCGCGACCGCCGAGCATGGAGCCACCGCGCTATTAGCGACTAGAAACGACATCCATACCTACTTCAATACTAATATAATTATCTACAACATCATTTTTAGTTTATCCAAAACCTGAATATAGTTTGTCCAGAATCAGTAACTGAATGAATTCATCAGCTACTGAATGAATCATCTTAAGCGCATTTACCGCATTGGGGATAAAAAAACCTGTAGATGTAAGATAAAGAAAAAAATAAAAAAATAAGTTCTGTTTTATTTGGGGTCGGCGCAACACGTTTTTTTCTTCCATTCTGTCCTATCACTCGTCAAGCTATCACTAACTCCTTGAATACATTCTCCTCCAAAATACAAAAAATCTCCTTTTTATAAAATAAACGATGGGTATTTTTTCTGTTTCCATGGTGACTGAGTATGGACCTTCAAACTAACTTTGAGAGAATATAGGTCTTGGTTTGTTGGTGACGTGTTGAGGATGCCGCCTCTAGCAGCAGTTGCCGCGGTACTTCGCAGTTCTGTGTTCGGTTGGAACCGAACCAGGAAAAAGTTGCGACTTCTAAACTTTGGGCTCGTTCGCTTGCATTGAAATGTTTGGATTCAATATGCATTTGTATTATTCATATTTGTTTGGTTTTTCAATCGGTTTTGTGTTTTGTTTGATATATAAATGGAGCAAGTACCTACTTATTTAAAAATTTGATATTGATTGGTAGATACTCATCGGATTTTTTGTTGATCTTATACTACTCAATGATATTTTGGCATATATTTGGTATTGTACTGGTATGCTCTTTGGTCGACTTCTGAAAGGTAAACTCCTGATTCTAGATCGCAAAAGGCAACTGAAGGAACATGGGATATTGATTTTCCACATAAAAAAGGCTATACTACTAATACTGACCATTAATTTCATAAAAGGGTTAGGGGGAATAGGGTAGACCCCTAAGGACAGCTTTGTCTTCATTTTCTTTTGTGAAATTAAGTCTGTCAATAAATGTATGTGGGTCGACGTACTTTATGGCATATTTATCTGGCGCCTACTATAGCATGATGTTATATTACAAAGCAGAAGCCGGTAACTCAATCTCCTTCTGCAGTTCAACTGTAAAACCATTAAAAAAAATCCGTTCCCGACTAATCGCAGCGGCGACAGTCGTCCGCGTGTATCCGGCCTATCCGTCGGACACTTCCCGAATATTTTTTTCTCGTTCCCCTCAAAAGAATCGGCCTGAGTTCCCGCAGTAATTACTTACTCATTTGGTTCCTTTGATTCTTCCCCACCCGGTTTTAACTTGGAAACTCTGAAGAAAATCTTATATTTTTGATGAATATTTTTTTCGAGTATTGTTGGATTACTTTCGAATTTGATGAGTATGGTGATGAGATGAGTATTTGAGGGTTAGAGTTTAATCAGCGATTGAGAAGATTACAAAAATATGATAGGTTCGGGGAAATTTTTCTTGCAATCTGTTTGAAAACTCGTTAACAAAGCAGTGGCAATTTCTTTTGTTTTCTTTCATATTTTTGTTACTGTTCGTAGTCACAGATTCGGTCTCGAACATTAGAAATTGGTGGTTCAGTAGATCCAAAGGAAATTATATTCGCTCCATCGTCAATCACATCGCCACTTTCCATCAAGGAGATAGCGGTCAAGTGCGGCACACTGTACATCAGGTGGTCCGATGATGGAACGTACTTAGCCGGAATTTAGTTATGGAATCCATAGAAAACCAACAGACTACTATCTCGGCGTAATTATAACTACTACGATAAAAAAATTATAACCCTCAACACACACGACATAAGTATGAACTAAACGGGTAACCCTCTCAGTGCTTGCGGCCGCAGCGACCACATATCGACAGACGGTCGCGCAGACCGCGCTCTAATGAAGCCGCCGATGTGGACCGTAATCACGCCACATTTACGCCACACACTGCGTTTTAACGAAGACAAACCCACGGGTTGTGGGCGAAAATTGTTACATGGCTAGTATGACTAGGTTGTGAAAAAAGTAAAAAAAAAAACAAAGCTGAAATTGGGTAATAAAAAAAACTTCTGTACTTCGTTGAATAACCTATACTCTATTCAAAATAACATTAGACATTTATGAAAACCTTTTATTACTGTCCGTTCAACGGATTTTGACTTTTATTATGTTGGTGGCATGACAAATGGCGCCTGCAGTAAATAGTTGGTAGCTATCGTAAACACTTTTTTGCGTTTAATGCCATCCTTATGCCTACGAAATAGAAGTTAAAATTGATTGAACAGACATTAAAAAAGGTTTCTTTAAATGTCTAATCTTATCGCGAATAGGGCATACCTAAATATTGAGCTAGATTAAAAAGTTCAGTGACAAAAGAGTGCCGATTATTTTATTACCAGCCAGTATTTTCCTAATACAAGGCCGTCCTAACACCTCACCTATACTTTATTTACTATCTTCATATACAAACCAAAAGCAACGCTTAGCCATATTATTATAGGCTGTTATAATGTAGTCAACAGATATGTATTAGCAACTCATATTAGCCAGCATAGCATAGTATAATCAGCCTTTTAATGTTCCCACTGCTGGGACTCGGGCCTCCGCTCTAGGTGGGGGTAGACATAAATATAGACAGCAATCAGAAATAAGTTCCGCCTTTTTCAATTGGAAAAGTACCGTACGGGGTTGTTTGAATTAATCACAGTGGCCCTGGAACGTAAAGAATTAACACGAGCAGGTTTTAGTCAATAATAGTCTGACAATGTATGCCGCTCCACCCAGAACGGTCGAAGTCACTTGATAATCATCGAGAAAAAAATGGTGCTAAATCTCCCACCATCAAAAAAGCACCACAAAATATGTTACTTTTCTTGTAAACTACATTCGCGTGTGTTGTCTAGACAAAAGTAGTTCCTAGTAAAATCCACCGTTGTCATCTATTCTTATTAACACGGCACCACGGTCCCTAAAAGATCTGTTCCATACCTCGTATCTAAGTGGTCTCGTAACCTTAAAAGCACATCCATGTTTGACATTGGCTCTAAAAACAGGTAAAAGAGATACAAAATTAACAGCTTTATAGATCGGTGTTCTGTGAAGTCGCATTTAAGTATGTTGAAGCAGTGGCGTAGGTAGATGACAAACGGCCCTGGGCCAAAAAAAACTGGGGCACCGTTTACCCAGTAGCTTCAACTCAAGCTCATCCATGGGGTTTTTATAAGTTTTGTATCGCTGACGTACCTTTTCCTTTTCTCTCAAAGTTCGTATTACATTTTTATCGATCCAAGGAGGTTGTGTCTTATTTTTACAAGTAGGCTTGGCTTGCATTTCAATAACATTATTAATTTTGTCGTAGAATATACAAAGCATATGGTTAATATCGTTAGTCTCGTCAAACAATAGGTTCCAATCTATGTCATTTAAGTGTTTGCAAATAGTATCATAATCTAATTTGTAAAAATTTGTTCTTTTGTTACTATTATATGGGAGTCTTGTGTCTTTATACGATTTTAAAATAATTTCGATAGGGAGATGCAAAGGGTCAATTATGCTTAGGGGATTTAGAGCAGAGTATCCGATACCGGACGTTAAGTCAGTCAAAGCAAGGTCAAGAATCCGACCTGATTTATTTGTTATGTTGTTCAGCTGAAATAATTTTTTGAATTCACCCTTTTTTACGTGGCAAATCATCAAAGTAAAATCACCAAAAATAAAATTAAAGAAGCAAAAAAATACGTTTTCGGATTTTTTCTAGAAAAAAAAAACGAAGATTTAGAGACCAACATTTTCAGCCGAATAAATTTTGTATACCCGTGTGTACAAAACGACAACTAAGCCTTTTTTCAAGATCACTTTGTACAGACGTAGGTATGTACAAACGGCGCTCGAGAGGATAACTTCTTTAGTTCTAGGTGGAGGGGGAGGGAGTGTTACACTTTTACTGAATAAACTACTTGCCATAATTAGCGTTGGAATCTATTTTACTTAAATTTCCGATAAGAGGTTTGTTAAAATCGGGTTTGTGGGCCCCTAAGATTGGGAGCCCTGGGGCCTTGCCTAGTTCTTCGGTAGCTACGCTTCTGTGTTGCAACTACTTTCAGGATTATTCTCTTTGACGTTGAATGAGCCAGCTGAGTCCAGGACTCGACATTTTCCAGTTGACATACCCATAAAGGTTTTATTTAGAAGGTCCTTAATTTCAGTTCACTGGACTTGTAAAGCCAATACGAACTGTATTCCGAACGTTGGAAAATCACGTGTACGGACAATAAGTTCCACTTTTGATTGCAAAACGTTGACTGCAATATTACTAACGTTATTAACCAACCAGGTTCACAGTATTTACTTTTGAAATTTTTGCTTCAAGAAAATTTGCTGTGTCAGGGTTTCTTTTTATTTCCCAGCGGTTACTCTAGGAATATGAGATGAAAATAAATATTTATCTATGTAGATGGTTAATTAATCTAACTCAATATTGTCTTGTAGTGTTTACGAAGCTCTCATATTTCTGGGAATTATTTCACAGAAAAGGTGGACCGACTAAATATTAACAAGTAACCCTTAAATGCCGCATCATGATCTCACGTTGAGTAGGCAGGCCGCAAACTATCGGGAGTTTTGGGCCCGGCGTGTTGTATTGTAGTGGCGTCAACCCTCTCGCGCCGGCGGGCCGCGCGACCGTGCCGCGGGCCGCAGCGGCCGCGCTAATTAACCACAAACAAAAGGTGGCCATTACTCACGCCGCATCCCTCGCTGATTTTATTCAACTTTTACAATAAAACACGCCATTTTGTTTCGTGGAACATTTTATTGTTAGCTTTATTGTGGATTGCGGGATTAAAATTTAGTTCAATTGTTTTAAACGACCTTGAAACCGCTTCAATGCTGCTGTTAGTTGTGTTTATACTATGTCATAGATCTTTCTGAAAGGGATAATTTTAGTGAGACATCTCAAAAGAATAATAGTTAGAGGATTTAATAGAAAATATCTTTAATTCCGTTAGGTTGAACCTGAAGAGATATTGGACCGGTCGCATCTGTTACGGGATCGATAATATGGACGTCTCATAGTGAATGCTTTATCGGAGTACCGACGTGTATTATGTACCCTAATAGTATCATTTCAAAAGGGTTTATGCACTTATAATCTTTTTGGGTTACACTGTACGTGACTAAAGGATATTGTGATTGAAGATTAAATATGATGCTTTTCAATTATTTTTAAAGAACTCTGTTTTATTTCACATTGAATAATTTACGCATTCCTTTTAATTCTGTACCTGCATAAATGATAAATTTTAAATAATTATATTGGATATAATAATTACATTAATATATCAGTAAATACTTGTAATCAATTACAGAACAGTTGGCTGATTTTAATTACAACGGGCGCCCTCTAGCGGAGTTGCGATGAATTATAATTCATCGACACAAAAATAAGTAGTTGAATGTAAATGAATATTGTAGAGAGGGTATATCTACATTTGTGCTCCGTGATTTGTTTGAAAAATGTCTAGAAATGGAGTATAAAGTTACGTAGAACGGAATTCTGAGTAATGTTGGCGGAATTGCCACATTTGTTGGAGACTGAATATAAGTTACAATTACTGTGGCTACGTCTCTTGAACTACTATTTAGCACCGTCATCTAACATTTGTATTATTTATACAAATGTTAGATGACGGTGCTGATATGATAAATGATAATAAATGATATTTATTTTTGCAAATAGGTTTAAAATGCACTTATACAGATCAAAAAAAAAATTTTTTAGTCATTTTAAGCTAAATAAGGCCGGTGTTTCCTAGCTGACTACCCTGAAAAGAAACACCGAAACAAACTCAGGGGTCAAGTCTCTTTTAAAGAAAATATGTGATGGTCAAATCGCATGAAAACCATGTTTTAGATTAGTCTGAGATGGTGGAAGGATATAAAAATCAAAACCTATTTGTGAGAACATAAGTCTGGTTTTAGGGGAAGTATCTCAAGCTATATTTTGCAGTTTTAAAACTTGCATTTAAAATATTATATCTCTATTGCAAACTTATTGAAATTCCTTTCCTCTAAACCACGCATACGCATCGAATTAAATATCACGAATATGTAAACTATTTAATATTAGAAATAACCGGAACAATAGCTAACAATATCGGGCGGTCGGCGCTATCTACCGCCAACGACTTGCATACAAAGTGGCCACATTATTCCACCAGCAGTTGATTTTATTCATACCCAGCCTCGCTGCATTTAATTCATTTTAATTCTCCGTCCGTCCAGTTGCGGCCGACAATTTTAATTATTAACTTTAAAATGATTTACCTACCATTTTAGGGTTAAATGGATGAACCTTTGTAAGGCTCAGCTGTGGTCTAAACTGTGGTTCGTTTGTGAAGTAATCTATTTTTAGGAGCACTGGGGTTTGTGAAAGCTTTATGATATTATATATTTTATCTGGTCGCCTTGGTGGATGCTTTGTTTGTGATCGTTAGGCCGGTATAGATAATAGAATTAATGATATTGTTTGAGGGTTTGAAAATCAAGCAAGAGGAACGGATTAGTTAATGTGAGGGTGGATATGATAAGTTAACGTCATGAATTTTAAGTAACTTCATATATTTGTCAAGGTTACTACAAAAACTCTTCAGTAAATATTTAAATAATTCTTGCCTGCAGCCTAAGTAAGTTAAATATAAACATTCCTACCTTTTTAAACGCTCCACGCCCAGGACCCAATGAAATAAAATCAACAAACCAAAATCTCATTACATACTGCAATTTCATGAATTTCACGAAAACCTTTTCAACAAGATAAATAATAATTTATTCGTACTCAAATGAATGCGGTAAGTTTAATTAAAATGAGGTATTTTTGCCGCGAAACTTAATTTTATCCGCTTTGTAGAACTCGTGTAGGACTTACAGCTAGGTACTATACGAACATGACACGAGCGATTTCGATAAACAGGGTCACTTAGACCCCGAAACATTATCGCGGTCGACAATGGTAATCGACGAGCGACACATAATAACCAAAGCAGACCTAAAAGGGTTTGTGTAATGGAGCAATTGCCAGTTAATTACGCGTGTGGGTCTCACAGACCCCGCCTCGTTTTTGTAAGGGTTAAATGTTTTGAGAAACTAGTGGGCAATCGAAATGGAGGGTTTGTGTTTGTGAATTGGGAATAAGTGTTTTTGTGTACCTACCTATTCAGATTACAAAACAGGGTTTAATTTTCCGAGGGAGTAGGCAAAGGTAAATAACGCATTCATACTTCGCTAATAATAAGAATAGCCTCATAGTTCATGCAATGCATGCCGAGGTACCGTAGCGGTTATTTCTGCCTGATCAATTGAAAAAGAAATCGCTTAAATCCTGCGGCGCGGCGCCCTTTAAAGTTTTCGTTTCGAGTGCAAGCAAAAATTAACTTAGCGGTGTGTCTTTGATGATACAATTTGCCTGTCGACGTCTTAGTCTCTTCATGTAATATCCTCTATATTACATGAATATAATATATGTTCATCTGCTTCCGATAAGACTGAAAGCTGAACCTAACATAGTTGGCAAAATGCTAGACAGACATATTGATATGAAAGTAATAACATCATAAAACAAAGCTACAACAGAAAGTCTCTGTTCTGATTCTGAGAATTTTCTAATGAAAGAGAATGTCTTGTCCGGGGATTGAACACAGCTATCACATTGGAGGATCGATTTTCTGAATATTGTGACAAGCTCTGAAAACTGCCAAAATCCTCCCTCTTCTCCCAAATGAACCTAAATAAAATCTTAGTGATTTGTTCATCTCAATTAGCGTATATACTTCCAGCGGTCCATTCATCCAGAGGTGGCCGGTACAGCTTTAGTTCGCTATCGACCCGTCTGCTCTCGTCTTACTAACACTATCTGTATGTATTCCGTGACATGTCGCATTGTTAGTTTGTAAATGAGGGGTTTTTGTGTCTTGTTAAGTTCTAAATATAAATAAGAGTAATAAGTGTCTTAGTCTTAGAAGAATCTGACAACAACATAACATTATAACATTTCATTTTATTATGCACATGCCATATTGCCTCTTCACCTTTCTTGGTTGACTGGTAGAAAATCTTTAACGCATTAAGTCCGTCTCTGTGCTTTTATGGTGCATGAATATTCATTTTCCAGGGAATTATCAAATCTGTTGATATTCATCGACTGCTGTATTTCTCCCGTTTCCGTATTCTTCCTTCTGTTGCATCTATTGAGGCCAGAATCGTGATACTTTAATTTATCAAGTTCAAAAACAAGTCCTGGACTTTGGACACCCACTATTTGGTGAGCATCGATCAAACCTACGCCTATATAGCAGTCTCAGAAATTTAACTTCACTTTTTTTTCGGACTGACCGACATTTGACTATTCAAAAGTTGCTTTTGATTTGATTTCAGATTTCTAAAAACTGTGTAGCAGAATTTTCTACTGAAATCCGCTACAAACTATGACGGAACTTTTTTTCCCACTCGCTAACTGTATCACACCATGCGACTATCTTCCTGCAGGGTCACCTTCCGTGGTCCTATTGTAAGTCCCTGAAGCGCCTTGAACTCAAGCAGGACAGTGTAACTCCAAACTCGTATTTTAGGGTTATTTTGATGGAACGGCAGTAGGGTGTAGATGTGGAACTGAGTTGTAAACCATGCTGTATCTTTTATTCTGTCCTCTGAGTCCTCTGCGCCGCCACTGATAATACCTGGGAAGTAGTAAAGATTTGGGTTACAAAATTTGCTAAATATTATTATACCCATGAAACGAAGAAGAGATAAACCAGAAATATTTAAATCAAGCAGAATCTTTAGCCACTCCGAATCCGATGGACGCGTGACGCACAGGATCGGTCGTTGTGGCGACGCTTGAGGGAGGCCTATGTCCAACAGTGGACGAATCTGTGTACCTTGATAGCTACAATTTGGGGGTCTTTTAAGTCAAGAGCTTTCTATCGTCGATTGTAATTGCTTACCATCAGGTGAGACAATGGTCAAACGCAACTCTATTATAAAATATTAATAATAATCATCAATTCTTCTAGCTTTACAGTTACATCATCATAACAATAGGCACAATAAACTGAATGCAACTTAGTGATTACAGCTGCAAGCCTGCGGTTAATTTTAAAAGCTGGGTATAATGCAGACTAAACCGACGGCTTTGCCCGGGTAACACCGGCACCGGGCAGACCCGGGGCTAATACCGTAACACCCGGGTAATTCGTCGCTAAGATGTTTATGCCTCTCCATTGGATTTTTGTTGACTGGGTTTTATATTTTTACTTTCAAGTTTTTTCAATTTTGTTTTTGGATTGTCTTATTGCTTATTTCGTTAAAATGATACAGGACATAATATAACTTGATCTAACTCTAGGTAGGCTACTATGTTTTTTTTTTATTAATTTTTATTTACATTGTTCTCAGAAAATAGAACCAACAAAAAATATGAAACTGAGATATTTGTAATACATAACATGCTTTAAAAGAGTGTTCATGGAGTTTTTTTGTATATTCTTCGCCATTAGAGATCCACATTTTGGAATATGCAATAGATATCATTTTTCACTGACTGACTTCTCGACAATTCCAAAGCGCCTGTGTAAGGTTTATCTATAATTATAATATTTTAAAGAGGTAAAGTTTGTTTTTTTGTTCGTAAAATGTAGGTAATCTCTGGAAGTACTGGTCCGATTAGTAAAGTTTTTTCACCGATAGAAATCTGTTTTATTCCTGAGTGACATAGGTTATATATTATGTACGCGGGTGACGCCGCGGGCAAAAACTAGTTTGAAATAAAAGCTTTGATTCTTGAAACTTGAAAAATCTTTATTATTTTTCTTACTAAGTGGAGTTTTTGATGATTTCAGAAAGTCTTCAATTTTTATATAGCTGTGACAATGTAGTCAAAAATAACGGTATATCCCAAATTTTTCGTGTTCATACTCACATAGTATCATATAACAATGTAATAGCAGATGTAAACCAACTTTATTCTTTAAACAGGAAAAGAATTTCATAAACTCAAAAACATTTACCATATTTTCCACATCAAAGTGAAAATAAAACAGTTTTATTTTGGTATCAAGTCAAGGTAAGCGATATTACAATGTTTTAACTTGGGGTAAAGTCCGGATAATATGCGTAATCTCCGGCTATTAACGTTTTTAAGGATAATACCGGCGCAAGCCGGATCTGAACAAGTCGATTGAAAATGCTAAGGAAATGGAAATTCTTATTTTGAGAGATAAACGAAATAGTTATTGTCATAATGAAGATTATGTTTTTTTTAATGACGCCCTAAATTTATAAAGACTTTTCACGTATCTGCAGACACAGATATTCGTTTCGAAGAAGTTTTATGTTCAAAACTTTACTTACCGAAACATTGACTAGCCTGTTGGTCAAGTGGTTACTGGCCTTAACTGCTACGCCGGAGGCCGTGGGTTCATTTCCCACCCAGGGCAAATGTTTGTGTGATGAGCACGATTATTTGTTCTGTATCTGGGTGTAATTTATCTATATTGTTTCATTTTGAAATATATAATTATGTGCATCAGTTGTCTAGTACCTACTCATTACACAAGCTGTGCTTAGATTTTATGTAAACAAAACTTGATCTTAAATTATTTTGTACTAGCTTTTGTCCCCCATCTTCGCCCGCATACATAAAATATAGCCTATGTCACTCAGGAATAAAGCAGCTTTCTAACGGTGAAAAAGTTTTGGCAATCGGACCACCATGTGGTCTAATTCAAATAGACCATTTGCAGGCACTTTTGGGTAGTCAAATGTCAGTCAGTCCAAGAAAAATGAAGCTACATTCCAAAGCGTAGATCTCTATGGAGAAGAACGTGTAAGTAACTCCATGGACACTCTTTGAAATCATATTATGTGTTACATATAATGCTTGGTTACATATTTCTTGTTGCTTCTATTATGTGAGCACAATGTAGATAATAAAATAAAAATAATTAAAAGATAGAAACTGAATTAAGCCACTGGCAGCTAAGAGACAACCAGTCTCATCTGACGGCACCCGTTCACGAGCATGACGCGTGCATCAGCCCCACTCAGCTCAACCATATTATATTAGTGTAGATAACATTAAAACAAAAGTGCAGATATATCGTCGCGATATAAGTAACCAAAACATGCTTCTCGATATTTGCGAAATGTCCAATTAGTGTACCGTCCAATTAGAGTGATAATTTACATTGGTTGTGTAAATATATAATATGCCTAATGTGGCTAATAATCCACATACGCAATCTGTTCCATGTCAAAACGTGTTAGGTCAATAACCTTATTTAAGTATTATAGTAGTGATAATTGTTATAGGTACCCAATTTTTATATAAAACTAGCTTTTGCCCGCGCGGCTTCGCTCCCGCTCTTCCCTACTCCACCCTACTATACCCAACTCTAACCTACTCTACCCTACCCTACCCTACTCTACCCTAATTTTTTTTCCATAAGAACCTTCTCACAATAACAATCACAACAAAAAAAAATCAGCCAAATCGGTCAAGCCGTTTTCATGCCAAGTCGTGACAACGGAAAACGGGGGTCATTTTTATATATATAGATAGATAAATACAAATTAAATTTGACTAATCTTACAAATAATAAACTGTAGCCCTTTTCTGAAATGTAATATAGTGATATTGCATGTACCAGAATACGAAATGTAGAATGAGCAATAAACATGTAGTAATTACATTTTGATACAAGTGCAGAAAGTGCGTCATTTGTGATTTTGCACGTGTATCTATTAAACGACGTTTTTCAATACAAAGAAACGAGGGTTGAAGCGCGACTTGTGGGGGTCGACGCGCGCCCTGACTGTTACGATAAATGTAATAAAATTATGACGGGGGCGAGCACGCGCACTTTTCTGTGCTAGTGTAGAAAACAGTTTATTGCGAGCCTAAAAGAGACGATAAGTGCGGATTTTCGAGTAGTGTATTGAAAAATAAATTATGTAGCTAACTCAAAAATGTACTTTGGTACTCAATATTTAAAATTGTGAATTATTGACTACATTTTATGAAAGAAAAGTGACTTTATGAATACCTTTGATAAATAGCAGCCAAATTAAGTGGAAGTACTACACCGTTGCCATGGCAACTGGATAATTAATTGTTCACACCTGTTAGAATTTATTTCCTAGGCTCTTGTATTAGTGATAAATTGCTTAATTATTAAAATATTTAGTCTTTTGACTACAGTCATTAATTTTGAGTCTGTTCTTTTCAGGTAAGTCCAGTTCATTATGAAGATTTGAGCGGTGATAGTTACGTAAGTTACTTTTTGGTTTGTTAATAAAAAAGAAACCGTTATGTTTAGAAGTATGCGAAACCAAATGTTAAGTCCGTTGAAAAGGGAGGGTCCTCCGACCAGACAGGTATTGTGTCTAGTCTGGGCAACAGCCGGGTAGTTGATTTCGACTGGTTGTATTGTATATATGTTCTAATCGCTCGAAGAACTCTTATTCCTCGATTTCCAGCCACCGTAGGCGTGGACTTCTGGACGATGATCAATGTTTACGAAGCTCGCCGTCCGGCCGTCCAGTATCCGTCCAGGCCGCGCCCGAGTCGTCGATGGCGCGTAATATATCATACGAAGCCTTCTGGGCCTATGTGTTGACTTCTGGAAAGGAAACCCGTGGTCCTGGAACGCAAAGGCTAGGAAGGAACGTATGTAGGTGTTATTTTAGTCAGTAAAAGTCTGATACGCCCTCCAGCTCCACTCTACAGCGGGAGAAGTAATTGGATAATTTCCTACCTTAAAAAAGGCCGAGTCATAAAAATAATGTAGCTAAGTATCAATGGTCGATCCATTGATCTCTTCACTCACACAATTTAGTACAAAAATAGCACTTAAGGTGGTGCATCACGACTCACATTTTCACTGTTTTTCATACAACCGCTCATAACTGATTATGACGTTATACACACTTTTCATTAGATATTTTGGAAACACAGTATCTTATGGATATTATCTAGGTTTTTAAAGAAACCAATTTCTAAATTTATGTAAAACTAATCCAGTAAAAACCTCTGAAAATGTCCTATTTTGTATGAACTTTGACACTTCATAATTTGCCTAAAAATTAAAAAAGTAAAAAAAGTAATCCTCTAGAGACCTTGCAAATGTTATTAAGATTCTAAATGATGACAATTTTTCCCAAAAATGTTTAAGGGTTTAAAAAAAACAGCTATTTCCTTGAGCAAGTTTTGTGAAATTTTCGAGTAAATCTCGGAATTACCGAATACTAACAGAGTTTCCAGGCGATCTCCAGGCCAGATCTCTCTTTTTTTGCGTTGCCTTTTCGTCAAACATCGCGTTGGATTGCATTAAATGAAGTAACAAGCTTTTAAACCATTTTCGATGTTTACGATAAGCGAGTGGAGAAGGACCCTCTTAAACCTCAACTAAAGAGAACCAGCCAATATATACACAAGACAACTACCCATTCACCGCGTCAATACATCCGCCACACAAAAGATAAGTACATAATACAAGTTATATGTGTGTCTGTCTTTCTTTTATTCTCACGTCGCAAAGGAATGATTACCGAAATATAATAGCGCTCTTGTGAGGAAAACACGCAATTTACGTCTCTAAAACAAAATAGGAGTGAATATAACTAGTTATAACTGGCTATAACTGGCTATAACTGACTATAACTGGTACAATCTGGTTATATCCGGAAATCTCGCCAGTTAAATTACCGGAGTTAGATGCGGATTGTTTCTTTTTACTGTTAATCTATTTAGTGTTTATGGCGGTAAGTCCTCTCTTTGAGGCGTGGCTGGAAAGACCTCACGGCGTCCTTACCTTCCGCATGACGCAGGTCCTCACCGGACATGGCAAGTTCGGGAGGTTCCTGCATCGGATTCAGGCGGAAGAGACGCCCGGGTGTCGCCACTGTGCGCAACGCCCGGAGGACACGGTGGAGCACACCGTCGAGGTGTGCCCTGCCTGGGCGGAGCATCGCCGTGCCCTCGTGGGGGCGATCGGCGGCGGAGACCTCTCGCGCCGGGCCCTGGTCGAGGCCATGGTCCGGAGCGAGGAGGAATGGCAGGCGGTCGCCTCCTTCTGCGAAGCAGTAATGCTTGCAAAGGAGGAGGCCGACCGCATCAGGCAACGGCGCCCTCGCCGCCGTCGCCGGGATTCCGATCCCGATTTCCGGCCACCGTAGACGCGGACTCGCGGACGGCGAGCCATGGGTAGCTCGCTGTCCGATCGTCCGGTAATGGACCGAGTCCAAGACGTCGACGGCGCGCACTGTTCCCGCGCGCCTCAAGGAGTTGTCAGCAGCAGGAGGGGCCCAGCTGGGTCGAAGCCTACTGGGGACAGGGTTGCCCGAAAGGGAGCTCGTGCCCCGGTATGAAGGCTAGAAGGAACGGCGCGGGGTTTTTAGTCAGTAAGAGTCTGACACTGTCTCCCGCTCCACCCAAGAGCGGGTTTCGTCAAAGATGATTTTCCCCGTCGACAAAAAAAAAAAAAAAAAAAAATCTATTTAGTGTTTTCATAAACATTGAGCATTTGTGGCTCAGTGGTAACATTTGTGGCTGATTTACGAGATGTAAGTCGTGGGTTTAAACCCACAAAGGTATTTGTGTAATTTTTTATCACTACTATTCTCATCGGAAATGGAAAACATCGTGTGGAAACTGGCATGTTCTAGAACCAAAAATTTTAAGACATGTGACATCCACCAACCCGCACTGAGTTTGCGTGGTAGATCACGGCCCATTCCTTCTTCTGGAGACTCCCAACAGTGAGAACAATACAAGGCTGATTATATGCTACGCTTATGTTCTGTAACAATGAAATTCATAGAATTAGTAACACAATAAATGAGCAATAAACCTAGCCAATTAATTAAGACAATGTAACTACAAATAACTAATTTAATACCTAGCCTATTATTACAAATTAATTGGTATAGGCATCGTTGTGATTGACACTGATTGATTTCGATGATTTTCATGCATTTAAGTAGAGCATTATTATTTGCTGTTAGCGCTGAAGTTTATCACCATCATCATTTCAGCCAAAAGATATAGATCCACTATAGGACATAGGCTTCATCAAGTGTCGCCACAATAAACGGTCCTGTGCGTCTCGCATCCATCAGATTCAACCAACCCTTACCAGGAAATGAATCTAACTGAAAAAATGCAAGTTTAGTTTCAGTAAATGCGAAACCCGAATCACGTGTCTAGTATTTTTATGTAATGAATTTTTATGTACAAACATAACTGTATCATGAAAAATCACAGTTATAAGCTTGTTATGTCAGCAAAATACATAGTCACCGGGCCATCCAGGTGACTGAGAGGTTGTCTGGCACTTGCACCAGGCTATTTACAATAAGTATAGGTAACTCCTAATACCCGCTATGACCTGCCGTGATCTGTGTTGTACTTAGTGTCGGTGGTGTCTAACTTGTGACCTTTTTAAATATTTTTGGGCAAAAATATAGGTTTAAAAACTATTGGAATTCATTCAGTTACTGATTCTGAACAAAGTATGTATATTCAAGTTTTGCATAAACGAAAAGTAATGTTTTTTATCATGTTACCCTGTATTTATTTTAAAACTTTCAAACCCATAACTCGATTCCCTATCTAATTCTGTTTTAGAGATTTAACAATTTTTTTATTAGCCACCCCATTTAATCGTGGTACCTACGTTTGGTTAAAAAAAGTCCTGACAAACACAAGGGACTTTCACTCATAAACTTTGTAATATAAGGTCGGTATTTGCTTGTGTATAAAACCAGGGGTACTCAACACAGGGTCGAGTCGGTGTAAATTTTTAAAATAATTATTTGAGTGGGCTGGTAATTGGGTTCGCAGTAATTACTGTCTGGAACCTGAAGGCTTTAGCAACTGTGTCACTGTGCCAAGTTTATGATTTCACGTGTTACCTAACAGTCTCATAATATGTTGTTATTACTTCGTATAGAGGCCGGCCCAGATTATTAGCTAACTTTGCAAGGGAATAACTTTCTATTTTATGAGAAACTTGTGAACAATACATTTTTTGATTTCTTATTGGATTTACTAAAGCACTATACAATACATCACTAGTTTATAATTAATACAAATACTTAAAGGGCTTATTAGAAAAAGCCTTTTTTTTCGGTGGGAAAAATCATCCAATGACAAAACCCGCCCTTGGGTGGAGCGGGAGATAGTGTCAGACTCTTACTAACTAAAAACCCACCCCGTTCCTTTTAGCCTTTATATCCGGGCTCGAGTTTCCTTTCGGATAATACTGGCCCCAGTAGGCTTCGACCCAGCAGGGCCCTTCCTGTTGCTGACAACTCCTTGAGGCGCGCGGGAACAGTGCGCGCCGTCGACGTCTTGGGCTCGGTCCGACAGTTCGTCCGGACGGTCGGACGGCGACCTACCCATGGCTCGCCGACCGCGAGCCTGCTTTTTATTATTTAAGTAAAGTCTCAATAAATAATATACTTAATAAACAGCAAAGTTATTAGCGTTTGTTGATATCCTAAAATGTCACTCAATTTATGGAAATATTGTACAGGCATTATGAATAAATAAATGACGATCAAAATGGAATAACACTGCACGTAGTCACGGTATTTTCTAGTAGCACTTGTTATGAATTATTGATTCAATTATGAATTTGCCAATTACGATCAATTTTCGCGGACAATAGAATAGAATAAACTCTATTGTACACCAAAATAGTAACAATTTCACAGAAACTTAAATCTATGGGTACAATGGCGGTCTTATCGCTGAGAGAAATATCAACCAGACAACCTTGGGATGAGATATAAGAACTTAAACTATAAAAGGGGGTAGGGGGTGTCTGACTGTTTTGGGATATTTTTTACTTTTGACTACAAAAATATGGTCAGTAACGGGTACGGATAGAGACTTGTTTGTGCTATATAAAAAATAGGGGTAACTAGCAGTTGCTCAAAATATTGTACTTCAGTTTTATGCAGAAAATGTGTAATTTTTTAAGCACGGAAAGGGATTTCTGCGAAGTATGACATAATCAATGTTCTGTGTAATACCGGGCTAGACTGGGCTCAGGTTCCAAAGTTACGTTTACGAACTAACCTCTCGTCTCACTTTCCGATGTTAGCCGACGAACACCGATAAAACTACCACAAAACTCGTCCTCCACATAACAAAATCAGAGAAAATTACATAGAAAAATACAGCCACTAAAATAAATACATACAAACCTACAACACACTTTTAAATTCATGAAAGCGACGAAGGTGTCATTACACAATTCTGTACGTTTATATTGGACATAACCATTCGTACCTGATCCTGCAACAGGTGACTTCTAGCCGTAAAAACTTCCATCGACCCCCTTTTGACCCAAACCTCACTAAATAATACACTTTCAACTTTATGCCCTACACAATAAGGCTAGGTTCTCATTGTGTTTACAACTTGATTAAATGGGGGAAATGAAATCTGTTGTCTCATATTTGGTTGATTTTTGTTCAGCAAACGCCCCATCTTAATAATGGAATGAAAAATCTTTAGAGCTTGCATTTGCTTTTAAAATAATGAAGGGAAGGAGATAACTCTGTTAGTTAATATTATACAGTGAAAAAATTAAATATTTCAGTTTCTTTGCGGGGTTATACTGTAATTGTTTTGCTTGGTACACAACCAATTGAAAATTTAGTTACGACATTAGACACTTCTTACACAAGTTTATAACCAGTCTTATAATGTACTTACTGTTGACACCCCTCTATAAGAGCGGGAATATTAATATTAATAAAAAAATATATATATATATTCCGAATTTCACCACGCGGGCCCAGTGTGGATTAAAACAATGCCACATGTCTTAATTTTTTTAAATTCTAGAACATACCGGGTTCCTTACGATGTTTTCTTTCACCGTTTTAAGAGTAGTGTTGAAATAAAGTTTGGTGATGAAATAAATCACACAAACTAAAGTAATACGCTTGTTGGGGTTTGAACCCGCGACTTACAACTTGTAAGTCGGGGCCGTTATCACTATGCGACACTCAAGTCGCGACGTCCAAAACGCAGTGTGATAACGGCGAGAACTAGACTAGATCGACCCACACGTGAGCCACGCCTGACTGGTGCGTAGCGGCATGTCGCGTGGCATGGATCTAAAGTAGCTCTACAAGTTTAGTTACTATATAAAATGTATGGAGACCTACGCGCCCAGATCGGCGTACGCCGACGTGTGCCCAATGTAGTTCTACCTTGAATCAACTGTTTCACAAAGAAACATTTCATATCCTAAAATACTGCCCTCATTTAATCAAGTAAACTACTCGATCTCTTTCTGCCAGAAAGGCCTGCGCTAGGACAATATTGTGCGCACATTACGTGACAATGAGCGAGGCAGTCGGCCTGGCTTATAGCGGGCTTATTGTAGCCCTTTTTATGTGCCCTGCTGAATTACAGGCGCATTAGGAAACCGATTTGTTGCCTGTAGCGCTGGAATGATCTGGGCCTGTGTTTTGGGGTCAGTATTTCTGATATGGGATTGGGAGAGTTTTTTTTCTGTTCTGAGACTAATAGGTATGTCTGACCTAACTTGATGTTAGCTGACCTCATGATTTTGGTGGTACAAATAATAACAGGGCTTTGTCTTTGAAAAGTCACGAAAAGTAGAGTAGAGGGATTTGTGATCCCTAACTGATACTTTACAAGTAAAAAAGTTATACTTTTAATATCACACAGTATATACAGATTATTAATTTCGAATTTGACTAGAGTCGACTGTTGGAAATAGGCCTCTCCGTCACAATGATCAGTCCTGTGCGTCTATCATCCATCGGTTCTCACTAGGTCGTCGGTTCACTTTGTGGAAGGCCTTCCAACGCTACATCTTCTGGTCGGTACGTGGTCGTCACTCCAGAAACCAAATCGAAAATCAATAGTAGTATAGACAAAACTTAGTCAAGAGATATTTTTCAATAGTGTATTATCGAAACATTGTTTTTATTTTATCTTCGCATTTTTGTTTTTGTAATAACATAATATCAGTTCAGAAATATCTTTCAGTGTTTTCATTAATCAAGAGATATTTTTCCACACCACCACCACCACCAAAGCCCCGATTCCTTCTAACATACATTTATAAATCTTTAATTTGTTCCCTACATCTTCCTCCAGAAGATTAAGACATCCCTATTCTCAAGTGAGCATCAAGAACAAACAAACATTCCCCCCGACATTACTCGAAGTTCCGACGTCAAATGGAACGTAATTATCATGTAAAGTTGAATAGAGCCCGTAATTCTACGTAATTGAACAACTTGCTCCCTCATATTAGCTTATAGTTAATTATATATTATTATAATTATCTGATTCTCGTGTGAAGCTAACTTATACTAATTTATGGACGGTCTAAGTTGTGTGGGGAGCTTAATAGCAATCTATTTTGTAACACTTTAGGAGATTAGAGCAGCCATTCAGGTTAAAATATTGCTACTTACCGTGAAATTGTTCTGAGGTATAAATAAACTCGTTTTCTTTATGTTAGTAGCCCTTAATTTGTTTTTTTTTTCTAGTAGAAATGACGATATTTTTATGTTGTCAATGAGCTGTAATTCCAAGCGAAAATGTACCTTTTAGAAAAAGAAATCCGGCCAAGTGCGATTTGGACTCGCGCACTGAAGGTTCCGTACCGTCGAAGCAAAAACGTCAAAAAAATCATGTTTGTTTTATGAGCCTTACTTAAATATTTATTTTATTCTGTTGTTTAGTATTTGTTGTTATAGCGACAATAGAAATACATCATCAAAGAAAATTTCATCTGTCTAACTATCACGGTTCTTGATTGATAGACAAACAGACAAACGGATCGGAACGGTCATGTTACAGGGTCTTGTTTTATTTTTTGGGTACGGAACCTTGAAAACTAACCACATATGTTTCACTAAAAAAAAAAAAACAATTCTAAAAGCTTAAAAATACTCACCTGTGCGATGCCAAAATGGCTACTATCTTTCACAAAAAAAAAAAAATTAATACTCGTACATCATTTCAATCGGAAATAAAGACTAACCTTCCTTTTTCCTAAAAATAGAGCTCATAAAAGCAAAATTCTCTCTAAAATTAGGTGAGAATGCACAATCCCGAGTTTACCTTATAAACGAACGCCAACGCATTAACAATACACTGTATAGTGGGGGTGGTTTCTACCTGGTACACCCCCTCTTAGCCCCCTTTAGCCCCCTGAAATTATGTCGTCAGCCGGTTAACAGGATTCCAGCATCTTTACCGGAGTATGCCGTGTTTAAAATTAAGCTGTATTTTGAAACAAATGCTAGTCGCTTTTGAAATCGGATCTGTTAGTGGATGCTGTGGCTTTGCGGTGTATTTGGATGTTCGGAATGGTGCTCTAATTTATATTGTTCGGTATTTATGGCAAACGAAGTTCGTATGAATTTAAAATGGTAGTGACAGCTAATACAAACTAATTCCTCCTGAACCACGCAACGGATTTTGATGCAGTTTTCACTCATATAAAGAGGAATAAGCGAAAAAGGCTCTTGTTTATAATTTATACCCAAGCGAAGCCGGGCAGGACCCTAGTATACTAATTAAACTGAGCAGCTGTTGTTTGACAGAGGAATAAAAATGACTCACGCAGTTAAAATTATTGTTCATGAAATAGCGCTTTTTTTTACGGTGGGCAAAATCATCCGATGACGAAACCCGCTCTTGGGTGGAGCGGGAGACTGTGTCAGACTCTTACTGACTAAAAACCCCGCGCCGTTCCATCTAGCCTTCATACCGGGGCTCGAGCTTCCTTTCGGATAACCCTGGCCCCAGTAGGCTTCGACCCAGCTGGGCTGACGACTCCTTGAGGTGCGAGAGAACAGTGCGCGCCGTCGACGTCTTGGGCTTAGTCCGGACAATTACCGGACGGTCGGAAAGCGAGCTACCTATGGCTCGCCGTCCGCGAGCCCGCGTCTACGGTGGCGGCGGCGTTGTCTGATGCGGTCGGCCTCTTCCTTTGCTAGCATAACTGCTTCGCAGAAGGAGGCGACCGCCTGCCACTCCTCCTCGCTCCGGACCATGGCCTCAACCAAGGCCCGCCGATCGCCCTTACGAGGGCACGGCGATGTCATGAAATAGCGCTCAAAATGGATATTGCATTTAATACACATAGAATAGTTGTGTTATATGTTCATAGTTATATAGCTAGCAACAGTCTTTTCACGTTTGTGTTGATTCCATTGTACCTAGTCGTACGTTTGCGCTCTCACGAAACTTTCCTCACGAGCAGTTTCCTTGCCTTAATTCCCAACTTCCATCGTTACGAACAGAAAATGTTTTCATCTAAATACTTGGCGACTAAAGTGCTTGTTCACCGAATTTTTTTCGCCACTGTTTCGGACATTTCTTGTTTTCGACACGACGATGTAATTTGCTACTTTTTCGCAAATCATCTGGGCTAAGCACAAGGGTGAAGATTCGACAGCGGCGCCCCCTGGAGAATTTCTAATGAAACTTGTTTACTCACAGCGACACCTGACGGTTTTAAAATGAACTAATTAAAGGAGGCTGCGAAATTTAAGTGCTATAAAATGTAGAACGTTACCGACATTTTTTTATGAGATTTGCTTTGAAAAAATAAGGAGATGTTTTTCTTGAAGAAAGAAAAGTTGTTGGGTCTGCTGATATTAATACAGTTTGATGGGCTTAGTTTGTTTAGGCTTGGCCATTAATTATGTTTTTTATGAACTTAATATACCTAGTTGTTTGAGGTTGAATTCTAAAGTGCTAAAGACAGTTTTCTTGGGCTTGAAATATAAGTTATAAGTCCTTTTTCGTCCATTAAAATGTGTTTTCCAGCTATAATAACTTGACTGATTTAATTAATTACCTTGTCATTTTACGAGCGCTTTCTTCTATTATAAGGTTCTTTTGAAAGTTCTTTACTTTTTTAAGATCTTGTTCAAAAACATTTACTACGCTTACCTTTAGACAAACGTGCGTGCATCCAACCAATTATGAACATGTACCGTCCCCTCTGAATACAAAAACAAGGAAATAACTCAACCGTGCGAGTGAGGAGGAATACTCTGACGTATGCTAAACAGAATAAAACGCAACACAAGACTCTGTACGTGATGCGTTTCGTTACTGCTCCATACAAAGTTTTATTTTTAGAAATTGCCTAAATTATTTTCATCTTTCTATATACTGTTATTAAAATATTATTAACGCTTTTAAAATATCACTTAGGGCTCGTATCTAATAAAAAATCACCTGTTTTCCACGCCCCCAATGAAATTCTCTTCTAATAGAAAACGGTACATGTCAATAACACGTATGCGAATCGGCAATTGTAGACTTACACGTAGATATTTTGCCATATTACGGATCAAATTATTTAATTGCACACAACAAACCATTAAAAAAAATTTATAAATCTGTATGTATAAAAGGCACTCATCAACGCCCAGCTCTTGGAGTTAGAACGCTGAATGTTTATAAAGATTAAGAAAGAATTTCGAAAATTAAACCCTTAAGGGGATAAAATGGGGGTCCAAAGTTTGTATGGAAAAACGTTGTTTCACGAGCAAAGCCGCTGCTGGCAGGAACCATTTAGATTTAATATTTTCTTTTAGTAAAAAAAGAGCTTACAAAATTAAATGTGGTTTTGCATGAAGAAGCAACAAAACCATTCTTCTAACCGCTCGATTAAAATCTCTCTTATACGCATTCTGTGAAATAATTCGAATCTGCATAGCATTACAAGCCTCCCAGTTTTATTACTATTGATTCGCATAAAGAGTCACCGAGCACCGGCTATAAATGGCTTCTTTAAGTACCTTACGGTTTAACTGACGGAAAAGGTTTTAGATGTAAAAATAAACATTAAAGATTTATGGTTCTGTAAACTTATCTGGCAAAGTTCGTTTGTACTACAGATCAGATTGTTACATGCTTCGTAAAAATTCAGAATCCCTTCGAAAAACGTGGTGATTGACCAAAAATCCCATTTTCTTTTTTTTTATTTTTATTATTGATAGGTTTGCGCTTGACCGCTATCTCACCTGACTTACTAACTAAAACCCATTATGAATGTATCATCATATCATTTGGTTAACATTGCGTTGCCTCAGTGAAATGTCAACCGAGCATTTTTAGCAATATTGACTTTTTTTATTTCAATGTAAAGCAACAAACCTCAAAAGTGTTTATTGTTTTTATTTATTTAATGCTTCATGCACACAAAAGTACAGAGGTGGACTTAATGCCTTACGCATTTTCTAATTATTATTTAGATAATATATAAAGAAATACTATGTTTCTATTGTGTGTAAGATTTTAATAAACTTTTGATAATATCCGTTTTATTGCTGCTTAATTTAGATATCGGATGGTCAAAAGGCTTAGACATTAAAATGTTTTACTTACTACTATTTATCTATACAAACTCGTGTAATAAGTTTCTTAAAAAAATGTCTCCTGTATCTTCTCAGTGGTCAATTGGCCACTCAAGCACTAGGGCGGCGATTGAATAAACTTACTATAACTATATCTTAACAGATTTTTTTAATTTTCACACCAAGGTTTTCTAAATTAACACAATTATAAAAAACTTATAAAAATACTACAAACATAACCAAAATAAACTATGTTATTTATAAATCCGGAGTCGACAAATTACCACTGTGTGAAATTAGGTGTTATACCTATACCTTTTTCAACTGCTTTAGAATTAATTACAAACTATTGTTTCCATACCTGTTTGTGTTTATATAACAAAAAGTAATAGGATATCTTTTTGAGATAAGCAATAAGCTTTGTTCTCTTTTCTGCCAAAACACGTTCATACACGAAGAGGTTTGGGGTCAGACGAGAGCTCTGCACATAAAATTATATGTATTTACGTAACAGTACCTCCGAGACAGGTAGGCCGGCCATGTTCCGTATATCTATTGTTCTTTATCAACGGAAACAATAGGGTAGGCGGGCGCCCACGTGAAGAAGGGAATATCAGAGTTGATATACAGTAGCTAGAAAGTGTTTGGACCACGTCTTATGAAAATGATTTGGCTCATTGACGCAGGAGAATTCTACCCTAATATTTTTTTTTGTTTGTAGAAGGTAGGTAATCTCTGAAAGTCATCGTTTTCCATCAGGTGAGATAGTGGTCAAACGTGAGCCTATCCATAATAAAAAAAATAAAAAAAATGATAGTACTGGTCCGATTGCTAAAGTTTTTTCACCGATAGAAAGCTGCTTTATTTTTGCGTGACATATAGGCTATATCTTATAAGCGCGAGCGAAGCTGCGGGTATAAGCTAGTATGTTAGGTTAGGTTAGGGGATATAAGGAAGAAGCGTCAAGAATGTTTGCATTTTGCAGATCGGTGTCAGGTTGTATGTTAATTAAAGTATGTTTTTTTTAAAGTTGGGAATCATCTAAAGACTTCTTTCACTCTAGGCTAGAGCTAAAGGGCGTGTCAGACTTTTACTGACTTTTTAGTCAGTTCAAACGTATGTTCTTTGCTAAGCAGGTCGAAGCCTACTGAGGCCATGGGTTTGCTTCTGGAAAGAAAACACGCGGTCCTGGAACGCCAGGCAAAAATTTTACCTTATTTATTTATTATATACTTTAACCTACCTTTACCTACCTTAGCCTTTACCTTTTCTTTACTTTGACCTTTTACCTTTTTAAATATTGCTAGTTTAAATTTCGTAAAATTAACCGAAAGCTATTTTTGTGAAGGTAGTTTTAAAAACACCAAAAAATGCCAACTTCCGCCAACCGCTGAAAATAAAAAAACTCAAAGATAAAAAATTCGTTTCTTTCTCTCGATTCTCGTAATTTCATAGACGTTTGGCAAGGTGTTCCGTATCAGGCGCGCCTCCCCTCTAACGAGCTGTCACACAGATACGCATCTGAAGCGAAGTTGAATTATTGTTCCAACTTCCCCTGATTTTAGTTATGTGAGTATTAGAGGAGATATTACGTGTAGGTGGATGTAATTTGTGTGGGAAGGACAGATAAATAATTCGTAAATTAGAATTGTTGGAAACTGGCAACACTGGGGAATGGTTTTGTTTGCAACACATTCATGTCATGTCATCTGGGAGTTTTTGGCGGAATTTCTTTGAGTGAAGTTTACTGCTTGTTTTAATTATTTGCAAATTGATTCCTAGTAGATATTGTGATGTAAAAACGATGTAGTTTTGTATCTCAAGTGTCTGCGCAACTGGACAATACTCGTATGTGGAATCATTGAAACGGGCGCGATCTCTCACCGAGATAGAGCTGAGAATTTTATTGTAGTGTTGACTACCACAGTAAAGTGTACCGAGAAGGTTAACTCTAACATTGGTTGCCAAATATTACAAAAACATTAGAATGTGTACATCCATATTCTAATGGTAAACAAATTACATAATTGGAATCATGTAATCTCTTTTATTCCGACTGAAGGACTTTGTATCCTTGGTCAAGATTTTTTTTTAAATTATCTAGATCTCTGCCTAGAAGATGGGAACTATCTCATTTTAAAAGCCTTGAATAATATTTAGTATACAATATTTTATAGTACGTTTAAAATAAATGAAAATTGAAAAATTACACTCACGCCTCTGCCCGACTTAATCGGGGACTACATATAGACGCGATAGTAT